>CM077030.1:64613521-65813521 GCA_039090855.1 Macrothele yani | reverse complement strand
TGTTATTTAGTATCAGGGTCCCAATGATGTAGCCACGTCTCGTTACAAGTCACAATACTGGAATAAAATTCATATGGATCGTGGCTAATGTAGTCAAGTTGAACTCAACTCGCTTCAACACAATTCTTCTTCATCTCAACATTCGAGGAACACAACTGGCACAGACCTTTGACATCATTAACTTCTCATGTAAAGTTGTCCAAACACTGCCGGTAGTTCACTTCAGTTCCTCAGCAATTTGTACGACACGGATGAGCCTGTTTGACGTCACCAGGCCCTCCCATTTCGTAGAGGTGATCGTGCTCCGTTCACCATGGCGACCGTGCTGCAACGTGACCAGCGAGCAGCTAAGGGTACAAAGATTCCACTCGAGCAGTATGACGACGTTTGCATGATGTAGTATAACAGGCGAGACTCCCAGCTAGACAAATCTCATTTATGACACATATCAGGGCTTGTCGTTAGAGATGGTGCCGAGAGAAGCGACACATAACTGTGAAATGGAGCAGAATGCTATTTACCGACGAGTCCAGGTTCAGTTTCTGCTTGTCACATGGCCACACATCCGTGTGTACGCATGGGGAGACTTTCACATATAGTCACCATACAACGCCTTGACGTCATATACTAGTGTGGTGTGGAATCAGATATGGCGGCAGATCTCTTGTCCATATTCCTGGCAGTCTGAATGAGAGGCGATATATGTTAATATTATCGTCAAAGGACTTTGCAGCAGGCACACGTTCGTGCTACGAGGGAGTCTTGAGGTATGCACATTCACTCATGACCTTCAAACTTACAGGATTTGTCACCTTTAAGAATCTCAGCAACCGCCGGATCCCTCCGGCATCTGACCTGCAACTGCTGCGTGCCCAGTTGGATGCTGCTTGGAATGCTATAACGCGGCGCAGCTGTACCGGCCCTCGCTATGTAAGACTTAATCAGACTTAGAATCCTGCAAGAGCCATCACACATGAAACACCGAATTATCGTTGGAATGTCCTATCGGATAGCGGTTTGAAGAGGGAAATTTCCATTTAGTAGAATAGATAAGATTTGTAACCCATGGGTGGACGGCGGGGTGGCGGTTCCGGACTTCGGGGGAGAAAATTTATAGAGTTTCGACTGTTTATGTGTGTTAATCTTTCAAATTTCAGCTGTTGTACCATATATAGATAAATTGCGTATAATTGTAATTCAGTTTGTGGTATTCATCGTTCAAAGTGCTGTGATTTTGGTAGAGGCTTTCGTAATTCCAATCCTTGATTCTCGTAACCTGAGTTCTCAAATGTTGTCTTCGCGCTCGAATAATTAAATTGCAAACTGGGGCAGATGATAAATATTATCTTCCATCTTTTTTTAAATGCACTCATTTATGAAATCATAAAACAGTTTATCAGCTAATTATGAAACATACAAAAAATAATTCACAGCAATGTAATATTAAAATTTTGTAGAATGTAAGACTGGGATAAAAAATATTGAGTATACTGTATAAGGCCGGGATCAATAATATTGAGCTTTATATGTCTTGTGCGCTCTTTTATACCTATATCAAATTTTACATTTTGCCTTTCTTCACGGTCAAAAATTGTGTAGTAGGTTTCACCAAAAAGTGGTGCAACACCAATTAACCACCTTTTGGGGCCAAGATAGTGCATGAAACATAGAAAAACATGGTGAATAAAACACAACACAGATTTGTGTAGTGAAAGAAATATACAACAGCTTTGTATGGTGCATGAAGCACAGATAACCCTATGTGGTGCATGAAACACTAAACCTTTGCGTGGTGCAGGAAACACTAAACCTTGTGTGGCGCACGAAACACTAAACCTTGTGTGGTGCACGAAACACTAAACCTTGTGTGGCGCACGAAACACTAAACCTTGTGTGGCGCACGAAACACTAAACCTTGTGTGGCGCACGAAACACTAAACCTTGTGTGGTGCACGAAACACTAAACCTTGTGTGGCGCACGAAACACTAAACCTTGTGTGGTGCACGAAACACTAAACCTTGTGTGGTGCACGAAACACTAAACCTTGTGTGGTGCACGAAACACTAAACCTTGTGTGGTGCACGAAACACTAAACCTTGTGTGGCGCACGAAACACTAAACCTTGTGTGGCGCACGAAACACTAAACCTTGTGTGGCGCACGAAACACTAAACCTTGTGTGGCGCACGAAACACTAAACCTTGTGTGGCGCACGAAACACTAAACCTTGTGTGGCGCACGAAACACTAAACCTTGTGTGGTGCACGAAACACTAAACCTTGTGTGGTGCACGAAACACTAAACAGCTTTGTGTGGTGCACGAAACACTAAACAGCTTTGTGTGGTGTATGAAACACTAAACCTTGTGTGGTGCGCGAAACACTAAACCTTGTGTGATGCACGAAACACTAAACCTTGTGTGGTGCATGAAACACTAAACCTTGTGTGGTGCATGAAACACTAAACAGCTTTGTGTGGTGCACGAAACACATAACACCTTTGTGTGGTGAATGAAACACACAACAGCTTTGTGTGGTGAATGAAACACCCAACAGAGCCTTGTATGGTGCTTCAAGCGCAGAATAACCCTGTGTGGTGCATGAAACACAACATTGCGTATGAAACACACAACAGACTTGTGTATTGAATGAAACGTACCACAGCCTTGTGTAGTGCATGCAACACGCAACATCGCGCAATGGGTGCAGTTTCCCGCCAATTAGGTGGGATACCATAACATGTTACATAGTTGAATCATATTTTTGTGTGTTTCATAATGCACATAATATTTCAACATTTACCCAAAAATGATGTTGCTGACATAGGACCACTTTTTGATGCAAACTACACAATTTTTCTGTGTTACACAAGATGTTAGGATTGTATTTTTACGTTTTTAAGTAAAGTGCGTTGCACTAAAATTTCTTATTTGGTAAAATATACGGCACAGCGTTAAAAAAATTTTCAAAAAATGAAAAAAAAAATGTGAAATAAATAAGTACGTACGTGTGTAGCGTGTCGTCATATGTACGAAAACACATTATTTACGAACAATCATCGTTTGATGAGTTCATTGCTAATAACTGAATTTTAAGACATGTGAAGAATCTGTAAAAGTTATATTGGCTTCAAAAAGAATACTATCTCAAATGGTTTCTTGAAGTAGTTTGATTCGATGGAAAATAAAGTTTATTATTTTGAAATTTTCGGCTTTCATAATACTTTAAAAACACGCCCGGGATTCGTTCAATCCAAAAGCCTTTCCACTCCCTTCCCCTTTCTCTCGAAAAGTAGAACAACAGTAAGAAGTGCAATGTTCGTTGTAGAAGCCTTAATCGTAATTCGATTTCACGCTTTTTCTGCATTCTGTAGTTATCAAGCCGTGATAACATGTAGTCTAAGCACGGCCTCCTAAAGGCTTGGTCGACCTACTTGATCCAGAGAGCAAAAACAGTATACAGGGGAAGCTTCGTTGAGCACAACTGCTTTAATTTGTTACCCTGTAACAACTTGCCTTTCCATTGCGACTAACAATCAACCAACCCTTTAATCCACCGTGTACGCACGTTGCCCTGCATTCTAATTTCTTAGGTGATGTACTCCTAACTTTTTTTTTAGAGACCTACGTAAAAGGAAATGCAAAGGTTAGGTTCTTTTCTTGTTTTTCAGGACGTCTCTTGGAAAACAAAAAGGTAGTTTCACTTTTCTTTTGTAAGCCCGTCTATCTCTGAGCAACATACCTGCTCTACAATTAACGTACAAACATCTGTATGCGTACAGATAATCTTTATTCACAAAAAACTTATTATTGCGTGCTGAAAACCTTTTTCCTTTATGACGGCATCCACTCTTCGTGGAATATCTCTCCACCAGTTTTTTTTTACAAATTTCGGCCCATATGTTCTGCCATTCGGCCTTCAAAACACTGACTTGTTCAATTTTGCCTGATGGGCGATATCTTCTTCCACGCATTCGACGATCCAATTCGTCCCAGATAATCTATAGTGTTCAGATTGGGACTCTGGGATGTTCAGTCCAATTTTTCGATGCCCATGTCCTAAAACCAATATGTAACAACGCGAGAAGTATGATGTGGTGCGTTGTCCTACTGACATTTGTATGGGCCTTTCCCACAGTACAGATCTGCTCGGACCGGACCTGAACTGGAAGGTTTGGCATTTTTCTCCTGCATCAAAAAATCTGTTTGTCTAGCAAAACGAAGACTGGTTTGTGAAATAATAAGATGACTAGCCTCACTGAGTGAAACAAATTTCCACCGCATGCATTGATTAATTACTGCTGAAGCCGAAAAATTTGGGTTGTAAGATGAGAATCTGAAAGATAGTCCGATCAATTAAGACTTTACTGATTTAGATGGGTAGGTAGCATTATAAGTTACAGCTATGCAGACCATTGATCCTCAGCTCTCATTAATGAACTCGCTCGGTCCGCGGTGCACTCCCATGTCTTCAGTTTGATTCTGTGATTTTCACTCCCACTTTTCAAGGCCCATTAAATTCAACAGGATGGTTTACAGAGCTTAGATAAAATGCCATTTCAAAATCTTTGGAGTTCATTGTTTCAATTCAATGGGAATAGGGCTAAGGGTGGTTAGGGGAAGGGAGGGGCACTTTTGTTACGAAATATGAGATTACTCTTATATCATATGAATTTGGAGAAAATAGTTTTTCGAGTCTAAACCAAATTACACAATTCTTTTTTTTTCTTTTTTTTTTTTTTATATATTTTTCATCTGAGCCCAGATAACTTTATTTTAATTGGCGAGAAAGGAAGCTGGACGTGCTGAGGCTTTACATCTTGGCTAGGCTCATACAAACCTCTACCACAAGTGGAATAACTTTCAGCGTCTCCCGGATAGCGCCCGAATATGCTAACCACTACACCACCCAGAACGACCTAGTTTCAAATTTTCGATTAATTTGAATATAACCATCACAGGGTTCGCTACTCGAAGCAACCGGAATTCATATATAGCGAATCTGGAGGTTAAAAATTCATTCTCGTGATTACCCAGAAGCGCAGAATATCAATGAATGAAATAACGGGATTATACCATTGTGCAATAAAAATTTGGAAGATGTGAATCCGTTTATTGGTGTAAATATGACATGGATTTATTTTATGATTTATTTATTGACATTAGTTTTCGGATATTATCTGACTTAACATCCATTTATATCTACACACATAAACGGATTCATTTTGGCGCTATGGTGGGGTAGAGGTCTAAGCGATGGCCCCTGATCATTTGTCCTCACCAGGTTCGAATCCCGGTGAGGAATAGATGTTGTGTTTGTCTTACGGCACTGGCTTTCTCCCTTCCCTGGAACCAGTGACCCTAAATTAGGGACGGGCGATTGCTTATAGCCCATTGAGTTGCTCATGGTGGTCGTTAAAACTCCAATAAAAAAAAAAACTAAATAAACGGATTCACATTTTCCAAATTTGTATTGCACAATGGTGTAATCCTGTACTTCATCCATTGAGCTTCATAATTATTTTTTTTTACAATACGCCATTTGCAAATCGCGTGATATATTCAGTGTTCTAGCCTCAAGTCAGTATTAGTATTACACTGAAGAGCAATTGAATTAGAGACAGCTGGCGTTATGCAAATGTAGCGCTGTGCTCGGCCGTGGAAACGGAAACGGCATGACGTATGCAGCGATCCGAAAATATAAGGAGTGATGCGACGGGATCAGTAAGAGACGGACGCAGTATGGGTAAGACGAAGGATCTAAGCGCATTTGATCGTGGGCAAATTGTCGGGGCCCGACGAATGGGTCACTCCATCTCGGAAGTCGTGCAAGCACTGTTATTTTCACGAGAAACTGTGTCACGGGTGCATTGTGAGTACATCGAATCCAGTAAAACCATCCCTGCAAGAGCCAACTGCCGTGGACAACAGCGTGTGGATGAGCGGGGTCATCGTCGGCTAGCTTGCATTGTAAGAGCTGATAGACGGGCCACAGTGCAAGAAATCACTTGACAATTTAACCCTGGTGCACAAAAACGTGTAGGCAGCCATACCATCCAGAACCATCTTCTCGCTATGGGTACAGAGGCCATTGTCTCACGAGGGTACCGCTGCTCACCTCACATCACAGGGTGCAAAGATTATCATGGGCGCGGGAACATCGCCACTGGACCCTAGACATGTGGAAAAATGGTTCCTAGACTGATGAGTCGAGATTCACGTTGGTACATGCGGATGACAGGATAAGAGTACGGCGCAAACCACTTGAAGCGATGGATCCTTCTTGCCAGCAGGGTACTCTTCAAGCTGGTGGTGGTGGTGGGCGGGGTGTCATTGTCGTCTGGGGACTGTTTACGTGGACTGAAATGGGACCCCTGGTACGTGTGACATCGCCCCTCACAGGTCAACGTTACCGGAATTTCCTGGACGAGCATATGCTCCAGTTTGTGCGTTTTCAACATCCCACTGGGGACTTCATGCTGCAACAAGACAATGCACCGTGCCATCACTCCCGAATTGTATCCGAATGGTTGGATGAACACTCCACCGACGTGACCTCGCTTCCTTGGCCAGCTAGGTCACCTGACCTTAATCCCATCGAGCACATCTAGGATGCCATCGAGAGAGATGTTTGAGGCTCTGACTCCCCTCCATCAAATCTTCGTGAACTGTGGGAGCTTGTTCAGGGGTCGTTGAGCCGTATGGTTTCCCAACGCTTCCGGTGTCTTGTCGAGTCCATGCCGAGACGAATCGCCGCCGTCATCCGGGCGAAAGGTGGTGCTACACGTTACTAAACAGGTATCTCTAATTCAATTGCTCTTCAGTGTTGATCATTGCGCAATATTCCGTAAGTCGGATGGTTTCCAGTTTGATTGGAAACAATATTCTTTGAATCGGAGAGTTTCCAGTTTTCATGAAACGCAAATCATTAATGCACTTATAACACGATTCAAAAGAAGTTTCAGTTATTCTCGATTAAGTACATAGAGAGTGGAACGGTTTTTAAAGAAAATTTTCTTATTTCTACGGTAAGAACAGCGACTGGAATGATTTTGGTTCGTTTAAATCACCCTGCAAGATTTGCTGTTCATTTCCTCAGGAAATTTATCAATTGATTTTATCGGTTTCTCTCTATATATACTTTTCTTCATTATTCGGTCAGTTTCCAATTCAGTCTCCAAGTCTCTCCAAGTTTCTTCCACACCGGTCTGTCTTGAGCCAATCTTCTCCATGTCGCTCCAGCGTGCTATCGACTTTCATCCACCCATCTCCCACATGGTCTTATGGTTCTTTTCTTGTCCCTTGGAATCCAGTCTAAAATTTTGCCTGTCCATCGGTGGTCTGTTCTTCTGGCAATACAAAAAAAACGCATATGGCGTATTAAATCCGTTTACTTTTGCGGCGTAGTAAGTTCAAAGATTCGCCAAGCTTTCGCACTCCATTGGGAGGATTTTTCAAGGCAATGATAGACATAAAAATGCAGAGAATTGGAACACGTAAGGAACAAAGATGATTTTTGAAAATAGCGTGATTGACATTACGCTCTTGATCTCAATCACGTTATTTTCAAAAAACATCTTTGTTCCTTACGTGTTCCAATTCTCTGCAATTTTATGCCTACCATTGCCTTGAAAAAGTCTCCCAATGGAGTGAGAAAGCTTGGCGAATCTTTGAACTTACTACGCCGCAAAAATAAACGGATTTAATAAGCTATATGCGAGGGATTTTTGAGTGTTCACAGTGTGCTATATTTATAATTACATGTCCGTATATATATATATACATACATACATACACTGGCGGAAAAAAATCCCGACACCAAGAAGGGTGTTGTGTTAGATAAACGACAGTTGGTAGGCGGTGAGAGTACATCTGTAAGATGACGTCTATGCAAATTTCGCGCTCGGCGCATATGTGTGGCGCTAGTAGCACCCCTCGGAACATGCAAAGCAGGTTTGCTGTAAATACGCGCTGTAACATTCGTGAGCGTTAGTTATCGTTGAGATTCGACGTAGGGTGTTGATGTTAGTCAAGAATGCTTTTAAGAAGACGAAGAAGCCATGATCAACAGCTCACGGAGTTTGAACGAGGTCGTGTAATAGGGCTACGAGAAGGTGGATTTTCTTTCCGCAATATTGCAGAACGACTTGGAAAGAATGTTGCCACTGTGCATGATTGTTGGCAGCGGTGGTCAAGGGAAGGTACTGCCTCGAGAAGGCCGGTTTCCGGCCGGCCACGTGGCACTACTGAGAGCGAAGACCGCCTTGTACAGCGTATGGCCGTGGCGCATCGTACCGCGTCTGCGGCAGCAATTCGAGCTGCAGTTGCCACCACAGTAACACAACGAACTGTTACAAATCGGTTACTTGAAGGACAGTTCCGAGCCAGATGCCCTGTAGCGTGCATTCCACTTACTCCAAACCACTGCCGTTTGCGACGTCAGTGGTGTCGCGCTACAGCTCATTGGAAGACGGAATGGAGATCTGTTGTGTTTTCTGATGAAAGCCGGTTCTGCCTGGGTGCCAATGATGGCCGTGTGTTGGTTAGAATTAGGTCAGGTGAGCGTCTGCAACCAACCTGTCTGCGGCCGAGACACACTGGACCTACACCTGGAGTTATGGTCTGGGGAACAATTTCCTATGACAGCAGGAGCACTCTCGTGGTTATCCCACGCACCCTGACGGCACAGTTGTACGTCGGTCTGGTGATTCAACCTGTTGTGCTGCCATTCATGAACAGCATTAAAGGGGGTGTTTTCCAACAGGATAACGCTCGCCCGCATACCGCTGTTGTAACCCAACATGCTCTACAGAGTGTCGACATGTTGCCGTGGCCTGCTAGATCACCAGATCTTTCACCAATCGAGTACGTATGGGACATCATTGGACGACAACTCCAGTGTCACCCCCAACCAGCATTAACCGTCCCTGTGTTGACCGACCAAGTGCAACAGGCATGGAACTCCATCCCACAAACTGGCATCCAGCACCTGTACGACACAATGCATGAACGTTTGCGTGCTTGCATTCAACTTTCTGGCGGTTACACCGGTTATTAATGTACCAGCAATTCACATTTAAAATGGCTCTTCTCGCGCTTACATTAAGCTGTGATCTTGAAACCTTAATCGATTAAATATGTTACCTATACAAATGTATTGCCTCCATTTCATTCCTCTACAACTATTTTTTCGTGGTGTTGGGATTTTTTTTCCGTCACTGTATATATATATATATATATCATCATATCCATTATAAATCCACTGTTAGATGAAGATCTCCTCAAGTTTCTTCCACAACTGTCTGCCTTGAGCCTGTCTTCTCTATGTTACTCTGGCCTGCTTTCGAATTTCATCCATTCATCTCTCATGTATTGTTCTTCTGTATCTTTTTCTGTCCTCTGAAATCCAGTCTAAAATTTCGGCTGTCCATCGGTTCGTGTCAGTTTTTCTGGCAACATGTCCAGCCTACTACCATTTCAGGGATTTTACTCTGATCATGATGTCTTCCAGTTTTGTTATTTCCAACACCATGCAGCACTTGCTGCACCGGAATTTGTGGCTGCATGGTGGTGGTGGTGTGATACCTCGCGTAATCATGAAGTAGAATAACACCATTGCTCATCAGACCTGGTCGTTTTCGTCGGATGCTCGCGTGCAATTTTTTCCGCGTAGAACAATAACGATCAGCTATGATGGTGCGTCTTATGCTGTAAGAAGTCCACCAAAAGCACACCCGAGGAATCCTAGAAAAAGGATGCCATGATTTCTCCAGCACACCTTGTCTCCATAAACTTCGACGAGCTACCGACGAGTTTCGGCTGAGGGCACGTTCTTGGTCCTTAAAGATCTAATCACTGCTCTCACTTCGACCTAGCTTACCCCTAAAATTTTCTTTTCTGTAGGGCATAGAGCTTTTTGCTAGTCTGATCTTGAACCCCTAAATTAAATTTTATTCATTTATGGGGAGGGTTGGCCGTGCTTCAGTTATTCTGTCTCTCTCTGGTCTTTACAAAATTAAATGAATAAAGTGAATAAATAAAGTCTAATCGTCGTTTCGTATCACTTCGACTTGAGACCTCGTTTCCGACCGCGTCGCCATTTCGAAATGTCACTACGCATCTCACGCTGGGAACAAGAGTTCACAGAGGTTCCTTTAGCATTAGCGTCATCTCTCGAACGTACATGTCATCTTTGCTAGGGTATTCTTCCCGATTTGAAGAAGACAAGGATTTAATTCGTACACAATCGTACGACATCCCGCATTTTCATCGTACGACATCCGTATTTACTTATATTTACTCTATAGAAACATTTGCGTAGAAAGAACTATTTCTTTTGGCTATTACTTTATAGCATCGTACGACATCCCGCATTTACTTATAGATCGTACGACATCAGCATTTACTTATATTAACTTTATAGGACCTACTATTTCTTTTGGCTATTACTTTATAGCATCGTACGACATCCCGCATTTACTTTATAGCACGCGTAATTTTTTTCTGATCGACTTACATGTAGCATCGACTATCTCTTAACATATCTCTTCAAAACAATTACAAGCTCTAGAGGAATTCAGCAAACGTGAGAATTTAACTAACTCGAGACAGCCTACCGAAAAATCAGTTTAAAGAAAGTCAGCCTCAACATACATCGTGAACCTCGCACTTACCTCTGCTTTCCTCATACGACACTCAATCTCCGACTTCAATGCAGTTACCACAAAAACACTTCGTCGAGAGAAAAAATTTAAACGTTAATTTGAGAAAATGCTTAAGGAGCTAAATTTATATAGATACAGAAACCAAACAGGAAAGTTAAGTTGGAGTATTATTTACACATGCTATGTTTTCCAATGCAGATTTCTGAAAAGGTATTTAAACTTCTTACGTTGTATATTTCCTTTCTTTACTAAGTTTTTATCTTGAAGAATTTTTCTTTTTTGTCGATAACTTTTGGACAAAATGTAGCTAAAAAACTGAAAAAAAAGATCTCCGAAATAAAAAGCAATAACCATTAGTGTAGTCTCTCATAAATCTTATGACGTTTTGTACAATTTTGTGAAAAATGATGAATTTCCTCAGCATTAGAACGATGCTCGCAGACATGCACACGGGCCTATTTCTAGTTATTAGCGAAGTGTTGTTTCCTCTTAAAATTTGCTAAAGGACAGATGTTGAAAGGTGACACATGCACCCAGCAAGATGAAAAAAAAAAAGAAAAAAAAGGGGGGAGGGGGCAGAGTACTTTCTCGAAAGTGAAACTGGCAGGCTTTCCGCCGTTATAAGTAAGAAATTCGGTAATTAACTTTGTCTTTCGCCGACGGCATGATTCGCGAAAAGAGTCGGTTTCCATTCTGACGTAATTAAAGAGAACCCAGATGGCCAAAGGGGAAATCTTCGGCGGTGATTAATTGTTCCAAAGACAGTTGCCAAAGCATCAGTACCTGTTTTTATGAGTACAAGTTTGTGTGTGTGTGTGTGTGTGCGCGCGCGCGTCTGGGAACCTTGCCTTTCCCTCAGCTTAAGAGGAATGATTAGAAACTATGGGAACAGGCATAAGCAGATGATATCTCAGGATTAATTCAGAATAGGAAGTTTTTGACATCTGGCAGTGGGATGACAGAAGCGACAACGACTCAACGATGGCTTTTGTGTGGGGCAATCATTGCCTTTGTTCTATCATCTGTGTCGACACCACTATTCATGTTTGACAAAAGGAACCTTAGGGCAATCTGGAAATGGAACACTATATCTGGAGAGTATTGACGCAAACACATCATTCATTTTCTGATTCTTGTGCTTTTAATAGAAATTTGAAACTTGTTCTTGCGTGACCATTACAACGGTAGAGTGTGGTACAGAGTTCTTGCGTACATATTTAGATATTTGTTGTTTTTTAAGATTTCTGCTTGACAGCTTCCTTGTATGTCAGTCAGTGGTGTCAGTTTGAATTACCTTAAAAATATTGCAGCATGCACAAATCTTATTCTTTTTTTTTTTTTTTTAGGGATTAATACCACCGTGAGCAACTCAATGGGCTCTGAGCAGTCGCTCGTCTTTAATTTAGGGCCACAGGTTCCAAGGAAAGGGGGAGCGTCAGAGCCGTAAAAGAAACACGACATCCATGCCTCACAGGGATTCAAAGCCGGACCCATCTCGGACGAATCATCAGAAGCCAGCGCTTAGACAACTGCGTTATGGGATGGCAATGTACAATTTTGATTCGCCCCTAATGCATAATGCAGTTTTAACTGGTAGGCCAGTAGAGCCCCGACCAACCAACTAAATTTTATTCATTTTTAATTTAAGGTTCTTTTTATTGGAAATATAATGTTATAATTCAAAACATAGCACCCAACTGCAAGAGCAAATTCATTTAGTGAATTCGTTTGTACGCGTACTACTCTTCATCTGATACAGAACCATTACACGAAAATGCTTAGTGTCAAGCTTCATTTTAATGCAGATCAATAAATACAACCCTTGTACAGAGGGTGTTGACAATAATTCAGAATTATTTCCCCTCACTGACCTGTTTGATTCAGGAAAAAAACATTTAAATGTATTTGAGAAACAAGGACGAATGTAAGACGCTGATATTACCGCATGTTCATATTTTAATTTGCAGCCTTTTTTACGCTTTCCAACCGTAGTTTGAAAAAGCGTATATGCTCCAGCTTTGTCCGTCTGTCTGTCCGCACGATAACTCGCTTAAAAATGGTTCCGATTTCGATGAAATTTTAGTATGTGGTAGGGGACCACATCGGGACGAACCCTATTGAAAATGGGCCAAATGGGGTCGCAGGTCAGGACAGAGGAGCGAGATCCATTCCATCGCCCTAATGCGTCATAACTTATGTAAAAATGCTTCTATTGCAACAAAACTTTAGCATGTTGTTTCGGAGATACACTGGACCGGTTCTGTTGAACATTATAGAAATGGGGTCAAAGGTTAGGGCACAGGAGAGAGATTTATTATACAGCCATTATTCTCATAACTTGACTAAAAATACTTCTATTGCGACAAAACTTTAGTATAAGTAGCTTGTGTTGTATACTGAATCGGTTCTGCTGAATATCATCGAAATGGGGTCATAGGTCAAGGTACAGGTACGAAATTTACTCCACAGCTATTATCCTCATAACTTGACTAAAAATGCTTCTATTGCGACAAAAGTTTAGTATGTTGTTTCGGAGTTATACTGAAACAGTTCTGTTGAATATAATCGAAATAGAGTCAAAGGTCAGGGCACAGGAGCGAGATTATTCCACAGCCATTATCCACATAACTTGAGTAATGTTTCTCGGTACCTTGGAAAGCGTATCATAATCAATGCAATGAATGATTTTACTAACTTGTTATTTTTCTTTTGAGAAGAATTTTCCTTCTTATCGGTTTTATTTATTTTTTATAGCATTCCAAAGGTGCGTCAGCCAGTATGACAAAAATGTGGTTCGAAAAATATTGTCTTTGATTTCAAAAAACACACACACATTGATTCATCGCGCTTGTATTAGATAGGTACGCCTCAGCCCCTTTCATCGGGATTGTAGCTGCAGCTTGACGCGGTGCGCGTTTGAGACAATTTGAGATGGAGTTTCGAAATTTTAGGAATGCCTTTTTAGGGTCAGCATGCTACTCTCACACCAGACACCACATTAGTACTTGATTTTCCGTTTTCCAGTTTGTCCGTTTATCCTCCCTTTTTTCGATAAATACTTCTGCTCTCAGGAGCTGTTCGAAACAGATTTGAAATTTTCTGGACAACATTTAAGGACCGAACGTAACACGTTTGCACTCGGAATGTCTGCCGATTCGCATGTACGACCGTTTGTCCTAGATTTTTGATGAATGTCTTGGGGGTAAGGTTTGAGATATGTCTGCGGATGGCCTTTCAGTTAACACGTCTACCTGATAAAGTAAAGATCTCTGGTTCGACCTCAGGTAGGTCAGACGTGTTAAACCACAAACGTTCCTATCCGCCGTGCGGTCGGATAGGCACGTTAAGCCTTTGGACACAGGGTTCTACACCCTCCAGTTAAAAATAAGGGCGTCTGTTGCTTTCCCCACTCCTTTCTCTCTCCGCCACTGCTAGTGTACTTTGACGTTGTGTGACGTCAGTGGCGTCAAGCTACGTACATTCTGACTTCTCTCTCTACCAACTTACCTATCGTGAGCCCCTAGGTTACATCTAATGTTACTTCGTTTCTAGCACTCTGCTAAAAAGTCTGTACAGGCATTGCTAGTCAAGTATATACCTCCTTTGTGGGAGTAAACGCTACCAACCGACCGCATAGTCAGTCGTGGTGCTTTCCTAGTGGGAAGCAGGTTTTCGACCGATTGATGACCAGGCGGGATCAATAAAGGAGAGCAATGAGCAATTAGAGACCCGATATATGTAGCTCTCACTTCATGTAAGCTCTTTGTCCATTCATCTGTCTCTCTGTACTCACCTGCTTCGATGTTTAGGAAACTGTTTCAGGTGGAGGTTGTCATGCTCACATTGTAATAATCAAAAGAGCATTTCTTACATGAAAAAAAAATGTTTTTTTCCTCTGCCAGATGTCTTTAGAATTTTTCTCATTTCGTCCTTCATAGCACACCTTCAACCTTAGGGTTATTATTATAATCTTAAGGGATTTGAGAGCCTTTGAACTCCCTGTCGGTGGGCCACTGAGAGCGTCTCCCTAAACACATACAATCTGAAATAAGAAAATATTAATAAAAATCTGAAGGATAAACTGAAGGGTCAGTGTAAATGGTTAGTAATGATATTACACACATAAATAAATCATCGATAACCTTACTGCCGGGAGGTAGGTCTCCCCAAGTTTCTTCCACAACTCTGACTTGAGCAATTCTCTTCTATGTCACTCGAGCATGATTTCGAATTTCATCTACAAATCTTCCACGTAGTCTGCTTTCAAGGTCTTTCTCTTTCCCTTGGAATCCAGTATTTCAGTTATCGGTAAGTGGACAATTCTTCTACCGGTGGTACGTCCAGTCCATTCCTTCTTGGTCTTTACTTTTGATGCCATTAACTTTTGGGATAAATAAAAAAGTACACTGATTTCCATAAATTAAAAGGGGAACAAACACCAGAAAAGTCGCAATTATTTGTGAAAGAAGGGTTTTGAATGCACGAAACTTGGGTATGTGATGAGGAATGTGATACGGACTTGGTATCGTATGCAAATGAGTGGCAACAGCATCTGTTTATGCAAATGAGCCGCAGCATAAAATGGGCTGTTGCGAAGGTGTGCGTCACATCGTTCGTGGAGTGTAGAGAAAAAATTTTGAGATAACAGATTTGTTATAATTCCTGCGAGACATCACTTAACAGATGAACTGAGGTGGAGAGCGATCGGAAGACTTATAGGCATGCCAAAGTCAAGCGAAAGTTGCAAAATGGTTGCATGTGAATCCTTCTGTGGCCCACAGACTGTGGAATAGATTTGTTGTAATGGCTGCGAGACATTATTTAACAGATGAACTGAAGTGGAGAGCGATCGGAAGACTAGACGCTGGCCAGAGTCAAGTGGAAGTTGCAAGCTGGCTACATGCGATTTCTTCTGTGGTCCAGACTGTGGAACAGATTTGTTGTAATGGCCGCGAGACATCATTTAACAGATGAACTGAAGTGGAGAGCGATTGGAAGACTAGACGCTGGCCAAAGTCAAGTAGAAGTTGAAAGCTGGCTACATGCGAGTTCTTCTGTTGTCCACAGACTGGAATTGATTTGTTGTAATGGCTGCGAGACATCATTTAACAGATGAACTGAGGTGGAGAACGATCGGAAGACTAGAGTCAGGCCAAAGTCAAGTGGAAGTTGCAAGCTGGCTGCATGTGAGTTCTTCTGTGGTCCACAGATTTGAAACAAATTTGTTGTAATGGCTGCGAGACATCATTTAACAGATGAACTGAAGTGGAGAGCGTTTGGAAGACTAGATCCAGGCCGAAGTAAAGTGGAAGTTAAAAAATGGCTTCATGTCAGTGGTCCACATGCTATAGAGCCAAATTCAAAATACACAATCTGTTTCCCGAAGGTACAGCAAAGGCTGGCTTGTGGCTACAACATTTGTGGATGAAAGATATCTCCGATTAACTACACGAGCAAACAGGAGAGCTACCCCGACACGGCTGCGATATATTCTTGCTGCGGCTACAGGAACGTTTGTAACTGCTTCCACTGTGCGCAGGCTTTGCGAAGGACTTCTGTAAGCTTGGCGGACAGCACACTGCGTACGTTTTACCCCAATTGCAGAGAGGAACGTTTCTGTTGGCAAGACTTGATATCGATTGAACTGAAAACCAGTGAAGGCCAGTACTGTTTATAGATGAGTCGAGACTTGCTTTGCAGAGAGATTTCAGGCTTACTCGGATCTAGAGAAAATTGGGGAGTTCTTCGTTAAGCCGTGGAAGGAGCACTTATGGTTGTGGTAGAGTACTAGTTTGGGATGGTGACTCGTCAGGTGTATGCACAGACCTCTATGTGCTTCCAAGAGCAACCACGAATGCTCGACACTATAAGGATGATGTCCATGACCGCTCTTGTGCATACGAGATACATTTCTCCTACAAAACAACGATCGTCCCCGCCATGCGAGGCTGGTAGAACAGTATCTTCAGAAAGAGACCATTGTCCGTATGGATTGCCCGTCATGATCTGCCGACTTTAACCCGATCAAGCATGTCTGCGATGTTCTAGAAAGACATCTTCTCGACGGCTCTTCGCAAAAACTGGAATGACTTAGGCAAGCTTCGCGCGAGAAACGGTTATTGCCACCTACAGAGCTTCAAGAAACAATAATGAGCAACATGAAACATTACTGTGAGGAGTGACCACACTCCATATTGAGGCAGTTTAGCTATTTCGTTTTGACACTTTTTCTTTCGATCTAGTTCTGTATGTGGTCATATTTATCGGAATGAAGTGTTTCTTTCGAAGCGATTTAAGGTCTTTCTCTAAAGTACATTATGATACAGATCTTCACCAAATTTTATTATATTTGACCGCATATTTTGGGAGTTTTTTTCTCTTAATTTATGCAAACCAGTGTATATACATTATCATTATCGACCATTATCAACCCACTGCTCGATGATCTCCTCAAGTTTCTTCCGCAAAGGTCTATCTTGCGGGCTGTCTCCTCCATGTCACTGTTTCACCCATCTCCCATGTGGTCTTCTTCTGTGTATTTTTCTGTTCCTTGGAATCCAGTCTAGAATTTCGGTTGTCCATCGGTAGTCCGTTCTCCTGGCAACATGTCCAGCCCATTGCCATTTCAGGAATTTTATTCTAATCACGATATCTTCCACTCTTGTTATTTTCCTTATCCATGAGTTTCTTTTTTTTTATCTTTCCTGATTACACCAAGCATGCATCTCTGCATGGTCCTTTCACGTGTCAGCAGTCTTTGTACGTCTTTTTTAGTTAAGGTCCATGTCTCTGCTCCATACTTAAGCACTGGCAGTATGCATTCATTAAACATTTTTCTTTTAAGACATAATGGCATATTGGTCCAAAAAATTGTACTGTTTCTTCCAAAAGCTCTCCAACCAAGTTTTATACGTCGATTAATTTCGTCATGAATGTTATCTTTGCTTGATATCTGCTACCCAAGATATTAATGTAGGTATGGGTTATCTCCAGCTTTTCCCCATCCATCGATAAATCTTCGTTTCTTGTAAAAGCATTGTACACCAGATTTGTCTTCTGAAAGTTTATTTTTTATCAAACTTCTTTACTCTTGTCAGCAAGTTCCTGGATCGTACTCTGCAGCTCTGAAAGGGCAGTTGCAAAAATGACAACATCATGAGCAAACCGAAGGTGAGTTACATAATTCAATGATTGAAAGGCATTTTCCAATGTGGCATTAAAGAGTTTGGCAGATATGGTGTCACCTTGTCCCATCTGCTTTTCCAATTTCTACGGGTGGGTACTGTATCCTCAAATAACCGAACCTTTCTCTCTGTATGTGTGTGTGTGTATATATATATATATATATATATATATATATATATATATATATATATATATATATATATATATTATATATACTATAAAGATACCTAAGCAAAAAAATACATATATAATTTTGACTCACACCTAGTACAACATACAAAAGGTTATGTATCTACCTGTGTGAGTAAAAGGAGAAAAGATAAAAAATAAAATAAAACAACTGAATGTAGAAGGTGTCGAGAATACTGAGCCTTGGCTTTATCAAGGACCAGCAAAAACTCTGCATTTTCTCACTTCTACAAAGACCTAGTTGGAAATGGGTTTCTGCAAGGCCATAGATGCAAGTAACATTCCCACCTAAAATAGTTTAAAAAATATATATATAAGTCATGTCCTCCGTAGAGTAGCATGACCTAGCACTAGTTAACAATTTCGCTTGCATCCATTAACCTTCATGGCCCGACCCATGCTCTTCATCTGTTACTATTAAACAGAGAGAAGAAGATTAAAGAGAACTCAAGCTGTGAGAGTGACATAATAAATAGAAATGATTTTCAGCTATAACGAAATTCCAAGTTCGTTTGAGAGAGAATTTAAACCTGAAAAACAATGCAAAAGAAATCCAAATTTTACATTGCAATTAAAAAAGGAAATGTTAATTTATAACGAACAGATTTTTGAAAGAAAACTTGAGTCTAAAACCCCCTACTCTACAACTTATGACAGCACGAAAACGAGAATAAGTTAAAGATAATAATTAACTAAAGAAAACTTTGTGAAAGTTATATACCTTAAACAGTTAGTTGCAATATGTACAAAGTATTTCAGCAGTGCTTTAAGTGCATAATTAATTAGTTATTAAGAACTTTACTACTTTGAAAAAACAGCGCATAGACAGCGCATAGAAAAGGAACAAGCTTAGCCATCTTCTGTTCCTAGGTACCCCAAAAGACGCTCAAAGTTACAAAGAAAAGTAAGAGTTAAAACCCGCATAAATGTTAACAGACAAACCAATGCTTAAAAGCTGAAAAGCTAAAAAACGACAGAGAAAAGGTACATAAAGTACAAACATTGAACTTATAAAACCTAGAACCCAAAAACAAGGAAGAGAGCTTACCTCTTGTGTGACAAAACCTTTTCTCCTCACAAGAGGAGAACATGGCTGACCTCTTCCGCCACTCCCTAGACGCTGGGGGGCAGTGAGGGTGGGGCTGATGGCCTCCTCATACAGCAAGAAACCAACGCGCGGAGATTTTAACCAGAGAAAAAAATATATAAACTTAAGACTGTGGATCTGTATGATCAGAATGAGCAGAATTAACTCTCCAGAATACATGAGAAATATTATAAAATACACGAGCAGTTTATTTAATAATCTTTGCATGTATTAAATCACCTTAGTGAGCTTCTATAGATTAATCAGAATCTTATTAATTTTAATGTTGGTTTTACTATTTTTAGTATAGCTATCCTAGTGATGAATAACTAGTTTTCTTTTTTATTTGTTTTTATTTTCTTTTATAAACAGATTTTTAAGCTTTTTTTGTGATTTTGTTTATATTATTTAATTTTTTGTTTTAATAGGACCGTCATATCCATAGCACTAAGGTTCCTTTAGGTAGTTAATAGGCATCCTCTAGCCAACTTCCTTACGGCTTTGATTGGTCAGAATCATATTATTAACTGTGTAGAAAATTAAAGCAGATCTGCCAACCTTACTCTATTATTCAGAATAATTTTTCTTAAAGTTCTTTTGATGAAAGAAGAAGGAATTTCGTTCTCTAGAAAACTTTCTAATAGTATATTAATGTGGTAATTGAAGTCCAAATTGTTGCTGCAAATTCTTGAAATTCTTAGGACCTGAGAAATTAGTACATTCTCAATTACTTTGGTTGAAATGTTATTATTCCAGTGTAGATATTTAATTACTTTGAAAGGAAAATTAACTCTTTTATCAAAGAGGCTAATAGATGGGTTACCTCTGTTGAGCTTAATGCTTAAGTCTAGGAACTCAAGTTCCTGATTACTGTGGTTGGTTTTACATAAGTTAAGAGAGCTAGGATAGATATTATCAAAATCACTCTCTATAACTTCGGAATTATTGATACACAGCAGATCATCAATATATCTAAAAGTGTAAAGGTAGTTATCTGAGCAGGTGGGGTGACTTTTAATGAATTTATATTCCTTAAAGAACAGGAATAGATTAGCGATATTTGTGGACGTTGATGTTCCCATTGGAATACCGTTCACTTGCTTATAGAGTATTATTATATAAGATATGGTTATTTTTTATGCAGCAATTGAGATAAGAGTTCCAAGTTCCTACATCAACAAATTGGTTAAGTTTAAATTCTGCATACAGCTCTTTAAAGGTAGTGATTATATCTGATAGAGGCAGATTAGTATATAGGTTTTCAAAATCATAACTATTAATATCTAGGGGACAAACTTTGAGTATAGTAGAAATTACTTCTGCATTATTATTAATTATCCAAAAATCTCTCTACATCAAGTTAGAACAGTTTCTAATGTGTTTCAAAACCTTCTTTAAGACATCTTCAAAAGCAAGATCTATTTTCTTTTTATGACTCCTTACTCCACTAGCTATGAACCTGAACTTCACAGGATCCTTATGAAACTTAACCGTTGCAAAAAGAAATGGAAATTCAGGCCCATATCTTCTAGTTTGTGGAATTTTAAGTTTCTTGAAGAATGCCTTAAACCGATTTTCTAACTGCTTGGTAGAATAACTTACGGGCTCGTATGTTACTCTATTATTGAGTTCCATAGTTAACAATTCAAAATAGAACTTCTTACAGATAATTGCAAAATTATTGCTAGCTTTATCCGTAGTGGTAAAAATAAATTGGTCTTGTAGTTTGGAGAGTGACCTTTTAGCTTCTCCAGAGAAAAAGAGATTTCTGTCGAAACAAAGTCCAGACCTGCCAACTCACCAGTGAAGCTATTGATTATATTATATTTCCATTCTGCGAAGGCCTCAATAGGCTGATTGTACGTTAAACTGGTTTTTACGATGTACTTATTTACATCTTGAGTGAAGCTCTCAAGAATCCTTTCTTTGGAAATTGTGAAGGATGGTCTGAATTTAGAGCCATACTCTAATAAATTCCTAAGCTTTTCATTTTCAACATAACTCAAGTTTCCGGTGATAATATGGTTGTAATTCTTATCATAGTGAACTGTTTCTTTATGTTCATCACAAGAACAAGTAGTAATTACAGGAATGTAGCTCGAAGAGTTAAGTTTGTAGTTTTTAACTATTGACCCTAAGGTCTTAACATATTTAAAACTTACAATAGACTGGTGCCTGTGGATGGGAAAAAAAATTGCATTATTGTAGAACAGCTTCCTTACATTGAGATTATCGTAGGCTTTATTTAGGAACCTGATGGTAACAAAATTACTGGAAAATTCTTTAAGAGAAATTTTATCTTTAAGAATATGTTTAAGAATGTCCAGAACCAAAAGCAAAAACATGCTTATCAACATGGTCAGCAGTTTCATTCCAGAATTTGAAAAAACATTTAAGGACAGAGTGCTTGAAGAACTTGAGAATTTTGTAAGTATTTTTAACAAAATTAGTGCCAGTTTTAAAGCTTTCCAGAGTTTTTAGCAAGTTAGCAAAATCAACTTTGCTTGATGTGCGAAATAACCTCTGTCCTCTATTACCTCTAGAGCAGCTCTTATTATTAACAAGAAAGAAGAGTTCACGAATTGAAAATTTATGCTGATTATGCTTATTGTCAGATAGAGTGGAATTAAGGCCATAGGGATAAAGAGACTGATGCTGCAAAATTTCAAGGGATTCAGTTTCTAGCCGAGCATAGAGGTCAGGAATAATATGTAGTACCTCTATTTTCACTTTGTCAAAACCATGAGTATGGAAATGCTCTAATTCAAAGGTAGAGTACTGGTTGGCGTTTGTGGAGGGTTCACTCCTGAATTAGAGAACTTGTTTACTAGAGACCTGTGACCATTAATCCTAAGATGAAGAGGATTTTTACTTTGGCCAATATAGCTAAGGTTGCAGACAGTACAGGTGAGCTTATAGATGGTATTGTAGGCTTTGCAAAACTTGTTGGAGCAATTATCCTCAACAGAAGAATATAGGTTAGGATCTGCAGATTTACATGTCAAACAACGTTTGTCATTTCATAACTTTAGATTACCTTTGCCAGCGAGTTCATACACTATGGGAAAGGGTGCTAGCTAACCGAGCAGGAGGACTTAAAATATCTGAGCTGACCTCCAATCCTTTCATCGTCCTTAGAACTCCACTTGAGCCAAAACATACAAATTCTGAGCAAACCAACTAGGAAAAACTTTTTAGAAATAAGCAGTCCAAGAAAAGACCAAACTCGAGTATAAACTACACTCCAAAAAGCTGCATCCAAAACATACTAAAAAGAAAAATTAGAAAATGAAAAAAAAACCTCAAGTGAAAAAAATAGTAATAAAAAAAAAAATCATAATAATAATAATAATAAAACATTTCAACTAGAATTTGCGCATGAGCTGCTAAATAATAAATTGAAATTAGTTACTTAAGAGCAAAACTGAAGACTAAGGAAAAAATTTTAGAATTTAAAACGAAGGGTTGCAAAATAACCTGAAAATCAAAACGCGCAACGCAGCAGTTTTTGAAAATTCAGAATTCACATTCTATAAAGAAGATACCTAAGCAAAAAAATACATATATAATTTTGACTCACACCTAGTACAACATACAAAAGGTTATGTATCTACCTGTGTGAGTAAAAGGAGAAAAGATAAAAAAATAAAATAAAACAACTGAATGTAGAAGGTGTCGAGAATACTGAGCCTTGGCTTTATCAAGGACCAGCAAAAACTCTGCATTTTCTCACTTCTACAAAGACCTAGTTGGAAATGGGTTTCTGCAAGGCCATAGATGCAAGTAACATTCCCACCTAAAATAGTTTAAAAAATATATATATAAGTCATGTCCTCCGTAGAGTAGCATGACCTAGCACTAGTTAACAATTTCGCTTGCATCCATTAACCTTCATGGCCCGACCCATGCTCTTCATCTGTTACTATTAAACAGAGAAGAAGATTAAAGAGAACTCAAGCTGTGAGAGTGACATAATAAATAGAAATGATTTTCAGCTATAACGAAATTCCAAGTTCGTTTGAGAGAGAATTTAAACCTGAAAAACAATGCAAAAGAAATCCAAATTTTACATTGCAATTAAAAAAGGAAATGTTAATTTATAACGAACAGATTTTTGAAAGAAAACTTGAGTCTAAAACCCCTACTCTACAACTTATGACAGCACGAAAACGAGAATAAGTTAAAGATAATAATTAACTAAAGAAAACTTTGTGAAAGTTATATACCTTAAACAGTTAGTTGCAATATGTACAAAGTATTTCAGCAGTGCTTTAAGTGCATAATTAATTAGTTATTAAGAACTTTACTACTTTGAAAAAACAGCGCATAGACAGCGCATAGAAAAGGAACAAGCTTAGCCATCTTCTGTTCCTAGGTACCCCAAAAGACGCTCAAAGTTACAAAGAAAAGTAAGAGTTAAAACCCGCATAAATGTTAACAGACAAACCAATGCTTAAAAGCTGAAAAGCTAAAAAACGACAGAGAAAAGGTACATAAAGTACAAACATTGAACTTATAAAACCTAGAACCCAAAAACAAGGAAGAGAGCTTACCTCTTGTGTGACAAAAACTTTTCTCCTCACAAGAGGAGAACATGGCTGACCTCTTCCGCCACTCCCTAGACGCTGGGGGGCAGTGAGGGTGGGGCTGATGGCCTCCTCATACAGCAAGAAACCAACGCGCGGAGATTTTAACCAGAGAAAAAAATATATAAACTTAAGACTGTGGATCTGTATGATCAGAATGAGCAGAATTAACTCTCCAGAATACATGAGAAATATTATAAAATACACGAGCAGTTTATTTAATAATCTTTGCATGTATTAAATCACCTTAGTGAGCTTCTATAGATTAATCAGAATCTTATTAATTTTAATGTTGGTTTTACTATTTTTAGTATAGCTATCCTAGTGATGAATAACTAGTTTTCTTTTTTATTTGTTTTTATTTTCTTTTATAAACAGATTTTTAAGCTTTTTTTGTGATTTTGTTTATATTATTTAATTTTTTGTTTTAATAGGACCGTCATATCCATAGCACTAAGGTTCCTTTAGGTAGTTAATAGGCATCCTCTAGCCAACTTCCTTACGGCTTTGATTGGTCAGAATCATATTATTATATATATATATATATATATATATATATATCATCATCATGGTAAACCATTATCAATCCACTGCTGGACGAAGGACTCCCCAAGTTTCCAACACAACGGTCTGTCTTGTGCCAGTCTCCTCCATGTGACTCCTGCATACTTTCGAATTTCATCCACCCATCTCCCATGTGGTCTTCTTCTGGGTCTTTTCCTGTCCCTTGGAATCCAATCTAACATTTCGGCTGTCCATCGATGGTCTGTCCTTCTGGCAGTATGTCCAGCCCATTGCCATTTCAGGGATTTAACTCTGATCGTGATGTCTTCCATTCTTGTCATTTTTCGGATCCACGAGTTCCTCTTCTTATCTCTCCTGGTTACACCAAGCATGCACCTCTTCATGCTGCTTTGAGTTCTCTGCAGCCTTTGTACGTCTCTTTTAGTTAAGGTCCACGTCTCTGCACCATACGTAAGCACTGGAAGGATGCATTGATCAAACACTTTTCTTTTAAGATATAATGGCATATTGCTCTTGAAATTTATGCTGTTTCTTCCAAAAGCTCTCCAGGCAAGTTTTGTACGCCGATTAATTTCTTCACAAATGTGACCCTCACTTGATATCTGCTGTCCAAGATAAACGTACGTGTCTGTTATCTCCAGTTTTTCTCCATCAATCGATAAAACTTCATTTCTTTTAAAAGCATTGAACATCACTTTTATCTTCTGAAAGTTCATTTTTAATCCCACTTCTTTACCCTTGTCAGCAAGTTCCTGGATCATACTCTGCAGCTCTGATGGGGTAGTTGGAAAAATGACTACGTCATCAGCAAAACGAAGGTGTGTTAGATAATCTCCACTAATCTTTATCCCCTTGTTTTCCCAGCTCAGCGACTGAAAGACACCCTCTAATGCGGCATTAAAGAGCTTGGGAGATATGGTGTCACCTTGTCTCACTCCCTTTCCAATTTTTATGTGTGTTGTATTTTCAAACAGCCGAATCTTTGCACTTGCATTTTCATAGATGTTATTAATAATATTAACGTACGCATCTTCAATACCGCAGGATTTCAGAGCCATTGTAACTGCTAATGGTTTCACCGAATCAAAGGCTTTTTCATAATCGATAAAAGCCATGCACAATGGAAGTTCATATTCCCTCGCTCTTTCAATTAGTTCTCTCAGTACGTGGATATGATCTATTGTGCTGTGGCCACTCCTGAATCCAGCTTGTTCTCTCGGTTGAGCCATGTCCAGTGTTACCTTCAAGCGGTGTGAAAGAACTTTAGTGAAGATTTTATAAACCACTGATAGGGGGCTGATAGGTCTGTAGTTCCTGAGATCCTCAATGTCACCTTTTTTATGTAGCAAGATCATTTGTAGCGTTGTTCCAATCCTCAGGGATCATCCCTTCATTAAGGCATCGAGTGAAAATTTGGGCGAGTACTGTTTTTCGATTTCTCCACTTGCTTCTTGTATGATGTCTACAGTAATTCCATCTTCTCTTGGAGATTATATCATCATCATCATTGTCAACCATTATCAATCCACTGCTGGACGAAGGTCTCCCCAAGTTTCCTCCACAACGGTCTGTCTTGTGCCAGTCTCCTCCATGTCACTCCCGCATATTTACGAATTTCATCCACCCATCTCCCATGTGGTCTTTTTCTGGGTCTTTTCCTGTCCCTTGGAATCCAATCTAAAATTTCGGCTGTCCATCTATGGTCTGTCCTTCTGGCAGTATGTCCAGCCCATTGCCATTTCAGGGATTTAACTCTGATCATGATGTCTTCCACTCTCGTCATTTTTCGGATCCACGAGTTCCTCTTCTTATCTCTCCTGGTTATACCAAGCATGCACCTCTCCATGCTACTTTGAGTTGTCTGCAGCCTTTGTATGTCTCTTTTAGTTAAGGTCCACGTCTCTGCACCATACGTAAGCACTGGAAGGATGCATTGATCAAACACTTTTCTTTTAAGACATAATGGCATATTGCTCTTGAAAATTATGCTGTTTCTTCCAAAAGCTCTCCAGGCAAGTTTTGTACGCCGATTAATTTCTTCATCAATGTGACCCTCACTTGATATCTGCTGTCCAAGATAAACATACGTATCTGTTATCTCCAGTTTTTCTCCATCAATCGATAAATCTTCATTTCTTGTAAAAGCATTGAACATCACTTTTGTCTTCTGAAAGTTCATTTTTAATCCCACTTCTTTACTCTTGTCAGCAAGTTCCTGGATCATACTCTGCAGCTCCGATGGGGTAGTTGCAAAAATGACTACGTCATCAGCAAAACGAAGGTGGGTTAGATAATCTCCATTAATCTTTATCCCTTTGTTTTCCCAGTTCAGTGATTGAAAGACATTTTCCAATGTGGCATTAAAGAGCTTCGGAGATATGGTGTCACCTTGTCTCACTCTTTCCAATTTTTATGTGTGTTGTATTTTCAAACAGCCGAATCTTTGCACTTGCATTTTCATAGATGCTATTAATAATATTAATGTATGCATCTTCAATACCGCAGGATTTCAGAGCCGTGGTAACTGCTGATGGTTTCACTGAATCAAAGGCTTTTTCATAATCGATAAAAGCCATGCACAATGGAAGTTCATATTCCCTCGCTCTTTCAATTAGTTCTCTCAGTACGTGGATATGATCTATTGTGCTGTAGCCACTCCTGAATCCAGCTTGTTCTCTCGGTTGAGCCATGTCCAGTGTTACCTTCAAGCGGTGTGAAAGAACTTTAGTGAAGATTTTATAAACCACTGATAGGAGGCTGATAGGTCTGTAGTTCCTGAGATCCTCAATGTCACCTTTTTTATGTAGCAGGATCATTGTAGCATTGTTCCAATCCTCAGGAATCTTCCCTTCATTAAGGCATCGAGTGAAAATTTGGGCGAGTACTGTTTCACTTTCTCCACTTGCTTCTTGTATGATGTCTATAGTAATTCCATCTTCTCCTGGAGCTTTCCCCCGCTTCATGTTCTTGATTGCATGAGCAACTTCTGCTGGGAGGACTGGAAGAACTCTGGTACCTTTCATGATGTCTGGAGTACATGTATCATCCCTTTCATATAATTTGGAGTAGAAATCTTTCACTCTTGTCAAAATTTCGCCTCTATTTCTTGTTATAGAACCATCTTCTTTTCTCAGAGCCATAATCTGTTTTCTTCCCTTACTGAGATGTCCCTTTGCTATCTTTAGGCTTTGGTTGTTTTCAATTGCTTTCCTCACTAGCTCACAGTTGAATTTCCTTACGTCTTTCAGTGATACTTTTTCGTGCTGTCTTGCATAGCTCTATATATTCCACTTTGGAAGTTACATCTCCTTTAGTTGTCCTCATCTCTCATCTTTTTTGCATCAACATTTTGGTTTTTCCTGATAATTTGTTTACATGCAACTTGTTCTTAGACCCAGCTAATTTTGTTGCTGTTTCCATAAGAGCTTTGGTTACTTTTCTGTTAACTTCCGAAATATCCACTTCTTCCGATGTTAGGCCTTCTAAAGCAGAGAATCTGTTCTTCAGTTCCAACTTGAAAGTATTATGGTGTTTTTTAAGGTTGGTTATGTCAATATATGAGATTATATATATATATATATATATATGAGAGAGAGAGAGAGAATATGAAAAAAAAAAATGTTACGTTGTAAATGTCGCTTTTATAACAATACCGCTCTTTCTGTACCGGCATGGGCTTAACTGTACCTTGCGGAGTGAACGCTGCACTACTGAACACTTTTACACAGAGAATACATTTACAAGAAGAGACTAAATACAAAAAGGAAAAGCATGAAGAAATGACCAAATGTGAAAAGAGTTGATGAACTTAGATAAAAAAAAAGTTAAATCATCATAGTTGTGATTCTTGCAGTGATTAATTTTGAAGAATAATTGGCACTCAAGCGGATTGCATTTAAATAGAAATGTTTATATTACCACAGCAAAATGAGTGACTTTTTTCCCGTGTCTAGTTACTACAGCAAACTTTTATTACTAGAACTTACGCAAATACCAGTTGTGTTACTCTTTTCCATGGGACATCTTGGGTATGAAAATTTAAATATGTTTCTGCGTGGTGACACAGTGTTGTCTTCTACCACTTTTTCCCATCATTATCATTTTGGCTTGCTTTTTTTTTGTTTTTTCCTTTCGTTCAATTGTTGGCTTGTGGAATAGCACCAGACCGAGGAAAAGAAAAAAGAAAAGGGAAAGGAGTGTGAAAAAAATACTAGAGGTGATGTTAGCAACTTGATTCAGTGCATTACCATGACGACGGCGGCACTGTTTGCATGGTCACGCGAATGGAGATGTGGAAAGGGGTGTTGGTTAGTTTCCCGCCCAACTTTTAGAGCGTGACACTCGATGACCCTAAAGAGGCGGGCAGCTATGTCCCATGGGAGTGTTCGACATGTTAGCTCCGCCCATTTGTGGCACACCTTTACACACACACAAAGAAGAAGAAGAAAATACAAACAAACATATTCCTATGTTGAATTTCCTCAGTTGTTAATCTTGAGTAAGAGGTTGGTCTGTGTTTAGTGAGCTATGAGGTTAGGAGGGCGGTATGTTAACTCACCACTCCAAACTACCGAGGAGACACTTATGGTGATGACTTGCAAAAGGCCAACAAAGCAGATCAAACCACAGTCCCTGAAAAATAGAAGGAAAAGTTGGGTTCGTCAGAGCGTTTCCTTCGTCATTTTGGAAACATCTCGTATCGAAAGCTTGTGGTACAAATAAGGAACACACAACGGCCGTTCCATAAAAACTGAGAGTAAAATTACACAAAATGAAGAAATATAGCTACAGCAAAATATGTTATTCTTTCCCAAAGTATCTTTCTTCGGATGATATGCAACGGTCCCATTGTTCAGTCCACTTTTCAAAGCATGTGGCGAAGGCATTTTGTGGAAGCTGCTTTAGCGACCCCTGTACAGCTTGAATAACGTCAGCATCTGTGTAGAATGTTGCACCACGGAACTTCTCCTCCATTGTTGGAAGCAACCAAAAATCGCACGGGGCAGGTCAGGACTGTAGGCAGGCTGTGGCATGATTTCAATACTGTATTTCTTAAGAAAATGTTGAACACAAGCAGCCACATGCGGGAGGGCGTTATCATGGTGTAGGGTCCACTTGCCCACCAGTCCCGGTCGCTTAATCGATATGTGTCGTCGCAGACGCTTCAATACTGAAATGTAACACTCGGCATTGACAGTAATTTGTGGAGGAACGGCATGCTGGTAGATTACACCTTTATGATCAAAGAAAATCATCATCATCACCTTCCTAGCTGCTTTGGTTTGACGGACTTTTTTTTTTCGGAGGAGGAGAGCATGTGTGTTTCCAGACACTCGTTGCGCGCTTCGTGATGGGCTCGAAACAGTGGACCCATGTTTCATCTGCAGTTATTACTGTGTTTAGAAAGTTTGGATCCTTTGCAATCATTTGTTTCCACTCATGACGCACCTAAACTTTGGCTAACAGTTGTTCTCTCGTCAGGTGATGAGGTACCCATCTGGAACACACACCATGCAGCAGTAATTTATCGCGCAAGATGCGGAATGCCGACATTTTGAAATATTAGTTAACGCCGCCGTGTCTTCACACGTTATTCGTCAATCTTCTTGCAGGATTGCCCGAAGAGTTTTAACAATACGCTCCGTAACAACACTTTCACGTCGATCAGGTCCTAGGAGCGAGTTCTGCCTGCCATCTTTTTTCATGATCAATTCTAAAAAATTCTGGTGCTCTGCATTACGAGCTTTGCCGTTCATGATCATTTATTTGAAAAAACAAAACAAAGAGTTTGATGATGGTGTATTGTAAAACGCAGGTCTTGCAGTGCGTGCTTCGCCGCCCCGGTGGCGCAGTGGTCTAAGGCGATGGCCTCTGATCATTCGTCCGAAAGGGGTCCGGGTTCGAATCCCGGTGAGGCATGGATGTTGTTTTTGTCTTACGGCACTGGCTCTCTCCCTTCCCTGGAACCAGTGATCCCTAAATTTAGGGACGAGCTACTGCTTATAGCCCATTGAGTTGCTCACGGTGGTCGTTAAACCTCCAATAAAAAAAGAAAAAAAAGGTCGTGATTAGCTCATTAAAAATGTGGCGTTTACCTTAATATATCATGATTGCCAACTTCAACATAGGCTCTTTTCCTCTTGCATTAAGTAGAAACTGCACGGACACAAGGTAGAAAAGTGTTTCGCAGCCTAAGAATATGTGACGAACGCAGGAGCGTAGCGATTCAAAAATTATGGGGGGGGGGTCAACTAGTTTCGTACCTCAACACCGGAAATTATTACTAATGCAAGAAAATGAATTAATACTTAAGAGTTAGTTAACAACAATTCATTATTAAGATTAATCATATAAGTTCATTAATAAATTATCAATCTTATTGATAATTAACCCCATTTCGATTTTATTCAACAGAATTGGTTCAGTAGGCTATACCTCCGGAACAACATACTGAGGTTTTTTCACAATAGAAGCATTTTTATTCAAGTTACGAGGATAATGGCTGTTTGAATAAATCTCGCTCCTGTGCCCATACCTTTGATTCCATTTCGATGCTATTCAACAGAATTGGCTCAGTATAATTCCGGAAAAACGTGATAAAGTTTTGTCTCAATCGAAGCATTTTTACATAATTTATGACGCATAAAGTTTGTCCTCGGGTTGTTCCCTACCACATACTAAAATTTCATCGAAATCGAACCATTTTTCCGCCAGTTATCGTGCGGACAGACGGACGGACAAATCTGGAGCATATACGCCTCTTCAACCTACGGTTGGAAAGCGTAAAAAAGAGATCTTGTGATTCGGCGTTCAAGAGAAAAATGTGCCTTTATATCCAATGGGGAGGGGGCCTGCCTTGGGCCCCTCCCTTTCCTACGCCAATGGACGAAGGTCTTTATGTATTTTAGAGCATTAAATGCATCTTTATGTATTTAATGCTCTAACTGGCATTAAACGTAAGTGATTTTAGACATCGTTGCACGAGGGTGGAAAAATTTTCTCTAAAAACAGTGTTGGAAGAAAAAATAATCGAAAAGCAAAGTACGAAATAGACAACCCGTGAGCATGCAGTCGGACGTCGTCTTTAAGCCCCACCCCCCACACACACACACCTACACCTAAGTATATGGGCTGCTGGTGGACAGCAAGACGGCAGTTTGTCGAGGGAGTTTTCAATGTGGGAAATTTCGGGAAATTCCGTTCCAGCATTACAGCAGGCGAAAAACGAAGGTGATGGTTTAAGGTGGAGCAATATAAAGAGGCCCAACTGTAATGCATTTAAGCATATGGATAAATATATGGCTGTACATTTTGTTGAAGGAAACAGCGAAAATAATTTCAAGCATTTCTTTTCCGTTATATTTGTCTTATTCTACATGTTTGTCTAGCTCTCTCGCCTTATTTATTTTCTGACGAGATGCAGTCATTTGCTGAAGTTTAAGACCACCTGTTGGTATTAGATTTCTACCAATTGCATCAGCTACTGTCTGTATTACTCAACTTTCTGTCGGTGTTGCATCATCCTACAGCGGCAGCTGTTGATAGAGTTAGGGGAAGTGTGCGAGCGTCAGTTTGCTTCTGGTTTTCATGCTGAGAAGTTTTGTACGTATTTTCCGTATAGCAAATATTTGGCAAAAAAGCGTCATTAAACGCTACTCAGAGCAAAAATAGTGGTTTCATATCGTGAAGGATACTCTGAACGTGACATAAGGTGAATGTGAGCAAGACTGTTATTCATAATGCGATCATGAAATATTGAGATAAAGGTGAATTTAGTGACAGAAAGAGAAGTGGACGTCCAAGGAAAACAACCACGCGTGATGACAATACCGTAAGGCGAATAGTTATTGGTTCTCCGAGGAGTTCGTGCAAGAAAATCAAGGCCTTACTACATTCAAAAAGATATGATATTAGTATTGCCACTGTTTCTCGACGCCTTAGCAAAGATTTTGATTTAAAGTCTTATATACCTGCACAAAAACCTAGACTAACCTCTGTCATGAAAAAGAAGAAACTCCAGTTTGCGAAGTGTCATCAATTGTGGACTGCTGAAAATTGGAGCTAAGTTCTTTTTCCAATGAATTAACTGTGCGTCAATATGAATGAATCACATGAAGCACATGTTTGACGGGCAAAAAGGTTTGATGAAAAATACACCGGTAGCACCGTCAGACATCCGCCAAGTCAGATGATATGGGGTGCTATGTTAGCATCCGTTACTACTTCGTTATCCTTTTTGCGGACAGGCACTCCATGACTGGGCATTTTTATGTGGAAATGTTACGTTGAGAAGCTGTTAACTCATATGCAAGCGCACAGATGCACAGTCTTTATGAATGATGGTGTTCCGTGCCACAGATCAAAGATAGTAAAGGATTAACTGCAGAAGAACAACATAACTGTGCTTGACTGGTCCCGTAATAGTCCCGACCTTAACCCCATTGAAAATTCGTGGACCATTTTCAAGGTAGCAGAAAAGCAGCCATCAAGTTCCTAAGATTTGATTGACGTGATAAAGTACGTGTGGTGCAAAGACATTTCAAGCGACTACTGCAAATCTCTCGTTGCGAGTACGCCGCATACACTCACTGTCATAAAAATCCGCGCACCATCAAGAAGTCGTTGGACTGAAATGCGATTTTAGTAGTGAGATGGTACACACCAAGGACAGAAGTGACTACAATATCACAGCAGCAGGACGATTTCCCACAGACACACGGTACACATTCCGGTCAGCGTTAGTACCGCGTCGGATCGCTTCGTGCTCGGATATACATGCGATGATACGGTCCTGCATGTAGTCAAAGTGACGCCGTATGTTATTCTGGGACAGATTGGCCCAAACTTCTTGACCGGGACAGGGAGAAAGCGGGCGTCCCATCTGGTAAAACACGTGCTCGATGAGCGAGAGATTAGGCGATCTGGCAGGCCACGGAAGCGTCGAAGCCTTTCGTAGACAGTCCTGAGAAACCCCGAGCCGTGTGCAAACGGACGTTTTCTTGTTGGAAAACAGTTCCAGGCAGCTCCGCCACGAAAGACAGCACATGGAGCCGCAGGATCTTCTATACGTAGCGCTGGGCTGTCAACGTCTCTCGGATCACTGTGAGGAAAGTCCGGCTGTCATACGGGATGGCTACCCAGACCATCACGCCTGCAGTTCGGGATGTGTGCCGCTGTATAGTGAGTTTGGGGTTGTAGCGCTCACGTGCGGTACTCCGCACTCTGACACGGTGATCCTTCGTCTTCATACAGAAGCGGGATTCGTCGCTGAACACTATACGCCATTCCATAGCATTCCACGTTGCTCGCTTCTGACACCACTGCAATTTCCTCCGATGATGGTCAGAATGGCAGAAAACGTAAGGGCCGTCCAGAGTGCAGATTCGCCTCTTCCAGGAGTATGGAAATGGTTCTGGCGAACACAGGAGCCCCTTGTACAGCCGCCACATGCCTCTGGATATTGGATAAAGGCGTCGTTGCATCCGTGAGAGCCTCTCTCACGATCCCATGGTCCTCTCTTTTGGTGGTGTGTCTGTGTCATCCAGAGCCAGTCCGCCGTGTCTGGGTGCCTTGCCGTGTCCATTGCTTCCAACACAATCGCACCGTACTGTCCTACGGGTTAAATGGCTGCCGATTCGGCGCGCAGGCCACCCTGCCTCTCTCATCCCGGCTATATGGCCTCGTTCAAACTCCGTCAGTTGTCCGTACGCACATCTACGGCGGCTTCTCGGCATGTCTATCGCTCAGGGATCTCACCTGACTCTTACCACGCACTTCGGCACGCATGTAGAGTCCCCTGCGCGACGCCTTATTAGCACCAAGACTGCGATTGCAGCTCCGGTCTTGGGCATGCGGAATCGCACGAAACTTTAATCACTTGAATGTATATAGCTACTCGACTAGTTTCGCGTTAATCGCACAGTTTTTTCTTGGTGAGCGTGGATTTTTATGACAATGAGTGTAGTATTTTACCCATTATGAAAAGCAAAGGCGGCCACACAAATAGATCAATGAAGGAAGAAATATTCTTCATACTACATGGAAAATAGACAGAATATTCAAAGTAAACTGAATTTGCGTGTATCACTTACTGGTTATCCATGTAACACTTCTCAGAAAACTTTAAAATCTCATCGTTCCTGGTGATTGGATTTTCAAGTTTTCTGAGAAGTGTTACATGGATAACCAGTAAGTGGTGAACGCAAATTCAGTTTGCTTTGAATATTCTTGCCACATAAATTACTGGTTTTGGTTTTTTTGTGTTCTGAAGGATGTAAGTGTTTATCTGTGGCGTCATTTTTTGAAATATTTCTGACTAGTAATTAGTTGTTTCTTTGAAAATCTTAATTTTTAATAAATTGACAAGTGGTCTTAAACTTTTGCAAATGACTGATTTCCTTGTGTCGGTTTAGTTCACACTTCATCTCGTGGAGATTTTTGTGCAGCCAGAAATGGGAAGTATTGATATTCTCGAGAAGGCATTCTGTTTGGAAAGTGCTAGAGAGAAAAGCATGGAATAACTTACGTTATTTTTAAGGAGCTCACGGAGACATTTTCATTAGAAGTCCTTATTTTCCAAGACCAAAAGTTTAACTTGACTTCCAAACCATTCCTTGTGTTCGGAGACAGCGGAAGGCGAACTTGAGAACCTCTGTCTCCAAGTTGCTTCACCTATTCACTAAATTTTCCGTGTCCCAAAGCGTGTTCCAATGTTCTGTCCCTTTTTCTCTCACTCCTCCGTCCCTTTCTCCGCGAATTTCATATATTACCCCACACACTTGTTTAACATCTCTTTGCTTAAACAATTTGCATTTTACCAGCTGTCTTTCCTTAAAGCAGTACCTATTTATACCGCTCTTACTGCTTTAAGATGAAATTGTGATGGCGTTTTCCTTAGATATGCGTGCATTTTCATATTCTTGGCTATAATAATAGAACTCTCATAAGTTGGTGCATCGAAGTATAAATAATATATCAAAAGTTATTCTGCCTGAAAATTAAGATGATAGATACCCTCGTAAGGACAAAACTGCAACACTTTTGAAGGCTTTTCTCATGACCAACTGCTGCTGCTACATAAATCTGAGTGCGCACAATAATTAAATAAATAGAAAACCACTCCAGTGTCGTGAAGAGAAAACCAGGGCAAGTATACATTCAAGGTAAGGAAAAAAGTTTCAGAAAAATTTGAAAAACAAAAGTACAAAAACTGAAACTTTCAATTTATAAAATCTCTATTTGCAATGCTGCAAGCCATGTGAAATACATACTCAATCAGAATATATAAATTAAAATGTTCGATTTGCAGTGTGGCATCGAAAGTTATTCCTAAGACAGTCTTGATCATCGATATTGAATTCGATTAAAGTGTTGAAACTTTTTTTGTCTTCAGTTCGATCAAAAATTACTGAGTCACCCCTGTGCCCAACTGATCAGAAGAGTAGGTTTCCAATTAGCCGATCTAGCAGGGTCCGGGTTGGAATAAATCCCGGATGACGCATGCGTGGTGTGCTTTCCTAATGGCGCTGGTTTTCAGTCTTTCCTGGAAACGATTATGGACGAGCAACTCGATGGGTCATAAGCAGACGCCTGTCCTTAATTTAGGGCTACTGGTTTCAGGAAAGGGAGAGAACCAGCGCCATAAGACAAACACGGCAACCATCCGGGATTCGAACCCAGTCACTTCACGGACGAATGGTTGTAAGCCAGTGCTTAGACCACTGAGCTACCATGGCGGCAAAAAAATAAAATCTTATTCAAAAAATGTTTTTATTTTTTCTGCGAAGTACGTCGTTTATTTACTTGAAACAATTACTCGTGCATATACATTCCCTAGCTGACTCACCTATAAATTTATATAAGTTACAGGACGTACCAGTCCTTTTTCGCCCTCCTTCCCTATAGAAAAATTAAGGGGTGTTCCCCAGCGCTATTAAAACACGAAACTCAGTATTATTCGTGCACGTTAATTTTTTTATATATTTTTTGTTATGGTAAGGGATGTATTTTCTGCTAATAAGTTATCATAAAAACCTGATCTACTATTTATGAATGGTTCGTCACCATCAACCATCATTAATCCGCTGCTGAATGAAGGTCTCCCTAAGTTTTTTCTTCGACTACTTTCTGTCCTGAGCCATTCTCTTCCATGTCACTCCGACGTACTTTTGAATTCCATCCACATATCTCCTACTTGGACATCTTCTGTTCCTTGGTATTCAGTCTAATATTTTAGTCGTCCAATGGTGGTTAATCCCATTTCTACTTGAAGATCTTTACTTTGATCATGATGTCATAAATTTTTATCATTTCTCCCGATTCATGACTTCCTCTTCCTATCTATCCGGGTTAAACCAAACATTCCTGTCCCCATACTTTGAGTTGTTGGCAGTCTCTGTTCACTGTGTTTCATTGAAACAGAAGGATTAGCATGGACAGTCCATTTTAACTGGTGGCGCAATTTTAAATAAATAATTACACACTGTAAAAAATATTCTGATATTAACGAGCCATTTTCCACCATCCCTTTCGTGAATTAACGAAACATAACACAACCTTTCCCTTGAACAGACAGAAAAAACCCTGAATTTCACGGATTTTTCTCACGCTAGGAAAATTCTGAATTTTCATAAACCTTTCCGCAATTCCTTTTGTATTTTAACAGAAAAACTCAGTTTTCCCTTTTTCCATATGATGGAAAATTTCGGTAACAGGACAGATTCGCGAGAATACGTAATGGTTTCATTAACTATTAAATTTCAGTCGTCTGTCGGAGAATCTGATTTTCAATTTCTTTAGCGAGATCGGGTATATAGCACGAAATTTTCGTTATTTGGGCACCAGATATCCCTTCCCCTCTCGTCAGTTTTGTGCGTCAATTATTGTACAGTATATTGCGTTACCGTTAGAAGCCGGGTACTTAAATTTGTGTACAGATGATTGTACGATGTCTATGTATCAGTCTATGGGCACCTTAAAATGAAAGCTATTATAGCTATCAAACGTAAATTTTATGATGTTCAGGATTAGAAAAGAGGAATATTAACATCCAAGTCATCTCTGGAAATAATTTTTTTTATAAATTGTGTGTGTGTGTGTGTGTGTGTGTGTGTGTGTGTGTGTGTGTGTGTGTGTGTGTGTGTGTGTGTGTGTGTTGCAGTATTCTATGTGTCTGAAACTTGGACACTGTAAAAAAGAGACAGGACAAAGTTACAATCATTTGAAATGTGGTGCTGGCGACGTATGATGGAAATTGCTTGGACAGAAAAAATGACAAATGTGGAAGTGTTAAAAATAGTTCAGGAAAAACGAGAAATAATATGGACTATAGAAAGAAGAGACAGCATGATAGACCACCTCATAAGACACTTGGAGTGGTGTGCCGCCAACTTGATTGAAATTAGAATGAAAGGAACAGCTAGAAGAAGGGACACCCAAGAATTCAATATATGAGTGAAATAACAAGAGGAAGATCCAACCGGAACATCAAGCTTATAGATCAGGAAAGTTTTCCTTTGTTAATGATGACCGATGCTACCCAACAACCTTAGTTGAGGAGAGGAGGTTAAATAATACTCTGAAACAGCATATTGCAGTATTTTCAAGGATAATTGAAAGTCATTGTCAGTTTAATAAAATACGAAATTTGTGGTAAATCCTCCAGCAGAAAATATTCTTATAAACCTATTCAGAAATGTAATGAGCTCCAACAGAAAAAAAAAGTGACTAATTCACCTGCATTAATAGCAGAAAACCATTTCATCTTTCAACCTGATACATGACACCGCTTTACACAAAGACATTGGAGAAGCACAGACTGAACTGGCAAACGTAATGCTAGCGGTTATGAAACGACGGAGACCAATTGAACATGCAGCGCCATCTATGAATGGGGGAGTTTGTAGTGAACAGATGCCTATTGCAAAAGCAAGAATGTTCGATTCAATTCATAATGTACTGCAGAAATTTCGTAGAAAGAATGTTCGCGTACGTCCCGAGAACTTTCTAGATCAAATTGTAATTAGCAAGGACTCGCATCCGAGAAAAAACAAACAAGTGACTAATGAGCAGGAAAGTACGAGGCTATATCAAACATCACCTGGGCGGTGCTGGAATCATATGGCGTGAATACCAAGATAATTCGGCTTCTGAAAAACATAAACATGAATGCAAAGGCAGCTGTCAGGATAGTAGATAGATGTGGAGCTTGGTTTACCACCTGCAGACGTACAAGACAAGGAGATCCAATATCGCCAAGCATCTTCATCTCACATCTGGAGATAATGTTGTGAAAATCAGGTATGAGGACGCGGGAATTTCTATTGGAGGACAAATACTCAACCATTTGTGTTTTGCAGATGACATTGTACTGACTGAAGAAGATGAAATAAAACTGGATCAAATGGTATAAGAACTGAATAGAAAAGTTGGAAGATATGGACTAAAGATGAACTTAGAAAAGACAAAAACAATGGTATTTGGCGCAAAAGAGATCAGGAAAAAGATCATTCTGGAAGGCAAAGAAGTTAAATGTGGAAAAATTCACTTATCTCGGAAGCTGTTCCTAAGGCTATAAAACTGTTAAAAGCCATAGGTAAAATTTGGAACAGCAGAGCTATTAGCTTCAAAACTAAATTAAGCATTCTCGAGACATGCATCTTCAGCAGCGTGCTATATGGATGCAAGACTTTAACATTGACAAAGGAATCAGAGAGAAGAATACTTGCTTTTGAAAGAAAGTGCTATCATAAAATCTTACGAATCGGATGGACCCACAGGATAAGAAATGAAGAAGTGTACAGAAGAAAACCACCAAAAGAGACCCTGTTCCAAAAAATTCTATAGAGAAAACTAAAAACTTTGGAAACATTTGCAGAATTAAAAATTACAGAAAGATAAAGACATTGGTGTTTGGCTTATGAAGTTCAACGTGTGTGGGCTGACGATATTATGTGGAACTCTTCAGGAACTGAGCCACGCTGCAACGAACAGACTTCAGTGGGAAAATATATTAGTCCAAATGGCAGCAGACCCCTACGGGAATTGCACCCATGGTTGATGATATCGGCCATATACACAGCAAAGGAAAAAAAAAAAAAAGAAAGAAATCTACTAAACAGGAAATTTTCGCGTTAGGTACGCTTGAATCTTAAAGATATACCAGAATCTTAAAAATTTTAAACTGAATTACTCGCGCAAAGACGTCAACACACTAATTACTCCCTGCAGTGTCTGCTTTTTATGTATGCCAGAAGTAGCATGCTCTTTGCCAGTCTGTTCTTCTCCATTGTCTGGCTTTACATGGTTTTTTGGCTTCACGGAAAGCATGCGCGTCTTGAGCTGAAGACCGATGCTGGTTCGATCCCCATCAGGCACAAACGGAAAATTGCACAACATTTCTGTATAAATAAGGAAACAAAAACTGACTTTTCTGAAATAAACGGAATTACTGACTACGAAATATCTGGGAAAACACCAAAGTTAAAGAATAAAGAACTTTTAAAAACGGAAAATTGCTGCACGTTCGCTGCACGCTATTTTTAGGAATTTTACGTTGATTTAAACCTTTTGTTTACTGTGTACGTCGAATTCGTCTCATTTGTTACCATAGATAAATAAATAAGTATAAATGACAGTCTCTATACGAAAAATTGAATAAGAAAATCAAGCAAATTTAATCTAAAATACACATGAGTAATTTCGGGCCACTTTGGTCCCATCTTCAGATGTGAGGTGAACATTTGAACAGTGCTGCAATTTATAGAAACCAGGGCAGTATGGATAAACATAGTATGTGTGTGTGTGTTACGTCAGCGATGTTTAAGGTGGAGCTCCCCGTTTTGTCCAGTCTCCTTTGGGTGATTATATATTTTTTTCCATACAGGTATATAGTCATTACAACATTTGTTACGGGCTTTACAAATAGACTTTCAGTCAATAACAGCATTGAACGGGATCTTAGCGTTATTAGGAATATTGCATGGTCCCAATCCGGGTAGAAAGTTCCATCGTTGCCAGTTCGCGCCAAGGCAGTATTTTGAAGCCCTGCCTTGATGTTGTATTTGTGTTCCCGTTCTCTGCAGGCAAGACTACGAGCTGTAGATCCGATGTATAACAAGAAGAAAGCTGGCCCGTTTCATCAAGTAAGGGAATGCTGTAGATACCCCATTTTTGCTCTTTATGGGTTCTTTCTCGATCATTTCGGATCATGGTTAACATATTGCGGAATTTGGTGCCGAAATCCAATTAGAAACGCTGACAGATGTTTCTAAGGGGTTTAGTGAGAGCTGGAATATAATCTTCTATTGAACCCATGTATCTTTTAGAGTGATCATCAATACGTTGTAGCGAAGAGCCCAAGGTGGTCCTGACACGTTAATGAGTTATGTTGATCAAGTACGTAGGGTATCCAAATGCTTTAGGAAGCCCAGCTATCCAATGGATCTCCTCAATACGAGTTGAACGGTCAGAGGTGTGAGTATAGGCTCTTCTCAGAAGAAAACGTAAAGAGTAAAGTTTTTGATTAGGCGGGTGGGATGAGTTATAAGGAATTATAGTTGGTATAGCTGTTGGTTTTCTGTAGACAGAAAATGATATGAAATTATTATCAAGTGGTGAGCGTGATATAAGTATATCCAAAAAAGGTAGTTTATAATTTTGTTCAATTTCAATAGTGAAGTTTATGGATGAGGTTTGAAGAGAATTCATTGGCAAATATATTTAATTCTTCGACTGAGTATGGCCAAATAAGCAGAATATCGTCCACATAACGAGAGTATCATAGCGGTTTTAAGGGATTATCATTCAAAAATATTTCTTCGAGATACTGCATGAAGATTTCCGCCAGGGTGGCCGAAAGCTGGGAGCCCATCGCAGTTCCATCTGTCTGTTGGTAAAAAATATTCTGAAACTGGAAATATGAACGCCTTTTAATAAGGTATAGGGCACTCATAATAGCAGAGATCTCGGTTGGTGGGAAACGGGAGTCAAGGAGACGTGATTCGATAATTTGAGTTAGCTCAATGGACACATTTGGATATAATGCCACGACGTCAAGTGAGGCAAAAATGAAAGAGCCTCCATGGTGTTGAATTGATTTTGGTTTTTCTATTACTAGAAAGAATTCCGAACAGAGAACGTAGATCCTTGAGTAAGAGAGGCCAAGTATTTAGAGAGTGCAGTTTCTAATGGCCTGGTTGGGCTGGAGAAAAATTTCTGAATGATAATCCCTTAAAACCCCTGTTATACTCTCGTTATGTGAACGATATTCTGCTTATTTGGCCATACTCAGTCGAAGAATTAAATATGTTTGCCAATGAATTCTCTTCACAGACCTCATCCATAAACTTCACTATTGAAATTGAACAAAATTATAAACTACCTTTTTTGGATATACTTATATCACGCTGACTACTTAATAATAATTTCATATCATTTTCTGATTACAGAAAACCAACAGCTATACCAACTATGATTCCTTATGACTCAGCCCACCCGCCTAATCAAAACCTCGTCTCTTTACTTTTTTTTCTGAGAAGAGCCTATACTCACTCCTCTGACCGTCCGACTCGTATTGAGGAGATCCATTGGATAACTGGGCTTGCAAAAGTATTTGGATATCCTACGTACTTGATCAACAGAACTCATTCACGTGTCAGGACCACCTTGGGCTCTTCGCTACAACGTATTGATGATCACTCTAAAAGATACGTGGGTTCAATAGAGGATTATATTCCAGCTCTGACTAAACCAATCAGAAACATCTGTCACCGTTTCTCCTTGGATTTCGGCACCAAATTCCGCAATATGTTAACCATGATCCGAAAGGATCGAGAAAGAACCCGGGAAGAGCAAAAAATGGGGTATCTACAGCATTCCCTTACTTGATGAAACGGGTCAGCTTTCTTCTTGTTATATTATATCGAATCTACAGCTCGTAGTCATGCCTGCAGAGTACGGGAACACAAATACAACATCAAAGCAGGGCTTCAAAATACTGCCTTGGCGCGAACTGTCAACGATGGAACTTTCTACCCCGATTGAGACTATGCAATAATCCTAATAACGCCAAGATCCCATTCAATGCTGTTATTGATTGAAAGTCTATTTATTTGTAAAGCCCTTAACAAATGTTGTAATGACTATACACCATGTGATTTACTACCTGAATGGAAAAATATATAATCACCCAAAGGAGACTGGACAAAACGGGGGAGCTCCACCTTAAACATCGCTGACGTAACAGACACACATACTCTGTTTACCCATACTGCATTGGTTTCTATAAATTGCAGCACTTTTCAAGCGTTCACCTAACGTCTGAAGATGGGACCAAAGTGGCCCGAAAGTACTCATGTGTATTTTAGATTAAAGTTCCTTGATTTTCTTATTCAATTGTTCGTACGGAGACGGTGTAATTTATACTTATTTATCAAGAATGTAGGAGTGAGTGGTTTTCTATTGTTATCATAGATAAATAAGTAAATGCTTAGTTTATATTTACTTCAAAAATTCCGAGAGATGTCATTTCTTCTGGTTCACATCTTAGTACATAGGTGTGAAAATAAAATGACATGAAAGCATGAATTCAAGCGTTGCTGGAAATTACATAAAAGGGGCGTGTCCTCGAAAAATAACCCATCGGACTGATTTTTAAATAAAAAAAAAACGCATTTGCTATTTTTTAATGCGAATAACACACACCCCGTCAAATGAGCCGCTGGCGTGATGAAGAATGCGAATCTTTTCTTCTTCATCTTCTATGCATTATAAGAAAAAGAATTGAATAGGGGGAGAGAAAAAAAAATGTGGAAGGGTATGATGGAGTTTTAAGGTTTTTGCTCCATTTTGCATAGCCTGAGCCTCAGCCATCATATGTTGTTCCTATACTCTCGCACGAAACTACTTTCTCTCTTTCCCCCTATTTTTTTCATGCCACCCTGCCATTTATCAGTCCAATCCGCCCTTTCTTATATTTAGTGCTATTCGTGGCATAATGTTTTTTGAATGGTAATGCACTAATGAAACAAAAGAAGTGAAAACTTTGCTCGCAAAAAAAATGAATTCAAAAAAAAAAAAAAAAAAAAAGGAACAAAAAAACGCTTACTTAGTTTCGCTCATAAATTTTGATTAAAACTGATTATTTAGGAATTAAAAAATTAGATTGCTTTTTCTACGTGCTTTTACTCCCCCTTTTTTTAATTCCTTCCTCGTCATTAAGTTTTTATTTTTATTTATTTTTTATTTTCTCCTTCCTTTTTCTGCGGTGTGCCTTTCGTTACCGTTTTGTGGCTGAATATTTATGCTTTTTGCACTGAAAAACAAAACTCAAGCAGCCGTGTTTGGGTAAAAAAAATACAGTTGTAAAAATATAATCACAAGACATTTACTTAATTACCTTCAATTAACCGTTGATTAACGTTAATCAGTTCAGAATTTCGTGACGTGATTTTCATGAACAAATCGGCTCTTTTCACGGGAAACGTGTATCTGAAGAAAGCGAATGTACAACTTGGGCCACCGTTGAGTTGCTGATTGAAATTTACTTTCTCAGTGAACCAAAGCAAAAGAAACTCGGAAACGGAAATGATATCTATTTCACGTCGTTGGAAACCATGCAATAAAGAACGATAAAAGTTCCTATATGGCAACTCTTTTATCGCAGAGAACTCTGATTTGCATAAAGACGGAAGGAAATAACTCTTCTCTAAGTGGAAAATCCACATGGCCAAGATTAGCCAATATGATCGTGCAAATGGAGATTACTGGTCAGCTCGAATATCCAGATAATCAGAACTGGACTGACAACTTGAGAACTCTGATGATCAAGATTATCCGACCCGGCCTGGTGGCCGACCGAAGAGATCGAAACGGGTCACGGGTCAACAATTTCTTGCTGGTCAAAGGGGTCGGGCTAGGCTGTTCATTACCCGATTTCGACTCGGTTTGATTTCAATCTTATTTTTGAAAAGAAAAATGCTCACTGTAGAATTTTGTGCTCGATACTGGTGCCCTCGGAGTGAAAAATGATTTGTCATATCAAAATGTCATCGTGTCTTTCTTAAAAAAGCCAAATTTTTCCACCGACCGACGATACGGTGTCTGCCTTAGACACACTAACACCGTATCGTAAAACGATACATTCTATGCGTTTGTTTTCACTGTGATTGTATGAATTAAGGTACAGGGCAAACGCCCGTCGCTTGCTTTTCTGCTGATTCACTCTCTCACAACCCGAGTGCCACACTGAAAGTGTGTGAATCCAAACTTTTGTCGGTGACGTCGATCGATGGCACGCCTCCTCGCTCCGGAGCCATTTGTTCTAACCCACTAAACTACACCAACGGAATGTGTCGCTGCAGATTTGTCGCATTGGCACGTGCTTCATCTATGTAGTACGTCATAAGAGTTACTTTTCGCATCGCATCTTTTGCATTGAGCATTCCGAGGCTTTATTTTGACGTGCTAACATCTCGTTCCCGTGGCATGTCGTGTAGGAACTAATGCCTTATTTGTCGATAGGAATGAATTTAATATTAAGGAGATTGAAAATGGCGTCGAGGCCAAAATATACGTTCTTGTTGAAAACAAGCACGCATTTCTGTTAATGCTGCATTTATATTGTTTTATATTCATGTTCCCGTAATGCATTTGTTTGATTTCCATATAACCTACGGTACTCGCTGCAAAAAGACTTTTTGAGCGCCCTCTTTAGAGGTTTTTGTTTTCGTTGATATATATATATATATATACACACACACACACACACACACACGTACACTGAAGTGCCAGAAAAACTGGTACACCAGTCTAATACTTGGTAGGTCCCCCACGGGAGCGCAGTATTGCAGATATACGACGAGGCATGGACTCTACTAGCTTCTGGAAATATGCTGTAGGCAATGCACACCATACTTCCTGCAGAGCGTTCCACAATTCGGGTGTATTCCGAGGTCTCGGATTCCTGTGTTCTATAACACGTTGCATGGCATCCCAAATGTGTTCTATCACGTTCAGATCTAGGGACTTAGGTGGGAATGGTAACACCCCAAACTCAGATGAATGCTCCTCTAACCATAATGTGGCGTCCCGACATTTGTGTGGAGGTGCTTTGTTTGTTGGAACAGGCCCAACCCATCAGCATGAATGAAGGACATGAATGGGTGTATCTCGTCAGAAAGGATGCGCACACAGCATTGGCCGGTCACAGACGTTTTTAAAAGTACCAGGGGTCCCAGTGAAGTCCAGATAAATACACCCCATACCATTACGGACCCCCCACCCGCCGGTACAGTTCCTTGTTGACATGCGGGATCCATGGCATCATGGGGTTTGCACCACACACGAATCCTTCCATCTGCCCGATACAGTTGCAGACGCGACCCGTAAAACCAAGCTACATGTTTCCAGTCATCAAGTGTCCAGTGGCGGTGTTTGCCGTGCCCAAGCGAGACGCACAGCTTTGTGTCGTGCCCCCATTAAGGGGACTCGAGTTGGGCGTCGGCTCCCAAAGCCTATATCGTGAAGGGTACGTTGCACAGTCCGGACGCTGATGCTTGTTGATGCTCCAGCATGGAATTCCGATGATGCCTGCGAGAGTGTTGCACGCCTATCGCGTGAAACGATTCTTGACAGCCGACGATGGTCACGTCCACCCGATGTCTTTTTACGGACACACTGGTATCGTAGGTTGGAGGTTTTGTCGGAAATCTAGTAGTCACGGTACACCCTTGCAATGGTCGTCCGTGAAAATCCGAACTTCGTGTCTACCTCCGAAATAATATATCCCATCTCACGAGAGCCAACTATGGCACCGCTTTGAAAATCGCTTAAATCGTTATTACTTGTCATTCTCATGCCGAAAACAGCTCTGACAGCTGGAAAAGATGTCTATCGCTTTATATACGCACTGGCGAACGCAACCGAGTGCGTGCGTAGGTGACGTTGCTATGTATTTTGCATAAGCTCGTCTGTACCAGCTTTTCTGACATTTCAGTGTATACATACACGGATGAGACATTATATTATGACCACTCCAGCCTAGAGAAATGGGCTAGCCTGGAGACCGAACGGTGGCACAGGTGAAGTTCACAGAGCAGTAAACATACAACCCAAGCACCGGTTTTCGGATAGTACAGTGTTCGGAGTCGGAATAGGAAAAGCTCTCGATTTATCGGTGTTCCATAAAGGGCAAATTGTGATGGCACGGCACCTCGGAACTACGATCTCGGAAACGGCGCGGATTTTAGGTTGTTCGCGTGCCGCTGTAGTGAGTACGTATCAAAAGTGGTGCACGTTTGGGCAAACGAACGAACCGTCTTCCAACCGTGTGTCATCCAAACGTGTGTCTTGCAACCGTGTGTCGTCCGCTGCTCATTGATGCCAGAGGGAGGAGCGGAGACTGTCTCGCATTGTTCACAACTCCCGCAGGGCCACAGTACAGCAAATCACCCGCAGCTAAAACGGTAGTTTTCAGGGCAACGTGTCACGGCACACAGTTCATCGCAGACTTCTGCGCATGGGCATGCGTATCCGAAGACCCAGCGTGGTCCCCATGCTCACTGCACCCATCGCCAACAACGCATGAAATGGGCCCAAGATCATCGAGATTGGACCGTGGATGATTGGAAGAAAGTAGCCAGGTCGGACGAATCAAGATTCTTGGTGCATCACGTAGACAGCAGAGCGTGGATACGCCGATTGCCAACGGAGGCTATGGCACCTGGATGCATTGTTGGGTGGAAACACGTCGGCGGCGGTTTTATGCTGTGGGCGATGTTTTCTTGGGACTCTTTAGGCCCCTTATCCCGAAAGCCCAATCCTGTCAGGTATCTGAACTTCGTTGCGGACCAAGTTCACCCATTTATGGCAACTGCGTTCCTTGCTGGTGATGGCCATTACCAACAGAATAATGCGCCATGCCACACTACCAGAATCGTCAAGGAGTGGTTCGAGGAACATGCTGGTCTTTCTGTTAAAGCCCTGGTCTCCAAATTCACCTGACATGAACCCAATCGAACATTTGTGATTCGACTTGGAAAAACGGGTTCGCGCTAAATCACCACCACCCCGAAATATGCGCGAACTGGAGGACCTGCTGTTGACATTATGGTACCGGATACCCCAGGATGCCTATTGCTACCTCATCGAATCGATGCCCTTCAGAGTTGCCGCTGTTTTTTTGGGCTAAAAAATTTCATACAGCTTATTAGGTAGGTGGTCATAATGTAATGACTCATCGGTATATATATATGGGATGTAAGATCAGACGATGTGCAAACATGTATGCTTGGTGTAACCAGGAAAAATAAGAAGAGGAGATCGTGGAAAAAGAAAATGACAAGAGTGGAAGACATCGTAATTAGAGTAAAATCCTTGAGATGGCAGTGGGCTATACCTGTTGCCAGAAAAACGGACCATTGATTGACAACTGAAATTTTGCACGGGATTCCAAGGGACGGAAGAGGACCCAGAAGAAGACGAAATGGGAGATGGATGGAAAAAATTCGAAAGCATGCCGGCGTCACGCGGAGGAGACAGGCTCAAAGCAGAGAGTTGTGGAAGAAACTTGGGGAGACCTTCATCCAAGAGTGGAGTGTGTGTGTGTGTGTGTGTAGACTCTTTAATATGAATACTCTAATGATCGCAGCTGGCGTCTTCAGAAGAGCGAACTTTACTTTGGACTGGAAATGAAACCTTAAAATGTATAGTGGAACTACTATTTAGCGAATACCTCTATTTAACGAATTTTATGGCGGCCTTTAAACTTGAGCTAAAAAAAAAAAAAAAAAAGCATGTGACTTATACCTCTAATTCAGACTTCCTTTTAAGTTCCTGTGTTCTTATGCGAACTGGATTTCTTCTCGTTAATTATTTTCTAAACGTAACGCTTCAAAGTTCTTCTTGATGAATTTGAAGTTGGCAATCTTGACAGCGGGTCAAAAAGCAACCACCGTACAGATCAGAGCTTGGTGTGCATCAGTGTTAGTTACACGATTCCTGTATATGCAATGCTGAGAATGGCAGATAGTGAGCGACTCTTGTAAGTACGTTTTGTATTGAGACAGCCGATTGAATTTGTTGCGTAATATTGATATGAGTGATTCTTGTATTAAGGGATCGTGTTCAAAGTGTGAGAAGTTTCACGCATATTGTGAAACATCGTTGAATGAAGTATATTTAGGGTATTGTTAAAAACTTGTTTATAGCAGATCTGTTGATTACCTATTGGACGTGCTTGATTAACTAATAAAGAAATTGGTTTCGATACTTGTAAGTCGACTTTGTTATCACAGAACGCTGGGCGTTATCTGGAAATGATATATATGAATAATTAAGATTGTCATCTACAAACGAATGAGAATCATCCGGCTATCACGCGGAAGTTAATTCACTAAGCTAAGCTTCCAGTTAAATTAAATTAAAGTTGAAACTTTAACGTAAAGACAGTTCTGCATGTACCAATAATAACTTCTACTTCATGAGCGTTCAAAATAACCTCCATTTAGAGAACTGATTTTCTCTTCCACGAAGCCCTTCGTAGAAGTTCCTTTTATTTACGCTTTCCAACCGTAGGTTCAAGAAGCGTATATGCTCCAGCTTTGTTTGTATGTCTGTCCGCACGATAACTCGCGTAAAAATGGTTTGATTTCGATTAAATTTTATTATGTGGTACGGGACAACCTGAGGACGAACCCTATTGAAAATAGACGAAATCGGGTCGAAGATCAGGACTTAGGAGCGGGTTCCATTCCATCGCCTTTATGCGTTATAACGTACGTAAAAATGCTTCGATTGCGACAAAACTTTAGTATGTTGTTCCGGAGGTATACTGAACCGGTTCTGTTGAATATCATAGAAATGGGGTCAAAGGTCAGGGCACAGGAGCGAGATTTATTCCACAGCCATTATCCTCATAACTTGAGTAATAATTTTAGTAATGAGATTTGGTATGTTGGGAAGCGTATCGTAATCACTGCATTGCATGATTTTACTAACTTGCCTCGTTTCGTCTGTTGTACTCGAAACTGATAAGGATTTTCCTGTTGCTGATAATTTTACTGACTAGGATGTTCTACAGAGTGTCCCGAAAATTTGGACATTCCTGGTAACTCTGAAGATGACTGCGAAACAACTAAAGAAGATGCACCGAAGATCCAAAACATAATGACCAGGTCATCTTTTTGCAAATCAAAGCAACCTCAGGTCAACGACAGCGCATGTGAAGGTCATGAAACAGTATAAACAACACCGGATATTGAGTTCTGTTAATCAGTGTTATTCTCGTTCTTCAGATAGGAAAGACAGCGTACTTAAGCAAGTTTTACCAAGTTCAAATTATAATGGTCAGCCGACTGGGTTACATCACTTCCGAGTCGGCAAGATTTGTGTGGTGTTCGCGGCCAGTTATGAGTAGTTCCTCCTCAAAGTGGTCCGGGGAGGGTTAAATCACGAACCGACTGCCAGGTGTGGGTCGAACACAGCTCTTCGATTCCTAGAGGTGACTATCCCGTATGGTAGGAGCCAACACAAGGGATACTGTGGCGCAACTCACCGGTAAGTTGAATGCTGGTGACGTGAGTGACGTGTTCCAACGCACAGTACATCGAATTCTGCTGAAAATGAGGCTGGGTAGCCGCAGGCTGCTCCGAGTGCTCATGCTAACCTCGGTTCACGGTCGAAAGCGCCTACAACGGGCCCCCGAGCATCAAAACTGGACCTTGAATGATTGAAAGAAGGGTGTTTGGTCCAATGAGTCTTGTTTCCTGTTGCACCATGGGGATGGCTTGAAGAGCATCTGGTCCAGTGAATCTCGTTTCCTGTTGCACCATGGGGATGGCTTGAAGAGCATCTGGTCTATTGAATCTCGTTTCCTGTTGTACCATGGGGATGGTTTGAAGAGCGTCTGGTCCAGTGAACCTCGTTTCCTGTTGCACCATGGGGACGGCCTGCTGAAAATGGAGCTGCGTAGCCGTAGGCCGCTCCGAGTGCTCATGATAGCCTCGATGCACGGTCGAAAGCGTCTACAATGGGCCCGCGAGCATCAAAACTGGACCTGAAATGATTGAAGGAAGGGTATCTGGTCCATTGAATCTCGGTTCCCGTTGCCCCATGGGGATGGCTTGAAGAGCGTCTGGTCCAGTGAATCTCGTTTCCTGTTGCACCATTGGGATGGCTTGAAGAGCGTCTGGTCCAGTGAACCTCGTTTCCTGTTGCACCATGGGGATATCATGCTGAAATGGGGCTGCGTACCCGCAGGCCGCTCAGAGTGCTCATGCTAACCTCGGTTCCGGGTCGAAAGCGTCTACAATGGGCTCGCGAGCATCAAAACTGGACCTGGAATGATTGAAGGAAGGGTGTCTGGTCCAGTGAATCTCGTTTCCTGTTGCACCATTGGGTTGGCTTGGGTACACGTGCATCGTTTACTTGGGAAAGAGTTGGATGCATGATGCACCGTAGGACGAAATCAAGCTTGTAGAAGAAGTATAAGGCTTTGGGTAATATTCTGTTAAGAAACCCTGGTTCCAGTCATTCATGTGCAGGAAACTATGACAATCTGCTACGTACCTAAGCATTATTACAGACAAGGCATCTGTACATCTTTTCATGGCAATGGGGGTATTATCCTCTAGTAGTGCTTCCTGATCCCTCTGTAATGGTCCTGCCGCTCTGTTTTTGCCATCACGTGTATCATTCATCTGTATCATTACGTCCATGACATTTCAGTTCAATCCGATGCTTCTTTCTTAGTGCGTCAATTTCATTGTCCGTGAGTGTACATTAAGTATGGTTAGGTGATATTTCAGATACAATATCAAGTTTTTGTGGTATGTTTTCTATTTTAAAAGAGCCAACTGGCTTGAAATTATGTTTTCGGATGAATGGCTAATATTAAGATTATATTTCTCACAAATAAAGCAATTCTTTAGTTGTAATATTCGTATTTTGGATGAAACACTTATGGAAAAAGGATATTTAAGTAAATCATGTGCTTCAGATGATGCACATATCCAAGCATTGAACGCAGTGATGATACATTAAAGCTATCAATGAAATAAACCCTAATTGAATCACACATTTTCTCAGCTAACTAACAGGGATTGAGAATGTAGTTTGATAGATTGATTGATGAAGGTAATGTGGTTTCTTGAATGGCCGAAAAATTACGCTTTCCAAAATATTTTGCAAAATAACTATTGTTTAAACCAAAGCAGCGGTTAATTTGCGAAAAGAAGTTTGTGATCTTCATACAAAGCACACGCAGTCGGGAGTACTTAATTGGAGCGCGGGGTTTCATAACCGTGCATGCAAGCCTCGTAATGCACAAAGGAAACCGTCTCATTTGGAGCAAAGGTTCCTCCCTAACGTCTTCAAAAGAGTAAAATCTATTCGAACTTATTTTACCATCTAGACTTTAGCTCTTTGTCTGTTTTGCGTAATTTCCTCAGCCTTCTCTGTGTAGTTTCCTTTCAAAAAGTACTGCTCTGATGAAACCCAAATTCTATTTACCTTGCCTTTATCCAGCATTAAGGGTCAGGCTAATTTGACTCCACACTTGGCGCGCTCGGAACTCTATTTAAGTAGATTTTCTGTGTGCCCCTTTCCCATCACTCCACGCAGCTGCCGGGGAATGATGGGGTCTACCAAAGGGTCTACCTCTGGGGCTGCAAATCAACCATATGAGGTGGTTGCGGGTGTCCGTCATGTCTCTGAGAGAGAAAAAAGAAAGCCAGCGGCACCGATGGCTTTGAGGCAAAATCGTTAGCAGCAAGGCGAGGTGCAGCAAAACTCAGTTAAAAAGGCGGCATTCAAGTTCATTACGGTTGGTGAGACTTTTCAACGAGGCTGCCCACCCCCACCAAATCCCACTCCGCGCCTTCGCACCATTAATTTCGCCCAGCTGAGGCGTCTTCCAAGAGCTCTTTATTGCTACTTAAGTTCAGGATTAGGAACAGCTTTACGTGTGAGAAAAGGACCTGTCAGAATAAATATTGCGCGACATAATTGTCGTGAAGAATCAGTTTCGAACAGTAAGACGGACGGTGCCTTCCTTTGGAAGACAAGAATGCTGTGTTACCCGACAGGTATATACTCGATGGTGTCTGCTAAAACGGTGCCTTCCCAAAATGGACCAATGACTATTTTGTTCGGCGGTTGTTAAAGGCGTGATGTGTAAGTTTGCTTTTGTTAGCTTCATTTCTTATTCGGGTTTGATATTTACGCCTAATTGCAACCCGTTGTGAAACTCATGAAGAAATCATATTACGAAGGAAGTATTAACAGTAGTTGCGGTATTAAATCCGTTTTTTATTACTATACTGGCTTGTCATGCAAGGGTGAAAAAGCTGTGAATGAATTTTTTTAACACTAAGCGTAAAATATACATAACTATAATAAAGGGTTCCCATTCAATATTCCATGACAGAAGAATATTGAATAGTAATATTCCCATGAAAAAAAGCTTATTATATAGGTAAATAGATTTTATCCCGTCATATGACGGTCGTAGTCTGATAAAAATCATGTAATACAAACATCTAGGTAATAAAAGTTTTAATTAACAGAACAAACTTAGCAGACAGGTGTTCATACCCGCGCGTGTTGCCACACATGAAGTCGTTTGTCTTACTAACTTTATTTTATTTCCCGGTATTTCTCCTTGATTTTACGTATCGTGCGATAGCGGTAAGCTTAGTTCCGATTACGTTCACCGGATAAAAGCAGATGGCGCCGCAAGTACTGAATGACGTAAGAGCGTTATTCCTTTTTATGAAATTACTTTGCAATGCGAAGAAAATGAAGTAAAACACGACATAACACCTACGTAACAGAACAAATGACGCAGACAGGTGTTCGAGCACTTGCGTATTGCCACAGATGAAGCCGTTTGTCTTACTAGCCTTATTTTATTTTCCGGTATTTCTCCTTGATCTTGTGATAGCGGTGAGATTAGTTCCGATTTAGTCCACTGGATAAAAGCAGATGGCGCTGCAAGTACTGATGAAGTCAGAGCGTTAGGGACAGACGTAGCCTATTATATAGGTTTTATAGTTCCCGTTCTATAGGTTTGTCCTGGAATTACCTTGACTGTTCAGGTAATTATGGTTACTTTACAATTCTCACCTTGTAGCTACACTATAAAAAATAAGTGGTGTGAATTCACGGAAAATTTCTGAAAATAAAGTGCAGAAAAGTTGCAGGTAAGTATTCGTATTTTAAAAGAATTTTCTGTTTTTAAAAGTGCCCGTTTTTCTAACTTCCTTATCTGCACATATTTTCCGTAATCAGTAATTTCGTTTATTTTAGAAAAGTCCGTTTCAACAATTTCAGTATTGAGACAGAAATTTCGCACAAAATCCAACTAGCTGAATATTTCAGCCCCTACGCGAGGGTCATTTTGCGCCGGTGGTGGGGATCGAGCCCAGGACGTTTGGGTTGAAACCGAACGTCTTAACCACTGAGCCAGAAAGTCACAGGAATCAGGCTCATGTACAAGGTAAAACTAATTGGATGATGATGAATTTTTTGTTCATTAATGCGAGTGATTTAGTGATTTCTATTGGAGCTTATTATTTTTTTTAATACGTTTGTAATGATTTTACTTTTTCTGTAGAAGGTCTTATTACAAATTACGTGTTTTTTCCCTGTTGATTTTTCGAAGCAACACAATGATTTGGAGTTTGAGATCTTTTTCCAACTGACAATAAAGAGAAGGTGCGATGTACTGTTTTATATTATTACTTCACTAGCTTCTAAATATAAGATTTACTCTTGAGTTTTTGGCCTAAGGACTCCACAGAACGATACATAGACATCATACAGTTACATGTACAATAAATTAAGTACCCGGTTTCTTACGGTAACAAGATATATAGTAGCTGGTGCACAAAATGAAAAAGAGGAAAAAAATATCCTGTGACAGAATAACCAAAATTCATCCATCATATCCGATCTCGCTACAGATCTTCGAAATCAAATACCTCGACAGACTTTTAAAATTTAATTGTTAATCAAACCCCCAGTTATTGTTGTGAATCTCTCCCATTACCGGAAATTTCTTGTCATATGGATACGAAAAAGGTGAGAACGGGGTTTTTCTGTTGATATAAGAAAGAAATTTCGGAACGGTTTCTGAAAATTCAGGAATTTCCGTTAACACGTTTTGAGAATGGCAATTTATCGTCAATACAAGAAAGAAATTGAGGAAAGGTTTCTGAAAATTCAAAATTTTTTTGGCTTGCGAAAAATCCGTGAAATTCAGAGTTTTTTTCGTTATTTCACGGAAAATGTTGTATCAGAAGTATGCTTCGTTAATTTACGAAAGAAATCCCCGAAAGTGGCTCCTGAATTTCAGGAAAATTTTTTATAGTGTAATATCTGCATGTTCTACATAATTTCTCCTCTATTTCATTTTATTATCACCCGCGCTTCCTGTTTCGGAAGCATACGCTCTCACGTCTTTCCTAATTCGTTCTCCGATTTCGTCTCCTCCCAAAAGACTTTTTATTTCCTGGCATGCGACCTCTGTCTCGTCCGACCCTCTCTTGACCCCTCCTGTCTTTGGACCTTCAATATTATTTCCAGCGTTTCTCTGACGAATTGGAGAGAAAAAAACTCATTTAGCCTTCTCGATGCGCTTTCGAATCACAATGTACCTAATTACTGCGTAGACTAATAAAACCATATAACAATAAAACACTTAGCCAACGTACGAACACATTCACTGAAGAGCAGTTGAATTAGAGACAGCTGGCGTTGTGCAAATGTGGCGCTGTGGGCGGCCTTGTAAACGGAAACGACGTGACGTGTATGCAGCGATCCGACAATATAAGGAGTGATGCGACGGGAATCAGTAAGAGTCTGACGCCGAATGGGTAAAACGAAGGATCTAAGCGCATTCGATCGTGGGCAAATTGTCGGGGCCCGACGAATGGGTCACTCCATCTCGGAAGTCGTGCAGGCACTGGGATTTTCATGAGACACTGTGTCACGGGTGCATCGTGAGTACATCGAATCCGGTAAAACCATCCCTGCAAAGGCCAACTGCCGTGGACAACAGCGTATGGATGAGCGGGGTCATCGTCGGCTAGCTCGCATTGTAACAGCAGATACAGGCCACAGTGCAAGAAATCACTCCGCAATTTAATGCTGGTCTACAAAAACGTGTAAGCAGCCACACCATCCAGAACCATCTCCTCGCTATGGGGTACAGAAGCCATCGTCCCACGATGGTACACCTGCTGACCGCACATCACAGGGTGCAAAGATTAGCATGGGCGCGGGAACATTGCCGCTGGACCCTAGACATGTAGAAAAATGTTGCCTGGACTGATGATTCGAGATTCACGTTGGTACATGCGGATAGCAGGACACGAGTACGGCGCGAACCACATGAAGCGATGGATCCTTCTTGCCAGCAGGGTACTCTTCAAGCTGGTGAGGGTGGCATTCTTGTCTGGGGACTGTTTACGTGGACTGAAACGGGACCCCTGGTACGTTTAACATCGTCCTTCACAGGTCAACGTTACCGGGATTTCCTGGACGACCATTTGCTCCCGTTTGTGTGTCTTCAACATCCCACTGGGGACCTAATCCTGCAACAAGACAATGCACCGTGCCATCGCTCCCGAATTGTATCCGGATGGTTGGATGAACACTCCACCGACGTGACCACGCATCCTTGGCCAGCTAAGTCACCTGACCTCAATCCCATCGAGCATATCTGGGATGTCATCGAGAGAAATGTTCGAGGCTCTGACCCCCTCCATCAAATCTTCGTGAACTGTAGGAGCTTGTTCACGGGTCGTGGATCCGTATGGCTTCCCAACGCTTCCGGTGTCTTGTCAAGTCCATACCGAGACGAATCGCCGCCGTCATCAGGCCGAAATGTGGTGATACACGTTACTAGACAGGTATCTCTAATTAAATTGCTCTTCAGTGTACTAATAACCATTACCAACTCGGCAGATAACATCTTAAAGACGATTTTCTATTCTTACCGCAAAAACTTATTGTTGAATATTCCCCACGTGGAAATTAATTAATTCCAATCTTTTAAAACCTTTGTAATAAATGAATGATTAGGTCAAGTGTATCTTATTCCTTAAGTCGAAAGTGCATTTTTCGTACTTCTAAATGAGATCCACAGGAACGAGATGAAACTTATTTAACCTGCAAAGAAAAGGCTTAATTACCTGTGCTGCCATAATTTGGATTAATCTTCAAAATAGGGAAGTGTTTTATAAGTTGATCGGGAGTAAGGAATAATTTAATCGTTTCCAGCATTTTTTTTTATTGTAGGTTTAACGACCACCGTGAGCAACTCAATGGACTATAAGCAGTCGCCCGTCCCTAATTTAGGATCACTGGTTCCAGGGAAGGGAAAGAACCAGTGCCGCAAGACAAAAACATCATCCATGCCTCACGGGATTCGAACCCGGACCCCGTTTGGACGAACGATCAGATGCCATCGCTTAGACCACTGCGCCACCGGGGCGGCATTTCCAGCATTAGCCAAACTCCAATGAAGAAATAAAATCAGTCTGGAAAAGGCATTTCATATCGAGCCTAATAAATATCAGTTGACTGTGCAATTCAGGGTGAGCATTCAGTTCAAACTTAGGAGCCAGTCCCAGAAATCCTAATATATAATTCGTTCAAACCTTTGGTTAAGTCAATGTTTCTTGTTCCGAGGGGTGAGTTAGTTTTACGGACTGCGACATTTCCACACTCTCTCTCTCTCTCTCCCAACTTCCCCTAAGAAGAGGATGTTTGATGAGCGAGAAGTATTATTCTTCGGATCGCTTTTACTCTTTCATTAGACTATTTTCTGTCACAGCACGCTTTCCATTGCTTAAGGCTATATCCTGTTACAAGGGTTTAGATTTTACAGATTTTTAGAATTCTTTTCCAAGTACAGAATATTTAGAGGTAAATCTTTTACAGTCAACCTGGGAATTTTCGAAGAGGCTATCTACGGTGGCAACGGCATTTAGCAGAACTTGTACAAAACTGTTCCCAGGCCATCATTCGTTATATTGAAGAGCTTGTTCAGAAAACGTCAGGCTATTTTTATGTTATATTGATCTACGCAGCTTTTAGTACATAGTGATCCGAAAAGCGCATCGTGACGGCTAAATTAGTTTATTGCGGAGGAAGCGCCTAGAGAAACGCTCTCCCCCATTCGAGCTAGGAGTCGAAAGAGGCTTGGACGACATAGAGGTCACTCTAGAAAAGCAGAAGTTTTGGGGAGAGGTCGCGAGATGATGGTCTGAGAAGAAACATGTTTTCAGGTCGCCGGACAAGGATAGCACTAGAGAATGAAAAGTTTCATAGTATTAGAATAAATACGAAAGAGCAAATAACTTGGAAACAGAATAAGCAGCGAGAGAACTGAGAAATTTAAGCAATAAGTTAGTGAGATAATTCTAGGACAACTGCACTATCAGGTGAAGCAAATAATAAATTAATCGAGACTGAAACTTTCTGATCTATTTCTTTGATATGTAATTAATATTTCGTGCAATGAGCTGCAATTAAGCTTAAATATCGAATCGGAACGGGGCTTACAACAAAACGGTAACAGCCCACCAACAATCCCCTACCTTCCCACTGTATTGACGTAGAGATGCAAGGGTCAAATGAGTGCCTTCTAATGAAGCCTTGAGCAGTCTGGTGTGCCTTCTATCCCACTTAAAAGAAACTGGGAGAACATATAACGTCCATTAGTTCATAGAATTGTTGCCATGTTCGGAACGGAAAACATCAAAGGAATCTGTGATTCTTCTTTAGTAGGACTGATTATGGATCAGTCTCCGTTCTTAGATCCATCCATCCTTTCACGCCGAATGCAAGTTCCAATTATTTCAAGAACTCTTGTTCATTCCATTGCTTGGTAGCATATCGTAATTAGGAAGTTCCAATTATTTCAAGAACTCTTGTTCATTCCATGGCTTAGTAGCATATCGGAATTGGGAAGTTACCAATTATTTCAAGAACTCTTGTTCATTCCATGGCTTGGTAGCATATCGGAATTAGGAAGTTCCAATTATTTCAAGAACTCTTGTTCATTCCATGGCTTGGTAGCATATCGGAATTAGGAAGTTCCAATTATTTCAAGAACTCTTGTTCATTCCATGGCTTGGTAGCATATCGGAATTCGGAAGTTCCAATTATTTCAAGAACTCTTGTTTATTCCATGGCTTGGTAGCATATCGGAATTAGTAGCCTAAAGACGAGTATAATTTTTGGTATTTATAACCAAACCACGAACTCGGGGCTGGAATCCAGTTTGGGAATTTGAGACTTTATTTTTTGTTTCTTTTCACTATGTCATTACTTACCTAATCCTCATCGTGCCCGGTGGCACATAAGGCCATTGCTCCATGATCGAGTGTCAGTCATTGTTGGTTTACGGCTCGCCCATCCAGCACGGCTCCTCTCTTTTCTATCTATGGACCAGGTAAGGTAGACTTGGTCTGGGATCTCGTACCCGAAGCTTGGAGCATAAAGGTTACTAGACTTTCGGTTTCTGTAATCATCAAGATTTTACAGGAAGTGTTGATTAGCCTTTTCCTCAAACACCCTCTCCTTTCTCGTTGGAACGGGCTCCAACGGAGCTCACTGTGTCATTACTTCATATTTTTATAAAAAAAATTCAGGTCTCGTTGACTTAACGGAGTGACGACTGGTTTTCTTGTGGGAAATGGGGGGAATAGAAGGTTTAAATGCCGAGTACTGTTAACACTTTTTGTGTGTTCAAGTGCTGATACTGAGAACTTGACTCAGTGTTGTCTATACTCTTACAAATTTCCCAGCTCGGCAGCTCTTCACGAGTGTTAGTTTTTTTCACTTTACTACTTAACTCCTGTAAGATTCTCTAAACCCGGTTAGGAAATGATTTTTGTAAATATGGATTAATATGCTTCTTTCTACTTGGAATTTTTTTGTTCACTCCATTTGGGTCCGGAGCTACCTAAATAACCACGTTCTGATCCTGCTGTCTTTCCACAACAAAAGATTACTGCATTAGATTCGGCTGAGAATATACATGTAAGTATGCATATGTATTGCACTGATGTTGTTGGAAAAGGGATCATCTTTTCAGAATGTGTCAATGAGAGACGATATGCAGCAGAATAGTTGCTACAAAGAGGTAGAGGTTCTTGTTTTGGTTGGGGGTTCAACGACCGCCGTGAGCAACTCAACTCAGTGACAGATTCTCTGATTTAGAAGGCACAACATCGGAAGAAGTGGGCATTTCTGAAGTTAATAGAACACTAACCAAGGCTCTTATAGAAACAGCAACAAAAATAGGTGGTACTCAGAACAAGTTGCATATGAAGAAAATATTATGAAAAACAAAAATGGCTGATGCAAAAGAGAAGGGAGATGAGGACAAAAAAGACATAATTTCCAAAGTGGAATATATAGAGCTATGAAAGACAGTACGGAAAAGTATCACTGAATACATAAGGGAATTCGACTGTGCGCTAGTGAGAAAAGCAATTGAAAACAACTAAAGCCTGAAGAGAGCAAAGGGACATCTCGGTAGGGGAAGAAAACAGATTATAGCACTGAGAAAAGATGGTACTGTAACAAAAAATAGAAGAGAAATTTTGACAAGAATGAAATATTTCTATTCAAAACTGTATGAAAGGGATGATACATCTATTCCAGATATTGCGATAGGTACCAGTACCAAAGTCCCTCCAGTCCTCCCTGCAGAAGTTACATATGCAATTACGAACATGAAACGGGGAAGAGCTCCAGCAGAAGATGAAGTTATACAGTGGACATTATACGAGAAGGAAGAGGAGAAATTGAAATTACACTCGCCAAAGTTTTCACCAGATGTCTCAATGAAGGTAAGTTTCCTGAGGATTAGAACAATGCTACAATGATCCTGCTGCATAAAAAAGGTGACGTTGAAGATCTCAGGAACTACAGGCCCATCAGTTTATAAAATCTTCATTAACTAAGGTTCTTTCGCATCACTTGAAGACAACACTGGACATAAAGCTCAACCGAGAGAACAAGCTGGATTAGGAGTGGCTGCAGTACTATAGATCATCTCAGTCTATAGTACTTCAACTTCCATTAGGTATGGCTTTCTTTGATCATGAAAAGGCCTTTGATTCCGTGAGATCATCAGCAGTTACAATGGCTTTGAAATCCTGCGGTATTGAAGATGCATACATTAGCATTATTAATAACATCTATGGAAATGCAAATGCAAAGGTTCGGATATTTGAGCACCAATAAAAATTGGAAAGAGAGTGAGACAAGGTGACACCATATCTTACAAACTCTTTAATGCCACGTTGCAAAATATCTTTCAATCATTGAACTGGGAAAACGAGGCGATAAAGTTTTATGGAGACCATTTAACTCACCTTCGTTTTACTAATGACGTCATAATTTTTGCAACTGCCCCTTCAGAGCTGCAGCGTATGATCCAGGAACTTGCTGACAAGAGTAACGAAGTGGGATTAAAAATCACTTCTCAGAAGACAAAACTGATGTGCAATGCTTTTAGAAGAAATGAAGATTTATGGATTGATGGGGGAAAGCTGGCGATAACTGATACTTACATTTACCTTGGACAACAGATATCAAGCAAAATTTACGTTGATGAAGAAATCAATTGGCGTATAAAACTTGGATGGAGAGCTTTCGGAAAAAACAGTACAATTTTTAAGAGAAATGTGCCATTATGTCTTAAAAGGAAAGTATTTAATCAATGCATCCTTCGAGGGTTTACATTGGAAGCAGAGACAAACCTTAACTAAAAGAGACATACAGAGGTGTTGCAGACAACTCAAAGATGCATGGAGAGGTGCATGCTTGGTGTAACCAGGAGATATAAGAAGAGGAACTAGTGGATAAGAAAAAGACAAGAGTGGAAGACATCATGATCAGAGTAAAATCCCTGAAATGTCAATGGGCTGGACATATTGCCAGAAGGACGAACCACCGATGAACAACAAAAATCTTAGACTGGATTCCCAGAAGAAGACCGCATGGGAGATGGGTGGATGAAATTTGAATGCATGCGGGAGTGATTTGGGGAGACTGGCTCAAGACAGATTGTTGTGTGGAAAAAAATTGGAGACCTTCATCCAAAAGGGGATTGATAATGGTTGATGATGATGTTACTCCCTTAGTTAAATTCGCAACGATATGCAATTAGAATTAAATATCGAACTCGAAATGAGAGAACAAATCCCATCTACAGTCGCGTGCTTACATTAACGCGAATACTTTTCCATGGTTAGGTTAACTTGGTATTTATATAAAATCAAACTGACGGTGTGTGTGTGTGTGTGTGTGTGTGAGTGTGAGTGAGTGAGAGAGAGAGAGAGAGAGAGAGAGATATTACTGATCGGGTTCAAATTTAAGAGCCGGCTCGAGCCAGAATTTTGTATTGCAAATTAAAGCTCGGGCCAGAACAAGCCCGAAAACCATGACTGACTTGTTTAGGCAATAATAAAAAAATCATCTCTTCTGTACATCCACTCTGTTCCACCTGTAATTTATCAATGCCTTTCTTGACTGGGAAGTGGGAAAGGGACGTCTATCTGTTTCTTTAATATAATTGAAGGGCTTTTGTCATTCATTTCTTCCTGAAACATTTCGGGCGGCCGAACATCCGGAAAGATCGGGAAGCGCTGAAAACTGCGTACTTTGCTCAATAGAATACGTACTGCATGGAGAAAGCGGACAAAATTTCGTCCGCGTGCTATGTACTATCTATAGTTCTTGATGAAGCTTTCCCTTGTCCGTAGAAACCACTGCTGAGATGGGTCTAGCCCGGATACGAACCGGGCTCGGGCTGCACAATACTTGTTGGAGTTCGGACTCTGAAAGACGGCGAGAATGTTTTTCCTTTTTTCTAAATGTGAGTTTGAGTGATTTAGCACACGAGACTTTTTCACTTTCTAGTTGTTAAAATTTTTCCGCAACTGGGTCTAGATGAGAACTCGGCAGAGCTATTCATTCAGGGCTTTTGTAGCAAATACCATAGGCCATGAATTACTGGATTTATGGGAAGAAAACGTTTCTCAAAGAAATATAGATAGTAGATAGCAAACTGACGAAATTTTGCTCCCTACCTCAATGGGACAGCTCCCTGCTAATTCTATTGAGCAACGTACGACGTAGATTATTGTGCCTCCCTATTTTTCCTGATACCCGGCCCCCAAAAACGTTTCAGGAAGAAATGATTGGTCAAAGAAACTGTAGAAATACATAGACATCCCTTCCCCACTCTGCAGTTGAGAAAGACATCGGTTAATTGCACAGGGAGAAAAGAAAGTCTGGGAGAGGAGATTTTTTTTAATGCTCACACAGGTTAATCATAGTTTTCGGGCTCGTTCGGGCCCGGGCTCTCTCTTGGGATATGAAATTCGGGCTCGTGCTGACATACTTCTGCCTCTGACGAACTCGGGCTCTTAAAACTGAGCCCGAACACTGCTCTGGTAGAAACCCACTATTACGTGGCCCATGGCATTTTCTACCCATGCTCGGAATAAATAGTCCCTCCGAGTCCCCACTCCCAGACCCAGTGGCTAAAGAATTTGCTTTATCAACAAGGTGTAAGAAAAGTCTCGTATGCTAAATGAAACATGCAAAATTACTTCAAAAAAAGGAAAAGAAGAAAACTATCTCTCTCGTTCGCTCGGCTTTGAATAAAAAACGGAATTTATACGATAGAAGAGAAATTTTTCGATTTAAGAGAACGTTTTGCTTGTGCGTTTAAACAAAAAAATGTTCAAGACGCTGTGCTGTGTTTTGTTTTATTTCTTTACGAAAAATAGCTTCCAAAATCAGTAAGGTGCCTTTATTATCTTCCTTTTTTTGTCATGAAAGTAATGCTTTATTTTCCTCCTTCCATTAGAACCATAAGGCCTTTTGATATTAGCATTTTAATGTTTTTTACAAGAAAATCTGACCACTGTTAAATATAAGTACCTGGTAAAAACAAAAATCAGTTCATCTGCATAAGGATTGTCGTGGTGATTTACAGCAAAGATGCAAACTTGATATTAAGTAGCTTTTTAAAATTCTAACACTACGATCGGCGTCAATTGCACCTTGACATTAGTCGCACCTGCTTCTTTCTTGGTTTCTTTTTTTTTTTTAGTTAGAAATATTTTTCCATTTACTTGCTTCTTTTTTTCACTGGAATTGACTAACAGCTTTCTGTATAGGTAGAATATGACAAGATACGTGGGAACTGACAACACATCCTTTATCTCTGTCGAATGTAGATGGGCGTATTTTAAAATGCCAACATGTTTCATCTCGTGCAACTGTATGCCAGAGTTTTCATAGGGGTTATGGCCTTGCTCATTTCGAAAAAAAGTCAAATCGTTTGAGAGTAAGACGTGATCGCTCAATTTTTTTCTTTACTTCCCACATTACTATGCCTCCAGGGTAAATAAAACAGTCTTTACCGAAAGGTTTTATTTGACGGATTGCAATGTTATGAATATATCAGAGCAGGCATATTAAAGATTAATTTTTAACGTATCCTAATATATTTTCCGGGAGATAGCAACACTACATGTCCTCTTACTTCGGCCGGTTTGCTCTTAGAAGTGGGAAATTAGTTCTGAACAGTGTAATACAAGAGGTATTAAGTTGGAGTACCTTTTAGGCGAGAGAACTACCAAGAAAAGTACTGTACTAGTGACAATAACTTACAAAATGTAAATGAAAACGGATTATGTCGAAAAATATAGAACTACGAAAATTTAATAGCCCCTAAACTAAGTAACTCAAAGTGATTCAAAAGAACATTGTATTTAAATTGCTCTTTTGAATCAATTTGTCATCGGAATTAAAAATTTAGTTCTGAAGTTATTGCTTAGAATTCCTACACCAGGACAAGGTAGAAAAACAGAACAAGATCCAACATCAAAGAGACAGCTCAAAGTGTCTGGAAGAAAGAAATCGTACACAGTTCAGTAACGGAATTTTATGACTTCAAAGTTAAATTAAAAATACAAGATTTTTTCGATAATAGTACTGGAAGTTATCTGCTGTGTAAAGCCAGGGCTAGAGCATTAGAAATCAGCCATAGAATTAACAATTTTGCTGCAATACAGGGCAGTTGTGCACTATGCAAGTCTGACCGGATACCGTAGAACATCTTATACTATGCGGATCGGTTCAGGTAATACAGGTAGGATTCGGTTTACGTCGCTTAAATTTACCCCAGCTTGACTTTTGCGCCTCGTAAAGATCACGATTGGAGACTGTGATGAGTCATGGCTCTGCCCGACTTCTTAGACACAGATGGTCGCGACGTTGTAATTAAACTACAATGCTAAATGATTAAACTACGGCCTAAAATTTAAATAATTAAACAAAAAGACGGAATATAAAATGCGACGAGAAAAAGAAAATTACATTAACACAGGCTCAAACCTGCAAGGGAACGGACAAACATGCCCTGGTAGACAAAAGGACGCCGAAAGGTTTAGGATTGATCGTCAGCTTTCTGTTGTCCAGACACCAACAGGACATGTCCGATGATGCCGCGTTGTCCGATAATGTCACGTTGGGAGACTACTGGAAGTCATACGACTGCTGGTAATCATACGACATCATGAAAGGGATCTCCAACGTTTCAGCGGCAGGGAGTGAAGTGTTAAAATCATGTATGAATGGCGTCTATTGAAAGATTTGGTCTGATTTCATTCCGGATTCGCAAGATCACGGCACTATCCTTGCGTCAATAACAGAGAGTGTGACAGAGATAGTAAAGGAGATAGTACTAGGTGACATAGAAGTTGCTGACATTAATGAGCTCCTTGAGAGTCACGGAGAAGAGCTTTCAATGGAAGATTTAGGAGAACTAGCTGAACAACTGTCCAAAGAAGACACAGGGGAAAATGAAGCTGACTCTGCAATGCCGGTTAGGACACTAATAGTGAAATCAATGCTAGAGTACATTGCTTTTATTAACCCATTTATGCCTATAGTGGTAATATTGAATTTTTTGTAGAAATCACCATGAATTATACTTGTTGCACCTACTTGAAGGTAACAAAAAATTGATATTTATTTTTTCATAATTTTGAACATTAGGGGTGTGTCCTATATGTACAACGCCAGGTATTCATAACATGTTTTGTACTACGTTTATGCAGTGTGATAATCTTTGAAACATTTCACGTGGAGTCCTTTGTCACAATTTTCGCATCTAGGTGTGGCTTTCTGATGACAATGGGCACATCTGGTTTGCTTCTCCTGGGGAATAACCGTATGGTTTTATCCGGCGCCATCTATTTTTGATGTCTGGTGTTTAAATTGGCGAGCATTTTGAAAACGTCCTACATATAGGAAGCTAGGCATAAATGGGTAGATAAGGGGTGTGAAATCTTCTGTAACAACGATTTCAACTCAGCTGTTAAGCAATTGAGACAGTTTTACAGCTGTATTATAACTTATCATCAGAAATGAAAAACAGACATCTGTTTTATTATTTTTAAAGCGGTACATTTTTTTCTCTTAAATATTATACAATTTTCAATACGTAAATTTCATAAAATAAAACATTCAGGTATTTTGTGTTGATTACTGAAAAAAATGGAACGCACTTAATATATTTATATATGCTCCAATTATATTTTTTCTTCAATTTACGTTGCTTCATTTTATACCCGAAGTCTCAGGAATCTAACCTCTGGCGTAAACCGAATCCTAACATTGGCCACATTATACCTTCAACTGGGGCAACAAAAGAAATCTGCCGACCCGGTGGCACAGTGGTCTAAGCGATGGCCTCTGATCTTTCGTCCTAAAGGCGTCCGGGTTCGAATCCCGTGAGGCATGGATGTTGTTTGTCTTACGGCACTGGCTCTCTCCCTTCCCTGGAACCAGCGACCCTAAATTCGGGATGGCGACTGCTTATAGCCCATTGAGTTGCTCACGGTGGTCGTTAAACCTCCAATCAAAAAAAAAATCTTGCATGGAGGCAGGGTTTTGTTGAAGTTGAGAATCACTCCACTGATCCAGCTGAACTAAATAAGGTGAGGGTGTTTTTTGAACGTTAACGGAGAAAGGGGTTAGAAAGATATAAATCATAAATTGATATATACCTACAAACTTCCGAGAAGCAGGAAGGAATTAGAAAAGTGTATGCATCATACTACAATGGGAATCTGGAGCAGATATAGAAACTTGCCAACGGGTCGACAGTTTCTTGCGGGTCAAACGGGTTGGATCAAGGTGTTCTTGAACAGATTTGGACCCGGTTTCATTTCCGTTTTGTTTTTCAAAAGAAAAAACATATTTAAATGAAAAATGAGCACTGCGGAATTTTGTTCTCTATTCTACCAGAGGAGTAAAAAATGATTTGTCATACAAAATTACTGCCGTCCCTTTCTTAAGGCAAAGGAGATATCCATCGACCGACGATACTATCTCGTAAAACGATACATCCTTTGTGTTTGTTTTCAGCGCGTTTGTCTGGAGCAAGATACAGGCAAACGAGAGTCACCACCTCTGGTGATTCACTCTTTCACACATCGTATGTCACTGTAAGGCTGAGAGTTACTTTTCACATCGCAACTTTTGCACTGAGCGTTCAGAGGTTTTGGTTGGACGTGCTAACATCCCCGTCCATACCACGTCGTGTCGGAATGAACGTCTCATTTGTTAATATGGATGAATTTAATATTAAGAAATTGAAAAAGGCGTTGAAGCCAACAAACAAGTCCTTGTTGAAATCAAAAGGGGAAGAATGAATACTTGAAGCTGTCTCATCTCATTAAGAAACCAGGAAATGTTTCACAGCAACACCAATTTTCACAAGCTTCTGATGAGTCGAAAGCTTCCAAAATGTAAATGTTGATTTTGTGAGTGTTTCTTCCTTCTGAGGGGCAATGATGAAAGAAATATCCATATTTTGGAAAATTTTAACTCATTAAAACCTGATGAAAATTGGTGTTGCTATGAAACATATTCTGGAGCTTGACATGTTATCAAGAAAACAGCAAAAACTGAAATTAAACTTACAAACAGTTACTTAATTCAAACATTTTGATTGTAGCACAATCAAAAATAAGTGGAACAGCATTAGCATTACTGCGGAGGGGCTTTTTGACTCTCGCAGATGTGTTTGAAATCATGTGTAAAACAGTTAGGTTATGCTACGGAATACAGTTTGAACACTTTTTGTAAATTATACGCTTCCGTAATACATTTGCATGATTTCAATATAACCTACGATACCCACTGCGAAGAGACTTTTGAACTGATTTTAAAACGGTTTTAAAAAAGATAAATAGCCACAAAGAAAGAGAGAGAGAGAGAGAGAGAGAAAAGAGCTCTGTTCAGTTCGCTTGTCACTGTGGTGTCAGAAGTGCAGGGAACGTCCCTGGCAGGATGCCAAAATCTGGATTATACATACCATGTGGTTATAATTAAAGTAACAATACTCAGAGAGCCCTGGAGGAAGTACTATGACAGATATTGCAGTGAAACTTTGAAGGAAGACGAATTGGAACATGCGGTCAAAAGTTATGAAATAAATAAAAAATATAGGTCAACTGTTCATTACCAGGTGGAGGAATGGCGCTGTGAAAGAAAACAAGAGCTGGAATGGCTATAATATTTATTGTTATCGTTAAAAATTTACAAGGAAATCTGTGTCCATTGCTTCATGTGGGCTCCCGCAAAACTCTCCTCACAGTCTGTACAGAAGAATGTGTACCGCGACACGCCGGACCACATAAGCTTTTCCCAGTCTTCCAGTCACGGTGTTCCTGACAACAAAGTAGACAAAGTTTCCCGTTCTTCCCTTAAATCTGTGGTTCCCGTATAGGCGTGTGACTGCCCCTACCGAATAATTCTCAGCTAACAGTTTGCTTAGATATGGATCGGGAATAGCCTTCATTGAATGCTTCGGTCAATTGCTGCGCACAGAAGTCCTGTTTCGCCGTACAAGCTCAAAAGACGGCTATCTCCTTCCTGACAGACTGTCGTCGCGTCATGGTTATACCTTCTATAAAAGCAATGGGAGATATTTTACCACTGATTAAAGATCCGGGATATTTCACCTTTTGAGAAACCAGTCAGCTCTGCTGTTTTCAAAATCTTCGCTCCAGCCAGATGAGCGCCAACAAGAAGCCCTTTACCGAACTCCGAAAGATCCTTTGTATTTCCCGTTGTGATCAACACTACTCATTACAGAGGAGCAGCAGTCATAAATATTTTAGTTTCCTAGATCGTGTGGTGAGGCACATGATCACGTGTTTTGCATATACAGAGACAACCCATAAGTAAATAGACATCCTGATTTTCGAACATTGACCTTTACTTCACAGTATACTCTTGATACAAATGTCAAACATGCATATTAAAACTTAGTTGCCACACCCTTTGCTGTCTTCAAAGCCTTAAACAGGTTTAGGCATAGAATCAATGAATTCTGCTACCATGACCTGTGGAATGGTGGACCACTCAGCACGCAAACATTCTAACAGCTCTCAGCGGGAAGCAGGTTTTCGTGAACATTGTCTCGCTGCAAGATCAAGCATATGCCAAACATGTTTTATGGGATTCATGGAAGGTGACTGACTGTCCCACGGAAGCTTCTGGATGCCGTTTGTGCCTGCCAGGCTTGGGTCCTTTAGCAGTGTGGCAAGGAGTTCCATCTTCCATAAACAGAGTGGAAGGTTTTGTTCAGCAGTCCACTAGAGATTATTGATAGAAGGTCCCGCCTGCAATATGGCGATGTATCTTTCAGCATTAATATTGCCCACACATTCCACGAGCTCTAATCGTCCTGTGCTCCAAATGGCACCCAACACCATAACGGAAAATCCCCCATGTTTGACGGTTGGTTGCAGGCGGTTCATGTGAAATTCTTGACTGGGCTTTCTCCAGATTCATATGCGTCCGCTACATGAAAATTGGGCAAAGGAGGACTCATCTGAGAAGATGACACGATGCCAAAAGCTCAACGGGCGTCCCATCATAGTGGTTGTCCACTGTTTTCTTTTCGCAATATTGGCTGCGGTGAGAAGTGGTTTCCGCCTGGCAGCTCTGCCATGATAACCTAGCTGATGCAGATACCTGACGGCTGTGTTACGACTCTTTTTCAGGTGTTCTGCCACATCTTCTGCAGCCGTTCAACGGGAATTTATTTCCACCACCCGTTTTGTAGACCTCAGTTGTCGTGCTGTTGGTCTCGGTCGACCTGAACGTGACCCAACAGTTTCCTAATTCTCCGTGTTGAACTGCACAATCACCCGATTGACGGTGGACAGAGGAATACTCAGCTTTCGGGCAATTTGCCTCTGGCTTCAACCACTCCCGTATTGTCCGCCAATACGTCCTTCTTTGGAAATCACTCGATTCTTCGGCGCTAGGGGTTTGGGGTAGCCTTCTTATCTTTGAGAATATGTCACTGCACACCAATCTGTAAAATGAAGGATAAATTGGCACAGTCATTACCATACAACACAGGAGTTTACATACCTTTAAGGGTGTCTATTTACTTATGGGTTGTCTCTGTACGTTGCGAAAGTGGCGTTTGTTATAAAGGTTTCTAATTCAGTGGCCGGTATGTGTATATCTTTCACCCGATCTTTTGATCCAAAAAAATTCATTTTTTTAAAATAATCTTGAAATTAAAGTTGTAACTCAATGATGTACAACTTAACGAAGAGTATAAATCTTTGCAAATACATGACAGCCGTTTGTGTGCATCCTTTTATCTATCGCTACGTAGAAAGCTGTTTAGTAATTTTCAAAGTTTTTGAGGAGTTGACTACATGGTTACAGCTGAATAATGCATTTCGATTCTAAAACAAAACAAATTTCGGTGTTTGACGTGCGTGCAGGGACGAACTGAATACGTTAGCACTTCTTTACAAAACATACTAAAAATGATAGAAATTCAATATTTGCAAACTTGAAAGTCAGTAATATCTAGTGGTTTCTTCTTCTTGTTATCTCTCTAGCAGTGCTGAGATAGCCCGAGCCCTAAGTCGAGCCTAGGCCGGAACCGGGCTATCGCTGCATAATACTTACTGGAGTTCGGGCTCGGTCGGGTTCGGGCTCTGAGAGGGGAAAGAATTTTCTTCCTTTTTTTTTTTTTTAAATGTGATTCTGTATGATTTTGCAGAAACTTTTTTACACTTCATAGTTAAATAGAATTCTTTGGCAACTGGGTCTGGATGTGAAGTGTGTGACGTGCCTGCCCTGCAGGACGCACACGACATAAAGGCAGATAGCAACAAGAACGAACGTCTGCGTAGCTCAGTTGGTAGAGTGACTTGTTCCGGAATACGTGGAATCGGGTTCAATTCCCGGCGTGGACCAAAAATGATGGAGAAATTTACTTCGTTATAATGGCTCCCGAACTTCCCGGATGACCCGGTCGTTTAAAGATCTCGCAATGGTGTGATGTTCTTTCCACACCGCGAGATAAGAAAAATAACAGAATCCCTTCTCCAGCGCTTCGAAAAATAAATGTGTGTGACGTTGCATTCCACACATCAGATTGACTGGGAGTTCTCAAGTGCATGTTCTACAGCGGATGGCTGCCAGCAACGATTCATGGTCACTGCTGACCCGTGGGCCATGACCCCGGCCCTCTTTCGGGGGAGGGGGAGATGTGACGTGCCTGCCCCGCAGGACGCACACGACATAAAGGCAGATAGCAGCAAGAAAGAACGTCTGCGTAGCTCAGTTGGTAGTGACTTGTTCCGGAATAAGTGGACTTGGGTTCGATCCCCGGCGTGGACCAAAAATGACGGAGAAATTTACTTCGTTATAAGTGGGAACTCGGCAGGGTTATTCATTCCGGGCTTGGATAACAAATACCATAAGCCATGAGTTACTGAATTTCTGCGAAAGGAAGAGTTTCTTTAAGAACTACAGATAGTGGATTGTAAGCTGACTAAATTTTGTTCCCTACCTCAACGGGGCAGCTCTCCGCTAATTCTATTGAGCAACGTACGACGTAGATTGTTGTGCCTCCCGGTTTTACCTGATGCCCGGCCCCCGAAACATTTCAGGAAGAAATGAATGGCCCAAGAGACTAAAGAAATAGATAGACATTCCTTCCCCACTACGCAGTTGAGAAAGACACTGGAAAGAAAGTGTTCAGGTCTGGCAGAGGATATTTTTTTAATGCCTAAACAGGTTAATCCTAGTTTTCGGGCTCGTTCGGGTCCGGGCTCGATCATGCAATATGAAATTCGGGCTCCGGATGACATACTTCGGGCTCGGATGAGTTCGGGCTCTTAAAATTGAGCCCGAACACAGCTCTGGTAGGAAGGGGTATGATGAGAATAAAAATGCCATCATGGAAATGAAGCGACAAAAAGCCGATTTCATCTCTGGTTGTCTGCCTAAAAACACTCAGAAAAACAGTCTAATCAAAAGTTTGAGAAGTATAATTCTTCTATACAAATTATGTGAAAACAAAGGAAAGAAAATAACGTAAAAATGCTCTACGAAAAATCAGGCAACAGATTTTTCTTGCAAAATTATAATCCACCAAAATTTTACTTGCCTATTGTATTTCTATATTCTGCAATTTTCAAATCCTTGAATAACAGATTCCGATCCCCCTCCCCTTACATTTCTATGGATCAGCTTGTATTCACAGCTTCCAAAAATGTCACACATTACTCACAACGTATTCCAAAATATTCACGCTAAATATATTTCCTATCCAGTATGTGCTCTAATAGAACGTCCCTCATGCTTATTTGGGGGAATAAATCGCATTTCGGCATAACTTTTATTTTGTGAGCCTTGAGAAAGAAAAACAAGAGAAAGGTACACATATATATATATTGGGAAAGCACTCAAAAATAAGACAATGAAAGAAAGCCATCTGAGCTTTTCGTTTGAAGAAAGGAGAAGAGGAATATTCCCCAGTGATACCGAGTGGGTCTTTGCAAAGGACTTCGAAGAGATATGGGGGGAGGGAAGATCACGTACCATTCTAGGAACAATATTGGATTTCGTCCTCCTTTCCCCCAATGATGCTGACAAAGGGACACGTTCCGCGCTACAAAAGGTAGGGATTCGGATTTTTCGATGGTCAAAATCGAATTGACGCAGCCAGGTCGACTGGTGACCTTTGCGGTTCGAATGGCTTAGGGAGATCACCGTGGAAAAGCATCACCGACCCCCGAGGCTTCCCCATCAATGTCCACCAAGTTTCCGCTCTTGGTTGAAGGGAAGCTGATGCCGTAGGCTTCTACTTTTCTTGTCAATAACTGTCTCTCTTTTGATGTTTTTCTTATTTCAGGTTCTTCAAAACATTCAAAAATATAGAAAATAAATGGACATCTTCTACCCTAATGCGTATCTTTACTTTAGGAACGATCCAATGCCTGGAAAATCGTTTTGTAAAATGTTATAAAAGAAATGTTTACAACTTATTATTTCTAATCCTCTTATAATACTGGATCAGTCCTTTGGTAGACAAAGCCATCCCATATTTTTTACCAGTTGTGATTCTTGATCTTCATTCTTACGCTGCAGTCAGTTCTTTTTATTTTGCTGCTTGACCATCCCTTTCTAGGCATCCTTCTATTGCATTGTCTTCGAAATAGTTATTCTTTTAGAGCAGTCGCATCTTCCCTTCAAGCTGTGTGCAGCGCCGGATTAAAAGGGGAACTATATAGGTGCTATAGCCTTGGGCCCACCATGAACAAGGGGCAAGGAGGCATGCCTAGGCAAATAATAGATAGATAGAGAGAGAGAGAGAGCAGAGAGACAGACAGAGAGGACAGAGAGACAGACAGAGGACAGAGAGAGGTTTATAATATAGTTTTACTTTTGTCTCGTATGATTTCCACTTTGCCAGAAACAAAGGCTGGGACAGATTCCAAAGGTAAAGGTCCCATGTCTCTATGTACAGCCGCGTCGGCGAGACAGTTTCAACTTTTTCACTATCATCCACCCACACCTCCCAATTTCCACTTAGAACCGTTAATGGTCGAAAACCCCTGTGGCTAATAAAAGAAATGAACCAAGAAAGGTATACAATGATAAATCTTTAGAAAATCCATTACAAAATTTGTAAATCTTAAGCTTTTTAACTCATGTTCTTATGAAAACAACGCAAAATACAGTGACTTATTATATGAAAACTCTGCAGATAATTTATTTGTTTGAAGATTGCCGTACATATTAATTATCACATGCATATTGCTACAGTTTCGTGCTTTAACTGACTTCTTTTTTTTTTTTTTTTTTGTTTTGATTGGAGGTTTAACGACCACCGTGAGCAACTCAATGGGCTATAAGCAGTCGCCCGTCCCTAATTTAGGGTCACTGGTTCCAGGGAAGGGAGAGAGCCAGTGCCGTAAGACAAACACAACATCCATGCCTCACCGGGATTCGAACCCGGACCCCAGACGGGAATGATCAGAGGCCAGCGCCTTAGACCACTGCGCCACCGGGGCGGCTTAACTGACTTCATAATGATTCCCCGTCGTAAGTTCTTTGGGGGCCCACCCAGATATCTTAGCTTTGGAGCTCACACAAATGTCTTGACCTAGGGCCCCACTAAGGTCTTAATCCGGCCCTGGCTAGGAGGTCTGTACATTTTCATTTAATTAGTGTGGCGCACTTTCTTCTGCTCTACACTCCAATGTTTCTTTTCCCATCTTTCAGACTGCAACTATAGTTATTCTTTCCATCTTTCTTCATGTAAGTAATACTGTTGTGCCGAATAGTGTACGTTATGTGAGTTTCCACGACTTTCTAACACACACTATTCGACACAGAAAAATGCCATATCACAAAAGGAATGCACGAAATGAGACGAAAGTTAACACAAATATAAACAAGTAAATGGGAAAGAAATGGTTCAATGAGATATTGCACGGATACGATGGGCGGAGAGAGAGTATGTGGCCTGGGCCAGCCATAGGTCGTATGACCTCCAGGCTGAACAATACATTCGGCAGCATAACGTGGTATAGAGGGGAAATGTCCCCTGATGGTATCCTGAGGTATCACTGACCATGCGTCATTGACATGTGTCAACAATTCATCGATTATTTACTGATGTTGGCAATGTGTGGGCGGGAGTTATCTTGCTGAAACTGGGCATCAGGGATACTACGGAGATACGGCAACAAAACTGACTGTAGCACCTGTTCAACGTATTGTGGTGCTCACTATGCGTAGTAGCGGTGAATGGATGTTGAGACTGATAGCGGTCCAAACCATAACACCCCACTGAGGAGCCATATGATGCTCACCTCGTCTCCAGAATCAGTTGGTGATCGTTGGCGCTGGAACTGAATCACAAGCTGAATACACCATGGTTTCATTCTTCCCGCCATGCATGTCTGGTACGGAGCCACGTTATTATTTTTTTTTGGGGGGGGAGGTTTAACGATCACCGCGAGCAACTCGATGGGCTATACGCAGTCTCCCGTCCCTAATTTATGGTCACTGATTCTAGGGAAGTGAGAGAGCCATTGCTGTAAGACAAACACAACATCCATACCTCACCAGGATTCGAAACCCAGACACAGCCGGCCCAGGTAGCGCAGTGGTCTAAGCGATGGCTTCAGATGATTCGCCCGAAATGGGTCCGGGTTCAAATTTCGGTGAGGCATGGATGTTGTGTTTATCTTACGGCGCTGGCTCTCTCCCTTCCCTGCAACAATTGACCCTAAATTGGGAACGGGACACTGCTTATAGCACACTCAGTTGATCACGGTGGTCGTTAAACCCCCAACTAAAACAAAAGAAAGAAGAAACACGTACCCATATCTGACGAATGGTCGGAAGCCTGCGTTTAAACCACTGCGCCACTGAAGCGGCCATAATACAACTACGATCTTGAGCGAGTATGTGCGGAGGTGAGTGACAGCCGTCAAAATGACTGGTGGGAAAGCAAACGTTCCTCAGCCAATCTGCGATTCACTGAGGTTATTGACACAGGTATGTCCATAGCTGCCTTTACACCTCGTCCAATGTCGTCCGCTGTGGGTCTCTCTTATGCTTGTTGTCGATTGCGGTTCGCCTATGTGCACCAGTCCCACTACGGCAACGCACGTAACCACTTTCTCCAGCCCCTGTTGCCACATTCTTCTTCGGCAAACAGTTGTTGTTTCCTCGATGAGTTTCCACCGCGCAGCGACTAACCAGCCCTGTGATAAAGCCTCTGGTAAAGGTGTACGTTGAAGGTAGAATTCTCAATGACGTCACCTAGGCATTCTCACTCCTTACAGGTGCTTTCGCCATTAAGATCTCTCCAATGCAGTGATCAGTACGCACGAATGAGGACGACCAAGCTTAGCTATGCCGAGCGGTTTCGTCTATTTGTCTTTCTCATACTTCGTTCATTCATTCACAACTGATAACATTTACATATCTCAACTATCGACACATACCCACCAATTTGCACCGCATGCCGACAAATATTTCTTGGTGCGGCATATTCTGTCTCAAGCAGTGTATTTAAGAATATAAATGTTACAACGGGCACATGTGAAAGACACGATACCAATGTAATGATGTGCAAAAACATAATTATCATACTTGGGTATCGGTGAACGTACGAAAAGAATGGTAATAAAATAGAGTTGCCTTCATCAGAAGATTTTCTTTTATTCAAAAGGGTGTTTCTGACGTTCCTCTTAATATGTTATTTCTCATAATTTTTGTACTGTATATACACTGTATACACTAAGATGCCAGTACACAGAAGTATATAACATCTTAATTTTAGTATTAAAACACATGGTAACTGTGAAAGTGTTTTTCAAAAATGTTAGCAGGTCTCCACGTGTGCTCCGTTGGTTGCTCGCAGGATGTCTAAACGATAGTCCAGTTCCACCCACGTACGCTGCAGAATGTCAGGTCAGCTGTAACAAGGAGGAAGGCTGCATTAATGCGTTCTTTGAGCTCAGTGACAGATGTAACCTTTTTCTTGTACACAATGTCCTTAATAAAGCCCCAAAGGAAACAAAATGCATGGGGTAATATCAGGAGAACTGTGCGGCCTTGCCGTTGGACCCCAACGCCCTGAAAAATGGTGGTCTAAAGATATGCGTACATCCAAAGACCAGTGTGGAGGCGCACGATCCTGCTGGTAAATGATGTTTTGAAGATCCTGGAGTTGTGGGATTGCGAATTGTTTTAACATGTCCAGGTACGTTATGCCAGTAATGGTTGGTTCAGCGAAGAAAAAGGGACCTATCACTCTGTTTTCTATTAGGCCAGTCCAGACATTATGTCTATCTCGTGTGCTACGAACACATGGGAATTTTTCGTGCCCCGGATTCCGCAGTTATGTTTATTCATTCTGCCAGAAACATGGAATGTTGACTCATCGCTGAAACAGATCACTGAAAGGAGTGCGGGTCTCCGTCAGTGCGATTAAGCATATCTACTGCAAATGCTTTTCGACGTTGGAAAGTCTACAAGTGCTTTTGCTTTTTAAGATACTTCCTGTAGCTTTGAATTTATTTACCCATTGTTTGAGGCTCCTTCGTGTCGGCTGCTGTCTCTTGTACTCCGTTCTGAACTTACGCTGAACTGTTGTTAGAGATTTTGACTTCGCGAACCAAAACACACACTGCTTTCTCCACTGGGGAAGCCATTTCTGTTGTATTCCGTGTTTGACGAGATTTTTCTTTACATGAGACACCTAGCGCCATCTATAATCTGACTTAAACTTTAACACTTGCCACGTCTCTTGACGTTTGAATTTTATTTTCTATCGTATTTTGTTTAATAGGAGCATACATAAGTTGTATACTTCATTTATAGACACCCTGTATTAGGTACACCGGCACTTCTCACAAAACTGGATGACTCGAACGTGTGAGGAGTGGCGTGAACATGGTGTGCGGCATCAATCTGGCAGAGGTGCTCGTTGAGTGTCAGCTAGCGTTCTATTGAGTGTCAGAATGGGCAAACCGAATGATTTAAACGACTTTTGAACGTTACATGATAGTTGGAACCTGTGGTGCCGGTTTGGGAATCTCTTTAAAATCCTGTCCTCATGGGATTTTCACTTACAACCGCAGCATGGGTTTACCGTGAATAGTGCAACGCGCAAAAACATCCAGCGAAGAAAGCGATTCTGTGGTCGAAAACAGCTGGTAGATCAGAGGTGTACTTTGGATAACGAATGAAAAGAGTTTTTAACAATCAGCAAAATGATTATGAAATATTCAGATTTTCTTTTCTTAACAACTGAATAATTCCGAATTCCTCCAAATGTAGGCAATAAAAAGTATAATTTATATACGTTTGTTGTTTTTACGAAGACGAATCAATGGCTAAGTGCATAACACCACATTGCCTTTATCTTAAAATCTGCTATGACGTAAGGTCCAAAAGTTTTCGGATTTTTAAAACTATTTCAGTTATGATTGTGCCTTCATATCTTTTCAGTTATCGTGAAATCTGTATCATTACAATATCAATTATTAAAACAATATTTAAATCGATATTTTTATCAAGTTTTACTGCAATGCAATTTATAGTGAATCTTTTTAGTCAGTTAATCGTTGTGTTTAGTTATCACTGTGAAGAAAAAGTTGTAATTCAGAATTTTATCTTTCTTCCAGGGAAATAATTTTACGGGAACAGTGGCTTTAAAGTGGCGAAGTTAAAGCCCTGATTTTTCATCACCCTTGTTTTCCTTAAACTGTGCTCGATAAGCTTTAAAAGGGTTCAATTTCCACGTCAAACAAAGGACCAAAAATAAAAAGGTAAAGCTCCCTTTTCAAAGAGGTAAATGATTGTTTATATATTTGTAGTGAAAGATAGAAAAGGAAAGTTTTTATCAGTTTACCTCGATTTTAGACTATGAATTTTGTAAATTTTCAGAATGTTTTCTTTTGACGTAGGGCTACGTCTAACTCCGCGGATAGTATGGGACGACTTACGGCCGACCGTCTGTTACAAAAATAGGTCCCAATTGAAATCATTATAGCGTTAAAAATACGTGCCACATACTGATCGTGTTAGCATATTCGTAAGCAGCATGGAGTCCAATTCAAGTCCACTGTTAAAAATTTTGCGGTAGGTTGCAAAAAAAAAAAGTGGTGCTACTCGAGATGCACCACTTTCTGAAAAAAGATACACGATTGTGTGGGGCAAACAAAACCCAAGAATATGGTGCAATCTTGCACCACAATGTGGAGCAACCTTGTACCATTACTTAGTGCTGAGTTGCACCATGTTGTCGCGTTTTATTTGCACCACACAGTGGTGCATCTTTTCTCAGAAATTGGTGCAGCTAGAATAGCACCACTTTTTGGTGCAACCTATTACAAAATCGTTAGCAGTGTACTGCGCAATACACTGTGCGCTCGACGAACACCTCGCTCCCTGTGCACGGGGGAGATGATGCAATGTTTCCGCGTGTGCAGCCGCGTTATCTCTGCAACCGTGAGCACAACACGACAGTCTATCTCTGCAACCGTGAGCACAACACGACAACCTATCTCTGCAACCGTGAGCACAACACGACTGTGCGTGGTATCGTTTTAAAGCTCTGGACGAGATCTATTTCAAATATACGAAGAACATTTCGCAGTGGTTTGAACTAAAAATTTAAAAAATTGTTTTCGTGGGAACGGGTTGACATTTGCGACAAAGCCGCGAAATTCGCAGAATTAACGCTAGCAAAAGTACAGAAAATCAAAACGAGAGGTAAGTGATGAGGAATGTAAGAAGCCCAAGAAGACACAGCACCACGTTGGTAATTCATGCTAGGTCTGCTTTGTGTTCGCAATTTATCCAGCATCATTTGTAAAAATTATGTAAGCTACTTTTCATATCATAGACCTGTGTTGGGTACAACAAATTAAATAAACGCTTTGAAACCATACTCGACAAGCTCCTTCCAACTCTGCGATCTGCAAGTCGTAGTCCTATGTTCCAAACTGATGGCTCAATCAGAACTGAGCTTACCTGTCTTTTTTTTTTTCTTGTTGCATAAGACAAAACTGAAAACAATGGAGTTGGCTACAGTCGGTTTTCGAAATTCTTCTGAAAATATAATGAACAAAGCTTTGGCTTAAAAATTCGGTTCCATTTTACTGTACAAAACGTTACTCTCCAATACTCTCAAAGTTGTAGGAAAATTCTACTTTTCTTTGAAGGCCCTCATTGTTATACACTATATGAGCAAAAACATCTGGGGACCCCTTTTGAGTAGTGGATTTACCTATATACGTCACAGCCATAGCCTATACAGGTATTAAAAAAACGCACGTGACCTGACAAACATCGTAGATAAGCACAAACAGTAGAACGGGACGTACAGAAGAGCTCGGTGACCTTCAATGCTGTCTTAAGAAGCCATTAGAAGTCTCAAGAAGTGAGTTCGGGATATTTCTGTCCTGCTGCACCTGCCACGATGTACTGAAAGTCTGAATGTGATGTTATTGTGAAGTGGAAATGCCTAGGATCAGCAACAGCGCTATCGCGACCTGGGAAACCCCTTAAAATGACACGGCGCAGATAGCTGAAACGAATGGTGCGACAAAATCGCCTGTCATCGGTTGATACACTCACCACAGAATTACAAAACGCCTCTGGAAGCAACGCCAGCACCATAACTGTTCATTAAGAGCCGAAGGGAATGGGTTTCCATGGCGAAACAACCGCACGCAAGCAGAACATCAGCAATATCAATGCCTAGCGTCGGTTGGAGTGTTGTAAAGCTTAGCACCAGTGGACTCTGGAGCAACGGAAACGCGTTCTCTGGAGTGATGAATCGCGCTTTTACCATCTGACAGTCCAATAGACGAGTCTGAGTGTAAATGCCAAGTGAACGTTACCTGCCCGACTGTGTTGTGCCAACTGTGAAGTTTGGTGGAAAAGGTATCGTGCTCTGGGGTTGTTTTTCATGGTTTAGGCTAAGCCCCCAGTTCCAGTGCCGGGGGAATCTTAACACTGCTGCCTATAGTGACATTCTCAAAAATTCTGTGTCCCCAACATTATGGCAAAAATTTCGTGAAGGCTCTTTCATTTGCCAACAAGAAAACGCCCCGGTGCGCAAAACGAAGTCCGCGCAGAAACGGCTTCATGAGGTGGGCTACCCACGCTATAGGGCTCCTCACAGACACAAGGAAGTGTTTGTACACTCCCCAAACTTTATTCGAGCGAACAAACGAAGCCTTCCCCACTTTAATATGAAATCTGTGAGTCGGGAAGGCGGATCGAAACAGCTGAACGGACAGAATAATACTCATACTAAAATATAATGATCTCGAGAGGAGTTACTATTGAAAATACACAAATTTTATTACATAATCAGTTAGGTTCCTGACGGCGGTGGATTACTCTTTCTCTAACATCAGGTTTCACTAAAGATCAGACCTGACAAGAGGCGTGAAACACGAAAGCTAGGATAACCACTTCCGAAGAAAATCTCTCTCGGCGTTGACGTTCTAGAAAGAATCTACCTACTATTATGTAGATCTATCTCTCTGATAATGTCATGAATAGTAGTCTAACTATACTATTCTGTCAATACCTTTCAATCTTAGCCTGTGCTAAGATCGGATTCACTGTAGCGAAATATCTACTACGCCAGCGGGATCCCGGACTGGGGCCTATACCGCTGCAGCTGAGCACTCTATCTCTTCTAGGATAGATACTCGCTAAACTCAACCAGAGCGTCGGACCTCCGTGGTTTGGAGCGTCCCTCTGCTCACACACAAAAAAGGCAAATGCCTCGCGTCCCCTTTTACCGGAGAACTACTCTCTCCGTTGGACGAAAGCAGACTGACTGACAGATCCTCTTCAAGAGATCTCCTCGTCCCCCCTCCTCTGCGTTACGTATGCGCGAAGACCTCGGCGCTGACCTTGCCCTCTCGCTTACCTGTTGTTGTGGCTCGCCTTCTCCGGCCACGTTTGTCTCCTTTCGCGCTCTTCGCCGACCACACCCTGGGCGTTGGCTCAGTGGCCTCGCTGATGGGTTTTAATCCTAACTTCCGTGTCTCCGCGGTTCTGTCAGATCTGTCAGTTAGTAAGTGTCCACTTTGAGAAAGTAATCCTACCGCGGAAGTACATTCTTACACTAACACAATATACATTTTTATATTTGCACAAAGGTAAAGGGCTGTTTTCCAGACTTTTGGGCGTCTGGACGACGCTGACAAGGTACGGCAAAATTTGCGGTATCATTGAAGATATTATCAGTTCTTCGGAAAGGCCTCTTTCTTTCTAAGGCGTGAGAAACTAAAGTTCTTTGTTTGAGGCTCTTGACAGCTGAAAAATAAGAAATGTTCACGAAGTTTCTGTCGCCATCGTGGGCTTGTAATGTATTTTTCTTCATGAAAAAGTAACATAATGTTCAGCATTATTATAAATTAACATAATTAATATGTCCGTTCTTACAGCTGCTTAAAAAAATCCTTGTAATGTTTTTAAAGACTGAATAATTGGCCTTCATATGTAGCACAAAACTGATATATTTGTATATTTCTTTAAATTTAAGCATGGTTTGCACACAAATTGTTGAATAAATAAAAGTATGGGCCACAAAATGGTGAAATTTAATTTGCTATTAGTGAATGCGGAAACTATTAAGGTACAAATTTGGAAGATTCTGTGAATCAGTTTGTTGGTGTAAATATGACATTCATGTTAAGTCAGATAATATCCGAAAACTTGAAAATTTCGTCGTCCTGGAGCGGGAACAGAATCCGTGTCTCCTGGAGAGCGCCCGAGTATGCTAACATAACTACACAACCCAGAACGACCAAGTTTCAAGTTCCCGATTAATTGGAATATAACCATCGCAGGATTTGCTAGTCGAAGCAACTGGCATTCATATATAGCGAATCTGGAGGTTTAGAATTCATTTCCGTTATTGCCCGTAGGCGCAGAATATCAATGAATGAAATACGGGATTACACTATTGTGCAATACAAATTTGGAAGATGTGAATCCGTTTATTGGTGTAAATATGAATACCGGTTACTTCGACAAGCGAATCATGTGATGGTTATATTCAAATTAATCGGAAACTTCAAACTTGGTCGTTCTGGGTGGTGGTGGTGTGGTTAGCATACTTGGGCGCTATTCGGGACACACGGGTTTGATTCCCGCTCTAGGACGACGAAATTTTCAAGTTTTCGGATATTATCTGACTTTACATCCATGTCATATTTACACCAATAAATGGAATCACATCTTCCAAATTTGTATTGCACAATGGTGTAATCCCTTATTTCATTCATTACTGTTAAGATAGTAGTTACATTTGTACTATAACCATTTGATATCTGCAAATGTCAGTCAATATCTGTATGGCAAAGGGCGATAACCTATTCTGAAATGAGGGGAATGGGAACAACAACAAAAAATTAAAAAAAATATATTTTTAAGAGTCTCGTGCAATAAATTTACAAAAAATAATTATAAAAATTCTACCGAAAATGATTTTTTTTAAACCAAAACACACACACAAACACTATCTCTACACGATAATCCTTATGCTACACTCAGTCTACCCTTAGGGTAAAAGAATTTAATCGTTAAAATACTACTAATAACTAAAATCTAATATTATTAAAACGAGATATTTCGAAAGGGCGCCCCTTCCATTACCAGATTACAAACAAGATTGAAAATTGTCCAAAGGCATATACAATATATTGACAAAAGTCACCGGACACCTAGAAGAGAAACACAACATAGCATTTATTGACATACATTAGTACGGTGTCAGTCCACCTTTGGCCTTAATGCATGCACTGACCCCCCCCTTTTTTTTTTTTTTTTTTTTTTTTTGGCAATTGGAGGTTTAACGACCATCGTGAGCAACTCAATGGGCTATAATAAGCAGTCGCCCGTCCCTAATTTAGGGTCACTGGTTCCAGGGAACGGAGAGAGCCAGTGCCGTAAGACAAACACAACATCCATGCCTCACCGAGATTCGAACCCGGACCCCTTTCGGACGAATGATCAGAGGCCATCGCTTAGTCCACTGCGCCACCGGGGCGGCAACTGACCCTTCGAGACATGCTTTCAACAAGGTTTTGGAACACAGCGATAGGTATGCGCTTCCATTCAGTACATAATGCTGCCGCTAACTGTTGCTTAGTAGTAAGCGTTGGTTCCACAAGTCTTATGCAGCGGTCTAATTCATCCCATAGGTGCTCTATGGGATTAAGATCAGGGCTATGTGCTGGTCAGTCCACACACGATACGGAATAATCGTCAAACCACGCCGTAAAACTCCTTGCTTTATGGCTCTGTGCATTATCCTGCTGGTATCAACAAGGCTGAGTTCCATAGTATTGCCACAGATTTGATAAGGCATAATTGTCCAGAATGTTGAGGTAGACATGCTGGTTAACAGGTTTGTCTACGATAACCAATAGGCCGGGACCATACGACGAAAAACACTCTCACATGAGTACACTGCCAGCTCCAAACTTGATCGGAGGAACAGTACACTGTGGTAAACAGCGTTCCCCAGGCTGCCGCCATACCCGCACATGGCAATCAGACTGATGGACCGTGCATCAGGATTCATCAGTCCATATGACCTGTTTCAATTGATCTGCGGTCCACGATAAATGTTCTTTACACCATGCTAAACGACGAATGGAGATGAAAGGCTTATGAGCAGCCGAACGACCACGGTAACCCATGGAATGAACTTCTCGGCGAATGGTACGTGTACATACCGAGGTTCCAGCATTTTTACTCACCTGTACACTGAGGTCTTGTGCAGTACTCCGTCGATTAACTGTAACGACTCTTCTGAGGCTTCGACGTCCTCTATCGCTGATTTTCTTTGGTCTGCCGGTACGTTTTTGCTGCTTCAGGCATTCCATGTGTCTTCCATTTATTCAGTACATCCAAAACAGTTCACTTGGGTATGTTTAAACGCCTCTCGGTTTCTTTTATGGACAGCCCTCTAATATAACCCCCAACAATCATTCTTTTCTCAAAGTCAGTTCTCTCCCGCCGCGACATTTTTACTTGACCTCACAGTGCGATATGATTGCGGTCAGCTGCAGGCTTGTTTTTTATACCGTTTGCAGCTGTACCGCGCATCTTAACGACGCAGCGGATCCGTTCATTTGCTTTTGAAGGGGTGTCCGGTGACTTTTGTCACATGTATGTAAAAATAGCACGGAAATTCACGGAAAGGGATACTGCTGATGGCCATAATTCATTGCTGTAATGAGCTGTCTAAATGGGGTTGGTACATACACTGGTGTTTCATCATTACAATATTGTGTTCGATACTGTTAATTATGTATATAGGCTTTTTCTTGTTCGTAGTGATACAAGCGCGTCATTTTTTTTTACTGGACTGTGGGGCACCTAGAAGGGGCGGTGCTCATGTGACCGCCCAGGTTGCCCCTATGGTCCAGGCGCCCTGTCTGCACCTTCTAGGTGCTTAAAGTGTTCAATTAAAGCGAAATAATGTAGATTGGATGTCATTTAAACATTAAGCGCTGTGTAGCACCAACTTGCGGGATGTACGTATTTAAGTAGCAATAATTTTATGACATGGTGATCGACACTTGAAGAACTTAATAATGATAGCTTCCTGGAACCCATATCTGAGAGGCCACCTGCATGTTATAAACATCGATTATACAGAAATTAGAATACCTGGTCATGTAATTTTTTTGTTTGTTTGTTGAAAATTTTCTGACGTAAATGTAAAAGCTTAACATTCGTTGCCGTCGTTACCGCTTTACAATCCCGTGGTGTTTGCAGACAAGCTGAAGCCACAGTGGCTGACGCTCATTCGTGAACAAAGGACCGGTTGGGGGCAGTAAAAATGTTGTACCATATTTAAAAGACATAATTCCTTTTAACCCTCCTTCCAACTGAAAACAGGGATCAAAAAAAAAATTATAATAATGCGATTTTACGCTTCAAATCACGTTCTTTTTGATAACCGACCCATTTACGCAGCCTGTTCCAAGGTGAATGTTTTAAAAGCTTTGAGTCAAATGCAGGTGAGTGAGGGCTTAGTCTTTTCACGTATTCCGCCATTCTGCCCGTGTAAGAGAGTCGCTCACTCTCTCTCTCTCGTCTGCCTTAATCAGAGAGCGTGAGGTAAAAGAGCGGGCCCACAAAGGCGCACTGTCTCCTGCCTACGCTTAAATTGAAGACTGCGAAGATCACCCAAGACCGCAGTGGGTCGGGTCTCAGCGATGGGTGAGCCTTGTCGGGTGTCAGAAACGCTCGGAGCCAAGGGCCGAAGAACCTGCTTGGCTGTGGAATGCCATATTCACCCCCTTGCCGATTCACACGCAAGCACACAAGAGCAGATATGACGCCCCATAATTTCATTTCAATGGAAGGCGTTCCTACCAAGGTGCAATTCTCAGCAGACACACCTGCCACGGAAAAATCTCCCTTCCTCAAAAGTCCCAGCTGAAAATTTTACAGAGCTTTCTTTGCTACATGTACCAACTTCACTTAAAAAAAAAATGACGTTATCCAAAAATTAAAGGTAATACGTTAAATCCACGCTATCACGGTGCTCTACATACGTGTAGTCAAGGCTGATTCTTAGCAAAAAATTAGAGTTCAAATTTTTTCAATCGCAAAATGTTGCACAAGATAGTCACACTGCTAGAAATAACTGCAGTTTTTTACAAAGCTGATCACTACGTTGCTAGAATCGGGGCTCTTTATGTCGTAGAAATATTTCATTCTCAGGAAACAAAGAGCACTTTTCCCCTAAAAATGAAGAACTAAACTTTCTTTTGCGTTTAATCACAATATTTAATAAACCGTTCATACTCACGTGTATGCAGACCTTCTCAAGTTCAACAGCTAGAAATTGGCAAAAGATCCGGACCCGCATATCAATCGACCTTAAATTTCAGAGGTTTATTTATTGAAATAACATTATGGAAATTTTTAATATTGTTTTCTTTAAAAACCGACTTGCTCTACCGGAGTTTCCAAATAGCTCATGTAAGTCCGTTTCCGTTAAACGTACATCATTAATATTGTTGCTGCACCCCTGGATGCCAGATTATCGAATAAAAGAATAAAGCTTTAAGAATTTAGATGTCAGGATGTCAAGCAATGGCTGACGACCCGGAGGTAGACATTAGAATTGCGAATAATTACTTGTGAGCTCTTTTCATCGCCGAAATCTTGTGTACAGGTGAAAAGAATTTAGCCTGCAATTGAGCCTGCAATTTAGCCAATCAAAACTAAGAAATTCTGACACTCATTAATTATTCATGCAGCTTCAGAACTGTCACGAGACAACAGACATTTAATCAATTAACAACGAAATATGAAGATAATAATGATGAAGAGTTCTATATACAAAGGATTGTGAAGGAGGGGCGTCAAGTAGACTCGCCCCTTTCGGGATAGCTCTGAGGCTGAATTTATCATTAAAGTCAATGGTGATTTGTTGGCCTTATACAATCCAGCTTTAAAAACAGTTCTCAGCCGACGAGAGTATTGGCTGACCGGATCCAATCTAATCACAACTGGCATGCATACATAAGTTCCGTACTTACAGATATGCTGTTTCCTCGGGTATCCATGTTTGATGTATTTATATTCGAAGCGCACCTGTGTGATGACACGCCCTTTTCAGAGAGCGCACTATAACCAATGGAGAGGGGAGTCGAACCCCATCTCCCACTTTCTCTCGTGCACGGCATTCACCTGCATGAAATCAGAGACGCATTTATGCGCACCAATGTCGTGGTGGAACGAAGCCGCTGACGTGTAGAAGGATCCGTTCGTTTCTCCAAAGGTGATTCTCGCATACATCACCGGTCGGCATCTCCTTCATTCGGGGCTGTAATTCCATCACATCGTATGACCTCCGGGATGCTGGATTTCTCTTACGTGCAATCTAGCACCAGGAAAAGAGGTATCGTCCTCCCTCCTATTTCCTCGGGGTAAAATCAACCGCTCGGCCACTCTTTGGTTAGCTGGCCGGCATCTTCGGCAGGCAGAAACTCTTCTTCCGCCGTTAACTCCGAGCGGTTCAATCCCTATCCGCTTCCCCGAGACTCGTTCCCTTCACGGCTCGGAACCAGACTACTCTTTTTCGCTTGTTTACATCGTTCACAGATTCCTTGCTCTCCTTCTAAGGGGTCTGTTTAAACTCTCTTGTCAGCCTGAAAGCATTCGGTGCGAAAAAGTGTTAAGAAATACATGCCTCTGCATTCGGAATATGTGGTGGGTCCACTTACCGAAAGTACGGAAAACACATAACTTAACTAACATTCCTTTGTCCTGCCAAGGTTCGGATTAGCAAACGCCATAAATTTCCTGATCTGTTGACACTCTAATGGCCACCCGACTTGAGCGCCGCGCACTTAGGGGGCAACGCATCGCGTTCCCCACACAAGGATAAGATTTTTCTCTTCCAAGAAAAAGGACTCTTATTTGTGTTCTCCTCCTTTGCAATGCGGGAAACCACTAGCTGTTAATTTTCAACCAATAATTAATACTGTTCCCGCCTATTTCAAAACCTGCTAATCGACTTCATTTCCGTACCTAAAAATCGTAACAGTATAAACAGCGTCAACGGCAAAGTCGCCGTGGCTATTCTCTTCACCTGAACCACAATCTTCTGTACCATCCCTAAAATTACTTACACGGCATTTTCTTTCGGAAGAAGGGGAGGGGAATTAACGACAAACGTGTAAAACTAAATGGGCTATAATAAGCAGTAGCTAGTCCCTAATTTAGAGCCACTGGCTCTCTCTCCTTTCAGAGAAAGGAGAGAGACAGTGGCGTAAGACAGGACAGCACCCATGCCACCCGAGATTCGAATATTCGGACAAATGAGCAGAAGCCAGAGCTTACAGAACAGCACCACTGGAAGGGGGGGCACAGCCTTTTTTGAAAAGATCTCTAATTTGCACTTCCGTAACAGCGATACACCAGGACGCCCACTCCTGCTATTAGGGTTCGCTCTTTGTGTTCCTTCCCAAAGTGGGGTGACATACTCAGAGTCCCACAGGTAAAGATGTGAAGTGAGAAGAGGAATACTTCCTTTCTGTAGGAGAAGGAAATTTCGTGATCTCACTTTGATACGGAATTAGGTTTCGCAATTATCGTATTAACGATAACTATTTCCATAAGACTGCGTTGTGTCGTTTCCGGAAGTCGTACGCTGGGTTAAAAAATGTTCCATTAATTACATTTCTAATTGACTCGCGTATAAGCCGACCCCTGCACTTCAAAAAAAAATATTTTTTCCCCGAAGACTTTCTACTTATACGTGAATATATACGGAAAATATTTCTTCTCCAGTGGCTGAGTAGTTAGAGGTGCGATGCTCTTGCCAATCGTGTGAGTCGAGAATGCGATGAGGCATGGGTATTGTGAGTTGAGCCTGCGATGAGTCATGGGTATTGTGTTTGTCTTAGTGCACCGGTTTAGGCTCTTTCCAATATTATGAGTCACATTATGAGTCATGGGCATTGTGTTTGTCTTAGTGAGTCATGGTATTGTGTTTGTCTTAGTTTCATCTTTTATGAGTCATGAGTATTGTGTTTGTCTTAGTTTCATCTTTTATGAGTCATGAGTATTGTGTTTGTCTTAGTGAGTCATGGTATTGTGTTTGTCTTTTATGAGTCATGGTATTGTGTTTGCCTTAGTTTATTTATGAGTCAATATTATGAGTCATGGGTATTGTATTTGTCTTAGTGCACAGGTTTAGGTTCTTGCCAATATTATGAATCGAGCCTACGATGGGGCATGGTATTGTGTTTGTCTTAGTGCACCGGTTTAGGACCAACGGCCCAAACCGGTATTGTGTTTGTCTTAGTGCACCTTTCTGGGACCAACGGCTCAAAATTAAAGGATGGCAGATTCCTTATAACCTTAGATGTTCATTGGGTTGAATTAGCACCCCCTCCAACATTACCTTCTTTCAGTATATAATTCAATACTACCTTCTTCACGCTTTTAATTTTTTTTATAATTCTGGAGTTGTCTTAGTTATACAGCTAATACGTTACTTCCTATTCCTTACTTCTCACTCATTCGCATTCCCCTCACTTCACATACTTAATCGAAGTCTCCCGCGTCCGACTTTTTAAGAGTCAGACGCCGGAGACTTTTCCAACAAACTTCCTAGTTCTAAGAGCACCCTTTAGCAAAAGTTTGTCCAATGTTCTGCGAATTGCTTCTAAACGATTCCTAATAATTAAGGTAACAGCTAATGACTCCGTAATGGTTATAAAATCATTATGCACTAGATAACTTTCACTTAACGTGCATCATTAGCTAAAGGCACAATATCGATTGCAGTGCAATAAACTTCATTGCTGTAAGAGCTTCCTCTAGTGAGGTTTTGTTCTACGTTCTGAGAATTTTTATGGAAATGTCCCTAATGGTTATTGTAAGTAGCTAATGATGAGTTCTTAATGGCCTATGTAAACCTTCCGTTTAGCTGACTGTGAGATGGTGACAAAAGAATTCACTCTTGTTTTACAGTATATTCCTGGTGACGAATATTCTAGGAACAATGTGCTGTCAGAAAAGCAAAACTATGACGTACATGTATTTATCTGTTTCGTGTTAGCTTGTACCGACATCATGGTGCAGTTGGTTGAAGCACGTGCCTCATGCTGGCATAGAAGGCGACGTTAGGGGGTCAAATCCCGTAGCTGACGTTCTAGTTCGCGGTTTTCCAGGGTTCTTGCGAACGCAATATGAATTCGTAGTTGGATCCCTAAACTCAGCCTTGGACCTAATGTGTACAGCCATTTCTGGCGATTTCTCCTTGGCCTATTGTATGCATTATGGGATCAGTATGAATGGCTAGGATATTGTAATGAGGGAGGAAACCGCGGGTCACCGCCTTATTCCGCAGTAATATTCATCATCGTGACCAAAATTCGTGAAGGTTAAGGCACCTGAAGAAGGAAATGGATGGATTGTATGTTTCGACGTGACACTGATCTGACCTTTCTTTCTTCCATTCTTTTTAATCTTTCCTTTTAAGATACGTATGAAGGATATTCAATATATTGTCATCATTGTCAACCATTATCAATTCACGTCTGAATGGTCTCCCCAAGTCTCTCCCGCAAATTTCTGTCTTCAGGCAGTCCAACCCATGTCCCTCTCTTACATGCTTTGGAATTCCATTGGCATACATCTTTCACACGGTCTTTTTCTGGGTCGTTTTCTGCCCCTTGAAACATCCAGCCTAGTATTTCAGTTCTCCAACGGTGGTCAGTTTTCCTAGCAACACTGTTAACATTTTTGTTATAAGTTGCACCAAAAGGTGGCGCTACACCAGCTGCTCCACTTTTTGAGAAATGATTCACCATTATGTAGTGCACACAAAACCCGACAACATGGCAAAACCTTGCCCCATTATGTTCTGCAACTTTGTATCATAACTTGGTGCAAAGTTGCTCCATGTTGTTATTTGCTTGAACCATACCATGGTGTATCTTTTCTTAGAAAGCCGTGCAGCTGGTGTGTGTGTGTGTGTGTGTGTGTGTGTGTGTGTGTGTGTGTAGCACCAATTTTTAGTGCAACCTACCACAAAATTTTTAACAGTGAATAACCCGATAAACCATTACATCATGACCACCATCAGCCTGGAAAACATGAACGCGCGTGGAGACCGAACGGTAGCGCAGGTGAAGGTCACAGAGCAGTAAATATATAACCCGAGCACTGGCTGTCGGTTAGTAGAGTGTTCGGAGTCAGAATAAGAAAAGCTGCCGATTTATCGGAGTTTGATAAATGACAAATTGTAATGGCACGGCGACTCAGAACTACGATCTTGGAAACGGCGGGGACTGTGGGTTGTTCACGTGCCGCTGTAGTGAGTATGCATCAAAAGTGGTGCACAGATGGCTAGACGACGAACCTTCGTCCAGTCGTGTGTCGTCCACAGCTCACTGATGCCAGAGGGGAGAGGAGACTGCCACGCATTGTCCACAGCCACCGCCGAGCCCAGTGCGACAAATCATCCTCAGCTACAACAGTGGTGATCAGGGTAATGTGTCACAGCGCACAGTTCATCTCAGCGTTCTGCGCATGGGTCTGCGTAGCAGAAGACCCAGTCGGGTCCCCGTGCTCACTGCACGTCATCGCCAACAAACCCATGAAATGGGTCCAAGATTATCGAGCTGGACCGTGGATGATTGGAAGAAAGTGGCCTGACCAGACGAATCAAGATTCCTTGTGCATCACGTTGACGGCCGAGCGCGGATACGCCGCCGATTACCAACGGAGGCTATGGCACCTAGATCCATTGTTGGGAGGAAAGGCGCTGGCAGCATGCAGTGTGCGATGTTTTCTTGAGACAATGTGTAGGCCCCATTATCCCAATAGCACAATCCTTGACAGCTGTCAGGTATCTGAACATCGTTGCAGACCAAGTTCACCCATTCATGGCAACTGTGTTTCCTGTTGGTGATGGCCATTACCAACAGGATAGTGCGCCATGCCACACTACCAGAATCGTCAAGAAGTGGTTCGAGAAACATGCTGGTGATTTTCTGTTAATGCCCTGACCTCCAAATTCACCTAACATGAACACAATCGAACATTTGTGGCTCGACGTGGAAAAGCTGGTTCGTGCTAAATCACTTTCACTTCGAAATGTACGTGAACTGGATGACCTGGTATTGACATTACGGTATCAGATACCCCAGGATACCTATCGCCACCTCACCAAATTTATGCCTTGCCGAGTGGCCGCTGTTTTGCGGGCTAAAGATATCTATAGATTATTATGTAGGTGGTCATAATGTAATGTCTCATCGGTATATGTCCAGTCCATTGCCATTTCAGGTATTTTAAATTGATTGTAATGCTACCAACTCTGGTCATTTTCTTGATCCAATAATTCCTTTTCTGATTTTTTCTTGTTTACACCAAGGATGTATCTCTCCTTGCTACTTTCAGTAGTTCGCAGCCCCTGGATGTCTTCTTTTTTTTTTTTTTTGTTGTTGTTAAGACTTACCATATGTAAGAACCTGAAAAGAATACATTGATTAAATGTTTTTCTTTCAAAGCGTTATGGCAAATTGCTCTTGAAAATTGTACCGTTTCTCCCAAATGCTCTCCAATTTTTATACGCCTTTTAATTTCTTCTTGGATGTAGCCCCTGCTTGATATCTGTTGTCCAAGGTAAATGCAGGCACTGATTACTGTTTCTGTTTTATTTTTTGCTCCATCAATCTCTACATCTTCAGTTTTTGTAAAAGCGCTGTATAACAATTTTGTTTTCTGTAAGTTCATTTTAATCCCACTGCTTTACTTTTGTCAGCATGTTCTTGGACCGATATTCCGTAGCTCTGACGGGGTACTTGCTAAAATAACTGTCTTCAGCAAAACAAAAGTGAGTTAAGTAATCTCTGACTAGACTTCGGGCTTTGGCCGCAACATAACCCACTTGTCTGTAGAGAATAACTGGGGACAGAGTTCGGAGTTTTAAAGCAATTATATGCCAGGAGTTAGTTCACCGTTCTTAAAGAGAGAAATTCGTTACTTTGCAATCAATTCCGGGTAATGAAATAACACTAAGAACAGCAGCGTCATTGAGTCAATCTTTAACAGGAGGCCAAGGATTTCCAAAGTGCTTCTATAGTAGAAAATGTTTAACAAATCAATGTACTAGTAAGTATAAACGAGCCAATAGCTCATGTAATTCTTAATGTGATAACAGCTCGGATCGCACAAACAAGCAAAACTAATTTCCACACCGCTAAATTCATCTTTTTAAAGTATTTGTTCAACTGTCATAATTATATATTATAAAATACATGTCATTATATTGTGAAACTGCACAACCAAGTAAAAGTGAAAAACAAATCATAGTGTTAATATCATCATTTGTTTATCTGTTTTATGCGAGTTTTACATCTTTGGAGGAAAGCTTATAATTTTTTTTTTCGGCGGAAGGAAATCTTTTTAGAGATCACCTGGGATTTGAATTCCTACGGGTTATACTGTGTGATTTTTACCCACTAAACCCTCACCTTCGGTCTACATAGGACCACCGAAATAAAGATAATTACTGACTTAGGCCTGTTTCTCACGTTCAAATCTAGAACTGGCCGGCCAAAGCCCGAAGTACTGGTACATAATTGTATATTATTTCGGTCTTTGGTCACATGAGCTGGCCAAAGCTAGAAGTGGCCGGTCCTTTCGTGAGGTGACTAGATTTCGGGTTTTGGCCAGTAATTATCTAACTTGCTACATATATATATATATATATATATATATATATATATATATATATATACATGTATGCAGTCATTTGCAAAAGTTTAAGACTACCTGTCAATTTATTGAAAATTAAGATTTTCATAGAAACAACTAATTACGAGTCAGAGATATTTGATAAAATGACACCACAGATGAATACTTACATTCTTTAGAACACAAAAAGGCCGAAATCAGTACTTTGTGTGGCCATCTTTGTTTTTTATAACGGACAGAATACGATGTGGCATACTCTCAATGAGGGATTTGCAGTAGTCACTTGAACAGTCTTTGTACCTACTTTATGGCGTCAAAGCTTGCGAATTTGATGGCTGTTTTTCTGCTACCTTGTCTTTTAAAATGGTTCACAAATTTTCGATGGGGTGTAACATCACAGACACTCGATCACAACACAAAACATTTATTACTTTACACAAAAACATCAACTGGAATACACTCCGCGGTATAAACTGAACTTGTTGTCTTAGCCAAAGCTCGCCATCTCCTCCTCCTTCGATATCTCTCTCGCAACTCTCCTCATCACTCACCACACGCTCAAGTCATTAAATGTCAATGTATCCTTCCGCACTTTTGTGCGTGGAAGTCGTACTTTACAACCCCTCCTCACTCCAGAGGAACTTTTTCCAGTGGTAAAAAGTTCTTGTCATTTTACAATACAATAGTCATAGTTCACATAATGAGTCATAATCCATTTACAAAGAGAAATATATGAGTTAATTTAACAATCGTCTTTACGTGTTTTCCAACAATTTCTATGTAGTATATATCACAACCAAAAAAAAAAAAAACAAAAAAATGTTTTCACTAGCAGACACATAGCATGATCAAGGTGGATCATCTAAAGTTGGAACTCTGCTCAGTCCATCTGCATTTTTGTGCATAGTTCCCGATCGATGAATTATAACAAAATCATATGCTTGTAAAGCAAGGGCCCATCTCATCAGACGAGCATTTGAACTTGCGTTGGTGCGTAACCAAACGAGAGTGTTATGATCAGTTTGTATGAGAAAATTTTGACCATCCAGGTAGCATTTCAGTTTCTGTACCGCAAATATAATGGCGGCACATTATTTTTCACTGGTACTGTATGTCTTCACTGCTGTCGAAAGTTTTCTGCTTAGATAGAGTACAGGATGTTCAGCGCCATCTTCTTGTTCTTGCGAGAGGACGACTCCCATTCCTTGATCTGAAGCATCAGTTTGTAGAATAAATCTACGTTCATAGTCAGGGGCATACAGAACATGAAAACTAGATAAATATTTTTTTAGTTCCACAAAAGCTTTCTCACATTGTTCTGACCATATAATATCCTCTTTACGATTTTTACCCTTCAAGATGTCTGTCAAGGGAGCTGCTATCGAAGAAAACATTGGAATATATCTGCTGTAATATCCCGCCAGGCCTAAGAAAGATCTTACTTGCGTCTTGTTCTTTGGCGTAGGAAAATTTTGTATGGCCTGAACCTTTCGTTCCGCTGGTTTTCGATATCCTTGTCCAACAAAATGACCCAAATACAAGACGTGATCTTGAGCAAGCTTACATTTGGAAGGTTTTATGGTCAAGGAAGCCCTCTGCAACCTCTGTAGCACTTCTTCAATGTGTATCAAATGATACCCCAGTTTTCGGAAAAAATGGCAACATCATCTAGATATGGTACGGCAAACTCTTCGCAGCCTCTCAAAAGTTCCGACATCATTTTGCTAAAGAAATAAGGTGCGTTCTTAAGGCCAAATGGCATCTTTAAGGGCCGATACGTTCCAAAAGTAGTCACAAACGCTGCCAATCGTTGAGCTCTAGCACTTAATGGAATTTGCCAGTACCCTTTTGTTAAATCTAATACTGTAATATACTTCGCTCCAGAAACCTTTTCGACTCTTTCTTCTATATTAGGCAATGGATAGAACTGGGTCCTTGTCACTTCATTCAATCGCCTGTAGTCAATACATGGGCGTGGATCTCTTCCGGGTACTTCTACCAAAATCATGGGTGATGTATAGTCTGATTCACCAACTTCTATAATCTTGTACTGCAGCATTTTATCTATCTCGGCTTTAAGAATATTTATCTGCCTGGGCGACATTCTATAAGGCTTAACTCTTACAATAGCATTACTAGCTAGCTCGATATCATGTTCGACCAAATGAGTCTTCCCTGGAATATTAGAAAACATTTTCAAGTAATGGCATAATAGTTTTTTCAGATCCTGAATTTGTTGGCCACTTAGGCGCTCTCGAAGTTTACTGTTCTCCTCGATATCAGAGAAGTTAAATATATTGGGATTTTTTTCAACTTGCGGAAATTTAATCTCTAAATCCATTTCACCATTTTCACAACCGGGCAATAAGTTCACAAATTCTGGTCGTTTATGGTATGGTTTCAGCATGTTAATGTGATATACTTGATGCTTTACATTTTTACCTTCAAAGCTTACTACATAATTAGTCTCAGAAATTTTTTTCTCAATTTTCCCTGGTCCTTTCCACTGTTCCGCTAACTTATTTGGCCTGCAAATAACAAAAACCAATACTAAATCTCCTTCTTGAAATTCACGTTTTACCGCATTTCTGTCATACCAATATTTTCTTTTCAATTTAGCCACTTCCATGTTTTTAATGGCAAGTTCTTGACATCTTTTCATCCTATTTATTAACTCAAATACATATTCAGTGACATAGTTTTCTTCTTCACGATGACCCATCCATTTTTCATACAATAGTGTCATTGGCGTCCTCAAATTTTTTCCATGCACCAATTCAGCAGGTGTAAACCCTGTGCTTTCATGTGTCACAGTTCTCAAAGCAAACAGCGCCGCCGGTAACTGTTTCTCCCAATCCGGAGCAGACTCAAGACATAAAACTCTCAACATCCTTTTAATAGTTCGATGGAATCGTTCTACCGGATTACTTTGGGGATGATATACAGAACTATGAGTAACCTTTATTCCAAACCGCTCCAGAAATTCTAGTGTCAAAATGCTTACAAAACTGGCTCCTTGATCAGTTTGAATTTCTTTCGGAAATCCCATGCGGCTAAAAATGTGTAACAAAGCGTCAACTACCGACTTGGATCCTATGTCTGGTACTGGTACTGCATCTGGATATTTGGACGAAAAACACATAGCTGTAATTATGTATCTATTTCCGCTTGAAGTCTCGGGCAAAGGTCCACAGGCATCACGTTGATTTTTGTAAAAATTTCAGGAATAATTGGAACTATTTTTAAAGGTGCTTTCTTTTTGTCCCCAGCTTTTCCAGCACGTTGGCATGAATCACAAGATTTTACAAATTCTTCAATGTCTTTATAACAGTTAGGCCAATAAAATTACTTCGCTAGTCTGTCTTTGGTTTTTGTCACTCCTAAATGCCCCGAAGTTCCCTCATGACACATGTTTTTTATTTGTTCTCTATATTGTTCTGGAACAACAATAAGATCTCCTCTTCGCCAATCTTGTTGATCTTCTTCTTCACCAACATGCCATTTCTTAGTACAGCATAACCATTTGCCTTTTTAAAATCTGTTTTCACTATTTCTTTGAGAATTTTATTTTTTAATTCCAGAATTTTGAGATTTGGCATAACTTCTATACCCAATTCTTCCGCCAACTGCAGAAGTTCTTCTTTTCGAGCTCTTCCTAAGAAAGCCATTTCAACAAGCTCTACGTGTACCCAATGTTTATTTATTATCGTATATGTGTATACGTTCACAGAAATTGTTTACAACAATATTCTACATTTACCTATAATCTAGGCTCAAACAATTGATCTGAATGTACTATTTCTTGACAGAAATTATTTCCTTCTATTTTCGTATATGTGTATACGTTCACAGAAATTGTTTACAACAATATTCTACATTTACCTATAATCTAGCCTCAAACAGTTGATCTGAATGTACTATTTCTTGACAGAAATTATTTCCTTCTATTTTCGTATATGTGTATACGTTCACAGAAATTGTTTACAACAATATTCTACATTTACCTATAATCTAGGCTCAAACAGTTGATCTGAATTTACTATTTCTTGACAGAAATTATTACCTTCTATTTAATTCCGTGCCCGGAAACTTCTAAAAAACTTGCTTTGATATTTCATTCCTTTGGATAATTCTCTAAGAACAACAACAAAACAGTACTTACATAAACATCTAATGTGGTGTAAATCCGATACGGAACAAATAACTTCGAAAAAACAAACTACAGTCACCATCCTTTGTTCTTCCCAACACAAAGAGGAAAAAAATATCCCTGTCGCGTTGGTTCTTTCGCACGCTTGAAGAACTTTCAACTCATCGATTCCCACGGTCATAAAAAACGCCGCTGAAGTTGCGCTGATTCCGTCTCACCGGCGCCTTCCATTCCTATCTTTCGTAGTTCGAATCTCACAGGTGCCTTCACTTCCTGTCTTTCGTAGTTCGAATCTCACCGGTGCCTTCACTTCCTGTCTTTCGTAGTTCAAATCTCACCGGTGCCTCCAATTCTATTATTCGTCTGTAACATCACAGACACTCGATCACAACACAAAACATTTATTACTTTACACAAAAACATCAACTGGAATACACTCCGCGGTATAAACTGAACTTGTTGTCTTAGCCAAAGCTCGCTATCTCCTCCTCCTCCTTCGATATCTCTCTCGCAACTCTCCTCATCACTCACCACACGCTCAAGTCATTAAATGTCAATGTATCCTTCCGCACTTTTGTGCGTAGAAGTCGTACTTTACAGGGGTTAAGGTCGGGACTATTACCGGGCCAGTAAAGCACAGTTATGTTTTTCCTCTGCATGTAGTCCTTTACTGTCTTTGATCAGTGTCATGGAGCACCATCATGCATAAAGATTGTGCATCTGAGTTAACAGCTTCTCACGTAACATTTCCACATAAAAAGGACCAGTCATGCTAGTGCCTGTCGGCAAAAAGGATAATGAAGCAGTACCGGATGCTTACATAGCACTTCATATCATCTAACTAGACGGATGTCTCATGGCGCTAACGGTGTACTTTTCATCAAACCTTTTGCCTTTTGGTCGTCGATCATGTGCTTCACGTGATTCAAACTGACGCACAGTTGATTCATCGGAACAAAAATAGCTTGGCTCTAATTTTTAGCAGTCCACGATTGATGAAGCCTCTCAAACTGGAGTCACTTCTTTTACATGACAGAGGTTAGTCTAGGTTTAAGTGCAGATTTATAACACTTTAATCCGAAATCTTTGCTAAGACTTCAATAAACAGTTTTGGGACTAATATCAGACCGTTTTGAACGTACAAAAGCCTTGATTTTCTTGCACAAACTCCTCGGAGGACGCATAACTATTCGTCTTATTGTATTGCCATCACGTGGGGTTGTTTTACTTGGACGTCCACTTCTCTTTCTGTCACTAAATTCACCTGTATCTCGATATTTCATGATCGTATTATGAACAGCAGTCTTCCTCACATTCACCTTTCTGCTTATGACACGTTCGGAGTCACTGTTTGTTCCCACTGAGTAACACTTACTGAGGCTTTTTTGCCCAGTTTTCGCTATATAGAAAATACGATCAAAACCTCTCTGCATAAAATTCAGAAGCAAAGTGATGCTCGCACGCTTCCGCCAACTCTATCAACAGTTGCCGTTGTAGGATGATGCAACACCGAGAGGAAGTCAGACGGTAGCTGACACAATCAGCAGACACCTCCTGATACCAACTGGTGGTTTTAAACTCTTGCACATGATTGTATATGTATACCATATCTCCCAAGCTCTTTAATGTTACATGGGAAAATGTCTTTCAATCACTGAACTGGGAAAACAAAGAGATATAGATTAATGGAGATTATCTAACTCACCTTCGTTTTGCTGATTACGTTGTCATTTTTGCAACTACCCCATCAGAGCTGTAGAGTATGATCCAGGAACTTGCTGACAAGAGTAAAGAAGTGGGATTATAAAAATGAACTTTCAGAAGACAAAAGTGATGTACAATGCTTTTACAAGAAATGAAGATTTATCGATTGATGGAGAAAAGCTGGAGATAACAGATGAGTACGTTTATCTTGGAAAGCAGATATCAAGTGAGGGTCACATTGATGAAGAAATTAATCGGCGTATAAAACTTGCCTGGAGAGCTTTTGGAAGAAACAGCATAATTTTCAAGAGCAATATGCCATTATGTCTTAAAAGAAAAGTGTTTGATCAATGCATCCTTCCAGTGCTTACGTATGATGCAGAAACGTGGACCTCAACTAAAAGAGACATACAAAGGCTGCAGACAACTCAAAGTAGCATGGAGAGGTGCATGCTTGGTGTAACCAGGAGAGATAAGAAGAGCAACTCTTGGATCAGAAAAATGACAAGAATGGAAGACATTATGATCAGAGTAAAATCCCTGAAAAAGGCAATGGGCTGGACATACTGCCAGAAGAACAGGCCATCGATGGACAGTTGAAATTTTAGATCTGTATTCCAAGACCCAGAAGAAGACCACATGGGAGATGGGTGGATCAAATTCGAAAGTATGCAGGAGTAGCATGGAGGAGACTGGCACAAGGCAGACCGTTGTGGAAGAGACTTGGAGAGAACTTTGTCTAGCAGTGGATAGATAATGGTTGCCAATGATGATGATATATATATATGCATGCTATGTTGAGTACACTGAGTTTATTTAGGCGGACGATAAATCATTTTCGACTTTGGGTTTCACATGTTAATAAATTTTTAATAGATTAAGATTTGCAATTATATCAGATTTGCTTTAATTATTGTGTCTATTCATTTTTAATAGATTTAGAGTTATTATCTGAATTACTAATCGCAAATCGTCGATGAATGCTTCTAATCTTAACGCAGCTACAGATGATCTAATTGATCATGGTCAGCCAATACAGCAGATCTCAGATTCAATCCTAAGACGGTCTTCCATGCTGACGGTAATAGTTCGAGATGAATTATTTTGTTACATTTATAATTTTTTTTATATTGAAATGATTTCAAACGTAATTGAAGCAGTCATTATTTTTTAATTATGTGAGATCCGATGCGATAAATTAAGAAGGATGCAGTACACAATTTTGTTTTTCTCTGGAGTATGCGTGTGACTGTATCTCGCACTCACTAAAAATAATAAAACAAAAAAAAATCGGCGAATGAAGTCTTCTAGTTCCGTTCTCAGAAAACGTCACGAAAAATTTATCGCTTCCTCAACCTCTAAAACCTGAGCAGAAACTGGTTGTGATCAAGCAATTTATCTGGCTGATAGACTAATTTAACCGCTTCAGTGTGCACCCTTAAGCGAACTATGAAGGTGAATTCTAGAAAACATCAATCATACTTTAGTGGGAACATCAAATAAATCCGTCACACGCTGTAGGATACATCTACAGCTATACTTAATTCACCAAAAGCCCATAAAGTATCGGGAATGGTCCCTAAAGTGTGGACACTCCTTTGTAACAATATAACATGTCTTCCATGATCGAACTACTAGAAAAGTATTTGTTCCAACTAAAGAGAAAATGCGATCAGTAAATGCAAGTAGCCACGCCAAAACCCAGTGGGCATTTGTGAACACGTGGGAGGTCAGATGCATTCCATCCATTAGGGACCGTAAATACCATAATAAGATTTTGGAATAACTGAATTTCAACATCTCTCTGAAAATATTATTTAAGAATGTTAAGACTTTTTATTGAGATCTTCCGCGCAGAAGTAACTTCTTTTGCTAAGATGTTCTAGTGCAAGAGACCTTATGTGTGATCTACGGGACGGTACATCGAAACAGCGACTGTCCAGCTTTTTCACAGAAAGCTTGCCCAAAATGCTTTTGAATGGGCTGTAAGCAGTCGCCGATCCCTAATTTAAGGTCACTAGTTCCAGGGAAGTCCGAGAACCAGTGCCGTAAGACAAACACAACATCCACGCCTCACCGGGATTCGAACCCGGACCCCATTTTGGACGAATGGTCGGATGCCAGCGCGTAGACGAGAGCGCGACGGGGGGCGGTGAGACATCGTTTCGTTCCTAAGCGAGAAAATAATGCACTGAAAAATCAAGAGACATGTGCATAATATTCATTACTCTTAGAGCTGATTGGAATTTAAAAGACTTTTGGAACACGAAGCAAAAATATGGAGATAAAATACTGAATTTTCACTCCCAAGCGGTAAAACTTCTAATCGTGAAGAGATGGGCGTGAAAGCGAAGTTTTACTCAAAGTTCCAACTGTTGATTTCAACAAAATGTTTTCCAGAACGAACTTTATAAGTGTACAGTTCATTCGAAACGTACAAATGTGTTTGATCCACGTAGCAGAAAAAATGTGTATCATGTAATTTCGACATTGCATGAATTAACGTCATAATGATTAAAGCTATCATATGTAAGAAGATACAGTCTAACCTCTTTAAACAGCTCCTCATTAAACCGTCGCGCTTGCTTTTCGCCTGCAACGGATTTTCCTGAACATCTGCACTGAAAATTCCCTCGATGAACCGCCACCTTGCTTGTCCGCCAACCGCAAATACACTAAGCGCACCGAATGCTTCCAAACGTGTTAAATACATTTTTAAACTGCCAAAAGGAAACAAGCATGTAATTTTGTTTGCGATCCATATTTCACGTACTTTTCTTTTGCGATCCGCGGATGGATCAGTGGTCAACGTTCGTGATTGCCAGGGGAAAATCTCCGGATCGATCCCAGGCAGGTCCGAACGTTCGAACCACTAAATATCCGCCGTGCATCGGATGGGAACGTTAAAGAAAAAAAACCTCAACTAAAAAAAGTTCTCGCTGAGAAAACTTTTGAAATCTTTAAGAAATTATGCTGGAAATACGCAGTCCAATCACATTATTGTGATCACCTCCTACTTTTGACGTCAACAGCGCGCAGCCAATGAAAGAAGGCACGTGTCGTGAGCTGGCTTGGAGGGTATATAAGCTGTGCTGTAGGCATTCTGAAAACATACTGGGCCGCGGGTGGCCTGGTGGGCAACGTTTGTGACTGCCACGGAAAGGGCCTCAGGTTCGATCCCAGGCAAGTACGAACACTCGATCCACTAAATATCCGCCGTGCGTCGGATGGGCACGCTAAGCCGTCGGACCCCGGGTACTGGCCCCCTGGTAATAAATAAGGGCGTCTTCCTCCCCCTCTCCTAGCTTCCTATTTCTAAGGGTTGTTTAAGACCTAGGGTCAGACACTACCTTCCTAAAATCCTCTTCATATGATGTGATCTGATCTGAAAACATATCACTCATTATTGTCATGGATAAAAGGAGCGATTTATCAGATTTGCAAAAATGGATGATTATCGGTTTTCGGGGCAAGGGTGTCAGTATTTCTGAAACAGCGCAGTTTGTGAACTGTTCGCGTGCTGTTGTGGTTAAAGTGTATCGGGTTTGGAGAAATGGCACCATTGCGAATAAGCGATGTAGAAACTGCGGAGCACTACGTGCCATTGATGTGAGAGGTGAAAATGCATTTTTGTAGTGGCTTTTATCATATTTCTCACGAGGTTCTCGTAATTTACGCAGATTGCAATGAGATATTGTTACACTTATGTAAAATGTGATGAAATAATGTTCCGCGATGGTTTAGTAAAACACATTGTTGATTAACAATTGAATTAACTATTGTTGCGTTACTTCATGGAATTGCATTCGAAAACCAGATTTCAGCAGTGGTTTGGACTAGAGATGAGCTCGGGCTCAGGCTCGAACGAGCTCAGAATTCATTAATTACCGAAACTCCCGGGCTGGGCCCAGGCTCGGAATTACACGTCTTGAATTTCATTACTGTAATTAATTCAACATGTGTAATTCCGAGCCCGGTTGAATTACACGTGTTGAATTTCATTGTGAATTTGTTACCATGGTGGAAGGATTTTCAATTTCTTAAGCTAGATGAAATTTCACGACAAATTTTGTTTAGCAAGACTTGCATTATGCATTGTCCAAAGCTATGGCCCAAGCAAGGATTAGTTTAAGGAGGTCTGGTATCGAAAAACTAGGAAAAAATCACATTCCTATTTTTTGTATTCTATTAAAAATCAAGAATCTTGTCTTTAAAACGATGCATTAATTTCCAAAATTGTGCAGTTAAAAGTATTATTTATATTTTTAAATTTCCTCACTCCCGTGATTTTTGGGGTGACGTTGGTTTTTAGTGCAGCAGGTCGAGTTTTAGAGAAAAGAAGATCAAGTTGAAGCGCTGAGGCATTAGATACAATTCTCTCTCTCTCTCTCTCTCTCTCTCTCTCTCTCTCTTCATGATGAACTTGATCTGAAAACTGCACATACATATGATAATATTGTGATTATTATACTATTAAGCGCAAAGTTTTGTTAATGTTACAAAATGCAGAATAATCTTGTCTGGAATGCTTTTACGATCTTTTTTTTTTTTTAATTTTGGAAATTTCCCTACATGCGTTTTTTTATATTCTACTACATCACTCTAAGCTACCTTTGTCAATTATCATATATGTAAATTATATTGCAAAGATTAGTTTTCTAGAGTCAAATTTTAAAAAATTTGCAACTGTCTGTACGGCATTATACGTTTGATAATGCAATTTATTCAAAATAAAAGTAAATTTAGAAATCCAAAAGAAATAACAAATGGAATTTTTTGTTTCTAAACGATTTTCTTTTCTTCAGCTTTTACCAAAATTACTGATCCCCTGATACGGTCGAAGAACACGTTGATTATTTATTTATTTTCAAATCCGCATTTTAGAACATTTGGCTTTATGCGTGGTATTTAAAAAAACCCATTAATATTGTGAAGTGGATTAACTGAAATAAACTTTTTAAACTAATTATTTTTAAACTAATCTTTGCTTGGGCCATATCTTTGGCCAGTGTATAATGCATAAATGCAAGCCTTGATCAGCAAAATTTTCCAAGAATCCGGGACCGGGCTGGCCCGGACTCAGCAAACGCATGTAATCAACGAAAGCTGGCCGTGACCGGGCTCCTAAAATTGAGCTCGAACTCATCACTAGTTTGGACTACTTCTGCTACCCATTTTCGTTTCATCGAAATTTTTTACATGAGATTTGCTCTACTCTGTCGGAAAAGATGCAGGGCATCAAAAACTCTTTCCCAGAAGCTGTCAAATTTATTTGTAAATCAAGGAAAGAATAAATGTTCTTCATAATACACTGAAAATTCACAGAATATTCAAGCAAAGAAAATTTGCTTGTACCACTTACTGGTCAACCATGTAACACCTCTCAGAAAATTCAAAGATTTTTGAAATTTTCCCGCTCCAGGAAGATGAAATTTTCAAATTTTCTGAAAAGTGTTACATGGATGACCAATAAGTGGCACAATCAAATTCAGTTTGCTTTGCTTGAATATTATTTTTTTGTGGAACCCAGGCAACGTTGGGTTTCTTTACTAGTATAAAATATCATGAAACATCATCATCATGCAGCTAGTGATGAGGAAATCGACAGGAATTCACGATAGAGCACTAAAATCAGAGAAGCTGAAATTAATTTATTCAATGTAGCATGCATTTCTTTCAGTTCCTTTCTGCTTGGGTGTTTCACTTCCGTTTATATAATTTTTTGCTTCATTCGAATAATTCATTCCCCTTGACCTTGCTGATCATTAGAAAACTTGGTTTTATCACACTTTCAGTGGGAATTACGAAAATGTGTGTTCTTTTAATATTCAAACTATTTGCCTTTGAATATATGATTAATTTACTAATTAATTTTTAGTCTAGGAGTTTCATTCTTTTCGTTTATATGCATTTGATGCTCTTCGAATTTCAGCTTCTATTCGTGAAAACATCTGTTCAGTGTTTCATCTCTTTTTTTAGGGAGGAGGCTTTTTATTTTTCAGCTTTTGAAGTGCTTGCCTTTTCAACGTGATTTAAATCAATCATTTTCCCAATTTAGATGTACGCATATAAAGAGACACTGACTTGTTGACTGCGCAGTTTTTAACTTTATCATCTCGGATCTAATTTCATTTTTGCTGATGTGAAAGAAATCTGAGACATTTTTAGTGAAACGTAGCAAAATAAAGTACTTTTCAGTTTCGGAATCGTCGAAAAAGTAGCATTTTTTTTTCTGTGCATTTTGGCTTCCCACGGGACCTTTGATCGCGTGGCAAGTCTCTTAACTTAATCTTCTGGGCATCGGCCGGATTGCTTGTAGTTTGCAGGGAAGTCCCAAAAGGAAACTCGATATCTTGTAATCTACGTAGCAGCCATACGAGCAGCAAATGACCACTGCCATCATGCGAACAAATAGTTACTGATGTTTAGGAACCAGACGGGTAGTATATCTCGGGTATACTTGCTTCTTTTACACTAATTTATGTGCATAAATGTTCTTTGAACTAGAAGAATCGAAAATTTTGTTAATTGAAATGTTTAAGAAATAGAAGGAAAACCTCAAGTTTCTGAAGTAAAATAATACAGAATACAAGTGAATTGCGTTAAAATGGATACAAAGATCGCGAGAGACTAACATGAATATGTTGCCTGTTTTAATTGTCGAATCCCTGCCTCAACCAATATACATTTTTTTTATTGTTGTAATGTTCATGAAATATACACTATATTGAAAAAGGTCACCGGACACCTGTTTTTCTTTTTTCATCTGTTTTGAAAAGCTCGTTTGTATCTCTCGAAGTCTGACGCATGCGTGGTAAGATTCCAAACTTCTTATGCGGTTCCAAACTTCTTATGCGGTTCCAAACTTCTTATGCGGCGCTCTAATTCATCCCAAGCTACAGTATGGGATTAAGATCAGGGCTCTGGTCTGGCCAGTCCACACACGATACGAAATTATCGTCAAACCACGCCGTAACAGTCCTTGCTCGGTGCATTTTCCTGCTGGTAGCAACAAGGCTCGGTTCCATAGTATTGCCACAGAGTTGGTAGGGCATAATTGTCCAGAATATCGAGGTAGACTTGCTGGTTATCAGGTTTGTCCTTGATAACCAATGGGCTGGGACCATACCAAACAAAAAAAAAAAAAACACCGCCACACGAGTACACTGCCAGCTCCAAACTTGACTGTGGTAAGTAGCATTACAATGGCTACCGCCATACTCACACACGTCCATCAGACTGATGGATCGTGCAACTGGATTCATCAGTCCATAGGACCCTTTTCCGTTGATCTACGGTCCAAGATAAATGTTCTTTAAACCATGCTAAACGACGAGTAGCATTCCGAGTGGAGATAAAAAGCTTATGAGCAGCCGCACGACCACGGTAACCCATGGAAATGAAATTCTCTGCGAATGGTGCATGTACATTCCGAGGTTCCAGCATTTTTACTCACCTGTACACTGAGGTCTTGTGCAGTACTCCGTCAATTAGCTGTAACGACTCTCCTGAGGCTTCGACGTCTTCTATCACTTATTTTCTTTGGTCTGCTGGCACGTTTTGCTGCTTCAGGCACGCTGTGTATCTTCCTCTTATTCATTATATCCGTAACAGTTACTTGGGTATGTTTAAATGCCTCTCGGTTTTTCATACGAACAACTCACTAATATAACACCCAACAATCTCAAAGTCAGTTCTCTCCCGCCGCAATATTTTCACTCAAACTCACAGTGAGATATGATCGTGGTTAGCTGCAGGCTTGTTTTTATACCGTTTGCAGCTGTACCGCGCATCTTAACAACGCAGCGGATCCGTTCATTTGCTTTTGAAAGGTTGTCCGGTGAATTTTGTCAATATAGTTTACTTTCAGATTTGGACATCACAAACAAAAAGGATGCCTGGTTATTAAAACATTACCTATTTTATTTTTCTCCATTATTGATGGGCTTTCATCTAGTTTAATAATTTGTTTATTACTGAAATTAAAAACAAAATGTTTATTAAATTTAGATATCTCAGAAACAATAAGGGTCTCGCTTTCTAGTTAAACGATATTTTTTCCTTGAATATCATCTGCTTTATGAGAACTTGTAAATATGTATGTCTCAAGTTCGCCAGTCGTCGCGTGTTGCTTTACTTCTGTGGTAGCGAAAGCAAATCGATCCTAAGATTTTTACCTTGCACGAATCAAATCTGTTCGACCTCCTTCTGGCAAGCCTGCTTTGGTAGCATGTCTCTGTTTCATGTGTGGCCATGGGTTTTGCTTCCAATGGATTTTAGCTCCTGTCCCCCCTTTCTGCAGCTTTCTGGTACTGCTTTCATGAAATCTGTTTCCATCAGAGTTGTTAGCCCTCATTCAACCACCTGTAAACGTTTTGGTCACTGTGTCTACACAAGAGTTTTTTAGCTCTTGTCCCGCTTCTAAAATCTTCTTGAAACTCTTCCTAAAAGTTTGTCCAGGGACGACGCTGTTTTTCTCAAGGCGATTTCGTTTTTAGACAGTTGTTAACTTTAGACATATCCGGGCAACACCACTGAAAATGCCCAATCCAGGAAGTTCTGTTCGTAGCGTTCTTTCTGAGACTCGTTTACTGTGTCCAGAATTGTACTGTTGGAGCAGTGTTTGACGAGTCTGGAAACGTGCAGCAGTTACTAATAGTCCCAAACGCATTCGATTCTTATTTGTCATCTTATAGCTTCTACCACAGTTGCTCCCCCTACAGTGATAGCTTCCATACCTCTTCCGCTAGAAATGGACACTGTTGACTCGGAAAGTCTAATTTTAAAAAACGATGGCCCCCTTTGCCTCTCAGTAACGTCATTTTTTCGACCCATAGTTGTACCTGTAAAAGAAAACACAGAATGCTACAGATGTTTTAAACACACACATCCACAATCATAATCCAGCAGTTTCACTTTCCATGTTTATACAACTCGTTAATGTTTATCTACTTTATACTTATGTACATATTTCAATCAGCATTCCGTAATTTTTTATCCGGTGGGTTTAGTACTATTGCGTTCAAAGTAGTAATGGAAGATCTTGTCTCTTCCTCGAACCGGCTGTTTAAGTCAAATTCAATAGGCTGATTCAAATGGCCGACCAAATCTTTCTGGTAACATATTGTTACGACCTCGGCCTCTATTTCACCGCGGTCAATCAATTTAACAACCGTAGCCGAGCAATTGGTATATTTCTTCTCTGCGGTCCTTCGACGTAGTTCTTGGTGCGAAAACTGTATTATATGGGCATACACTTAAACAATTTGAACCAATCACATGCGTACACATAAAAAAAAGTGTTCTATGAGTGCGCTGACTGCCTAAACAAATATTTAATTGGCTACAAAAACATAACAATGGCACACATACGAATAAAATTTAGCTGTCTTCTGAACATAAGTATTGGGTCAACTTTGACCTAAATCAGTTCCAGCAAAATAGTTTTAATGAACTTATATTCCACAGTTCTGTCTTACTATTTCTCAGTTCAGTTTTTGCAATGTATCAGATCAGTTCCTCAACTAATTGCGTAACAGAAGTTATAACAAAAACAAAACATTTCTACTTACATGGATGCTGTCAAGAATAAATCCAAATTGTGATTTAGCTTTTCACCTGTATATTTGTTAGGTATCCAAGCCACCGCTCTTACGCTATCAATTTTCCTTGCGCCGGCTTTATCCCGTCGCACTTACACGCAGTGGCTGCACTGCTTACGTAGCCACACACACACACACACACACACACACACACACACATGGGGCCTCGCTTCGCCCCGCAGGACCAGCTCGCCTCCTTCGTTGTTTCAGGGAGAGAATGGTGATTCCACACTGCCGTAGTTGGACTCAAACCCGATCTTCGGCTTGGCTTCGCTTCGGCCAACGTCCACTCGCCAACTTCAGAATTTCTCCATAAAGTCACTCCAATGTGCCAACCAGTCGCTGATTTCCATTAGGCTCCCGGCCTAGAAATCGCTGCTTTATCACGCGGATTTAGGCATTCCGCTGTCTTTATGGCAAACTGGCATCTCCAGCTGCCTAGAGTTGTCGTCTCCGTTTCTTACCAAACGCGGGGAGGTTCGCTGCTTCATTTATCCCAATTCATATAGAAGATCCAAGGCATACAGCCTTTCACATCGGAGAGCGTACAGACAACTGAACTTTCTTCCTTATTTTCATGCACGGACCACACGCACAGAGAGCAATTGCTCTCGAAAATGCCCCAAACAATCGACGAATTTACAATTATTCGCTAAACCTTTTGTCCCCCATCTTCATTCATTTACACAAGTGGCCCTCTTCGAAACGTACCTCTTTCCTTTTTCGTGTTGCTTAGGCTGCCCGTCAGCTGCGCCCTGATATTTATGACCTAACAGCGCGCTAGGAACTCCAGACCACCCAGCCAGAGGGAATTCTTCACCTCTTTTCTATCCTATCCCCCAGATAAAACTTTCTCTGCTGTTTACACTTTGACTCCAATCAAGCCTCGAACATAATTAATACTTAATTAATTTCATACATCCACCACGCCCATTAATTACTAAATGAATGGCGGGGGTGGGTCGCAACAATATGACAGTTTGCGGTTTGTATGCTGCTTGCTGCAAGCAGAAGGTTAAACAAAAAATATTGATAGTAAATTTATATCAATAAGTTTAGCCATAAACTTTTGCAGGGTTATTCCATATCTCTTTTTCAATCGATATATCTGCTGTATAAGAAGTTGACATGAGGTCACTTTTTTTTTTTTTTTTTTTTTTTTTTGGAAAAACTACGGCACTACCATGGAAATAAAACGGTAAAAATCTACAAGGAAACCCTTCATAGCGATATCGCCGAGACGTTCGGAATCCTACATGTTAGGTGGACCTCATCCATCAGAATCCACAGCTTGTTTACGTGCGCCATTTTCTTAGCAGACTATTTAGCAGATGTTTCTTTAGTGATTGTCTAATGTGCTGTTGACATCTTCAATTCATATTAGGAACCAAAAATTTCGTGCTGGATGATAACAAAAATGAAAACACAAGCTGTCAAAGCACGATGAATATCACGATCAGGAACATCACTATCAGGCTACTAAAAGATGGCATTTATTAACAATTTAAAAAAAACACAACACCAAGAGGTTGAAAATCAGTAACAAGATCTTTCGGGGCTTCTGAAGCACTCATCTTCAGGTCAAGTGGCACAGAATGAAACGTGTAGATGAACACTTATCTACAAGGTGAAAGTAGACCATCATGCCATGCGAAGAAGGTAGTAACGTGTTGCCAACGGATAATCTATAATCGTGTATTAAAAAACAAATTAATAATATAAAACTATAGTGTTTTATACAACATTAGTACTGTGGCCGAACTCGTTCATTAAGTTCAGCCAAGGTTGGGGAATGAGTACAGGGGGATCCTCATTACAACAGTTTGAGGAGAATTTGTAGATACATAAACTTTCTGCAAACAATAACACATATTTATTTGGGGCTGTCGCAATAATTGTTGTTTGTGCCCAATTAGGGTTATATTCACCTTTAAGAACAGTATTACTTAAAGCAGTTTACAGTAATCCTCGGCGTACAGTGTATTGGTGTTCTGCCATTCTCACCCCCAAATTACGGAGGGTAGAACCAATATAACATGAATCTGTAAGATCTGGAACATTTGAGGAAAGCGGTACGTTGTACACATCACATTTCTTATGCATAGGTATTCGGTCACGATCTCTGCGCACAAGTTTAAAATTATTGACTGTACGAACGCCAAAATCAAGGACTTACTTTCTACATACACTATCTACCAACAAGTAATTGGACACCTGTGATAGCAAAGGAAAAATAAGTTTATTCATCTTCAATAGATGGTGGAGCCTCCACGAGTGGCGATTACAGCTGCGACCCTCCGGGGCATACTATCAACCAGGCGTTGTACGACGGCTAGCGATATTTTCTTCTACTCGGCTTGGAGAAGACAGGTCAGTTCCTTCACCGATTTCGGACGGTAGGAGAGCACCCCTTAAGTCGACGCTCCAACTCCTCCCAGAGGTGCTAGATAGGGTTAATGTCTGGGCTCTGCGCAGGCCAGTCTATTCGATTAACCCCATTGTCACCATACCAAGCCAGGGTGGACCTCGCAACATGACAGGTGGCATTGTCATCCTGAAACTAACATGGGTCCACCCCGTAAAACTGCCACAACGTAGAAAGCGCATGGTCATCCAAAATGGTGCAGTAGGTCTCGGCGTCTGCGAGGAATTGCGACCAAGGGTACCGTGCCATACCAGGAGAAACAGCCCCATAGCATAATTCCACCGCCGCCGAACTTCACAGTTGGCACAATACATTCCGGCAAGAGGCGTTCTCCAGGCAGACGCCAAACCTAGACCCTGCCATCCGAACGGTAGAGGGTGAACCTTGATTCGTCGCTCAGAGAACCTGTTTCCACTGTTCAATGGTCCACTGTCTACGTTCTTTGCACCACGTTAGCCGGGCAGCGCTATTGTACTTGGTGATCAAAGACTTGTGGGCGGCAGCACGTCCATGATAACCGAGCAGATAGGCTTCCTTACGGATTGTATTCATCGAAAGAACACTCCCGGATACCTGTTGAAACTCCTCGCGGATGTGGCCCATCGATTTGGTGCGGTTCTTCCGAATTTCTCTGGCCAGCACACGTCGGTCTCTAACTCCCAGTTTTGTGGATCTGCCGGGTCAGGGCACATTCCGACTGTCACCTCTCATCTTCCACTTGCCAATTAGGTAGGCCACTGTCGATTTTGGGTACTTCAGCTCGCTGGATATGTTACGTATGGATCGGCCATTTCTGTGATACCCGAAGATTACACCTTTCTCGAAATCAGAGAGCTCCGAACTGCATAGCATCTTGCATGCGACTGGTTGCGTTGTTGTTTCCCACACGATATTTAACGGCGGCGGCCGTGACGTGTTCAGGACCGCAGATATCGTCGATTGCAGGGGTGTCTAATTACTTGTTGGTAGATAGTGTATATTCTTAAGTATATGTACAACACGAGGAAGAAAATCAACAGCACCAACATACTTACGGGTGGGAATAAAACTTTGCAAAGTAGTGAAAGCCAAACGATTATAATCATGTGCTGGCTTAAAAACTGCCTTAGCTGAATAGTCGAACATTTGGGAAATCTCAACGATTTTAGTAAGTTCTTTGTGCCGTAGTTTATTGGAGGAAGAGTGTGTAAACGAGCGTCTAACTAAGAAACGTAAAGCAGCAAGCTTATGAGACCAAGAGTGTGCTGAATCAAATGGAATAAATGCGGGGCAAAAAGTAGGTTTCCGATAAACTGAATAACTTAACCCACAGGGACTAGACGTGTGGGTAAGTAAGAAATCAAGAAAAGGAAGCGATCACTGTTCCTCCAGTTCCACTGTAAAATTAATAGTAGGATATTGTCAGTTTCAATTCTTTTATTTTATTTTTATTTTTATTTTTATTTTCTTATGAAAAACGTTCTGAAAATGTGTGAGCATCCTCTGTATAAAGGATAGTTTTGTCAAATTTAAACCAATTCGACTATAAACATTTTTTAAACAAAGCTTCGAAATATAAATTTCGTGTTGATTGACTTTGAGTCATTTCATTCTTATAAAAAAAATCTCAAGTGTGCCTCCTGTTTTGGAGCCTTAATGACACCAAAAGAGGTGCTTCCACGATAAAGTTAGATGCATAAATTAAGTAAGGTATAACTAAGATTTTTCTAGCCGCCTCCCCCCCCCCTTAGAGTTTGCACATCTAGCTACCGCCCTGTTTTACCTAGGACTTGGAGGACACAGACTGGGTGAAGGCAGCGTTTGGAATGCCGCTACAGCAGGGGCGTATTGATAGTTCCCGCAATTCCCGCAGTGCGGAGGGGGGGGGGTACTCACGGGTAAAAAAGGATCTCTAGCTTAAGCTAAAAGATTTTACAATTTTTTTTTGCGGAAACTTCGTATGAAACTGGTTAAAGAAATAGCCAAGAATTAAGGCAGCTTTGAATGAAGTATTAACAAGAAACGCATTTTTTCTCATAAATACGTAAAATCCTTAGAAATCATTTTCGTTGCTTTAGTTCATCAAAACCGGATGACGGGAATGCAGCTATTCAAATAAACTTGAATAGCTGCTTTCCCATCATCCAGTTTTTATTGTATTGTTTTTCCCCTTGTAATAGCCCCTGCTGTTAGAAGGGGCCTCAAGTTCACAGCCCTTGCAATAGTTTCTAGGCAGGTATGTTAACAGGAGAATGTGAAAAAAAAATCAGTTCAATGAGCGGAATTTTTATACCAATAAGGGTAAGTTGTTATGTATTGCAGATGTTTGCACATACAATCCTGGCCAAAAGTCCTGCACCAGTAGACTGGAAGTCAAATTTTTTATGTTTGCAAGTCAATGTATACAGACAGCGTAATGGTAAAGTCAGGAATACATATTATACATAATTTTAAAGGAAATTTTATGCTCAATTTAAATATTTTTTCAGAATGTTTTTACCAGTAATAGAAGTGAAGTTACAAGCAAAAGTACAGCGTCTAGTCATAAAAAGTAACAAATAGTGGAATTTGTGAAATTAATAAATCAATTAACTTTGAGTCTGTAAGAGCAGTATAGCATCGTGGTATCACCAATGGACAAGTAGAGAAGCTCATTAGTTCCATGCCAAGAAGGTGTAGTTTGTTACTAAGTAACAGTGATTAGCCAATTAAATATTAAAGCGTATTTCGTTATTGGTCAGTTATTTCAAGTGTCCCGAAAGTGTCAATAATATACTGTACAGTAATTTTACGTTAAATACGTTGTACACTAATTTCACAAATTCCACTATCTGTTACTTTTTTATGACTATACGCTGTACTTTTTCTTGTAACTTTACTTCTGTTACTGGTAATAACATTCTGTAAAAATATTTGAATTCGGCATAAAATTTCCTTTAAAATGATGTTATAATATGTATTCCTGACTTTACCGTTACGCGGTATAAGTTGACTTCAAACATCAAAAATTTGACTTTGCAGGACTTTTGGCCACTATTGTAACTATGTATTCTCCCGAATATAATGAACTAAAAAGTGTTCTTCGCGAGAGCCAAAAATCGGAGACTTGTGTCATTTTTTTTTTATAACAGTCAAAAGATTTTTTTTTTTGCTATGTGCAAAACATTGTGGCATTATGTTAAATGTGTTTCTTATATTCCGGAATAAATAATTTAAGTAGTGTTTTACGTTTTTTGTGCTATAGTTCTTAATCGGTATTGCTTACTTATGTACTTACCCATGTTCCTGCTTACTTAGTTATTTGCTTACTTATGTTGTGACATTTCGTGTAAATCGGAAAAGCCATTAGACACTGTCAAACGGGAGTTGCATGTTTTATGTGTGCAATCGTGAGGCATTTCGAAAAACAGCCTTAGTTCTTTGAAATAATAAATTTTGCGTGATATGATTACATTTGGAATGAGTATTCTGTGAAGTAATTTGTTTCGGTAACCAGGGTAATCATTTTCATTGTGACTTAAGCATTTGTGTTTCGTGCAATAAAATCAATAAATTTTGATTTTACTGAAAAATACTCTTACATTCCAAACAATTTGATTTATTAAAAAATACCCGTAAAGCCTAGTTAATAATATGGAAGTTAAAATTTTCAGTAGAGCCTAATTGAACGCTAAGGGATTTTCGCAAAAGAGCCTCGAAAATTTTTTTCGCTGGGGACGCGAATTTTTCCGGTGCGCCACTGGACTACAGCTTTGTGCTGCATGGGAAATAACTGAAAACAGATCCATTTTTCATTTTTACATTTTTAAAAATGCCCCGTGAAGAAGAATAAGTAAAATAAAAAAGCTATGTCGGTAATATTCTTTTATTATTTATCCTGGTAGGATGATCAAGTCCTCCCCGTGATTTTGAAATAGGTGTCTGTAATTTTGAAATAGGCGTGTAGAAAGAGCGCCGCAAAATAATACACTTGCGCCCACTGGCACGTGGAACTGACGAAGTGTTACATAACAGACAAATTAAAGTCGGAGTTAAGTGAAGGAACAAGTCATTGGCAGTGTTGCCAATTTCCTCGCTTTCTTTGGCGTATATAGGCGTTCTCATGGGAGGTGCCCCGTCATGCATCGCAAAGTGTCAGAAACACCTCCGCCTAAGCGAAATGCGCCAACATGATAATCTTTTTTTCTCCCTCCCCTCTTCTATTTTTTTCCCCGTTTTGTTTTCTTCGTGCGGAAAGCGCTGTGTCGTCTTCGGCATACCCCTGCCCCCTCCCCCTTTTTTTGCATTTACTGTTTTGTACCTTATTTTACGCGCAAATTGTGGCACAAGAAATAGTTCACTTTTGGGGCAAATTTCTGCTTCTGTTACTTGTCCTGCTTTTAAATTCCCCAATTTGTGGTTATCATGTGACAGTGCCTGGCCTGAAGACAAATCGTATATTTTAGTTCACAATCTAACTGAACCATTGTGTGGTAACTGCCCGTGAAGGTTTTCCTATACCCAGCACATTTAAGAAGACCGGGAAGCCGGTGTCTCGACAGTATTTGGAGGCCCGGGGCCTGGACAGTGTTTGGGGTCCCTAATTTAACAAAAACCCTGCAGCAATTCGTAGACTTGTCTTGAAAAGACGTTTAAACGTGAAATGAAAATGGTGACATATAGTTATTACGGTGGGGATAACGTAATAATTCTTTAATGGGCCACAAAAGGGGAAAAAATCGTTTCCAGGACCGTTTATGGTTTACTACTCAGCAGCTGACTCCATATCTCGTTCTATAAGTCAACAAGGTATCACGGAATCATAATTAACATTCGTTTGTTACCTTTTTTGACGCTTTACAACCGTAGGTTGAAGAAGCGTATATGCTCCAGCTTTGTCAGTCCGTCTGTCAGCACGATAACTCGCGTAAAAATGGTTCGATTTCGATGAAATTTTAGTATGAGGTATGGGACAACCTGGGGACGAACCCCATTGAAAATGGGCGAAAGGGAGTCAAAGGTCAGGACATAAAAGCGAGACCCATTCCATCTTCCTTATGCGTTATAACTTACGTAAAAATGCTTCAATTGCGGCAAAACGTTATGTTGTTCAGAGGGTACACTGAACAGGTTCTGTTGAATATCATTGAAATGGGGTCAAAGGTCAGGGCACAGGATTTCTTTCACAGCCGTTATCCTCATAACTTTAGTAATGATTTCTGGTATGCTGGAAAGCGTATAATAATAATCAACGCATTGCACGATTTTACTAACTTGTTACGGACAATCTCGTTGTCTCAGATTATCTAATATTCGAATCCCCTTTTTACAGAATGCATACATTTTTAATTTGCGATCTGGCAAGCTACCAGTAGTTGTGGAAACGCACGGCGAAACTCAAGAGGTTCCGATGTGCCGTTCAAAATGAAAATGCAACAAAGGACTTGCGTAAGAGAAAGGAGGCGAAAAGAAAGGGTAAAATATTGACATACGTAATAAAATGAAACCATCCATTCGTATTTCTCTTTCATTCTGGACTCCATTTTGGAGGTAAAAGCAGGCATGATGCTAGAGTTGGTTGCGAAAGCACAACAAGACTGAAATTTCTGATTACAGAGCAAAATTTTTCCTTTTAGATGTCAGTACCCTGAAAGAACAAGAAAGATGACGCCGTCCCGGTTGTTGAGTCGAACGAAGGTTTGGCTTCACACCATTCCTGCGAGATGGGTTCGGGTTCAAATCCAGGTTGTATGGAGATATCTTTATCTCATGGTACCGGAATTCTACCGTTCATGAAGTCACTGGCCCGAAAATTAGGAACAAAAAACAAATGGTGTGAATTCACGGAAAATTTCTGAAAATAATAGGTAACAAAGTTGCCGGTAAGTGACAGTCTTTTAACAGAATTTCCGTTTTCAAGAGCGCCTGTTTTTTTTGTTTTGTTTTTTAACTTCCGTATTTTCACAGATTTTCTGTAGTCAGTAATTCCGTTTATTTCAGAAAAATTATTTATCAAGTTTTTCCGTATTTAGACTGAAATTTCGCAAAATCAAACACGCTGAATATTTCAGCCTCTAAGCGAGAGAATCCTCTTGCGCCGGTGGTGGGGATCGAGCACAGGCCATTAGGGTCGAAGACGCGCGTCTTAACCACTGAGCCAGAAAGTAACAGGAGTCAGATTCACGTTCAAGATCAAACTAATTGGAAGATGAGGAATAAAGTTTTCGTTAATGCAAGTAATTTAATCTTTTCATTTTCTATTGGAGCTTATTATTTTCTTGAATACGTTTGTAATAATTTTACTCTTTCTGTAACAGGCCTTATTACAAATTAAGTATTTCTTTCATCGCGATTTTTCGAAGCAGCAGAATGATTTTTAGTTTGAGATCTTTTGTTTCAACTGATAATAACTTTCAATTACCTTTAAGAGAAGGTATAATGTACAGTTTTATATTATTATTTTACAAAACTTCTAAATAAAAAATTTACTTTTGAAAGCTATATAGCTTTTGTGTTAAGGACTACATGGGCTGATGCATAGACATCGTACAATCACCTGTACAAGAAATTAAGTACCCAGTTTCTTACGGTAACATAATATATATAATAGCTGGTACACAAATTGGGGAAAAAGAGAAGAAATATCCTTTTCCACAGTAACCAAAATTCATACGATATGCTATCCACAATACCCGATCTCGCTACAGAACTTCAAAATCAAATACTTCTACAAACTATTGAAATTTAATAGTTAATCAAACCTTCAAGTATTCCCGTGAATCTCTATTACCGAAATTTTTCGTCATATGGATACGGAAAAAGTGAGGATGGAATTTTCCGTTAACATAAGAAAGGAATTGAGGAAAGGTTTCTCTGAAAATTCAGAATTTTTCCGTTAACATCTTGAAAACGGTGATTTACCAGCATATAAGAAAGGAATGGAGGGAAAGTTTCTGAAAATTCAGAATTCTCCGTTAACACATCTTGAAAACGGTAATTTGCTAGCATATAAGAAAGGACCTATGGAGGAAAAGTTTCTGAAAATTTAGAATTTTCCGCTAACACATATTGAAAACGGTAATTTACCAGCATATAAGAAAAGAATGGAGGAAAAGTTTATGAAAATTCCGAATTTTTCTAGCGAATGGAAAATCCGTGAAATTTATAGTTTTTTTACGTCATTTCACGGAAAAAGTTGTATCAGAAACATGCTTCGTTAATAGAAACTAAGCACTTCCGTGGAAAAAAGATAAGGGAAGAAAAAAATAATTTTCTGAACGGTTTTTTTTCTTTACATAATTATATAGAGTAAAATATATTTTGAATTTAGTATGTGCATTCATACCACATATTGATATCGACAAGGTTATGCTTCGGAAAAAGATCAAAACATATCTCGTCATTATTATATTTCAGACTTTTCACTGCAAAAAAGAATGATTCAAATCGGGCAAACGTTGTGATACTACAAGCATATTTTTTTTTCCAAAAAAACGTGCTAAAACTGATTGTCATCCAAACTAAGTTGTAGAAGTCAGTTAGGCTTATTTTCAGTTGAAACAATTTACAAAATGCCAATTAGTTGCTTTCCTCGATGTGAATGATGTCAGCAGAATTTATAGCGCTATGTACTCCTTGCTTCGCCACATCTAACAAAACACATCTCTCCCAACGAGGCTTTTGAATCTTATATCCTCTGCTGAGGTCCATTGCCATTTTGCAGCATGATGAGATTCTCTCTTCACCATTCTTGTGTTTTCTCTCCTGACGAACAAAAAGGGTAATTTCTCCCCGCTGATATTTGCTGTCAGTAAAACGTTTGGTTTGAAACGTGGCAATGCCCTAAGTTCTGCCTCCTTTCTCATCTCATTTATTTCAATGTCACCCTCACAATCTTACTCTCACTTATGTTTTTTTTTTTTTTCTGCTTTCGTGAATCGTACGAAATCTTTACTTCCTTATTTTTTTTAATTCATTACTTGTATTGACTATTGCCATTTTCAATTCTTTTTCTTCTTTTAGGTAATGTCGCTTTGGCACTGTTGTTTCAGTTTTGTCCTCTTTGATGTCTTTTTGATATTTTTAACTATCTCACTTCTTCCCTGCCGTTTAAACTGCGTTCGCTAAAACACTGAAGAACAATTGAATTAGAGATACCTGTCTAGTAACGTGTAGCACCACCTTTCGCCTTGATGACGGCGGCGATTCGTCTCGGCATGGACTTGACAAGACACCGGAAGCGTTGGGAAGCCATACGGATCCGCGACCCCTGAACAAGCTCCCACAGTTCACGAAGATTTGATGGAGGGAGGTCAGAGGCTCGAACATCTCTCTCGATGGCATCCCAGATGTGATCCATGGGATTGAAGTCAGGTGACCTAGCTGGGGAAGGAAGCGAGGTCACGTCGGTGGAGTGTTCATCCAACCATTCTGATACAATTCGGGAGCAATGGCGCAGACTTGACAAGACACCGGAAGCGTTGGGAAGCCATACGGATCCGCGACCCCTGAACAAGCTCCCACAGTTCACGAAGATTTGATGGAGGGAGGTCAGAGGCTCGAACATCTCTCTCGATGGCATCCCAGATGTGATCCATGGGATTGAAGTCAGGTGACCTAGCTGGGGAAGGAAGCGAGGTCACGTCGGTGGAGTGTTCATCCAACCATTCTGATACAATTCGGGAGCAATGGCGCAGTGCATTGTCTTGTTTGCAGGATGAGGTTCCCAGTGGGATGTTGAAGGCGCACAAACGGGAGCAAATGGTCGTCCAGGATATCCCGGTAACGTTGACCTATGAGGGACGATGTCACACGTACCAGGGGTCCCATTTCAATCCACGTAAACAGTCCCCAGACGAGAATAACACCCCTACCAGCTTGAAGAGTACCCTGCTGGCAAGAAGGATCCATCGCTTCATGTGGTTTGCGCCGTACTCGTATCCTGCCATCCGCATGTACCAACGTGAATCTCGACTCATCAGTCCAGGCACCATTTTTCCACATGTCTAGGGTCCAGTGGCGTCGTTCCCGCGCCCATGCTAATCTTTGCACCCTGTGATGTGCGGTCAGCAGCGTAACCGTCGTGGGACGATGTCTTCTGTACCCCATAGCGAGGAGATGGTTCTGGATGGTGTGGCTGCTTACACGTTTTTATGCACCAGCGTTAAATTGCCGAGTGATTTCTTGCACTGTGGCCCGTCTATCCGCTGGTACAATGTGAGCTAGCCGACGATGACCCCGCTCATCCACACGCTGTTGTCCACGGCAGTTGGCCCTTGCAGCGATGGTTTTACCGGATTCGATGTACTCACGGTGAACTCGTGACACAGTGTCTCATGACAATCCCAGTGCTCTACACGACAACCGAGATGGAGTGACTCATTCGTCGGGACCCGACAATTTGCCAACAATCAAATGCGCTTAGATCCTTCGTCTTACCCATACTGCGTCCGGCCCATACTGATTCCCGTCGCATCACTCCTTATATTGTCGGATTGCTGCATACGTCATGTCTTTTCTGTTTACAGGGCCGCCCACTGCGCCACATTTGCATAACGCCAGCTGTCTCTAATTCAGTTGCTCTTCAGTGTAGTTCTACCTACTTCTTCAAGATTTATTTTACTGTTAGTGTAAGATTTTTCAACCTAGTTCAGGAATAATTATTACAGTATGATTTAATAATACACATTTTTAGATGTAAAATTTCTATGCTTGTTCCATTTTTGGCAGAGACATGGAGATAAGTATGTTCTCGTACCAGATGGCGTTGAGCAATAAGAGATTTTTGTCATTCGTGGTTTAACCACCATCGTGAGCAACTTGACTGGTTATAAGCAGTCGTCCGCTCCTAATTTAGGGTCACTAGTTCCAGGAAAGGAAGAGAACCAGTGCCCGTAAGACAAGCACAACAACCATGCCTCACCGGGATTCGAATCCGGACACATGTCGGACGAATGCTCAGAAGCCAGTGCTTCGATCACTGCGCCACCTGGGCAGCCAATAAAGGATTACCTGTTATGTTAAGCCGCAATGAGAATACAAGTACGCCAATGTATTGTTTGAATATATTGTACTGATACTGACGGAAAAGGTTTATCGCTTTGTGTGTGTGGATGGAGGAAACGGACTTCAGGGCAATTTTCAACACAGCACGGTCAGTGAAGGTTAACTCCTTAACGCAGTTAGTAAAGAGAAGATCTAAATGCTTCTGGAACTTCAGAAGTGTATAAATTTATTGTTAGTATGAACACGTGGCTTGAAGAAGTCACTAGCGGTGGGAGTGAGCGAGAGGCTTCTTCAATATCTCGGTGCTTTACGTTTAAGGAGCCGTGAGGCATATTCTTTTCGGTACCCCGCACGTGAATGGTGTTTCGAAACTATCAAAGAGCAGGTTAGGGGCAGTCTGGGTACGTAACTACGAACGGACGGGACGGAAATCAGAGAAAATTCTGACACCGCCGCAATGATAATGACGAAGCCGGAGTAACATGCATTAAACATCATTATTTACTGTTGCAAAATAAAAACTGGACTCCTTTCTACATGTATGATTCTGTGTGACGTTAGCTAACGTAAATATGAGTTAACGTCCCGGCGGCTCAAGGTGGTCGTTAAACCTAAAAAAAAAAGAGTATGTGTTGCATTGTATACTTAGGTTTTAATTATAATTTTTTGTTCAATTTCAAATGTTTCTGACATTTCTTTCAAGAGCTTAGCCATGTCCTTTTCGTAGTTCTTCGTTTTCAACTTGTTTTACGTATAACTTTGAATATTTTTTTACAAACTTTAGAAACCTTTAGCTTCGTGTCTTCAGATTCATGTAGTCCTCCCGTGAATGATCGCCAACGGCCACAGAATTCAGCTAAGTTATTTGATTCTGCTTCTACTCGTTCCAGGAACTGCCGAAGGTCAGATGCGAACCACGTTGCTTTAAGTTCTGGTGATTTAAACGGTTGATCAAGGCGTCTCCTGATGCTTTTGTTCATGATTTCAACCGGAGGATAGTAATTTCTGCATCACTCGTTCTGCTCTTTCATTAACCCGATATTCTATCTATTTATTCTCGTTTCCAATAGATACTACATCAATGTACTATTGGAAAACGTATAAAAATTATATCGAAAATGGCATCACATTTTATAGTTTTTCTCCCCACGAAGGAAAGTGTGTATGTATTTCTATTACAAGAAACACTGATTAAATTCAAAGCATACAATTCATGTACCATGGCAATATTATGACATTACTTTTCAACGTTTTCCCGTCATTTTGAGCATTTTTGATCCAATTGCATTCATTCTTTATGATAAAAAACACACACTTTTGTGTCAAGGAAAACACATATGTGGCTTCTGAAGCTCATTATCGTCTCTGAAAAACAAGACCTTAGCTAAGTCCCGGAAGGAGGAAGGGGAGCAGTCGTCTAAAGAGGGTGGCTCTGGGTTCGACTACACATTATATTAATATTTTCTCACGAAAACAGTTGAAAGTTATCCTTTGTTTTTTCGTTCCTTTTGTTAATTTACTTCGCTAGCGAATAATTCCTCGATGCCAAAAAGTAACGCAGTAAAATAGAATGAGTAACAAAAATGAATCACATTCTCTGAATGAATTTACTTCATGGTGTTTGAATTATAGGCTTTTTGTCTCTGAGGGCAAAATAATTCCCGCCTGCATACAAACACTAATGTTTTTTTTTTTTTTTTTTTTTTTGCTATTATGGATCCACGCAATGGAGTTCGAAGATTTATTGGTGCCATATTTAGACTCTTCCAACTCCTTGTCTTCGGTCCCACTGTTTTATTAGACTTTAAACGCGCATCTGCTTTCGCTGGTGCTCGGTGATAACATCTTCTAAGTTCCATAGTCTTTCCCACTCAAAAACCAAGAGCTCTCAGATTTACGCCAACAAAATCTTTCTGTCCCACATGCATCGTAAATCAAATCCTACTTATTGACCACATAACAATGAATAGGAAGAAGTTGAAACCTCTCTCTCTTGCATGAGGATTTCCTTTAGTACATTATTTCAAAGCTTAGAGGGATACATTTTTCTAAACGTCTCCACGACAACATTTTTTGCAGGCAATCAACTATGCATCGTAAAATCAAACCCATTGACTAATAAACAATAAACCAGTAACGCACCCTGAAATTTCCCAGGGGAGGAGGGGGCGTGTGTCGTGACACACAGAATCTTCCCAAAGTGGGGGTGACCCCCTAAATTTACCGGGTAAAATAGTCAGGTGCTATAACAGTTAAGGACGTTGACGTTTGTACATTTTGCAGTACACGAAAGTTAAATGATTAGAATAAGCAATAGATGAAATTCTTTTCCTGGTTAGATTTTTCTAAATTTATTTTAACGGAACTACTCCCTTATAATTATTGTATGTTATCGCAGTCAGCTGAAGGCTTGGTTTTATAACGTTTGCAGCTGTACTGCGCATCCTAACAACGCAGCACATCCGTTTATTTGCTTTGAACGGGTGTCCGGTGATTTTTGTCAGTATAGTGTATATGTAGATCACGTATCGTGAATTGGGCTGGCCAGCCAAGCCCGAGCCCGGCCCTGCCCAGCCAGTGGGCCGGGTCGGACCTTATTTTAATTTTAAAAGCAACGCAATGGGAGGCCCCGGGCTTTTTCCCAGACACTTACCACCGAGCCGGGCCAAGTCGACCCATTTTATTTGATCGCAATGGTAAAGAAAGAAAAAAGTCGTGTTCCCCGATTTCCTGGTCTGTTTACCTTTTTCCTATTAACAGTTTATCAAACTGTTCTTAGAAGCACTCAGTGTTTTTACCAATCTGTAGGTATTAAATGGTAAAACCATTTTTGGGGCTTGTTGACAACAAAAAAGATTGGAAACCTAGCGAGTGTGTGTGGGGTTTAGAGTGGGGGACGCAGGACGTCTGCAATTGGGTAAGGGTGTGTGCGTTTCTGTATGAGAAAGTGGGACGACATGTAATTTTTCTCCCATCCCTAATCTGTATAGGGATTGACTTTTGTAGTGTTACCGCTTACTAGTTCAGAGAAAGGGAGATTCTGAACGCCTTAGTCTTCCTTTTTCTCTCTTTTTTAAGTTATATTTTTCGATAATTGTCAAAGTTTAGTTAATATTTTTAGGCTTACATTCAACTAAACATTTCCAATAATATCTCATTTAATTACACTGGCGTGCAAATATTAAGAACGTGACGGTTTTTCGAATGTAACGTCGTGCAGAAGTGCTCCACATCGACTCAAATCATACCATAAGATCCCCAAGATGTAAGAATATGGGACAAGTGAGCAAAATCGTCCAAACAACGAATCCAAAGAATACAAAGGCACTTTACTGAAAAGGTAGCTTCGAGCACAACTGGACAGAAGACAGAAACATCCATGTGACAGGCGGCTGCCAAAAAAAATCCATTCTTTAGTAGGGAATATGATCACCCCTGACTGCCTTGCAGGATTTACAACGTCTGTCCATGCTGAGGACGAGGTTGTCAAGGAGCTGTTCAGGCATCGTGGCCCATTCCTCTTGTAGCGCCAATCGCAGCTGCGGAATCGTTGCGGGCGGCTGATGACGTGCTGCCAAGCATCTCCCGAGAAAGTCCCACACGTGTTCGATTGGATTTAGGTCCGGGGACCTTGCGGGCCAATCCATGCGTTGAATATCTTCACTCGACAACAGCTATGCAACAGCCACTATATGATGAGGTGTAGCGTTGTCGTCCATGAAGAGGAACTCAGGACTCACAGCACCTCTAAACAGACGCATGTGAGGCAGTAGAACCTCGGTACAATAGCGGACACCAGTGACTGAACCTCCTTGGAAGATGTGGAGGTCAGTACGGCTACCAAGTATGATACCGCCCTAAACGAGAACTCTGCCACCTCCAAACCGGTCCCTTTCGATTATGTTGGAGGTGTGATTGTGTGTTCCCTGCTCTCTCCAGGTGTGTATGCGTCATGAATCGCTCGTCATATTAATCGGCTCTCATCACTAAAGAGAACTTTACTCCATTGCTGATGTGTCAAGTTCTTGTGTTCCTGGCACCTCAGAAACCGCCGTCTCCGATGAGCAGGCGTTAATGGCAAACACCGTGCTGGTCGTCGTGCAAATAGACCACCTTTGTGCAGCCTCCTGGCCACGGTAAAACACGATAATGGACGTCCAGTTGTCTGTTTCATGTGCCTTGCAAATTCTCCCGCTGTCTTCCATCTGTCTCTTCTCGCCTGTAGGACAATATACCTGTCGTTCGCCGCTGTGGTTGCCCGCGGAAGACCACTGCTAAACTCTCGGACAGCTGTTCCTGTCGTTTGAAATGCTCTCCATTCTCGTGAAACGATGCTGTGAGCGATCCCGAACTCCTCGACCACACTAGTTACATTTCGACTTTCTTCCAGAAATGACGCGACCTTGGGTAAAGTCATCCAAATGTCGTCTACTGGATTGCCTGTTGGCCATATCACATGGTGGCAGCAACTCGACGTCGTTCAAACCGATGTACACCGTGTAATAGCTTTTACCGGATTGCTGAGCGTACACCGCCCGTGTGCTTTATACCCTTACGACCCCCCTACGTCATGCTGCATATATGCGCATGCCCTACCGTATTGGATCCTAGTCTATCTCCTGAGTGGTCTTTCGGTCCGTTCTGCCTGCTCGTTCCGCTGTTATGCTAATTTCTTCTCTTCGTCTTTAATTTTTGCACACCAGTGTATTTAATTTTCACTTTTTAATAAAATACAACAGGAAGATAAAGTAATACCAAACAGCACATCACGGGCCGGGCCGAAATAAGAGCTGCAATTGACGGGCTGGCCAGGCCGGGCTGAGTGTCTATGGTATTTGAAACGGGCCGGGCTGGGCCTTAAATGCACAGGCTTGTGCACTGCCGGGCTCACCAAATAAGCCCGTACAGACCTCTAACACGGGAAACTGGGCCATTTCTCGAGTTCTCCAGGGGGAAATTTTCCGGTGTGCCAATCCGCCCCTATGTCCGAATACTTTTGATCAGACAGTATATGTTATTTGAAATATTTCGTTTCATCGTAACAACCGTCTCCATCCCACAACATTTGGGATTAGTCAACCCCCATGCATAGAAATAAGTCTGTTTACGCTGATTCTCCGTCGAAGGTAAGAGGCATCATGCTGTTAATTCCTCATGAGTGTTGGCCAAAGCCAGAAAGCAGAAGCAGCTCTTAGGGGTGTGCGACAGGTGGGGTCGCACAGGGCCTTGCACTCGGGGGGGGGCGCGCTCACACCCTAAGAAAGAAAATGAGACAGGGAGAGGGAGGGAGCTAATTTCTTATTTTCAATTATTCTAATTTTATTTTTTAAACTCCATCTCATTTAATTCTTCTTTTTTTTTAATATCGATTGCTGAATTGATATTTACCCAAATATCGGCATCAAACTACAACATTATGTCTATAGCAAAACATTAGTATTGAAGCCATATCTTTGAACATGCACCGTGCACTGATAGTTATCGAAAAATTTGTGCTACGCAAGTTACTTCCATGTGATGTCAAAACTGCAGGCGGTGCTTTAAGATACATGAATAAAATTCAGAATACTTTCCCTAATGCCTTCATCGCCTACAGGATATTACTTACTGTTCCAGTAACGGCGGCAAGCATAGAAAGAAGCTTTTCACCCTCGAATCTGATTAAATCTTATTTAAGATCTGTCATGCCTCAAGAAAGATTGATGTCTTTGGCAACTTTGTCAATTGAATAGGATAAAGCAAGCAAAAGAAATTTTGATGATTTAACAGCTGACTTTGCTGGAATAAAAGCGAGAAAACTCCAGTTCTTATAAGGTGAGTTCAATAATGTAAGTACTGTCCCATAATAGGTACAGACCAAGCCACTGTGAGGGAAGGACATATGCTGGTGTGCTTGCTTTATCTGCATCATTTAAGACATTTACAAAATATCAGTATGTTCAAAAAATTTAAAAAGCTGTCTTTCGTTATTGGTTAATTTTCAAACGTCTTGACGTCTCATCAAACTTTACAGATAACTGTAATAAACTATATTAAGTTTAGTGCATATTTTATGAATAATGTAAGGGGAGGATTAAAGCAAGGGTCCCCGCGACTGCCGTACGATCTCATCTAAGTATGTGTGGGTTGAGTGAAACTCTATTCCGCCGTATCTAAACCGCCTAAAGGAAGTGCTGTTTCTTTGTTGCCGAGGAAGTGACATTTTAAACCTCACTGACATCATCCTAAGTGTCTGTAGATATATCTAACAAGGCATAAGAAAATCTTCGACTGTTAGCGCCGTCTGGTAGTCAAGGGCGATGGGCGAAGCATATAACCAGTTTTGTTATCTGGGGCGAAAATCGCTAGCCGACTTCACGTGGCATTCGCATCCTGGGGTGGGGAGGGGGAGCAAAATGTATCTGTCAATTGACTTCTTCAGAGAAAGGGAGGGATAAGGGGAAGAGGAGTGAGAACTTCAGCGGAGTGAAATTATCGCAACATATTCTCAGCTTCAAGCAAATCATTAACCTTCGTATCATGGGGATGGGGGGGGGGGTTCAGAGAAAGGCTAACGGAGACAACCAAATAATTCTTTTCGATTTTCATCTTTGTTTGAAGGTGAAATAACTGTTCTGCTGCGAGGTGTGATGCCTCTTTATTTTTATTTTTTTGCTGTTGTTTAACGGAAATATGGAGGCACCGAAATGAATTTATTAAGAATATTTGCCTCCCTGGTGGTCGAATGGTCTGATTCGCTAGTTTTGGATAAATGTTCCGAGAATGGTTCAGGTTCGAGTCCCGATGTGGCATAGGAGATGTGTTTGTCCAATGGAGCGGCGTGTCATACTTCCCTAGATCAATGACCCGAAATTTGGCCTTCCAGCTCTGCAATTTTCTCATACTGATCATTAAACCCCGAAACAGATACCAACATCATCATCATCAATCATTATCAATCCACTGCTGGATGCAGGTCTCCCCAAGTTTCTTCCACAACGGTCAGTCTTGTGCCAGTCTCCTTCATGTTAGTCCCGCAGGCTTTCAAATTTCATCCAACAAACTTCCATGTGATCTTCTTCTAGGACTTTTCCTGTCTCTTGCAATCCAATCTAAAATTTCAGCTGTCCATCGATGGTCTGTTCTTTTGGCAATATGTCTAGCCCATTGCCATTTCAGGGATTTTACTTTGATAATGATGTCTTCCACTCTTGTCGTTTTTCTGATCGACGAGTTCCTCTTCTTATCTCCCCTGGTTACACCAAGCATGCATCTCTCCATGCTATTTTGAGTTGTCTGCAGTCTTTGCATATCTCTTTTAGTTAAGGTCCACGTCTCTGCACCATACGTAAGCACTTGAAGGATACATTGATCAAACACTTTTCTTTTAAGACTTGATGGGATATTGCTCTTGAAAATTAGTCTGTTTCTTTCAAAAGCTCTCCATCCAATTTTATACGCCGATTAATTTCTTCATCAATGTGACCCTCACTTGATATCTGCTATCCAAGACAAACGTAGGTATTGGTTATCTCCAGCTATTCTCCTTCTTTTCTTGTAAAAGCATTCATTGTACATCACTTTTGTTTTCTGGAAGTTCATTTTTAATTCCACTTCTTCACTCTTGTCAGCAAGTTCCTGGATCATACTCTTTAGCTCTGATGGGGTAGTTGCAAAAAGGACTACGTCATCAGCAAAACGAAGTTGAGTTAGATAATCTCGATTAATCTTTATCTCTTTGTTTTCCCAGTTCAGTGATTGAAAGACATTTTCCAATATGGCACTAAAGAGCTTGGAGGATATGTCACCTTGTCTCACTCCCTTTTCAATTTTTATGTGTGTTGTATTCTCAAACAGCCGAATCTTGCACTTGCATTTTCATATATGTTATTAATAATATTAATGTATGCATCTTCAATACCGCAGGATTTCAAAGCCGCCGCCCCGGTGGCGCAGTGGTCTAAGGCGTTGGCCTCTGATCATTCGTCCGTAAGGGGTCCGGGTTCGAATCCCGGTCAGGCATGGATGTTGTGTTTGTCTTACGGCACTGGCTCTCTCCCTTCCCTGGAACCAGTGACCCTAAATTAGGGACGGGCGACTGCTTATAGCCCATTGAGTTGCTCACGGTGGTCGCTAAACCTCCAACCAAAAAAAAAAAAAAAAAAAAAAAAAAAAAATCAAAGCCCATGCAACTGCTGATGGTTTCACCGAATCAAAGGCCTTTTCATAATTGATAAAAGCCATGAATAATGGAATTTCATTTTCCTTCGCTCTTTCAATTAGTTCTCTCAATACGTGGATATGATCTATACTGCTGTAGCCACTCCTGAATCTAGCTTGTTCTCTCGGTTGAGCCATGTCCAGTGTTACCTTCAAGCGGTGTGAAGGAACTTTAGTGAAGATTTTGTAAACCACTGATAGGAGGCTGATAGGTCTGTAGTATCTGAGATCCTGAATGTCACCTTTTTTATGTAGAAGGATCATTGTAGCATTGTTCTAATTCCCAGGAATATATATGTATATACAGTATTAGGAGTACGACCTATAACGAGAATTCCACTGTTACGAGAGATTCAAAATGAACCGTCAATTTGTTAACGTTAAAGATAGAAAAAATCTTCGTGTGTTACGAATGGTAAAACTAAAAAAGTTCCCGCTATAACGCGAGGCTTTCATGGGCAGTCTTTCTTCTTTCAAAGAAACAAATCCTTTCCCTGAAATTCCTGGAAGTTGTAGGGAGTTAAATGCGTACAGCTGCACACAGAGGTGAGTTACCAGTGGTTAGTCTGCTTGGATGTTTGGATGCTGTTCCCCCGCTTTCTTCCACTCGTCTCCACATCGGTGGGAAGTCGAAACATTTTTTACTCGTGTACGTCGTAGGTTTCCTTTTTTTAAATGGAGAAAAAAAGGAAAGGTTAACTTTGGGAACAAAGTTGAAAGTTTTATATGAATGTGAGAAAAATGTATAGTCGAAAAGTGAGATCGCAAGAAAATTTGGTCCTGCATCATCAACGCTGTTTACAATTTTAAAGAACTAAGAAACGATCAATTAGGCTGCTTTGCTGAATAACGCACCGGCGAAATTCATGAAGTTACGCAATGGTGAACATAAGGCATTGGAAGAAGCTTTGATTAAGCGGTTTTGTCATAATCGAGTCAAAAACATTCCTGTTGGTAGACGGTTGATAAAAGCTAATGATTTAAACGTTACAATGAAGATCGAGAACTTTAGTTGTTCGAACGGTTGGCTAAACCAATTTAAAACTAGAAAAGAAATTTCTAGTTTAAAATTGGTTTAGCCAATTCTAGCTCGATACAACGCAAAAGTCATTTGCAATGCACTTGAAGCGCGTTGTTTTCTAACTTATTGCCTGACAGGACTATAGTGGTAAAAGGCGATCCATGTTAAGGAGAAAAGCGCAGCGAAGAACTTTCAACTTTTCTATGTTGCGGCAGTATGGATGGTAGTTATAAATTAAAGCCCTTGGTAATTGGAATATCACATAGGCCGCGCTGCCTTCGTGGTGCTTTGCTACCGTGGACATATGAAGATACTAGTAAGAATGCGTGAATGACAATGCCGTTATTTATCAAGTGGGTGAAGGCTTTCGACGTGCAAGTTGGAATTGAGAACAGAAAAATGGTGCTATTCATCGGTAATTGTCCCGAACAACCAAGTCTCAAAGATGTTCCATTGTATAACAACGAACTGATGTTATTGCCACGTAACTGCAGTAGTATACTTCAGTCTCTTGATTAATGAGTTATGAAACTTATAAAGCAAAAATATCGGACCAATCTGGTAAATGACGCGATCAGGCGGACGTCATCAGTGATAAACCAGTCAAATGGAACGTCTTTGAGGCCATTAAAGTTCTTTTCCGAGGTATGGGGTGAACTGCCAGGAAAGCTCACTGAAGCAGGCTTTAAACTTGCTGGCTACATTACCAAAGCTGATTTGAATAAGAAAATATTTGCGGACAAATCTGCAAAACAGGAAGCAGATGGATGGAACAACATTGCGAAAATGATGGAATTGACGTTTAGCTTTCAAGACTACGCATATGTAGTACCCTGGAATTACATATCTGATACAGAAATCATGGAATCGGAAAAAGAAACCTATGAAGAAGGGCAGAATGATAAAGGAGAGAGGAATAAAAGCGTGCCATCTCAATCAGAACTCATGCAAGCTTTAAACACAATCGGACAATTTTATTATACGTCAAATGTACCTATTGAAGAAACGGCAATTGTTCGTAAAATCGAAAGTCACATGTTACAATCATCAATGTCAAAGAGGAAACAAAATACTTTTGATTCTTATTTTTGTAAAAATCCCAATCTGAATTAAAAACAAACATCAGGTATGTAATATGTATGGTTTTGATTACTTTTCTTTATTATGTAGAACTGTTATTTTTAGGTATTATGTAGCATTTGTTCGATCCGGGAATAACGAGAAGTCTGTTATAACGACACATTTTTCCGATTTTTGTCAGCTCTCGTAATAGCGGACTTTCACTATATTGGCAAAAGTCACCGTACACCCCTTCAAAAGCAAATGAACGGATCCGTTGCGTTGTTACCTATTGAAGGTTAGGTTTTTATACTGTTACCTATGCGCGGTACAGCTGCAAACAGTAGAAAAACCTAGCCTGCAGCAGACCGTCATCATATCGCACTGTGAGGTTGAATGAAAATGTCGTATTGGGGAGGGAGCTGACTCTGAGAAAGGAAAGATTGTTGGATGTTATATTGGTGAGTTGTCCATAAGAGAAACCGAGACGCGTTTAAACATACCCAAATCAACTGCTTTGGATGTACTGAATAAGTGGAAGACACATGGCGTGCCTGAAGCAGCAAAACGTACCGGCAGACCAAAGAAAATCAGTGATAGAAGACGTCGAAGCCTCAAGAGAGTCGTTACAGCTAATCGACGGAGTACTGCAAAGACCTCAGTGTACAAGGGAGTAAAAATGCTGGAACCTCGGTATGCGAACGTACCATTCGCAAAGAACTTCATTCCATGGGTTACCGTGGTCGTGCGGCTGCTCATAAGCCCTTCATCTTCACTCGGAATGCTACTAGTCGTGTTTAGCATGGTGTAAAGAACATTTATTGTGGACCGTAGATCAATGGAAACGGGTTTTATGGACTGATGAATCCAGATGCACGATCCATCAGTCTGATGGCCGTGTGTGGGTATGGCGGCAGCAGGGGGAACGCTATTTACCACAGTGTACTGTTCCTACGGTCAAGTTTGGAGCTGGCAGTGTACCCGTGTGGGGGTGTTTTTCGTGGTATGGTCCCGGCCCATTGTTTATCGTGGACAAACCTGTTAACCAGCACATGTACCTCGATATTCTGGGCAATTATGCCCTACAAACTCTGTGGTAATACTATGGAATCGAGCTTGTTGGTACCAGCAGGATAATGCATCGAGCTATAAAGCAGGGACTATTACGGCGTGGTTTGAAGATAATTCCGTGTCGTGTGCCGACTGGCTCGCACATATCCCTGAACTTAATCCCATAGAACACCTATGGAATGAATTAGAGCGCCGCATAAGAAGTTTGGAATCAAGGCCTACTATTAAGCAACAGTTAGCGGCAGCAAAATGTACTGAATGGAAGCGCATACCTATCGCTCTGTTCCAAAACTTTGTTGAAAGCATGTCCCTAAGGGTCAATGCATGCATTAAGGCCAAAATGGACCGACATCGTACTAATGTATGTCAGTAAAAGCTATGTTGTGTTTCTCTTCTAGGTGTCTGGTGACTTCTGTCAATATAGTGTACATATATAGGCATATTAGGGTGGTCCAGAAAAACTTTTTATTTTTATTTTTTAGTCTTAACCTCAAATACGTGTACAGATGTTAAAAGAAGCCTCCATGCAAAATATCAGCTGAATTAAGTAATATTTAGAGGTAGCTCAAGATTATTTTATACTTAGTAAATAACAAAACCTTTGTAGTATATTAATTGTTTGTTTCTAATAAATCTAAAATATATTACAATATGTTTCTAGTTTTCATTTATACCTTAAAAAACAAGAAAACTGAGCAATTAGTATAACACACAAAAATAACCAGAAGCATACAATTTTTAAGAATCACAAATTTTGATCAAGTGTATTATTTTAATGTCTCTGAATTTTTTCTTGTGTGCTTCTACGGCCTGTAATAGAAATTGTTTTTGTTTTCTATATTTAGTAATAAGTTGGTTGTAGTCTGAGATAAGAGCCACACCTCTTTTTGCGCAATCATTTATTACTCTTAAACATTTCACTTTTTTTCTCCATCACGATATGATGATTCAAAATCTTTCCATTCTAGCGGGGATGAATGTAAAAAAATCTTCTATGTTCAGTGCTCTGAATATCTGGCAAGAGTTTTTGTTAACAAAATGATAGTGACTTTTCACGAACTTCGCCAATATCCTTTTCACATAATCTTTTGGAAGTGTTGCCAGCATCTACTGTTTTATCCTTTTTCGCTTTAAACAACTCACCAACCATTTAAACCTTATCTTCATTGCTTCACTTAAACTGAAAAGGCTGAGCATTAGAAAATCGCAGTTTAAGTACCACAACGATGAGTGGAAGTTTTTGTCGTGCAAATTAAGATTTACCGGTTTGTTTTTCGTGCTTAAGACAGCAATATGGTCTACCCGTAAATCTTAAGTACCACAGTTGCCTTTTCATTGCTTTACTTGGGCTTCTACGGTTTCTTTAAATTAATTTTGTACTAAATCTAACTGTTTTAGGAATTCTGAATCCATGAATGGTGCATCAGTTGCATTCGGGTAGGAAAACCAAGCTTTCAGATACAACAGACTGCTGAAATCATTAAATCGTTTCAACCCTTTAACTTTTGTGGTGAGCTTGAACTGATCGTGATATCATCATCATCATCATCATCATCATCATCTTCATCATTCATTATCAATCCACTGCTGGACGAAGGTCTCCCCAAGTTTCCTCCACAACGGTCTGTCTTGTGCCAGTCTCCTCCATGTCACTCCCGCATACTTTCGAATTTCATCCACCCATCTCCCATGTGGTCTTCTTCTGGGTCTTTTCCTGTCCCTTGGAATCCAATCTAAAATTTCGGCTGTCCATCGATGGTCTGTTCTTCTGGCAGTATGTCCAGCCCATTGCCATTTCAGGGATTTAACTCTGATCATGATGTCTTCAATTCTTGTCATTTTTCGGATCCACCAGTTCCTCTTCTTATCTCTCCTGGTTACACCAAGCATGCACCTCTCCATGCTACTTTGAGTTGTCTGCAGCCTTTGTATGTCTCTTTTAGTTGAGGTCCACGTTTCTGCATCATACGTAAGCACTGGAAGGATGCATTGATCAAACACTTTTCTTTTAAGACATAATGGCATATTGCTCTTGAAAATTATGCTGTTTCTTCCAAAAGCTCTCCAGGCAAGTTTTATACGCCGATTAATTTCTTCATCAATGTGACCCTCACTTGATATCTGCTTTCCAAGATAAACGTACGTGTCTGTTATCTCCAGCCTTTCTCCATCAATTGATAAATCTTCATTTCTTGTAAAAGCATTGAACATCACTTTTGTCTTCTGAAAGTTCCTTTTTAATCCCACTTCTTTACTCTTGTCAGCAAGTTCCTGGATCATACTCTGCATCTCTGATGGGGTAGTTGCAAAAATTTCCTACGTCATCAGCAAAACGAAGGTGGGCTAGATAATCTCCATTAATCTTTATTCCTTTGTTTTCCCAGTTCAGTGATTGAAAGACACCCTCCATTGTGGCATTAAAGCGCTTCGGAGATATGGTGTCACCTTGTCTCACTCCGTTTCCAATTTTTATGTGTGTTGTATTTTCAAACAGCAGAATCTTTGCACTTGCATTTTCATAGATGTTATTAATAATATCATGTATGTATATAAACAGTAAATAATTTCAGCCACCCACCTTGCATGATGAAATGTTCCTGAGGCTGCTAAATTTACTCTGCATGGTGGCACTTATCCCAGACAAATCAAAGTCAGTTCCAAGAACTTCCTGTGCTCGTCCCTTGGCAGTTTTTCTTTCTCCAAGATAAGATAATGTGTAGGAAATTTAATAGCATTTTCTTTTAATATTTTCCAATTTTCTGAAAGTTCTGTGGTTTCTTCTTGACATTTGAAAGAACATTTATCTATAAAGTCCCAATGGCTTTGAAATCTCTTGTGCATGAGCACATAAAGTCCACTAGAGGGTCTAAATATAATATTACACTGAAGTCATCGCCAATAATAGTCTCATAAATGCGGTGCCTGCAACCAAACTAAAAAGCTGTCTTCCCATTTTCTGTTCTAAAATTTCACATGCACCCTTGTGATCTCCCATGTTACTTGAAGTAGTGTCAAAGCACATCCCTTGAAGTTTATCTGTAATCTCCCAATCGTTAAGTATATCGAATACTGCTGTTGCATGACCTGTATCAACTGGACGGTTTGGTACGCCAAGTAATTTCTCTACATCATTGCCAATGACAAGAATAGGAAGGTGGCCAATTTCATTCCTTCCTCCAGAACTATCGGCTAAAAATTTCCGATCCCAATGGACTACAAGCTGGCCATCAGGTTTGAAGCTTTGTTTCAATTCTGTTGATAACTTGCATCGGAAATCTGCTCTCTGTCTGCGAAGTGTGCTTCTTGAAAGCGTAATATCACTAACATGTAATCCAAGTGTTTTGGTTGTAGCTGCAATTGAAAATGTAGCATTTTGATGTGTTATTTTTACTCTGTGCAATGCAGCCATCAAATTAGGTAAACAAAGTTTAAGCTTTTTGGCGACCCTCTGAAGTCTTTGGCGAAGATTTAATAGTACTAGGAGATGTTTCATCTTCACTTTCTGTGGATGAACTTAAACTATCTTCAACATTGGCACTTGACAAGGAGTGAGGCTCAGTTGGGTTCTAGTTGGTTGTAGCTGCAATTGAAAATGTAGCATTTTGATGTGTTATTTTTACTCTGTGCAATGCAGCCATCAAATTAGGTAAACAAAGTTTAAGCTTTTTGGCGACCCTCTGAAGTCTTTGGCGAAGATTTAATAGTACTAGGAGATGTTTCATCTTCACTTTCTGTGGATGAACTTAAACTATCTTCAACATTGGCACTTGACAAGGAGTGAGGCTCAGTTGGGTTCTTGTTTCCGCTATCCAGTTGTAATTTTTCATATCGCTTTCTTTTATGTGCGCGTTTCTCTTTATTCCCAAGATTTAGAGTCCTTCTCTTCGTTGCAGCAGAAACTGCTTGTGTTCTGCAATTTTAAACATCTGAAAAGAATTTTCATGAGAGATATCTCACAACTTTTTGAGAGTGCGATGCATGGCCATGACGATGACTATCTTGTGACTAGTCATACATTGTTTCACATGTTCAACGTATCACTCTCTCTTGTGACTAGTCAACGAATGACTCTATCTTGTGACTAGTCAACGAATGACTATCTTGTGACTAGTCAACGAATGACTCTATCTTGTGACTAGTCAAAGAATGACTTTATCTTGTGACTAGTCAACGATGAATGTCTTGTGACTAGTCAACGATGGCTATCTTGTGACTAGTCAACGATGACTATCTTGTGCCTAGTCGACGTACGACTGTCTTGTGACTAGTCGACGTACGACTGTCTTGTGACTAGTCGACGTACGACTATCTTGTGACTAGTCGACGTACGACTATCTTGTGACTAGTTGACGTACGACTATCTTGTGACTAGTCAACGCATGAGTAGTCATCATACATTGTTTCACATGTTCAACGTATCACTCTCTCTTGTGACTAGTCAACGAATGACTTTCTTGGGACTAGTCAACGAATGACTTTCTTGTGACTAGTCAACGATGACTATCTTGTGACTAGTCAACGATGACTATCTTGTGACTAGTCAACGATGACTATCTTGTGACTAGTCAACGATGACTATCTTGTGACTAGTCAACGATGGCTATCTTTTAACTAGTCAACGATGACTATCTTGTGACTAGTCAACGCAGGACGGTATCTTGTGACTAGTCATACGCTGTTTCACATGTACCAGGGAACCAAGTTGCTGCCAGGTAAACATGCCCCACACCATTCAACAGCCTCCACAGGCTTGCCCTGTGGATCGTGCAGGATGGATTGAGTGCCACTTTTTGTTTTGCGCCAAATACTTACGTACCCGACCATCCACGAAGTGGAGTAAAAAACGCGACTCCCAGCACACTTTTTTTTTCGAGACATCGGACGTTCAACTTGCAGGATCTTTACACCAGGCATGTCTTTTGCGCCGATGAACCGTGATTAAGAGAGGATGTCGTCGGGGTCGTTTGCTGTTATAGCTCATGCGCGCGAGAGTGCGATGCATGACCATGACAGATACTGTTCCGGGTTGACCTCTGTTTTATTGGGCAGTCAAATGCTGAACAGTTCTGGGTCTGTTGACCTGTACGTGTCTTCGATCCCAGCGCTCACCTCTTACATCAACTTTTTGCTGTCCTGTGCAATTTTGCCTCCGGGTCATTGTTTGACCATTTTAACGCCAGTCCTGATACACTTTAACTATGGTGGCTCACGAACAACCCACCAGTTCAGCCGGTTCGGGAAATCGAGGCACCCGTTCTCCGAGCTCCCACATTCTGTGCTTTCTCAAAGTCCGATAAATCCTTCCGTTTACCCATCACGCTCCGAATTTTACTACCTATTGTTCCACTCACATCTTATATATACTTCGTCGGTCGACTAATCGCGCCCTCTCGGACATCTCGCACTCAACGAGCCGCATCCACTTTTGATAGGGGTGGTCATAATTCAGTGATCAGTCGGTATATTTTTCCGTGATATTCTCTTTCCTACTATTATTTGGCAGTAGGCGATTTTATCAAAATCGGCTTCATCGAAAGCGAGTTCATCGAAAACGAAGTCATCGATTGCACAATAATCGAAACTAAATTCCTCGAAAGAGCACTTTACTTAATACAGACATTTGACATGGACTAGGAACATCAAACAGAAGTAATCGCTCTTTCCACGTTTTTAAGTGAGTCATGGAAAAATTATCATTGGCCACCACCGAAAATCGCTCCAGGGTCTTCCAGTTACGCGCCGGACATGCTTCTACTGCACTGGGGATTCACCAAAGATGGTAATGCGACTAACTGTCAAACCACTTGTCAGGTTGCTTCTTGGAGCCCCGCACAATGGTAGTTATTTGTTCAATTGATGCTTACCATCTTTGGTGAATCCCCAGCATTGTGCGGGGCTCCAAATGAAACCTGCCAAGTGGCTTGGCAGTTAGTCGTATGTGAGCCTGGAGGAATTCGAGGCAGCCGTGGTGTAGTGGAAGTATGTCCGGCGCGTAACTGGAAGACCCTGGGTTCGATTCCCGGTGGCGTGACTCACTTATCAACGTGGAAAGAGCGATGACTTCTGTTCGATGAGCACTTTACTGAAAGACAACTTTTTCAAAAATTATAAAACAAATTTATCGAAATAAGATTTTTTCGATGAAAAATTAATTTAATAACTTGGATTTGCAGTGTTAGCATCTTTCTTAAGAGGAACCGGAATACATTTCTTAAAAGCCGCACATGATCCGCGTGATAAATAGTTGATATGCACTGTTTTCTCTATTGGGAAAAAAAATATAATTTTTTGTTGTCATAAATGTTTAATGAAGTTCTTTATTTGCTGATGATCTAATTTTATTATTGGAATACGACTTGTTTTAACGCTAAAAGAGCTTTCATAAAATAATCATGAACTTATACAAACCCTTTTGAATTTTTTTAGTGAATTTAAAAGTACTGTAGCTCAGGAGTGTACAAAATATTTTTCACGATGCAGTTTTGATGAAATGTGTAGTATGAACACCTTTCATCCTTACTTACCATTGCAGTTAAAATATAGGGTTAATATAAAGTATCTTGATTATTAGAAAAATTTTAATTTTTATTTAAAAAAATTTATGAACTGTGATTTTTATTTTAAAAACCTATTCTATAGAAACAAGTGGTTTATGGCACATGTAAACTAATATATTTTTTTCAACATTGTTAGTAGTCTGGAGCACATCTAGTCGGTATTCAATTTCTCGCCATCTTTTGCTTTACATCTCTTTGGAAGCTGAGACAATAGCATCTGTTGTCCACCTCTGCAGAGCTTCAATACGAGACACTGGTGTTGAATAACCTTTATCCATGACATAACCTCACAGGAAAAAGGCTATGGGTGTTATGTCGGGTGGCCGTGATGTTCAACTGTCCCTCCCAATCCATCTGTTGGGAAATGTAGTATTAAGGAATTTTCGAACAAATATTCCCTAGTGGGGCGGGTCACCATCCTGCTGGAAAATTACCTATGGCTGACATTCGCTCAACTGAGGTGGAACAAAGAAAAGTCCATGTCCAATTACATATTTGATGTTACCGTGTGTTCACATACAAGAAAAAAAAGTCCGATGACTCTGTTGTTCATGAGACTACAGCATTCACTTCTGGACTGTGTTTTTAAGGCAACATGGAGATTTGCCGATCCCCAGATATGCATATCCTGTCTATTTATTTTACCAAAGGTGTCTAAAGCAGCCTCATCCGAAAAAAAAAAACACGCTGCAGGTAGTTGTTGTCATCCAAAAACGCTATAAAATCTCAGTTGCGAAAGTAGCACGACGTAGGCTGTCTTCCATCTGCGAGGTTTGAACAATGTGCACGTTGAACACATACAAACCCCACCTTTTGTGTAAAATTTTCTTCATTGTAGTATTCCAAATTCAGACGAAGCTCGGCACGTGGATTTCGAGGGACTGCGAATGAAAGCTGTCCGCACTGCATCAACAGTTTCTTCACTAACACCCGGTCGACCAGTTCGTTTTCGGTCATTAACACTTCCTTTCTCCTTTACTTTTTACACCAAGCTGTTATGCTTTTATGATCAGGTGGTGGACGTCCGTACTTTCTTCTGAAATTACGCTGAACAGTTATCGGTGATTTGATTCTCGTGGTACCACAGAACACATTGCACCTTTTCCAGTAAAGACGACATTTTGACTTCTTGCGCTGGGAGCGTCTCCTAGTTCTCAGCATGCACTTACAACATCAAAAATCTGTTAGTTTACATTCATCATGGCACAAACCGCTTGTTTCTATAATGTTTGTTTTTTTAATACTTTTTAACGAGAGAAGGACTTTGTCCTCCCTGTAATTGTGGTAATTCAAATAATGTTTTGGATTTTCAACATTTCTGAACATTTGTTCGCTCCTAAAACACTCTATAGAGCATCTAGTTTCTTAATCTGTTATTGAGAGTCAAAAAAGTATACGTTATTTTTAATTTATTATTTTAAATTACGTGCTAGATATTCATTAAATTATTTAAAAGAAATTCAGGAATTTGCAGCAAAAGGGGGCAGCTCCGTTTTCGGTCGATTTTTACTTAACTATTTGCTGCCCTAAGAAAAATATGCCGGATCGATTGTTGCAAGAACCAGGCAGATCCGGTAATAAATGGGGTAGTTATTAATATTTTGGGAGCTGTCCACATCACCCTTTGGTACAAGAACGATGAAGGCCGATGAATGAAATTGTAATATTTTATTTATTTTTTTAACAAAGAGATTTCTAATGTTGTTTAATGGTCATTAAACAGATTTTATTAACATTATTTTGTTTTTTTACCCTTTACTAAATGTGAAATTTACGACATTTGGTGCAAAAAGGGGAAGCTCTAATTGTTTTATATTTATCCTATATTCATTTTAAGAATAAAACATTAAAAAAATACATGTATACTGAAGTGCCAGAAAAACTGGTACACCAGTCTGATACTTGGTAGGTCCCCCACGGGGACTGCAGAAATACGACGGGGCATGGCCTCCACTAGCTTCTGGAAATATGCTGTAGGCAATGCACACCATACTTCCTGCAGAGCGTTCCGAAAATTCGGGTGCATTCCGAGGTCTCGGATTCCTGTGTTCGATAGCGCGTTCCATGGCATCCCAAATGCGTTCTATCACGTTCAGATCTGGGGACTTGGGTGGAAATGGCAACACCCCAAACTCCGATGAATGTTCCTCTAACCATAATGTGGCGTCCCGACACTTGTGTGGAGGTGCATTATCCTGTTGGAACAGGCCCAATCCATCAGCATGGATGCAGGACATGAATGGGTGTACCTTGTTAGAAAGAGGCGCACATAGCGTTGGCCGGTCACAGATGTTTGTAGACGTACCACGGGTCCCAGTGAAGTACAGCTAAACACACCCCATACCATAACGGACCCCCCACCAGCCGGTACAGTTCCCCGTTGACAAGCGGGATCCATGGCTTCATGGGGTTTGCGCCACACACGAATCCTTCCATCTGCCCGATACAGTTGGAAACGCGACTCGTCTGACCAGGCTACTTGTTTCCAGTCATCAAGTGCCCAGTGGCGGTGCTGCCGTGCCCAAGCGAGGCGCATAGCTCTGTGTCGTGCACCCATCTAGGGGGACTCGATCTGGGCGTCGGCTTCCAAAGCCCATATCTTGCAGAGTACGTTGCACATTCCGGACGCTGATGCTTGTTGAGGCTCCAGCATTGAATTCCGATGATACCTGCGAGAGTGTTGCACGCCTATCGCGTGAAACGATTCTTGACAGCCGACTAAGGTCACGTTCACCCAATATCTTTTTACGGCCACACTGGTATCGTAGGTTGGAAGTTTTGCCGGAATTCTTGTAATAACGGTACACCCTTGCAATGGTCGTCCGTGAAAATCCGAACTTCGTTTCTACCTCCGAAATACTATGGCCCATATCACGAGCGCAAACTATGACACCGCGTTGAAAATCGCATAAATCATTATTACTTGTCATTCTCATGCCCAAAACAGCTCTGACAGCTGGCAAGAATGTCTATCGCTTTATATACGCACTGGTGAACGCAACCGAGTACGCGCATAGGTGACGTTGCTATGTATTTTGCATAAGCTTGTCTGTACTAGTTTTTCTGGCAGTTCAGTGTATTTATTAGAGATAATGTTATCTTTACAGTAAGGAATTGTTTGCCAACTTCAGTTAAACCGTATTTTTCACAAACAGTTTTTTCTTATTTCCCACAAAATGTCGAAAAGGGAGCTGACCTCCTTTTGCTGCAAACTACTCAATTCAGGATTCTGGTTAGGTACAAAAAAAAAAAAAAAAAAAAAAAAAGATTTTATAAAAACAGGTGTTTTTAAATAATCTGATAAATCTGTTTTATTTATTCTCAGTTATAGAGAGTTATCATTTATCAATAAAAATTCCTTAAAATTTGTGTAAATGAAGTTTACTTTGATCTTTATAGTTCTTTTATTTTAACAGTGCATCATAAATGGAATGAATATTATTCTTAAAATGAAGGGGAAATTACCTATATTGGAAAACTGTCTTTAATTCATACGCTTAACCAACAAATTGAAACTCCTAACTAATCCTTTGAATAATCGCTGTTATTCCTCAGAGAGGATTCCATTTACATACACTCATAGTTTTCGAAAAATGTGCCCATAACGAATGCATCCGTCGGGGATTTCGTTTTCGATATTTTCGCTTTCGATGATTTCGTTTTCGATATATTTGTTTTCGATGAATTTAGCCCTATCATATCGCCTACGTTTAACTACCTGTTTTTGTACAGCCCCAGTGACACTTGCTTACAAATTTCATTGCTGTTGTAACAATGGAATTAATTGTGCATTAATTCAGGAAACTAGGGTCACTCGAATGACAGCTCATGCAGCGAATAATAATGCAGTATTTGGTAACTCATCTCTTTTTCCCCATTTTTAATTCTTATTTTCCTTCCTTTCGATTCGCGCCTTCTTATTTTTCGATGATTTTCAGTATTAACTCACTTGCATACTGAGTAAACCTGTATCTAGCAACAACGTTCTATTCTTTCAATGACGACATTTCAGCCTTAAAGATTTTCTCCTGATTTTCATAATTTTGAATTCAATATTCGTCATAATAATACGTTCGGCAGAATTGATGAGAAGAGTAATCTCTCGTTTTTCCTTGTCCTATTTTTTTGTGTTTTCTTTAAAAGACTGTCATGAGCAAAGGTATCCCTTTAACAATGGCTGACTCTTTATCGACCGGAATGTGGTTCATATAAATCTGCGAGTTGATAGGATGTGCTGAGGTCATCTGGGGACATCAACTCCACCGTCAGCTGCACAAGGGTCAAGGAAGTCGCTAAGGGATGCATAAATCATCCGTTAGCCCCTAGGAGTTGAGGTTGAGCCTGCTCTCTCTGTCTTTCCTTCAACCTCTTTCTCCTGTTTTGGCAGCTTTTTTTTCCTCTTTCCCCCCCCCCCCTTTTTTCTTTTCATTTTTTTCCAGTGGCAATAGCACGTTTATATTTTATTTTAGAGATGAACGTTGGCAGCTTGTGCTACAAGTCTCCCGTCTGACATCCGTAAAAGCAGTTTTTTCGTTATTACCTCCCCTCTTTTCTTATTAAGGCCAGACAAGTCCTGAATTTCAAAATTTCCGTAATTGAGTAGGCAGAAGTTGACTGTCTGCTCTTGGATAGGCTCGTTTACTCAGATAGCAAGAAAATGCATACGTACATATATGTGTATATGCAGATAGCGTACGAAAGGAAAGTGAAAACTTGACAAAACTGATATGTCACCAAGGACGCCCAGGGGGGGCTCGAGCCACCCCACCCCCAGTCGTTGGTATAGCCAAATTTTTGATAAAATTAAATCACTAAAATAGACGAAACCTTTTTTTAAAGCATTTTTAAAAATAAAAAGTTATTAGTTATTGATTGTATCAATTATTTTTGTTGTATTTTAGTATATTGTACATTTTCTGAAATGTTTGACAGCCTTGAAGGAGGTAAGGATTTTTCTTAGCCCTCCTAAAAGTACTCATATGGGCGCCACGTCACCGAACTCTTCTGCGTACTGAGCACGCCGTATAACAAATGGAGACTCTAAAATGTCATAAAAATTTACAATTGCATGCAGCCTTCTAGAAAATTTCGTTCCAACGGAGATATCGTGTCCACAGATAAACGGTATAATGTGCTTTTTGTTGACCTACATTCTCTTTTGGATATGGAAATAATTTTTTACTTCTATGAGTAAATTTCTACTGCCTGAGTACGTCTATGCGATCAAAATAGGATTTCCCTCATCGTCCTCCTAGATACAAAAATATTGCAAAAAATGGAAATATAAGTTATCCAACAAAAATTTTTTGATCATGTGGAACATTTTTATCATGCTTATATCCATTAACAGACGAACGCACAACAGATTTGCAGTTGTGTCCATAGACGAGATGGTCTACATACCAATGGAATGCTACCATATGCTCACCTTCTTATGGCAGGCATAAAACTGTTAAAAGTACGAACTGAAATTTTTTATGAACTGCTGCTGTTCCTGCAGTATGTCAAATGAATAATTGATACTTACATACAGGTAGATAGATACAGCTTTGGACAAAAGTAGACACACAAATAGTACAAACATTCAATGGTCCTCCTCTCTTATTTATGGATCGGAGATTCGATTCAAACCCACCAAGATGTGGTGTATAGATTCTTCTTTTTTTATTTATGGATTGGAGATTCGATTCGAACCCACCAAGAAAGGTATAGATTCTTCCTTTCTTATTTATAGATCGGAGAATCGATTCGAACCCACCAAAATGTGGTGTATAGATCATTCCTTTCTTATTTATGGATCGGAGATTCAATTCGAACCCACCAAGATGTGGCGTATAGATCCATCATTTTTTATTTATGGATCGGAGATTCAATTCGAACCCACCAAGATGTGGTGTATAGATCATTCCTTTCTCATTTATGGATCAGAGATTCAATTCGAACCCACCAAGATGTGGTGTATAGATCCATCCTTTTTTATTTATGGATCGGAGATTCAATTCGAAACCATCAAGATGTGGTGTATAGATCCTTCCTTTCATATTTATGGATCGGAGATTCAATTCGAACCCACCAAGATGTGGTGCATAGATTCTTCCTTTCTTATTTATGGATCGGAGATTCAATTCGAACCCACCAAGATGTGGTGTATAGATCCATCCTTTCTTATTTATGGATCGGAGATACAATTCGAACCCACCAAGATGTGGTGCATAGATTCTTCCTTTCTTATTTATGGATCAGAGAATCAATTCGAACCCACCAAGATATGGTGTATAGATCCTTCCTTTCTTATTTATGGATCGGTGATTCAATTCGAACCCATCAAGATGTGGTGCATAGATCCCTCCTTTCTTATTTATGGATCGGAGATTCAATTCGAACCCACTAAGATATAGTGTATAGATCCTCCCTTTCTTACTTATGGATCGGTGATTCGATTCGAACCTACCAAGATGTGGTGTATAGATCCATCCTTTCTTATTTATGGATCGGAGATTCAATTCGAATCCACCAAGATGTGGTGTATAGATCATCCTTTCTTACTTATCGATCGGTGATTCGATTCTAACCCATATCTGCCTATTCTGGAGCGGCTGTTCTCCCAATTGTACTACTCCGACAAGTATATCGCTGCTTCATTGTCGGTTTGACTCTTGTCAGAGCAGCAGTACGACGTTATCTACGTCATGTCACGTGGTGCGTTAGGGCATCCCGCTTTGAAAAAATCAGGTCCACGAATTTGCAGGTTTCGGGCCAGCCGACAACCATGATTGAAGAGCCATCTCAGTGTAGAATGTATTCATTTTTAATTATGTGCTTTGTGTGGAAGAATCATCACACAAATTTTTCAAAAGCCAGCGCCAGCAAAAGGTTATTACATATAACGTTTTGCCCATGGTGGGATTCGTACCCTCGTTTTCCTCCTCCGGAGCGGCTGTTCTTCCATCTGAACTATATCGACAGGCTAATCGCTGTTTCGTTGTCTATTTGACTCATGCGTCTCTTCAGTAGTACGTCATCTCCGTCATGTCACGTAAAACGTTACAACCTTAACTAAAAAAGACATTGCAAATACTGCTAATAAGCGAAAGAAACTTGGAGATGCATGCTTTGTGTAAGCAAGGAAGATAAGGAAGAGGATCACATGGATCAGGAAAATGACAAGAATTGATAACATCATGATTAAATTAAAGATGTTGGACATATTTCTACAAAAGCTGACCACCGCTGGGCAACTGAATTACTTGACTGAATACGAAGGGACAGGAAAAGGACCAGGAGAAAACCAGGTGAAAGATGAATGGATCAAATTCCAAAGCGTGATTTAATGACTTGGAAGAGACTAGTTCAAGACAGAATGTTGTGGAGGACATTTATCATCAAGCAGTGGATTGATAATGGTTGTTGTTGGTGATAATGATGATGGCATGTATCTCCAACAACAACCATAATGTTGACAACAGCCGTGTCACACATAGACTACATGTAGACAGAATTGTTTATTTCTTTGAAATCTTTTGGCAAGAGTCTTAACTTATAATGTTTTGAATGTTTTTATGTTTGTTTTACGTTTGTGTGTTAAAAAAAAATACTAAATGCGGAGACAAACATAGACTATTGCAGTCTCAAAGCCGTTTTTTAATAGCATTGAATTAGTAGATGATAAAAATGCCAAGCCTTCAACTCCACTGGAAGGCTTTCTCAAGGCTGAAAATGTTGGAACGTTATCGACTAAATTGAAATTGAAAAATCCATTCGACAAAGTTCCTAAAACTAGGATCACAATATCCCAGGATGACACATCTGGACTTGCAGCGGGAAGGAATAGATATGTGCTGAGGATGTTCACACATTTTTTGAAACGATTTTTAAGCAATATAATTAATGTTTAAAATATTTTTTTTTTCTTAAATGATCTGTTTGATAGCCCCTTCTCTAGACTATGAACGTGCATTTGGATTTCTTGGATTTCTAAGATAACAGGACATTTCTTAAATTTGGAAAAGGTATTTTATTCCATACCTCTTCCATTGCTTTCCATAGTCCAATCATTGGTTTAGGTCTACGTTTAGAAAGCGCTCTTTTTAACAGTCCGAAAGCACAATAGTCCTTTTGTGATACATCAAAGGACTTTGAAGGAATATAAGCTAAAGATATAGACTTGATACTCGTCTCTTTTTTTTTATTTTTACAAGAAACACAGTAGCAGATTTGGATGTTTGATTGGTAGCCTCGCCCTGATGAGGCCCTACACTTTGTAAGCTCTGTGGATAAAGAAATGGTATTTCTTCTTTAAATATCTGTAGTCTTTAATATCATGTAGTCTATATATCCTATTGTACAAGAGTTCAGCAATGATCATGAATCCTTTATTGAAACTTTGTTTGGATTCTTGAAACCAAGTTTGTAAGTCTTTTTTTGCTCTTTTGCGATAGTAAATCGACCTTTTTCAAGTTAGTCATTTAGGCAGATCTATGCTTCATCAATAATCAAAATGAATTTCCATCTGTCTCCGGCTAAGTGATTTTCGTAAAGAAGTCTACACCGTGTTCTGTGCTCTACCACGTGCCTAGGCAAAAGGTGGTGAACATTACGTTTCTTTGTTTTTTTTTACAGATTCAAATCTTTGTTTATTACCTTGTTTACAGTTGATACAGAGCATTTTTTTTAACGATTTAGCGATTTCTCTTTGGATCTGTGAATTTTCTTTTAAGAACAGAAATATTTGCTATTGAAATAATCGTAAACGTACGAACCTTCTTTGGATATTCGTTTGGTGTTCTTTTTATTTTATTTCATTTATTTTGTTATGGGGTTATATTTTACCATGTTACATTTCAAAATTAATTTCCTAACATATAGTATTAAGAAAAACAACATATATAACATGAATACTTATCTACAGGTTAACCACAGAACAGGTAATTGGGTAAAAGGCTATATATATATATATATATATCATCATCATCATCATCATCATTGTCAACCATTATCAATCCACTACTGGACGAAGGTCTCCCCAAGTTTCCTCCACAACTGTCTGTCTTGTGCCAGTCTCCTCCATGTCACTCCCGCATACTTTCGCATTTCATCCACCCATCTTCCATGTGGTCTTCTTCTGGATCTTTTCCTGTCCCTTGGAATCCAATCTAAAATTTCGGCTGTCCATCGATGGTCTGTCCTTCTGGCAGTATGTCCAGCCCATTGCCATTTCAGGGATTTAACTCTGATCATGATGTCTTCCACTCTTGTCATTTTTCGGATCCACGAGTTCCTCTTCTTATCTCTCCTGGTTACACCAAGCATGCACCTCTCCATGCTACTTTGAGTTGTCTGCAGCCTTTGTATGTCTCTCTTAGTTGAGGTCCACGTTTCTGCACCATACGTAAGCACTGGAAGGATGCATTGATCAAACACTTTTCTTTTAAGACATAATGGCATATTGCTCTTGAAAATTATGCTGTTTCTTCCAAAAGCTCTCTAGGCAAGTTTTGTACGCAGATTAATTTCTTCATCAATGTGACCCTCATTTAATATCTGCTGTCCAAGATAAACGCACGTGTCTGTTATCTCCAGCTTTTCTCCATCAATCGATAAATCTTCATTTCTTGTAAAAACATTGAACATCACTTTTGTCTCCTGAAAGTTCACTTTTAATCCTACTTCTTTACTCTTGTCAGCAAGTTCCTGGATCGTACTCTGCAGCTCTGATGGGGTAGTTGCAAAAATGACTATGTCATCAGCAAACCGAAGGTGGGTTAGATAATCTCCATTAATCTTTATCCCTTTGTTTTCCCAGTTCAGTGATTGAAAGACACTTTCCAATGTGGCATTAAAGAGCTTCGCAGATATGGTGTCACCTTGTCTCACTCCTTTTCCAATTTTTTTGTGTGTTGTATTTTCAAACAGCCGAATCTTTGCACTTGCATTTTCATAGATGTTATTAATAATATTAATGTACGCATCTTCAATACCGCAGGATTTCAGGGCCATTGTAACTGCCGATGGTTTCACCGAATCAAAGGCTTTTTCATAATCGATAAAAGCCATGCACAATGGAAGTTCATATTCCCTCGCTCTTTCAATTAGTTCTCTCAGTACGTGGATATGATCTATTGTGCTGTAGCCACTCCTGAATCCAGCTTGTTCTCTCGGTTGAGCCATGTCCAGTGTTACCTTCAAGCGGTGTGAAAGAACTTTAGTGAAGATTTTATAAACCACTGATAGGAGGCTGATAATTCTGTAGTTCCTGAGATCCTCAATGTCACCTTTTTTGTGTAGCAAGATCATTGTAGCGTTGTTCCAATCCTCAGGAATCTTCCCTTCATTAAGGCATCGAGTGAAAATTTGGGCGAGTACTGTTTCGATTTCTCCACTTGCTTCATGTATGATGTCTACAGTAATTCCATCTTCTCCTGGAGCTTTTCCCTGCTTCATGTTCTTGATTGCATGTGTAACTTCTGCTGGGACGACTGGAAGAACTCTGGTACTGGTACCTTTCATGATGTCTGGAGTACATGTATCATCCCTTTCATATAATTTGGAGTAGAAATCTTTCACTCTTGTCAAAATTTCGCTTCTATTTCTTGTTACAGAACCATCTTATTTTCTGAGTGCCGTAATCTGTTTTCTTCCCTTACTGAGATGTCCCTTTGCTATCTTTAGGCTTTGGTTGTTTTCAGTTGCTTTCCTTACTAGTTCACAGTTGAATTTCCTTATGTCTTCAGTGATACTTTTTCGTACTGTCTTACATAGCTCTATATATTCCACTTTGGAAGTCACATCTTCTTTAGTTGTCCTCATCTCTCTTCTTTTTTGCATCAACATTTTGGTTTTTCCTGATAATTTGTTCACATGCAACTTGTTCTTAGACCCAGCTAATTTTGTTGCTGTTTCCATAGAGCTATGGTTACTTTTCTGTTAACTTCAGAAATATCCACTTCTTCCGATGTTAGGCCTTCTAAAGCAGAAAATCTGTTCTTCAGTTCCAACGTGAAGGTTTTATCGTGTTTTTTAAGGTTGGTTATGTCAATACATTTTGTTTGTCTTATGAGCTTCCTACGTTCAAGTTTAGTGTTGAGGTGCATCTTAAATCTCACCAATCTATGGTCACTACCTGTGTTGAAATTGTTTAGTACACTGCAGTCTGCTATGACGAATTTTTTGGTACACATAATAAAATCAATTTCACTTGTCGTCCCATTTGGATGTCTCTATGTCCATTTCCTGTGTGGCTTTTTCTTGAAAAAGGAGTTCAAGATGAAAAACCCTTCTGCCTCTGCAAACTCTACGAGAGTAATTCCACGTTGGTTTCTATTGCCGTGACCGAGTTTACCTACTGAAGTTTCATTCTGTTGTCGTTGCCCTATTTTTGCATTGAAATCTCCCATAATTATCTTCAAGTGCTGCTTACCTTTATTATTTAGATGACGAATTTCCTCATAAAATTCTTCAATTTCTTCTTCAGGATGACTTGTGGTGGGTGCATAAGTTTGAATAATCTGAGCCTGGTATCTTCTCGAGAGTTGGATAACGAGTCGTGCAGCTCTGTCAAAGGAACTTTCAACTTCTACAACTTTATCCCTCAGTTTCTTGTTTATTATAAATCCAACGCCACTAGTTCTGCCAGTATCAGTTCCACGATAGTAGAAGAGATGTCCACTTTTCAGTTCAGTGAGATCTTCTACTTACCTCACTTAGCCCGACGATGACTCACTTGATCCTTTGTAGTTCCTCTTCCAATTCAAGAAGCCTTGAATCAGAAGATAGGGAGCGTCCATTATACGTAGCCAAGGTCAGCATCAGATGGCAGCCTAGTCCGGTCCTCCGGGGATTCTTAGCACCCTCTGCCTACATGTCGCACTGGCCGCTGCCTTGGCCAGATACATTCCAGCTGCCGGAGACTGAGGGCCAAGATTTAAGTTGTGGAGTCATTTTGGAGGGGTTTGGCCATAACTCACCACGCTGGCCAAGCGGGTTGGTGAGTGTGGGATAGCATTTCCTCTAATCCCGATGGTATAGTTATACCGCTACTGGCGGTCGTCAGAGCCCCTTTAGTGGGAACAGGATGTACCACGAGAAGGCGGGGTTGACATTTGTCAAGGAGAGGCTGTGATGTTACGCATCAGCTGACCTTACATCCCATATATATATATAATATATATATATATAATATCCATTATCAATCCACTGTGGATGAAGGTCTCCCCAAATTTCTTCCACAATTGTCTGTTTTGGGCCTGTTTCCTGCACGTCACTCCAGCATACTTTCGAATTTCATTCTTCCATCTTTCATAGGGTTTTCTTCTGGGTCTTCTCCTGTCCCTCGGAATCCAGTCTAAAATTTCGGTTGTCCATCGGTGGTTCATTCTTCTGGCAACATGTCCAGCCCATTGACATTTCAGGGATTTCACTCTGGTCATGATGTCGTCCACTCCTGTCATTTTCGTTATCCACAAGTTCCTCTTCTTATCTTTCCTGGTTACACCAAGCATGCATCTCTCCATGCTGTTTGAGTTGTCTGCAGTCTTTGTATGTGTTTTTTAGTTAAGGTCCATACAAGCGTATATATATATATATACAAGTTGATTCATATATAAATATACAGTTTCAACGCACTATAAAACTAGAACAATGTAAGATATTTCATGTTACCTATAGCAGAATTGTAAGGGAATGTTTCATTTTTTTTAGAGACAGTCACAGATGTTCTTAGTGTGCACCCTCAGTCACAGATGTTCTTAGTGTTCACTCTCAGTCACACGACACACATCGAGCTGGTAATCCATTTCCGCCCAAACGCGAGGTATCTGAATCAGGTGCAGTGACAGTGGCTGTGATACGCTGTTTCAGCTCCGCTAGATCAACAGGAAGGCGAGGGGCGAATACCTTGTCCTTTACGTAACCTCACAGAAAAAAGTCACTAGGTGTTAAGTCAGGACTTCTGGATGGCCATCTGGTCAGTGGCATGTTGTAGTCCGCGGCTCGTCCAATCCATCGGTGAGGAAGATGTTCTTCGCCGCCCCGGTGGCGCAGTGGTCTAAGGCGCTGGCCTCTGATCATTCGTCCGTAAGGGATCCGGGTTCGAATCCCGGTCCGGCATGGATGTTGTGTTTGTCTGACGGCACTGGCTCTCTCCCTTCCCTGGAACCAGTGACCCTAAATTAGGGACGGACGACTGCTTATAGCCCATTGAGTTGCTCATGGTGGTCGTTAAACCTCCAATAAAAAAAAAAAAATGTTCATCGACTGACTATTCACGTGACACGCATCAGTAGCGGGACACAAACTTTATGAGTACATGCACCCAACGGTTCGCAGTTGTGGTCTGTGTCTTTAACTGTTACTGTTTTACAGCATCTGGAAACTGTATACTTCTTTATGAATCACACTGTATGTGCATTTACAGACAATGAAATTTGCGCACCAAGGATGAAGCATCGGATTGAGCTGAAATTTTATGGACTTAATGATACAGATGAATGATACACATGATGGCAAAAACAGAGCTGCAGGATAATTACAGAGGGATCTATGACACGCAGTCCGGTCATCTTCAATGGCGCGTCGCACTGCCTCGTGCGGCGATACATGCTGCAATACGGTCCGGCATGGAGGCGAACAGACGCCTGATGTTGTCCTGCGGCAGACTGGCTCACACGTGTTGGACGGTGTGCTCCAAATCCCGGATAGTGTGGCATGGCGGCAGCCGGCGTTTCAACAGGTCCCACACATGCTCGATAGGGGACATGTACGGGGTGAGGGAAGGCCATGAAAGTGCCTGGACATGACGTAGGCAGTCCTGGGCAAACCGAGCCGTGTGCGGGACGGTTGCCCAGAACTGCCTACTGGTATAGCGCACCTGGAATCCCGGCCAGGTACACGGAGCCGTAGAATCTCATCCACATACCGCTGGCCCGTCAATGATCCACGTACCACTACTAGAGTTAATCGGCTATCGTAGCCAATGGCTTTCAAGACCATAATGCCTGCAGTGAGGAAGGTGTGGCGCTCGATAGCGAGGTTGGGATTGTACCGTTTAATCGGTGACCTCCACACCTGGACACGATGATCATCTGTCCCCAGAAAGAAGCGGCACTCATCGGTAAACACCACACGTCGTCAGTCTGTGCCGTTCCCCGTCGCTCTGGCCTAGCACCACTGCACACGTAACCTGCGATGTTCCGGTGTTAATGGCAGCCCACGTAAGTGTCCCTGGGATCGCAGATTCGCTTCCGCGAGGCGTCGAGAAATGGCTCGTGGGCACACAGGAGCCGCTACATCTGCCTGTATAGTGGACCGGGTCCCCGTGGGATCCGTTCGTGCCTGGCGCACTATCCGTCGATCCCCTCTACTGATGGTTCCGCTGGTCCATCCGGAGCCGCTCCGCCGCATGGCAGTGCCATCACGTGTCCACTGCTCCCAACACAGTCGGACGGTATGGTCAGAACGATCCACGTGGCGGTCTTATAGGGCGCGCCGATCACCCTGTGGTTTTTAGCCCGATGATCAGGCCTCTCTCAAAGTCTGCAAGTTGCGTAAATCGACATCTCTGGCGTCTACCCGGCATTATTTTCACTCCGTACTCTTACTTGCATCGGCCGGTGCTTTTTGCTTTCATGGGGCATCGACTACACGTCTTTTTATAAGGCTGCCGTTTCGTGCTTGCAGCGCGAACCGGCAGCCATCACATTTATATATAAAAAAAATTATCTGGCTGTTCTTCTTTCTAAGAGTCCGAGCCCGCCCAAGCCCGAACCGCAGTAAATATTCTATACTATGAGCACGATTCGGGCTCGGTCTCTATTTCAGGCTTTATTTTTGCATAGCAAATCAAATCATTATTCACTCCGTGGGCACCAGTATCGACTACGGAATTCCGCAACGCGTATTTTTCTTTGGAATATATTTTTCTCTTTTCAAAAACAAAACCGGGTCAAAATTCGGTCAGGAACACCTTGACCCGACTCGATAAACCCGCAACAAATTGTTGACCCGTGATCCGTTTTCATCTCTGGACTCACGCTACCTGTGTGTGGCGGCGGCAGTCGTTGAGAACTGCTATTAGGTGGGGCTGGGAATGATGGGAGGGGGGGGCATAAATTTTGAAGTGCTATGTAGAGATTTTGGAGTAAACATACCGTTCGTGCGGATTTTACCCGACGCTGATAATGTTATCCGTAGTAAAAAAAGCGTTTTCGAGTGCATACTGTACGTAGTATTTATTCAACGTATGTAGTATGGGAACCATGGATACGAATCTCTATGGCAAGTTACTATTTCTTCGCAATTTTAGATTACTTAGTAGTTATTTATTTATTTATTTTTTTGCTGTCATAAGGCGCTTTATGGATGATTTTAGTTTATAACTTGTCAAGAAATCTCTCTACTACTTTCTTAGAAATTCCCTCAGGACTTTCTCCATTTCCCAAAAGTGCAAAGACTAAATTCAAAAAAAAAAAAAAAAAAAAAACATCGTTGAATAAAACAAAATTTCTGTGAATTCGAAAAATTCAGGTACGTTCATCCAAGTTCCCTAAAATCTTCGATGGTTGCACCAGCCATAAATTCTAACATCTTAAATATTTGGGAGGAGGAGGGGGGCTAAAGGGTGGTCTCAAAGAAAAGTTGGGTGGGCTGAAGTTCACACGTAGCATCGCGCCTGGTGTGTGTGTGTGTGTGTGTGTGTGTGTGCATGCTTTCTCTCCGCTGTAAAATAAGTACGCTAAAACAGTCGCTTAGGGGAAAAATAGTCGTTCTGGAAAGCACACACAGGCGAAAGCTTTGCCTTAATACGAGCGGTTTACTAGACAGGACAAAACAACTCAATACCCGAGTGAGTGACGTCCCAGCAACGTCTAGCAGTCTTTTTTCCCCAGGAATATATTCACATATCATTCCGCTGCACTCGATTTCTGCGCACGCCACTGGGAAAAGAACCCCGAAAGATGCAAAAATTGACTGGGGCCTGTCACTCACACTCACTTCTGCTAGAACGCCTACCTATGCTTTGGGGATGTGATAAGTTGCCCGTGTACAGCCTATAAAGGCTGTTTTGTATTTCCACAGCTTCCCTTTCGCAACGTTCTCTCCTGAGACTAGTAGATGGCGGGTGAAGTAGTGATTGGTCTCGACGTTCGAATCAGTGACGTATTCGCACTTCCTTCCGTTCCAATGCCTCGTCCCCGTGGGCTTGCAGGGTGTGAAACTGGTAATGAGATTTAATTTGCCGGAGGATTTTCTAAATTATCGGCTGGCGAAAGTGGCTGTATTGTGTTGAAAAGTTATCGCAGCAGAACGAAGGGCAACTTTCTTTTTCCTTTTTAAGTGTGTAACAAATTGAAATGTTCTTCACACACAGAAAATCCTCTCAACTGCAGTTTTCAAGTAGTAAATTGTGGCTTTATTCAAGTTACAATACGTTCGTCGGTTTTGTAGAAATTGCCTCGATTCCATTTCATGAGCTAACAGTAAAAATAAGTCACGCTACTGGTTTTTTTTTTTTTTTGGTTTTTTTTTGTATTTCGCCCTTAAATGGATCACAGAGAAGAATTACTCTTCGATGAAAAAAAAAAAAACCTCAAGCGAGAGCAGCGTCTTTACTTTCATTAAAAAAGTCCCGATGAGCGCCAAGTAAATAGTCACAGGCACTGGCTTTCGAGATGGTCACAGGTTCGAATCACCAGTGGATCTAGTCAGACTTTTCCTTTTTCAATGGCCAAGTTTCATTAAAAGTGCCCGATGGGAACCAAGTAAATGGTCACTGGCACTGGCTTTTCGAGATGGTAGGAGGTTCGAATCCCTAATGGATCCAGGGTGGTGGGGGTGGCAACTGGGGCAATCGTCCCCTAAAACAGACTTTTTCTTCTAAATGGCCAAGATCGGAAATAATTAATGTCTTTATTTTTGTAAAATTACATTAATAGTAATAAATGCACATTTTCGTAAAAGTTTTTTATAATGATTAAAATTTACTGTGAATTTGGAGATTAAAGGGAGAACAGAAAGAGAAACAAGTTAGTAAAATCATGCAATGCACTGATTATGTATGATACGCTTTCCAACATACCAGAAATCATTACTCAAGTTATGAGGACAATGGCTGTGGAATAAATCTCGCTCCTATGCTCTGACCTTTGACCCCATTTCGATGATGTTAAACAGAACCGGTTCAATTTACCTCCGAAATAACATGATAAAGTTTTGTCGCAATCGAAGCATTTTACGTACGTTATGACGCATAAAGGCGATGGAATGGATCCTGCTCCTATGTCCTGTCCTTTGTCCCCATTTCACCCATTTTCAAAAGGTTCGTCCCCAGGCTATCCTTTATCACATACTAAAATTTCATCGAAATCGAACCATTTTTACGCGCGTTATCGTGCGGACAGACGGACAAAGCTGGAGCATATACGCTTCTTCAATCTATGGTTGGAAAGCGTAAAACAACACGGAAAAACTAGAGTTTCAGAAGCAGAGAAAGCTCAGAGCGGAAGGGAAAAGAGGTTTTGGCTGATCGTGAAAAGCAATCGATGTGCTTTGTTTAAAGTAATATTTCCACAAACGTCCGGGAATAAATTGCCAGTTAGACAATGACTGGCGCAAGAATGATTTGCTTAAGTGAAGCAAATGGAAGTTCCTTTCAAAAGAGGTGGGAATCGTGCATTTCAAGTGGAATTACCGGTCATATTGGTCAAGAATGATTCGGTGATTCCAGCTGGAAATGATTATATTAAATTTAGCCTCCCGAATAAGAGGGCTCAAATTAATTTTGAAAAATTCCATCTGGACTTGATATATAAAAAACACTGTGCTCGTTTCCTTGCAAATCAGGCAGTTGAACCCCGGGAACATAGTGCTCATTTTTCAGTTGTTTATCCACTTTGTGATTCAAAAATTTACCATTTTTTTTTATTTTTTTTTTTTTTGATGGAAAAGTTTTAAAAATTAGTGCAATGCCAGAGTGGGGCAGTTCTGCCAGTGTGTGTGTGAGTGAGAGAGAGATACATCCATCCATCCATCAATCCGCCCAGCTACAAAGTCTTTCTATCCAACATTTTTTTAGACCAGAGGAGCCGCCCTTTCCCTCTCCCCTAAGGTAAGCTTCTGGAGCTGCCCCTGATTCGAATCCTAGGTGAGGCAGGAGTGGGTGGTCATGTCCAAAAACTCGGAATTCTGATCCAGTAGCTCTACAGTAGGGACAGATATAGTGCCCTAAATTAGGGACAAAAAATATTACCTTGGATCCGAGAAATGATAAAAAAAAATCGGGATTTCCAAGTGCTTAATATTTCTGGTTAAAGTCCTACACTGTCAAAAATAAGTGGTGTGAATTCACGGAAAATTCCACAAAATAACATGCAGAAAAATCGCCCGTATGTCTCCAACACTTACCGAAGTATACTTTTTGTTTTTTACAGTAATAATGATGCGGTGCACATAACGTAATGTGATGTCTGGGATAACTATTTTGTCGAAAATTACTGGACCGAAATTCAATGATACACAGTTATCGAATTTTTGTTGTTGTTGTTGTTTCTGGACTCAACGATCACAACGACTACCATGAACAACTCAAAATAGCTAGGTAGTCGCTTGTCCTGATTCCGGATCACTGGTTCAAAAAAAGGAACAATAAGCGAATATTACTGTACAGTAATTCGCCTCGATGTTACTGTACATTATTACTGTGTTTCTGTTATTTAAATAATTTTAGCGCACACGGCTTTATATACTAGAAAAACTAAGCATTTTGCGATGAGAAAGGGTAATTCCGGTAAACCACAAATCTAAGGTAAACTCTATACAAGAGTAGGTCAAAGGGCGACGTAACGGATGGGCTAGGGTGTCCACCCTATAGCCCCCCCCCCCTTCCTCCCCAATATCTAAGCACTTAGAACAAATACATCGCAAGTTCAACCATCTAACATTCTGGAAAACTTGGGTAAACGAATGTGAATATTTCGTGTTCACAGAGATTACATTATATAAAATGAATTTTGTGTGAAATTTAATATTTAAAAATTCTGTAAAGTGGAGGAGGTCCCTTGAGTGAATGCCTACGTGAGAAGTAGATAACCACCGTTTTCGTAACTATATTTTAAAAAGATGAGACAGAGGGAGGGATTCATCATCTTCTTAAACTATAATTATTCTGTAAAACGGAGGAAGTCCCCTGAGTGAATGTCTAAGGGAGAAGTAAAAAGACACCATTTTCGTAATTATAGTTTTAAAAAATGAAGGAGAGGGGGGGGCGAGGAGAGAGAGAGAGATAGGGGGAGGAATTAATCTTATTAAGCTGTAACTATTCTGTAAAACGGATTAAGCCCCTGAGTGAATGTCCAAGTGAGAAGTACATTTGGTAATTATAAACACCATTTTCGTAATTATAATTTAAAAATATGAAAGAGAGAGAGAGAGAGAGAGAGAGAGAGAGAGAGAGAGAGAGAGAGAGACTGAAGGAGATGGGGAGAGAGGGGGAGAGGTGGATTTATAATCTTCTTAAACTATGACTATTCTGTAAAACAGAAGTTCCCTGAGTGAAAAAGATGAAAGAGGGGGAGGGGACGGGAGGTAGGAGAGAGGAGAGAGGGAGCGAGGGAGACAGAGTGAGAGAAGGAGAGAGGGAGACACAGAGAGAGAAAGAAAGAAAGAAAGGAGAGTAGAGTGAGGGAAGGGAGAAAGAAAGAGAGAGAGAGAGAGAGAAAGAAAGGAGAGGAGACGGAGGGAGAAAGAAAGAGAGAGAGAGAGAGAGAGAGAGGAAGGAAGGATGGAAGGGAGGGAGAGAGGGAAAAGCGAGATTATTTTATGTTATAAAGAAGAAATAGCATCATGTTGAAGGCCATAGAGGTTCGTATCAATGGTACCCAGCACTACATACATTGAATAAATACTGCGAACAGTAAACGCTTTTTTTAAACTTTACTTAGGAATAACATCATCAGCATTGTGTAAAGTATACATGAATGGAATTTTTTGGGAAAATTTATTGCTAAGCACCCGAAAATTTGTAATCCCTCGTACGATACTTAGCTTTCTTACTAGCCACTCTCCCCTATTCTGAACTGCTTATGTCACCACTGGTAAGGAGCAAGCTTTTCTTCTCAGGTAGGGCGAGACTTGAAATTACGCCTCTTCGAGTGCAAACGTTTTCTTTGTTTACTTAAATCGCACACAGTTTTTATTTTAGGATACCTCCATTATAGAAAAACATTATGACCGTTCAAAAATTGATCTTCTGGTTTTCGATATAATTTTACTAAAAATGTGAAGGTTGGTTACATATCCAAGAGCCAACGGTTGTAAATATCACGTTAAACGTAAAAGTTATGTGAATCCCGATTACACAGTACTACCGGGAAGTGTAAAATCAAAAACGAACCATCATAGGAAGAATGAGTATGATCAGACAGTGAACGTAAGTAATAATAGATAGACGTTTTTGGGGTAAGGCTTGGGAAAATTCTGTTCAAGGTTATATACCAGTGCTCAAACGGGCTTTCTGCGACAGGGTACATATGACTAATTCATACCTATTGGGCAATCGGAAAGCTTACGAAGGTTAGGCATATCCATATTTTGTCTCATTTCCCTCTCTTCAGTGTTTCGTATAATTCCTTTCGCGCACCTCATAGAGTAGGTTAGTTACTCTGTAGCCTGATTGGCTGAGCGGAATCCCCGGCTTGCACAGTAATGTCGAATCGACGTCGATTTTTGGTTACCAGGTTGAGAGTAATTACGTCGAGGCATAGTTTTCGACGTAAAATCGATGTGACGGAACGTCAAGTAAAATCATTGCATTGAATTTCAGTATACATGTAAACGGTTTTACGCAGTTTATCCCTTTAGTTCCTTTAGGTCGAATAATTGATGTTTTTTATGCGATCTGTAAGCATCGCGCGCATGCGCCTTTGCAACCATTACGCCAAACAAACTTTTTGGATGCTGGGCTGTTGGTCGGTTGTATCATTTCTGTTGTAAGACGAGATTCTTACATGTCTCCTTTTTCGCCGGTACGTTAAAAGTTTTTTTTTTTTTTTTTTGCTTAAGTGTGTTTATACGAAATTGAGTCTCGTTTCTTTAAGTACAATTACTTTTTAAGTCATATAATTTGAAAGTACGCATATCCCAATTAGGGATAGGCTTAGTGCGATGCTGACAGATCACCAAAAATTCTGTGAAATTTTTGTGAATTATGTGTCTTTTCGAATGCCTCCGAAAAGACTTCGATGTCGAAACAATAAAAAAATAATTATATGATCCTTTAATCGTAGACAGCGTCGTAGAATCATACTACAAATACGAATACATTCAACGTTTTATGCCACGATTAAAAGTTTAGAATTTCATGTTGCAACATCTAAATTGTAGAGTAAACGTAGGTTCGACATTACAACAATATTAGAATCGATGACTAAACTCCGCCGCCCCGGTGGCGCAGTGGTCTAAGGCGTTGGCCTCTGATCATTCGTCCGTAAGGGGTCCGGGTTCGAATCCCGGTCAGGCATGGATGTTGTGTTTGTCTTACGGCACTGGCTCTCTCCCTTCCCTGGAACCAGTGACCCTAAATTAGGGACGGGCGACTGCTTATAGCCCATTTGAGTTGCTCACGGTGGTCGTTAAACCTCCAATCAAAAAAAAAAAAAAAAAAAAAAAAAAAAAAAAAAAAAAATGACTAAACTCCGTAATATCAACGTAGAATCGACGTCTTCACTACGTAGCAACGATGTATATGTTTCTCTCGAAAGGTCGAATCTTCGTTTACTGTTGACTTGATATCGACTCAATAGGTTTAAAATTCGACGTTGAAAAGACGTAACAAAAGTGGACATGGACATCTACAATGCTGCCCACCCAAAATGCAACACCAAGAAAGACACGAGATAGCAAAGCCAGATTTACTGGACACATAACAGCAGATACAAAGATGAAACGATTGAGCTTACAGGCCCGTGCGACTTGTGGAACACGCAGACATCAATAGTCGTGTGGCCCCCCATGGCTGGCAATAACGGCCGCTTCACGCCGCGGCATTGAACAAAAGAGGCTTTGGATGTGGGCTTGGGGTATGCCGGTCCAGCCTGCTTCCACTCGTTGCCCCTGTCCACCAGGCGTAGCAGCGGGTGATGCTTGCCGGGCCACTCGGTTGCTGATCAGCGCCCTGACGTGTTCGATGGCGACATATCGGGAGAACAGGCGGGCCACGGCAGCAGTGACACCTGGTGGGCCGTAAAGAATTGTTGCACGATGCGTGCCACGTGCGGGCGCGCTTTGTCCTGTTGAAACGTGGCCGCTGGCATGTCCTGCAGGTAAGAGAGGACTACAGGCTCCAAAACGTCGGAAACGTAGCGGTGGCTGTTGAGTGTACCGGCGATGCGTACCAGATGGGTGCGGGTGTCATATCCAATTTCGCCCCAAACCTTAACGCCAGGCGACGGACCGGTATGGCGATGCATAATGCAGTCGTCATACAGTCTCTCGCCGCGGTGCCGCCACACGCGGATCCCACCATCGTGGTGTTGCAGGGAGAAGCGGGATTCGTCGGAGAAGACAATGTCGTGCCATTCCGTAGTCCAGGTGCTGCGTTCAACGGCCCACTGCAGCCGCACTCGCCGGTAGTGTAACGTCAATGGTAATCGGAGCAATGGGCGCCGTGCGACAAGTCCCCGCTCCTGCAGATGACGTCGAACGGTACGTGCTGGCACATGTTGTTGCGCAGCACACCCTAATTCCTGCGCTAACGTTCTTGATGTGGCGGTGCGAGCCATCAATACCCGCCACACAACATGCCGGTTCTCTCGTTCGGCGGTGCGCCGCGGCTGCGGCAATCGCTCACGTCGGTCCGTTCGTCCCTACTGCACCCACCGAATCCATACTCGCCTCACTGTGGCTGAATGTCGTCCCACACGGGCGCTGATGTCTCGATATGATAAACCGCTGTCGCGATAAGCCACTATTCGTCCTCTGTCGAACTCCGAAACGTGCTGGAATGACTGCCATATTCTGCAATAAGGCACCAGGAAGCTTCCCGCGCACAGGTCCGGTAGCACAACACACTTCCACTACTTACACCCCGCCTTCTGTGCACCTTTTTTATAGTGCTTCTCGGTGTCGCACTAGGCGCACATGATTTGCATATATGCCCTGCAATGCCAATCGTTTTCATGTCCTCTCGTGTAATGTGATACCGGGGATACTGTACGCGCTTAATTAAAGTCTTTAAGAAAAGAAAATTCAGTTACAAATTTTCAGTAAATTTATTCATACTTTCAATATTTCTATTTATTTATTTTTTGCCCCTCAGAGCATGGATTTAAGCCTTTAGTGTGACTATTTCGAGATGGCGAGCGCTCTCTGGTGGCTACGGTCCTGCTCTGTATACATACCGAAGGAATTCTACGGGGCGTACTAATTAATTTTTATTTTTTTTTATGCGACGACAGGTAACATCGGAGGAGCCGGAAGGACTATCTTTCTTTTTTAATTCAATGCCGTAGAGTACAAATTGGTGATAGGTATTTTATCAGCTTTAGATCTACTTCTAACACGAGACTTCTAAACCTTCAAAAATGACGGGCTAATGAAATCTTTGTATCATTTTTTATATTTTTTTCTTAGAAAGTTTTGATGAATTCAAAAGCAAACCCGCGTTTCATTATTGTGGTAAGTAATTCATATGTATGATCGACAAAGCAAGCTGACGAGGTAATTAAACTAGCAGATTTGAAAAGATATCAGAACAACTGTTACGATTTCTTTCGTCGTAAGAGAGTATATGTAGGATGTCAACATCCGAAAAGCAAGACCTCTCCACAAGACATGTCAATGAAAAGACGCCTATTCATCTAAACATGCATGCTTGGAGGACGAGTTTTGCCATTTGGAAGTTGTCTTCAGATGCTACGCTTACTACATAGTTAAAAAAAAATTAAAAAAAAAAAAAAACCTGGTCACTAAAATGCTGTACCGAAAATGAGGTACTCCTTAAATAGATATCAGACCTTTTCTTGATTAGAAAAGAAATTCATCTGCTCTGTAACCAAAACAGAACATGTAATTTGATTCATCATTCGATGTACAGTGCTCGTCTAAGATTAAGCTCGAATAAAGAAAATGGGCCGGTCTAGTGGTCGGGTTCAATTAGAGACGTCTGCTTCTTACTTGTCCGAGATAATTTCGGGTTCCAGTCTCTGATAAGGAACAGTTGGTGTATTTATATCATGGCGCTCTTTCTGTCCTTTCCTTGGAACTAGTGGTCCTAAATTAAGGATGGGCGACTGCGTTTTATATCCCTTTTGAGTTGCTCACTGTGGTTGTGGCCGCGGGTGGAAAAGTGGTCAACGTTCGTGACTGCCAAGGAAAAGTCTCAGGATCGATCCCAGGCAGGTACGAAACGCTCGAACTACTAAATATCCGCAGATGGCATAGTGGTCAACACTGCCACGCAAACGTCTCAGGATCGAACCCAGGCAAGTACGAACGCTAGAACTACTAAACATCCATGGAAAAGTCTCTGGAACAATCCCGGGCAGGTACGAACGCTCGAACCATTAAATATCCGCAGATGGCATAGTGGTCAACACTTCCACGGAAAAGTCTCAGAATCGATCTCAGGCAGGTACGAACGCTCGAACCACTAAATATCCGCAGATGGCATAGTGGTCAACACTACCACAGAAAAGTTTCAGGATCGATCCCAGGCGTTTACGAAACGCTAGAACCACTAAATATCCGCAGATGGCATAGTGGTCAACACTACCACGGAAAGGTTTCAGGATCGATCGCAGGCAGGTACGAAACGCTAGAACCACTAAATATCCGCAGATGGCATAGTAGTCAACACTGCCACGGAAAAGTCTCAGAAGCGATCTCGCCGCCCCGGTGGCGTAGTGGTCTGAACGGATGGCCTCTGATCATTCGTCCGAAAGGGGTCCGGGTTCGAATCCCGGTGAGGCATGGATGTTGTGTTTATCTTACGGCACTGGCTGTCGCCCTTCCCTGGAACCAGTGACCCTAAATTAGGGACGGGCGACTGCTTATAGCTCTTTGAGTTGCTCACGGTGGTCGTTAAACCTTCAATAAAAAAAAAAAAAAAAAAAAAAAAAAAAAAAGGAATCTATCTCAGGCAGGTACGAACGCTCGAACCACTAAATATCCGCAGATGGCATAGTGGTCAACACTACCACAGAAAAGTTTCAGGATCGAACCCAGGCGTTTACGAAACGCTAGAACCACTAAATATCCGCAGATGGCATAGTGGTCAACACTGCCACGGAAAAATCTCAGGATCGAACCCAGGCCGGTACGAACGCTCGAACTACTAAATATCCATGGAAAAGTCTCAGGATCCATCCCGGGCAGGTACGAACGCTCGAACCACTAAATATTCGCAGATGGCATAGTGGTCAGCACAATCACGTAAAAGTCTCAGGATCGATCCCAGGCAGGTAAACGCTCGAACCACTAAATATCCGTATATGGCATACTGGTCAACATTGCCACAAGAAAGTTTCAGGATCGATCGCAGGCAGGTACGAAACACTCGAACCACTAAATATTCGCAGATGGCATAGTGGTCAACACTGCCGCGGTAAGTCTCAGGATCTATCCCAGGTAGGCTCAAACCACTAAATATCCGCCGTGCGTCAGGTGGGCACGTTGAGCTGTCGGACCCCTGGTACTCGCCCTCCGATTACAAATAAGGGCGTCTTCTTCCCACTTTGTACCTCGCATTCGTGTGATTTTCCTGTCGTGCACTCTAGGCCAAATCTCCTATAGCTTTCTACTTCTAAGGGTTGTTTAAGATCATACACTCCCTTCCTGAAATCCTCTATACATACGTAAATATCTAAATCTCACAAAGGTCGTAAAATCTCGAAACAAAACAACAATAAAAAGCCCCTTAATCTCTATATCTTTTGGCAAAGGTTTCCACTAAATGTAATTCCCCACTGTTGAAGAAAGGTTGGGGGAGCACCCTCTCTGATAAGGACAAAAAGAAATGCATTATTAAACTTCTAAGAAAATGCATGAAAAAACTGGGATTTATAAATTCTTTATTCAGAAAACTATATTCTATTTTTTTACTATTTCCCTCGTAAAAATATTCTTGCCGTCATGGGCGGCGGAACTTAATAATTTCAGAGGAGGGTCCAACTTTTTCGAGAGCTAAAACTATAAACGAAAAAAAAAAAGTGACCAAGTGAGAGAGAGAGGAAAACCCGCAGGATATACACTTAAGAGCAATTGAATTAGAGATACCTGTCTAGTAACGTGTAGCACCACCTTTCGCCCTAATGGCGTCGGCGATTCGTCTCGGCATGGACTCGACATGACACCGAAAGCGTTGGGAAGCCATACAGATCCACGACCCCTGAACAAGCTCTCACAGTTCACGAAGATTTGACGGAGGGTGGTCAGAGCCTCAAACATTTCTCTCGATGGCATCCCAGATGGGATAGAGGTCAGGTGATCTAGCTGGCCAAGGAAGCGAGGTCACGTCGGTTGAGTGTTCATCCAACCATTCGGATACAATTCGGGAGCGATGGTACGGTGCATTGTCTTGTTGCAGGATGAGGTCCCCAGTGGGATGTTGAAGATGCACAAACGGGAGCAAATAGTCGTCCAGGATATTTCGGTAACGTTGACCTGTCAGGGACGACGTTACACGTACCAGGGGTCCCATTTCAGTCCACGTAAACAGTCCCCAGACAAGAATGCCAACCCCACCAGTTTGAAGAGTACATTGCTGGCAAGAAAGATCCATCGCTTCATGTGGTTCACGCAGTACTCTTATCTGGCCATCCGAATGTACCAACGTGAATCTCGACTCATCAGTCCAGGCAACGTTTTTCCACATGTCTAGGGTCCCGTGACGATGTTCCAGCGCCCGTGCTAAAAATTCACCCTGTGATGTGCGGTCAGCAGCGGTACCCTCGTGGGACGATGGCTTATGTACCCCATAGCGAGGAGATGGTTCTGGATGGTGTAGCTGCTTACACGTTTTTGTGCACCAACGTTAAATTGCCGAGTGATTTCTTGCACTGTGGCCCGTTTATCCGTTGTTAAAATGCGAGCTAGCCGACGATGATCCCGCTCATCCACACGCTGTTGTCCACGGCTGTTCACACTTGCAGGGATGGTTTTACCGGATTCGATGTACTCATGGTGCACCCGTGACACAGTGGCTCGTGAAAATCCCAGTGCCTGCACGACTTCCGAGATGGAGTGACCCATTCTTTGGGCCCCGACAATTTGCCCACGATCAAGTGAGCTTAGATCCTTCGTCCTACCCATACTGCGTCCGACTCTTACTTATTTCCGTCGCTTCACTCCTTTATTGTCGGGTCGCTGCATACGTCATGTCTTTTCCGATTACAGGACCACCCACAGCGCCACATTGGCATATCGCCAGCTGTCTCTAATTCAATTGCTCTTCAGTGTATATGTACAGTATATAATCGTACATATCATCATTCATTATAAATCCACTACTCAATGGTCTCTTCAAGTGCCTTCCACAACTTTCTGTATGGAGCGTGTCACTGCAGGAATTCTTTCAAAGTTAATCTATCCATCTTCCAAGTGGTCTTCTTCTGGGTCTTTTCCTGCCCCTTGGTATCCAGTCTAAAATTCAGCTGTCAACAGTGGTCAGTTTTTCTAGGAATATGTCCAGCGCATTTCTATTTCAAGGATTTTACTTTGATTATGATGTCATCAACTCTTGTCGTTTTCCTGATCCATGAGTTTGTCTTCCTTATTTCGACAATAGCTGTTCTCGCAGCAAACAACGCACACAAATTCGTCCACGCTCGTTTATTTTCTATGTGACAAAACTCCAAGAAAGGCCTGTGCACAACATGCAGCAGTATACTTAGCGCTGAATTTGAGTTCGAGTTATTTCTTATTCAGTTATTCATTTAACAGACTCATTGAGCTTTCCGATCTCCAGTAGAACACATTCCGACTTGGGGGAGAGGGGGGGGAGAAAACACAAACAGGGAGGAATGGAGAAAAAAGAACCGCCCTGGTTATTGCTTTTAAATAATTTAAATAATTCCTTAATGCTCTTTCTTAAAGAGAAAAACACGACACTGAGTTAACTGTTCAGCTTATTTGGGCAAAATGTTTTTTATTGTATTTTAAGCATTTTCCGAGAAACTGTAACGCGTGGTGGCGGTCTCTAGGAAAGCTCCCTAAAAAAAAAAAAAAAAAAAAAAAAAAAATCATAAATGAACCAGAAATCTAAGATCTCATTGAGGGGGACCATGAATTTCCAAGGAGGATCCGGACCTCCCGTGTCCGCTACCTTTCATCGCCCGTGCTTGCCATTGAAAAAGTGAAAGGAATACTTTTGAGGTTTTTACCTATCTGGTTTTTTTTTCTATTCTATTGTTAAATTGTCTTGCAGTTTTGGTAACCCGACAGCTCTGTCGCTCCGGTTTTTTTTTTGTTGGTTTTTTTAACGGGACCACAATCAGTAATTCGGAGAGCTGTAAGCAATCGCTCGTCCCTAGTTTAGTTCCAGGATAGGAGCAGAGCCAACGCGATTGAACAAGCACAGCACCCACGGTTCATCCGGGACTCGTAACGAGCCAATCTCCTAAAAATGATCAGATTCTAGTGCCTCAGACCACTCGAACACTGAAGAGGTCTGCATTAGTTGACCTCCCACCGAGTTACCTTGAATATTTTCGGTACCCTATAATTCGTCCCAATATATTTATTTTCAAGAGAAAATTTGTTTCACTTCTGCTCGCAAATGGAGGAAGACTATTTAGAAAAAATCTAAAAAATATATAAATATTTCTCTTCCTTCCTCCCGACTTCTATTCCACAGGAATCTGAGTTTTTAGTAATGATAAAAATTAAGACAAATTGTAAATCTCAAGTGCATATTGAAAGAGAAGCTGGAAGTAAATTAATTCACCAACGACATCCAAAATCGGATTAATTTGCCAAAAAAAAAAAAAAAAAAAAAGAACTGTAATGGAAATGCAAATTTTGCCGTTGGAAAGATAGTAATGTCAGAAATACAAGGAAATAGAAAAGTGCTAATTAATAATAATAATAAATTTTATTTTTGTTGTTACATTGTAGGCTTTGTGAATGTACATAAATATTTTATAATTCATAAGAACAGCGGGGAAAAGGCATCAGAGTCCTGACAAGCCCTGATTTCAGGACTCTGATGCCTTTTCCCTGGTGTATCGGGTGTATGCAATAGCGCCTACAAGTCTGCTGGATCTACATCGTTGTGTTACAGATGCTTTCAATAGTGTGACACCTTCCATGCTGAGGAATGTGCATGCAGAGTTACTTTCTCGAATACAAATGTGTATCGTGGGCAATGGCGAACTCTTCGAACATACTCGATATTAACTTTTTATCACTGTGCCCCAGTTTGCCTTTTTTGTTTTGTCTGACGTCATCAAACTGTATTGACATAAGTACGCATTTATGTAATAAATTGTGTGTATTTGCTCATACCTATGCCTGTTCCCTTCAAACGTTTACACAAAAGATCGCGCATCGATTTTCGGACATTTTAGGGTATTCAGGCGACAATTTATCTTATCCGTGTAAAACAAATGTCGTTTTGTACTAATTGAATGATGCTCTACAACTTTTGTAATTGGAAATTTTGCTCTATCTCTTTTCGATTTGCAATGGCTAACTTCCGCATTTCGCCACAAGGGGCGCTGTTATTGGTTGCATTCGATCGGGCGTAGTCGCCTTATTATACCGTTATCTCACTTGCATAACTGTACCTCTCTCCGTTCGCAAGTTATTCCAGGATAAAGGGACTTTCCTATGCACCCTGTATATACATATAAGCGTAATTTATATATTCATCCCAATAACTGCTTGATATTTAATAACTGAAATCCTTTTTTAATAATAAAATTTGGTTACTTGCTAAATTTTAGTGCCACTATTTTGCGTAATCCAGAAGTAATGGCTGACCGTGAGTATATTACAAATGGGAATCATTATTTACGATTACACAATGTATTTTTTTTAAATGTATTTAGATTGTTCACTCTTTCCACGCTTTGATGGAGGTGCACATACTTTCATATGGTCCGTTAAATTTTTGGTTTCATAATCTCTTATTACACCGTTGACATCTTTCTTTGTATAATTATACACTTTCCACATTTTGAACAACAAGCAAGACTAAACAACACAGAATTATTCACTGGTTCCTTAATGGGACGAAACAATTTCCAACATTTACTCTTCCCTTTGTGGTTTTGAACAAGCACGTATTTTTTGGCCTCCACGCCTTTCTCAACCTCCTTAATATTAAATCCATCCATATTAACAAATAAGGAGTTAATTTCGACACGAGATGTCATGGGAACGGGATGTTAGCACATCAATCGAAAACCTCTTGATGCTCAATGTAAAAGATGCGATGTGATAAGTTAGTCATACAGTGAACTTCGCACGGAGAGAGTGAATCAGATGAGAAGCAGGCGAATGGCGTTTGCCTGTACCTTGCCCCTGGACAATCGCACTGTAAAAGAACGCAGAGGAAGTATCTTTTTACGACATGGTGTCTGTGTGTTTGACGTCTCGGTCGGTGGAAATCTTCGTTGCTTTAAGAAAGAGACGACAATATCTTTGCATAGCAAATCATTATTCACCCCGTGGGCACCAGTATCGACTACAGAATTCCACAACGCGCATTTTTCTTTGGAGTATATTTTTCTCTTTTCAAAAATAAAATTGGAATCAAACCGGGTCAGGAACACCTTGACCCGACCCGATGGACCCGCAAAAAATTGTTGACTCGTGATCCGTTACCATCTTTGCACAATGCAACTAATGTCCGATGGCCAAGTAGCGTAGGGCACTTACTTCGTAGCTTAAAAATTTTGAGCCCTCAAGAATGGTGATACTTTTGTTTCTGCGTTTCTGGCAGAAAACAGCTGGTCGAGAGCAGATCGGATAACGATAAGATGTTTATTAGTATGCTGGTAGTGGCCACTCCCAGATGGCAATAGTTCTTGAGCGCAGGTGGATTGGCAGACAGACTTTCACCTGCTGTGGTAGCCAAATGAAGCATCCTTTGCGACACGACGCAAATTTTACCGGCAGGACGAAGCTTCTCTAACGTTTCAATCCAGCCCTTGGGGGCATTTTTTTATCCTTCATCTCCCGCCATGTGGGCATGTGACGAATCGTTTTTTAATTTCCATCTCCGCTGAGTGAGACGATGTCAAGCCATTGTTCTTGTTCAGTCATTAAGGGACTCATTTTCTTGTTAATGAATGGCCTGTTAGGGAAATAATACCCCAGTATTTTGATAATCTGAAAAGAAAAAAAGACGTATAAAGAGGTTTTAATCCCCCACTCCTTGAGGCTCGCAAGCGTGCTTTGGTTTGAGAGAGAAAGCAATAGAAATAAAAACGTAAAGCTTTGCATGCCTTACATGTACTCCCTCACGCCAACTACAAAAAAAAAAAAAAAAAAAAAGAAATGCTTTTTGTGGGAGATTTTTTTTAGCTTTGATTATGAACCTATGCTTAATTAAATGTTTTTACAAACAACTGTTACAAATGCGCCGATTCGTATGCAGCTTCTGCGTTAAATCATTGTCTTGTTTTAAATTAAAATGAAATATTATAGGAACAAAGAGGGATTGATGTACACCACTGAGAAAATTAATTGCTACACTGCCGTCTATGGAAAGGCACGTTCTCGTATCGTTTAGAAGAAACGATCCATCAAAAAAAAAAAAAAAAAAAAAAAAACTTCGCACAAGCAGAGAGTAGAACCGTGAATTCAGCTTTTTAATTTGCGATTGCATGAGTCGCTGTATCACTCTGTGATTTATCAACTTTGGAAGAAATATTTTTACAAAAATAGAATTATTTTAAAGAAATATGCTACGAAAAAAGAAAAAATGGCTGAACCAAAAAGAACAACTCAATTGTGGTTTGAAACTCTAGCTTCCAGGTTTGAGTCCCGGCTTGGCATGGATCGTGTGCTTGGCATATGAAGCTATTTCTGTGCTTCCCCTTGAACTGGTGGCCTTAGATGAGGAGAGGAAATATGCTTATGGCTCACAGAGCTGCTCGTGATCGTTGTTAATCCACGAAACAAAAATAAAGTTATTGATTTTCGCAGTGCGGTAATTAAGTAAGGATGCTGAATTTAAAAACAAAATGGAAAATCAGGAAAACTTACATGAACATATTTTATTCGAATTGCGTTCCTTCTGTGTTAATATAGGAAGTGGCACGATCAGCCAAAGAAAGGAACTGCAGAGGTTATCTTTTGGTCTAGAGTGAACAGCTGATATCACAGTTCTTTGTATGTCTTCAATGCTTGAAAAACTTTTACTTTTTAAAGCTGCTTTAATTTGGGGAACAGGAAGTAGTCATACGGGGACAAATCTGGAGAATACGGTGGAATAGTACGGTGCTACGAAAAACTTTTACCTTTTAAAGCTGCTTTAATTTGGAGGAACAGAAAGTAGTCACACTGGGACAAATCTGAAGAACAGGATTCAATGGTACGATGCTGCGAAAAACTTTTCCTTTTTGAAGCTGCTTTAGTATTGGGAACAGAAAGTAGTCACGGGGGAGAAATCTGGAGAATAGGGTGGAATGGTATGGTGCTCGTGCTGTACACTCCCTGCTCTGTGTGCGGGTGTGTTATCGTGATGAAGGAATTATTTCCCGTTTCTGTATTTTGGCTTGACAAATCCTCTTCCACAACCTTTAAAAAATTGATCTGTAAGCATTGCCAATGACAATTGTACCTTCAGGAATGAACTCGTGATGCAGAATTCCCTTGTAAAAGTACACAAGAATTGTTTCTGGAATTATGTAATCTGATCGTCTTTTCTTTGGGTGACTGTGGCGACTTCCACTGAGCACATCGACGCTTCGTTTCAGGACTATAACGAAAACACGACGTCTCGTCACCCGCCACAATGCTTTGGAGAAAATGTTGCATTGTTTCCGCAGTCTCCAAGATGTCTGTTGTGTACTCCACTTGTACGTGTCTCTCGTCGTCTCACAAAGCATGCAGAACAAAACGAGCACACCCCCTTCCCTCCAAATCTTGCATTAAAATTTGACGAATCGTTTCCTTATTAACACCGAGCTTACATTCCGGTATCCTCAAGATCCGATAGTGATCGTTTTTTATCGTTTCGCAAACTTTGTCAATGAGTTAAGACGTGCCCACTGAGATGGGCTCTTTCGTCATTTTCCAAATCTTCCAGCCCATCCTTAAAACGTGAATGCCATCGGTATATTTGTGCACGTGATAGGCAATTAGTCCTATTAACATCACGCAAAAATCAGCTCATGCAGTTTTACCAACTTTCAGATAGAACCGGATATTTGCTCTCTCTCTTCTATGACATAGCTGTGACAATGTTCTTCCACCGAATGACGTCATGCACAGCGTAAATAATCATCTGCGCAGTTCTCACGCAAAATCTGTTGACACCGCATAACTGATAAATGACTTACAAAAAAAAAAAAAAACCTTCACTAATCGTGTTTTTTTTTAAATTCAGTCTCATTACTGAGATTTTATAAAGTGCTGAATTCATTTTTTTTATGGTGAAGCTAAAGAATATGAATTCAGTACTTTATAAAATCTATTTATAATAGCACTATCGTACCCACTTTCAAACTCCCTTATGTTCTTCTTAAAAGAGAGCTTCGTCAAAAACAAATAATCATGCTGAAACAAACACTGAATTTAACAAGACCAAATTTAATTCAACACCATTTATTTATTAGATTATCAAAACGATGAGCTTACGAGAAGACACAGCTCTGTATTTTTGGAGGAACATTTTATTAAAACAAAATCAGTTATTTAATATATAAATTTTTGGTCTAAGTGCTGGCTTCTGACCATTAGTTCGAGACGAGTCCGGTTTCGAATCACGACGAATCATGGATGTCATGTGTCTTACGGCACTGGCTGTCTCCGTTCCCTGGAACAGTGACCCTAAATTAGAGACGGACGACTTCCCATAGAATCGCCCACCTTGGTCGTTAAACTACCAAACAAACAAGCAAAATTTGTAGTGTAAATAGAAATTAGAGGTCTTCACTGGAGGGGTGGGGTGTTCCTACCCCTAAAACCTGATCCATACTTACTCTGGCCGAGGGTGTATCGTACGCTGTAATTTACGCGAAAAGGTTCAGGCGTGTCCTGAAAGATTTGGCGTTTCGAATAAAATTCCGTCTTGCAAAATAACGAATGAGCTGTGACGTCATCAATTCTTCCTTATATTGCCTCACTCTGTTACATATTTAAATAAACAAATTGAAAAAGGTCAAATTTGATTTATATAATAAGGAACATATTTTAGGGGAAATTTCATTTATACTTCAATTCACCCCAAAATGACACTGCAGTTTAAGGAACAAGAGCCTACGAACTCACTGAGCCTTCGGAGACGGCCGAGAGTTATGTTCATCCGCGTCACTCCCCACTGTGACTTGCTGTTAGAAGCTGTCAATCACTTCCCCCATCAACTCATTGGCATCCTTGTTTCCCAAACACTGCATATCTACTCATGCGTGTGTTGGTCTAATTTTAAAATTAAATTTCTGAAAATAGATCATTTTAGATTTGTCTAAAATAACTATATGTACTAATAAGTAAACAGCTAGGACAATATAAAGTATGTTTCTGGGCAATCGGTGCGTTGGTTTTCACGGGAAATGTTGGGAACTACTTTTACTTGCGGCGATAGGTTTCACGTACCTTCCCCTTCAGTGTCATCTTAGGGGAAATCGAAGTATAGAATTTATTAAAGCCAAGTTTTGCGATTCTTCTTCTCATCATCATCATCACACGTACTTCTGTCCTCATCCAATTAAAACACCGATCGCAAAAGCAAATCTCGTTTTCATTCTGTGTGTTGGCATTAGTTCTCGTAAAGTGGCTCTAGAGATTACGAAAATCGCAGATTGAAACGGAAGACGTGCATCACGAATCAACCGCTTTCATTTAATGTAACTGAATCCAACGAACGTTCTCATACACTTAATATCCGATACGTGTCGGGCACGGGACGAGCCTTGTACGTTTAAGCTTAGTCCGGACCAGACAGATACTTCGGGTTTGGGCATAACATTCGGATTCGGGCCTTGTGTAATGGGGCGTTGTCTTGATATAAGAGTACAGCACCATCCGGATATACAGTAACCATGCCAACATGTGGTGCAAATTAATGCCTAGGTAGGATCTGTAGGCGAAAATGAGTTACACGGAGATCATGAGACATAGTGACGTGCATAAAAACAACCCCATGCAATTTTTTTATAGCTCCATGCAGTCTGGCTCATCAGTATATTAGATCTGGAACCTAGACTCGTCGGACCATTAACTCATTTTCAGTCGTCCTATGTCCAGTCACGGTGCTCACTGCGGGCGGATCTGTTAATGACAGTTGGTCAGAAAGAGCACATTTTCGAGCAACTGACATCTTATGTGCAGCGGCGATGACTTCCTGTGCGCCTTGGTGTCTTATTGAGGGATCGTGAATCGTCTATTGTGCTGAACAGCACATTCCAACCAGTATTTACGTCTACTGTTGAAAAGTGGTGATATTCCCTTTCCGGCATGTTGGAAATGGAATACCACCACTTTTTTTCACAAATCCTCCACACCTTTGCTGCGGCGGCTTTCGAAGTGCCAGTTATGCCTGCAGTTGCTGAGATCTTGGGCCTTGCGTTGCTCACACCGTTTATCATTTCCTATTCTAGCCTCAACAAGTCGTTCCCTTACCCCATTTCACAGGCTTCATACTAGCAAGTTGACAAGCCCTTCCCATGTTGGTCGATTTAGTCACTCCAATGTGGTATGGGAGGCGTCCACAGATTGAAACAGGAGTTACCATAATGATTTCGCTCGAGTATACATAAAGGGAGAGAGCTGCTTTCTGAGAGTGTCTGGTAGGTAGCTTGTTTTCATTTTTTTTTTCGCATGAAATACTGAAGTAAAAAGTTTCTAAGTAGTACTTTGCTTTAGAAGAAAAGTTTTTTTTTTTTTCAGAAGATAGAAAGTAGAAAGGATTTTTCATCTTTTCATGGAAAATGGGCTGACTTTTAGTAGAATGTTCTTTCTTTATTATAATTTTTTTTTCTTTGGGGGGAGTGGAGGGAAAATTGAAAGATTTTCTAAAAGAGCAACAAAAGGCGTTTTTTTTTGTTTTGTTTTTTTACGCTTTCCAACCGTCGGTTGAAGAAGCGTAATGCTCCAGCTTTTTCCGTCCGTCCGTCTGTCCGTCCGTCCGCCTGTCGGCACGATAACTCACGTAAAAATGGCTCGATTTCGATGAAATGTTATTATGTGGTAGGGGACCACCTGGGGACAAACCCTATTGAAAATGGGACAAATGGGGTTAAAGGTCACGACATAGGAGCGGGATCCATTCCATTGCCCTAATGCTTCATAACATGCGTAAAAATGGTTCGATTTCGATGAAATTTTAGTATGTGGTAGGGGACCACCTGGAGAGGAACCCTATTGAAAATGGAACAAATGGGGTCAAAGGTCAGGACATAGGATTGGGATCCATTCCATCGCCCCTATCCCATACTATTAAGGTGGACGTCAAGTAATTTTGCTTCCTATATTTCCAATGGAAAAACTTTTCTACGCATTTCCTTCACAATTAGTGTGTTCCCAAGGATGAAAATTTGAACATCGATTAAAATAACTTCATATTATAACTTGGTTAACATTTTCTAAAACACAACCATAATTATATTAAAAAACAATAACGTTTCCTTTGGTGGTGTTGAAACCAGAAAAAAGATGGCGCGACCTGTACTTTAATGACGTCAGTAGACAAATAAATGTTGGATTGCATAATTATGGTTATGTTTTAGAAAATATTAAGTATTCCAAGTTATAAAATGAAGCTATTTTAATCGATGTTCAAATTTACAACCTTGGGAACGCATTAATTGTGAAGAAAATGTGTACAGAAGTTTTTCCATTGGAAGTATAGGAAGAAAATTTTATTTTGAAAACGGCTCTAAGGATTTTGATGAAAGTCGTTAAACTACCGTTTTCTGGTACTAGAAATTGATTTAGCTTGATCTCGACTTTGGGAAAATTCGTTTAGTGGGTTAAATAACCACGCCGAATTACCACGTTTACAGTGTCATGGCGTCGTTCCATTAATGTTACCCATGCTTAGAAATCTTATGACGTCATAAGCTCGCGACTGAGATGTTGGCCGGCGGTACTGCCATCTCTCTCATTACGTCACGCATTGTGTGTGGATCCTATTAAAGTTTTAAGACATCACACTTTTTCGAGCAGATGGCCGTGATTCCCATCTGCCTCATTACGTCACGCGTTGCGTGCGTATGCCCGTCCGCACGATAACTCGCGTAACAATATTTCGATGAATTTTTAGTATGTGGTAGGGGACCACCTGGGAAGGAACCCTATTGAAAGTGAACGAAATGGGGTCAAAGGTCAGGACATAGGAGCGGGATCCATTCCCCTGCTCTTATGCATCATAACTAACGTAAAAAAAGGTTCGATTTCGATGAAATTTTAGTATGTGGTTGGGGACCACCTGGGGATAAACCCTATTTAAAATGGGCGAAATGGGGTCAAAGGTCAGGACATAGGAGCGGAATCACTTCCATAGCCATTATGCATCATAACTTATGTGAAAATGATTCTATTGCGACAAAACTTTATCATGCTATTTCGGAGGTATACTGAACCGGTTCTGTTGAATATCATCGAAATGGGATCAAAGGTCAGAGCACAGGAGTGAGATTTATTCCACAGCCATTATCCTCTTAACTTGAGTAATGATTTCTGGTATGTTGGAAAGCGTATTATAATCAATGCATTGCATGATTTTACTAACTTGTTCTTTTTTTGTTTTTGGTGGAAAAGAAAGAACATTTCGTGAGTTTTTATAGTGGTATTAACAATAAGAACATTTTCGTGATGAAGAAGGACAGAATTTTATTCCTGTATTAAGTACTGGTGTTCGCTTTTAAGAAGGAAGTGAAATGCTTCTGCTAAGTGTGTGCTCAGTTGTTCCTCGGCATTAATTTTTATGAGGTTGGTTTAAGAACTTCGAAGACAGCAACCCAACAAAAACATAAGTGTTGGTAAACTGCTGGCAGCCAGCTGGCAGTGATGGGTCACTTCTAGCTGAAATCTGTTGCTCAAGGTGAGGTAGTTATCCGTTGATGGCAGCGTCAACAGCTGGTAGCCTCTAGAATACCGTTGATTGCACGGCGCATTGCTGTGAATTACGGGCCTCCAAGCCAGCACCAGGTGTGACCCGAAGCTGACAACCGAAGTAACCCCAACACGAGTTGCAAACACGGTGATTTGAAGCCGATGCCATCGCCATCGTGTAATTTCAGTGAGTGTTAAAAAAAAGCCATGAAAATGAATTAATTTCCTTATGAAATATCCTGTTTACGAAAATTAATATTGGAGGGAAATTACATGGTAAACAATAATTAAAGATCTGCAAGAGATAAACAATTACTCTCTTGTATTTATAGAACTCATTTCACAGCAAAGTTTCTTCGCTAACACACGAAGAATCGGGAAAACAAACAGCCACGGAACACATCCACTCCATTCCCATAAACAACAAGAAATAATTTTTGAAACTTGAAAATGTTTCGAATAATCCTTCGTTAACATACGTTAAACCGCTTCAAACAAAAATCCCCCAAAGTCAGTGGGAAAATCATTATGATGAAAAAAAATATGAATTATATAAAACGGTTATTTCTGAATAAATGGTAAAAATTAATTACAAAATGATCAAGTACTTGAAAAAAAATAACCAACATTATGAATAAATATAAAACACTACCATTATTCGCTGCCAAAGATGACCAGAAATAGAAAATGTCTTTCCTAATTAGAACAAATGTAGCTTCGGACTGTGAAAAAAAGATACAATGCTAAAAATGACGCAGGATGTGATATGAACGCGTAAATATATTAATTAGACAATCTCCTTTCCAGACTGCAAGGACAAAATGAATGAAGTTCCATCAGCGTGGCGCAGTGGTCTAAGCGACGGCTTCTGATCATTCGTCCGAACGGGGTCCGGGTTCGAATCCCGGTGAGGCATGGATGTTGTGTTTGTCTTACGGCACTGGCTCTCTCCCTTCCCTGGAACCAGTGAACCTAAATTGGGGACGGGCGACTACTTGTAGCCCATTGAGTCGCTCATAGAGGTCGTTAAACCTCCAATCAAGAAAAAAAAAGTTCCATCAATGTAAATAAAAAAAAATAATTTCTACGTTGAAAAATTAAATTTATGAATTATATAAAACATTTATGAAAAATAACTGCCAGTATTACAAAATTAAAAACAGAACTCTTCGTTTCACATCGCGATGGAAAGAGGCTCACTTTCAAGCCAACTCCCACACTGACAATGCCTAATTGTGGTTATAACATCTGCTTTGCAACCAAACTGTTGTAGGCTCGATGCGATCCTGATAACAGCATCGGAGGAGAAAACTTCCCCAGCGCTATGAAGGTACGAAGAAAAATTTCCTGATTGGGAAAAATAGCACCGACCTAGTCGTTACATCGAACACGTGGAGGTAAAACAAAAAATGGCGCTGATCTGTAAGTGTTGAGGATATGTGAGGCCGTCATCCAACAGAACAGTGATGCAAACGAATATGGCGTAGCACACAACACATGGTGCACAAAAAATGACGTTGTCCATGTTTTCTTCCCATGTTATCCTGTGATGGATAACTGGTGACCCTGTTGTGGCAAGTGACAACTGATGAGGGGTGGGGGTTGCCCGCTGTTGGTCGCCGGCGGGACATTTTATTGACTGTTGGTCACGAGCACCATAGTGCAGGTCCGCAGCTGGCTGCCAGCGCTGTACTTAGTGCTGGCACAGCAATATTGTTTTTGCTGGGGAAATAAGTACAGTTTGGTGAAAATAGGAGTGCAATATGAAGTCCATATACATTAACGGACAATGAAATTTGCGCACAAAGAAGGAAACATCGAATTGAACTTAAATTTTATGGACATAATGATACAGATGAATGATACACATGATGGCAAAAACAGAGCTGCAGGACAATTACAGAGGGATCTGTGGCACGCAGTCCAGTCACCTTCAATTGCTCGCCGCACCGCCTCGTGCGGCGATACATGCTGCAATACAGTCCGGCATGGAGGCGAACAGACACCTGATGTTGTCCTGCGGCAGACTGGCCAGCACGTGCTGGACGGTGTACTCCAAATCCTGGATAGTGTGGCACGGCGGCAGCCGGCGTTTCAACTGGTGCCACACATGCTCGATAGGGGACATGTCCGGGGGCGGGCAGGCCATGGCAATGTCTGGACGTGACGTAGGAAGTCCTGGGCAACCCAAGCCTGTGTGCGGGCGGGCATTATCTTGCTGCTATAGAGCACCTGGAATCCCGGCCAGGAATTGAAGCACATGAGGCCATATGATCTCATCCACATACCGCTCGCCCGCCAATGATCAACGTACCACTACTAGAGTTGGTCGGGTATCGTAGCCAATGGCTCGCCAGACCAGAATGCCTGTAGTGGGGGAGGTGTAGCGCTCGATAGCGAGGTCAGGATTGTGCCTTTGACCCAGGGACCTCTACATCCGGACACGATGATCATCTGTCCCCAAAACGAAGCGGCACTCATTGTTAACCACCACACGTCGCCATTCAGTGGCGTTCCACGTCGCTTTGTCCTGGCACCACTGCACGCGGAGCCGGTGATGTTCCGGTGTTAATGGCAGCACGAGTAAGGGTCCCTGGGATCGCAGATTCGCTTCCGCGAGCCGTCGGGAAAAAAATTCGTGGGCACATAGTGGACCAGGTCCCCGTGGGATCCGTTCGTGTCTGGCGCACGACCCGTCGATACTCTTTACCGGTGATCCTCCTCGTCCGTCCGGAGCCGCTCCGCCGTGTGGCAGTGCTGTCACGTGTCCATTGCTCCCAACACAGTCGGACGGTAGGGTCAGAACGATCCACGTGGCGGGCTATACGGCGCGCCGACCACCCTTTAAGCCCGATGAACAGGTCTCTATCAAAGTCCGTAAGTTTGCGTTAATCAACGTCTCTGGCGTCTACCCGCCATTTTTGTCACTCTGTACTCTTGCTTGCGTTGGCCGGTGCTTTTCGCTTTCATGGGTCATTTTATCTTATCATATGTAGAGGATTTTAGGAAGGGAGTATCTGACCCCAGGTCTTAAACAACCCTTAGAAATAGGAAACTAGGATATTTGGGCTAGAGCGCCCGATAGGAAAGTAACACGGAAGCGAAGTAGAAAGGGGAAGAAGACGCCCTTATCTATTACCGGGGCCAGTACCCGGGGTCCGACGACCTAACGTGCCCATCCGACGCACGGCGGATATTTAGTGGATCGAGCGTTCGTACCTGCCTGGGATCGAACCTGAGGCCCTTTCCGTGGCAGTCACGAACGTTGCCCACTCGGCCACCCGCGGCCCATTTCATGGGTCATCGACTACTCGCCGGTTTATAAAGCCGCCAGCTCGTGCTTGCAGCGCCACCACAGGGTGTGTGGTCATGCACAAAAGCACCAAAAGTGGATCATTTGCATAGCAGCATGCACTCTATTTATTTGCAAAGTTTCGTGGTTGTAGCATGTTTTCTTCTAGGTGCACAAATTTCATTGTCCGTCAGTGTATATACTTGTTAGTCCCATTGTGAGCCATTTGAATGAAAACTCCGGGATTTTTTTTTTCAGGACGACCAGTAATGTCTAAAAAAAAAGAATTATATTTTCTTTGGGAGGGGTGAATGATTTTAAGGAGGTGAAGAGTATTTTTTTTTCTAGGTAAAAGACACAAACACTCTAGATTAAGCGGACAAGAACATTTCTTGTTTACTTAACTAATTTATTTATTTATCTCGGAAGCAGTATTTTTTTTTAAAGAAAAGTTCTTTATTAGGAAGAGGAAATACGTAAAAAAAATTTAAAAAGGAGTATGGAAGTTTTACTCAACTTTGGTTTGCCATACATTTTGTCATCTGCTAGCATTATTTTGCGATATTAATGTTTGGAGCTACTTATAAGGAGCGATTAAATGAAATACGGGATTTGTTTTTTGTTTTTTTGCAAAGGAACGTGCACAAATTTGTGCCGATTCGTCAGCATTCTTTGATTATTTCCAACTTCAAATGCAAAACTGGGAAAAGCATCCACAGGAAGGAAAGCGTGAAAGAAAGACTCCGAGTCTTCAGAAAAACTTCTTCAGATTACATTGGTAGACACTAAATTCAAAACTTTAACTAACATTCAACTCCGATTTTTTTTCAAGAAAGAAAAAAAAAGTTCTTATGAGTAAAGTCATATAGCTGCAAGAGTTCACGTTTATCTAAATGGTGCCATCTATATCAACGCGTTAATCATATCCACTCCTTTAATGATTTATATTATTATACTCTTTATGATTTATTTGATATGATTATTATGAATCATAAAAGGAGTAGGCGCTGATGATGTGTTGATAGAATGTGTCATTCAGAATCGCTCTCCAATTAATGTGAATGATTTCTTTTGTGGGACTCCGATATATTGTATTTTCATTTTCAAATGTTGGCTTTATATTTCTATTCTTGTAATTTGGGGGAGGGGGGTACGTAAAATATTGGAACACCAGTGCTTGTAGAGAGAGGATGAAAGATAATGGACACTACAGAAACTCAACGTAAAAAATTGTTGAGCTACAGAAAACTCAACGTAATGTCAGAAAATGTATCTAAGGTCCAATCTATGTTTTGTTTCTCCTTCTCCCCCCCCCCGCGCCTTCGTGGTTTAACGTCTAACATGCACGAACCAGACAGCTAGAAGCAGTCACCAGTTTCTAATTTAGGGCCCTTTAACTAGGGAAGGGACAAGGCCCGCGCCATCGGGCATACACATCACGTACATCTCATTCGGGACAAGAACCGGAGCCCATCCGGGGCGAATTCTCAGCACAATACAACAGCTTTTTTCTTCTTTAATTCCACTTAGTTTCTCTTGTGGGCAAGTTTCTGAATCATACTCCGTAGCTCTGAATGTGTGTGTGAGGGGGAGGGGGAGGGGTGGACTTAAAAAAATGACTGCGCGTCAGAACTATAATATACATACAGTAAATATCAGAGTTCACGTAATGACGATTGTTGCTCTATTACAGTGAGAATAAATGAAGTGTAAAGTTTTTAAGTTATTTTTCTACCCATAGTCTTGGTAATGTTTAATGGGTTATTTTTATTTATATCTTTGTAATTTTTTCTTATGTCTTTTCTTTGTGCTTTTATGTTATTAAGTAACTTTGGTATAACCGCATAACCTCTTTACTTTTGCGACCGTAGTTCTACTGTCACGAACATCCTGAGGGCATAGAAGGATTTTGTCAGTTCGAATTCTTCTGGATTACCTATTCTTGATTCCTTTCTTCTTGAAAGTTTCACATTTACGACCTTGAATAATAAAAAAAAGAGACAGATCTCTTTACAAAAGTCTAAAAAAAAAAAAAAAAAATGGTAGGATCCCCATCTTGTGCATACTCCTGTCACCGCCGAAACATTGGCAAGGGCATTTGTGCAGGACCTGCGTCAATCTCGAGATATCGCATTGCACTCCTGAGTCCAGTCCGTCGTCATCGGACAAGACAGGTCATATTGCCGGACATTCACGCCTGTCAGAACGAACGCGTCAAGCCGCCGAAAGACGGAGCGGGTCAAATGTTCTGGTGGGATTAGACCCTAAGTACTGATTGCGTCACGGTTGCGAATACATTACGCCGGCGTTAAGTCCTTATATAGACCCCGCCATCTTCCCGTAACACTCCCCACCCACCCCTTCCCTCTTGGAACAACACTCAATCCACATTCTCTTCTTTCTGTCGCTCTTTAGGGCTCGTTGGGATATAAGAGAAGGGACATGGGGGTGAAGCAACCGAAGGGGAAGACAAGGATTAGTACTAGAGATCGTACACTGTTGTAAGTGTAACCGTAGAACAAGGGACGTCGGTCTAGTTTGATTCCACTCGCTGATAGGACCATAGAGGTGACCGAGCATGCTTCGATAGGCCGGGAGACAACAGGCCATGCCTCGCTGGTTTGCGTAAAAATCCTTTCCGTGATGGCGAGTTTTCAAAGACGAGAACGGGGGGAAGCAGAGTGTGTGAGTGTGGGAGGGGTGACTGAGTGGTGCTCGGGGGAGGGAAAGAGAGAAAGGGATTGCGTAATAGCAACGACGTGTGTCACTTTGATGATGCATCTAGGTTTTAGGGATGAGACGTAGGGATTAACAGCTCCTGACGCCGTACTTTGAGGACGGGCGGCAATACGCTCACCGAGGTCATACATCTCCTTGTGATTAGAGGAGCTTGAATCTTCGGAGAAGACTAGGGATGCAGAGAGAGAGAGAGAGAAGAGGAGAGAGAGCATCTTCCATTCACGCATGGGCAATGGGTGACTTTGGATGCGCTGGAGATAATGTTCTCCTCCCCATGGTTCCTCCAGAGACGCCGACCATTTGCATATATCTGGTGCCTCATTTCATAAAGGAAAAAAAAAAACATGGATAAAAAGTTCAAAATAATTCGTAAACAATTGGATGTATAGTTTGAAAGATTTATGTTTAGTCAATCGTAAATGCGCTTATAACGTAATGTCTTTGCGTAGTGATTCTTTGTCGCTCTTCTTACGTTATTTTAAAAACATAACCATACGATGAAATAGTTCCAAAGTTAAACCTTAACGGCCAGACGAAACATTTAAACAGAAGTCAAACTTACGGAAATTGGCTTTATTCCAGATATTTTCATCAATACATGATAGCACTTCAGGATAGCATAGAAATCACATACCACTTCGCTCACACAAATTAACACCCCACGTTAAACACTCCACACGAGCAACTGTTGTCTCGTAGTTTATATCTCTGGTTCTTAACCCATAACAGGCATACGTCACGTTCATTCTACCTCAATTTGTTATCTGTAATGATAGACATTTTTTTTTTTAATTCGAAATATACGAATCACAGCCTATGAAAAACAAATTAAACAACAAATTATCATTGACTGGTATTGTTGAACTGATACGAGTTTCCACCGGAGACCTAGGTATCAGTCAAGAATCGGGTTAAATTTATGATGTCCCAAGTAAAGCTGTCCTTTGCAGTTCTGTAGGTGGTATATCAGAAAGCTGCAATTTTTCGAAATGATTCACAAATTTTTTTGACATTGTTCCAATTCCCCGATGACAATGGGGACTACCGTTGTGTGTTTAGTCCATAACCGGGTAACTTCTATGGCCAGGTCTCTATATTTAGTCATTTTTTCCAGTTCTTTTTCATCGACTCTGGCATCTCCAGGGATCGCTATATCAATTATCCAGACTTTCTATGACTGTCTATGACTGGTGTATTATGTTCTATTTTATTATTATTGCTATATCACACACATAAGACAGCAATTTTCGTCCATTTTTCTTCGCTGCATTATATTTTATTTTGTCTGTTAACTTCCTATATCTTATTAAAGTCGTATGGCACAGCACTGCAATCACTATTTCTATAAATAATTTATGTGTTCTCAGTTCTCGTTAAAAAACACAGACTGCACGTTTTATCCGGAAGCGCACTTATAACGAAGTGAATTTCTCCGTCATTTTTATCCGCGCCGGGGTTCGAACCCGGGTCCACTCATTCCGGAATAAGTTGCTCTACCAATTAAGCTACGCGGACATGTATTCTGATTCCTATCTGCCTTTATGTCGTGTGCGTCCTTCTGGCAGGTACTTCACATCTCCTGGTACGTTACACACTGTACTAAAAGGTCTTTGTTTTTTCGGATTGTTTGATTTTATTTAATGTTTTTTTTTTTGTCTCTTCTTGTTCATATATAGATTGGTTTTAAGAAATAATAATAACGTTAACTTCGTCTTTATATATATATATATATTTGAAGTCTTTATTTTGTTCATTTTTTAACCGCAATATTGTTGAAAAATATTTAACCGCGCCTGGTTGGAGAACATTTGGAAGAAATAGTATAATTTTCAAGAGCAGTTTACCATTAGGTCTTAAAAAGCAAGTGTTCAATCATTCTTCCTGTAGACATGTACCTTAACTTCAAAAGACATACAGAGGCTGCAGACAACTGAAAGGAGCATTGAGAGGTGTATGCTAGGTGTGACCAGGAAAGATCACTGATTGGTTTTAAGCCATGATAAAATTTTTAAGCCTATTTTTTTTCTTTTTCACATTTGAATGATTCCTCGTCTTGTTATTTTTTAACCTCAAGACTATAGCTAAAATATTTAACTCCTGGTTAGAGAACATTTGGAAGAAAGGGTACAATTTTCACAAGAGTAATTAAAAATTATTTCTTAAAAGTAAAGTATTTAATCAATGCATCCTTCCCCAGTTTTTCCATATGAATAATGGACATTGACTTTAACTATAAATGACATGCAGAGTCTGTGGACAACTGACTTTAACTAAAGACCTGCAGAGTCTGCATACAATTTATTTTAAGTGTAAACGACATACAGAATCTGCAGACAATTGATAAGTAAAAACGACATACAGAGTCTGCTAAAAATTGATTTTAACTGTAAACGACAGAGTCTGCGGACAACTGAAAGTAGTATGGAGAGATGCATGCGCCTTGTGTATCCAAGAAAGATAGGAAGAGGAACCATGGATCAGGAAAATGACAACAGTTGATGGCAACGTGATAAAGGTACAAACCCTGAAATAACAATGGGATAGATATACTGTATTTCTAGAAGAACTGACCACTTTGGACAATTGAAATTGTACATTGGATTCCAATGGACAGGAAAAAACCCAGAAGAAGACCCAGTGGCGCAGTCTTCTTAGCGATGGCTTCTAATAATTCGTCCGAGATTGGTCCGGATTCAAATCCCGGTGAGGCGTGGATGTTGTGTTTGTCTTACGGTGCTTCTCTCTCTCTCTCTCTCTCTCTCTCTCCTGAAACCCGTGGCCCGAACTTAAGGACGGGCGACTGCTTATTGCCCACTGAGTTGATCACGGTGGTCGTTAAACCACCAATTAAAAAAGAAAAGAAAGAAACGGGTGGATTTGAGAGCGTACTGGAGTGACATACAGAAGACTTGAGACCTTCGTCCAGCAGTGAACTGATAATGGTTGTTGACGATGATGGCACTGATAATAAGAATTGCGAACAGGAGCAGTAATTCAAAAAGCTCCAATGCTGTTTGACCACTCTACGCCGCACAGTGGTTCCAAATACAAATCTAGCTGATCAAAAGGGATATTTGTTGTAGCTTCAAAACAACCTAAATGCTGCCGTACTGTAATCCTAAATAGTTGTGCAGCTACGACCCACAATCAGTTTTACAAAAGAAATAATTGGGTCTTAGCAGGAGCACGTTGATGTCACGTGTTTAGTGCAACCATCGTTTTCTCCTTAGCATTGCCCAGCAGTTGCCTTCGGAACTACGATCTGTGTACACGTAATTTATTCTCGATCCTATTCGGGTCTTCGGCGAATAAAACTACAGGTATCTGCCTACAGCTTCCGTGCATTTTAAAACTTTTACATTATGTTATTTAGTTCTGATGTTCATTAATTATAAGGGACGTATTCCATGAATTTTTTTAAAGATGTAATTGAAGTAACAGGCTTTCAAAAGCAAAGGCCGTAAAAGTCCATTGTGAAAGTATATTCAGCGTTTAAGTTAGTCATTTAGGTATGTAATTATAACTGTTTAATGACCAACTTTAACCAACTTTTTTAATAATATTTTATGATGTCGGACGGAATTCCAATAAGAGAGCTGTTTGATGTTTGGCGGAATGAAAAGAATATTTCAAGATTAGCCTGTGTGTGTGATTATATATTGACTAAATATGGCTTGGAAGATCCCGAGGGACATATTCGTGAACTAATGCAGAAAAAAAGTGCTGAATTTTGTAAGAAACTTAAAGAACGGTGGACTAACTGCCACTATGTATTGAAAAAATTCGTACGAAAAAACAGTGATTGGTTGAGTGTTATAATGACTTTTTTAGACGTAGACAGTGCTCAAGAAAGAAAACACATAGGTCGGCCACGAAAGTTGTTCCATGAGTGTGCCGGTATTAGTCGAAAAAGGAAATTGAAACCATTGTTGGAAACACACACTGTTGGTGAGATTGTCCTTGTCGAAATCAGGAAAGTACGAAAAGGAAATTATGATTAGGAAAAGAGAATGTGAGATCAGTGAAGTGTTAATAAGTAGAATGAGGAGCAAGCTTATAATGATCCCGCATTTAGCAAATTATTTGTTAAATCTGATAATTTGTTTAATATAATGTGAATTCGAAGCTAATTTGATTGTTTTTAACGAAAAAATTGAATGAAGTATCTGGATTTAAGGAGTCAGAGAACAGCTAAGATTACCAGTTTTAACAAGCAAAGTAACACAATTTAATGAAATTCCCTATTTAATGAGGTAGAGAAAATCTGCTGCGCGCTGTAGGGAGGAATAGAAATGTTAGCATACAGGACTAAATTATAACTGCGCAGGGGAATCTTTGTGGAGGCCTTGTTGGCGCAGTTGTTTGTACGTTTCTGACCTTCGGCCGAGATGGGGACGAATGGTCAGAAACTCACAAAATTAAGAGCGGGGGACTACTTACAGCCTATAGAGTTTCTCGTGATAGTCGTTAAACGCCGAATTAAAAAAAATGACCACGTGTGTGCTTGTGGAAGAATGTTGGTAGAAAAGTAAAAGGGAAGGAGTACATCAAATGCTCAACAACAGAGTTGTGCATGGTGCTCTCTCCGCCACCCACTCCAATAGGCTATGCCTTGGGTGTATCACATCAGCACAGTTGAAAAGAGACCTACCTATTCCTAAGCAACAAGAGGATGGACGGGGGCACGCGCATTAAAGTGGATTTCAGGGGAGAAATTGCAGAGAGGGATAGGAGAGTAATGTAATGGTGATATCATGAGGAAACATGGGATAACCTTTCCTGGAATTGTGCCGTTGCCCCCTTCGCCCTCCAAGTGAGCGTTGCATTGGAAGGAAAGGTGCTGCTTTTGCTTCTTACGTGCAACGTAGCAGCAGTCAACCTCGTGTGCTCATCAAGTTAAATACACTTGAAAGATTTAATTAATCAACGATAGTACAAATGCAATTAATTAATTAAATCTTCGAAGTATATCCAATTGTTATGGATATACAAAATAAACTTAAATGTGTATTTTTACATGGTGATAATCTTCATTCAGAAACGGATTTAGTGACCGCCCGGATTTAACAAAGGTTTTTGTCGGTCCCGAGCTCTTCGTTATAAGCAGGTTCAACTGTATATAACTAAGATAATTCCGGGACAGCCCGCTAATCTGTATCATTATAAGCTTTATCTGGCAATAAATTAGTTGAACTGCAATTATTCCCCTTGGTTTCTTTGTGATGTAACTTTCATGTATTAAAGATCAAACCCAAAGCTGGAAAATTAGCCCCGCCAATAGTATTATGAAAAATTAAACAATATATGGAAAATGTAATTCCGGGACAGCCATAGGCGTCGACTACAGGGGGCAAGGTGAATCTTGCCCCCCCCCTAATAATTTTACAAGGGTGGTAGTGTCTACCCAATATTTTTCGGTCTGTTCAATTAAATAATCACTTTGGCCTCATAAAGTGAACCAAGCTCCGCGTTATGAGGCCGAAGCGATTTACTTGCAAAAAATTTATAAATAACAGAATAAGTAAACTTTTTCTTTCATATATAAATCATTGCTTATTTAGTAAGAAACTTCATTGTCAGCCCCGTATCTTGTTCAACATGTTCTCGTGATGTTCAAAACAATTATGAAAAATAAATAAAAATAAATAAAAGTACAGAAACGTATGACCTCTAGCGCCTTTTTTTTTTTTTTTTTGTACTTCTTGCTCTTTGTTTGAGTAACAGCGCTAAATTTTCATATTTCGGATAAACGTTTGGAAACAAAATCTCTCGAGATATTTCTATAAAATCACAGGCTGAATTTCATTTTTTTAAATAATCAGCAAAAGAATATTACTATATGTATTTTCTTATTCATTTGCTGATGAGCGTTTCAAAATATACGTCGAATCTCGTAGTTTATCTTCCTGCCCCCCTCCCCCTTTAATTTTTATTTTCCTCCTGACAGAGGAACAGACAGGCTCCTTTCACGTCTGATTTCTTCACGCCTGTTCCCTAAATAATTTGCTGAAGTCGGCGCCCCTGGGGACAGCCCACTAATCTGTATCATAATAAGCTTTATCGGGCAATAAATTAGTTGAAATGCAATTATTCGCATTGGTTTCTTCGTGATATAATTTTCATGTGTTAAAGATCGAATCCAAAGCTGGAAAGAGAAAGCCCCGCCAACAGCATCATGAAAAATTCAAAAATATATGCAAAATGTAATACTGGCATTAAAATCAATCTGCTTCCAGAAATATATATATATATATATTTCTGGAAGCACAAATGCTTCCCAAACTTTCCGGAGAACTTGCATATATTAAAAATAATATGTTATGTGCATTATCTTACGGAAATTTTAGACCGAGATTTTAGAAATCATAAAATACGGAGTTTCAAGAAATCACAGATTTCCAGAAATAGTAGGGAATTTCAGCAGTGGATCTCTTTTTCGGTCAGCCTGTGGAAACGGCTTCTTTAAGATGCTATCTGTCAGGACAGCAATAAGATTTTCTAGGTGTTAGTACGTTGGCAAAGTGTTTGTAGTATCGTTTATTTCATTGTGATAGATCAGCGCTTCCAGACAGCATAATGAGTTGATTGCTTTACCAGGCGACGGATAGTAAGGCATCGACAGAAGGAGGGAATCAGAGACGTCGGACAGCTGAGTCAGAGAAGTTTGGAGAGAGGGATGGAGAAAGTTGTGTTCCGTAATAGCCAGCGAGAATAAATGAAAATTTACAGATAATTGGGGTTGATACCAAAGATTAAGAAATGGAATAGGTATGGAGATGACTGCAAACCTTAAGAAATAATTTACTAAGACCAATCAGGGACAACCAGTACAAATGGTTAAAGCAAATATTAAATATATTGAAAATATAGTTTATCTGCTCAATTTCTTCATGCTATATTTGCCTGCACAACGAAATGCAGTTTGGTTTAAATATCGAACCCGAATGTGACTTATAACTTCACGTCGAAAAAGCTCCCTAAAAGTTTCTCTAAACCAGGAATTTTTAACCCATTTTCTTTGGACCATTTACAGACCCCAATATTTTTTGAGGTCCGCGAGATTTTTTCCACATAAATCCCAAAGAAGTAGAACAAAATCCTAAAATAAATTATTTTCATACATTTCATTTGCTAGCGTTTCTCTTTTTTTTTTTTTTTTTTTTTTTTTTTTTTTACATTAATTTGGATTACACTTAATTTCATAAAATCGTATACTTCTAAATTATTTCACTTGTATGCTCAGGATTTAAGTGTACGTAGGGATTTTATATACCTGTTCAACTTTTAAAAACTATTATTTCAGCATAGGTATGTAGGACTTCTTCATAATATAAGTATCATGTCAACCACATCGCTGATTTACCCGAAAGTTAAGTTTTGGAATTCAGAACCTCTCTGAAAGGATCGGTATTCATAATAAAAACATACATTTTGGTTCTTTTTCACCACTAGACTTATTCCATATTGACATTTAACCCGCAGCTGCATTTTTAACCCGCAGCTACCAAGGAGCTCAACTGACACAAAATATGCGCTGTTTTTTGTTTTATTGACAAATGCAGGTGATATTTCCCACGAAGCAGTTGCCTGCTCCGCGAGCTGCAAATTAGGAACTTTCAGAAAATTCGGAATTTTAGGAAAATTTGGGACTTCAGGAAATTAGGAACTTTCAGAAAATTAAAACACTGCAGCTTCAGTAGATTAAAGAAAATAAATTAAATAGTCCACTCAATCATTGACTACCTTAGTTGAAAAAAAAATATAACTTTTCTTTATTATTTAGCATAGTTAAAACTGCAAATTCTAAAAAGTTAAACCACTCTGCGAACATCTAAATTCAGAATCGGCAATTTAGAAAGCACTGACAAATAAAGTGCGATAATTTCATATCAGAATTTAATTGGATGAACAAGTTTTTAGACTCCGAAATCACTCTGTTGGTTGACAATTTATTATGCTGGTGAGAATAATTTCATTGTATGGATCTCAAAAATAACTCTGCTGATTGAAAATATATTACTTAAAATTAGTTTATAGTATGGATGTTCTTGCTTTAAACTAAACGATTGCTTTTCTTAATGAAGTGGATAAGTTGTGCTTCTCTCAGAAAATTTTCTGTTATGGCTGTTAATTAACAGTTATGGCTGTTAATTCAGTCGGTGTTTCCAAAACTTTGTTCTGTCAAATGTATTCATTCGTTTCTCGCTTTTTCAAATACTTTGGGAGGTGTCTGTACTTGGAATTCAGAAGTAGATAAGAATTCAGAAGTAGATAAGAATTCAGAAGTAGGAGTAGATAAGAATTCAGAAGTAGATAAAAATTCAGAAGTAGATAAAGGAATTCAGGAAGTAGATGAGAATTCAGAAGTAGATAAAGGGCTAAGCTAAACAATTGCAATAATTTATTTTTTATTTGTTAAGCAGTTTTTTTAATGTTTGTTTAGTTACTAGTGAACATTTTTAGGTACAATACTCCGTTTTTTAGTTACTGTCATATCACGAATCTTTGCATGGAGACATTAAACTAACCACTTTTTTGTTTTTTGGGGGAAGGGAGGGGGGTTAACAAAGAACACTCTCTGGACCTGATACAAGCGTTTGTAAGTTGGCTTTTTACCATCATCTTCTCCCCTCGATTTCTTAAAACGTGTAGTAACCTCTTAAATAAAATTACAACATGCTGACCAAACTTAAGGGGTGCTGTAATAATTATCGAAATTCTTCATAACTTAGCAGGTCAATGAAACACACAGATTAGCGCTACTGTTGTCTGCTAAAACGATTCTGAGAGTGTATGGAAAAGGAATTGTTTTTGATATTCTGAAACTTCATCATTTACATGGTATCTCGAAAGACTTGCTTTCATATCTTGAGATTTAAACTATCACAGGGGCTTTCAAAACAACATACGTGCATACATACATACATACATACATACATACATACATGCATACATACATATCGTTAAGCTGTTCTCTGAGAATCAGAGGTTAACTCCTCAAAGAAAGACCATCTGCCAAGTAAGCTTTTAATTGATGAAACTAGAATTTACGTACTGTTGGTGTATCAAATGTTCCCATTTACAACGATCACGGCACACAGCTCGAGCTTCATTAACATCCATCACACGTATCAGACAATACCTTTAAACTATCACAGGGGCTTTCAAAACAAAATTATTAAAATAAAAATAATTTTACTGAGATTTAAGTGATGGCAAAGTTACCTGGAAAAAAGTTTTCATCATCCTTACACTTCAGAAGTGACTGACTGGTATTTCTAAAACGAACTAATTTCTAAAAACCTGTGTCCATTAACCTGAAACTTAAATAATGACGGGCGCTTATGAAACAAAATGAGAAATATTTGTTTTCATTGTTCTGAGGCTTAAGCGATGACGGGCACTGTAAGACAAAGAAAATACTTGGAAAAATTAGTTTTAATTGTCCTGAGACTGGAAGGATAAAATGATTTTACAAGGCGTAACAAATAGCACTTGTTCATCATCCTGAGACTTAAGACAGAGCATTCGTTAATCAAACAAGGAAAATACTTGTGAAAATGAGCTAATCAAACAAATTCTAGGGGAAAAAAATGAGCTAATCAAACGAATTCTAGAAAAAAATTAGCTAACTAAACAAAAATTTTAAAAATAGCCCATACAACAAAGAAAATACAGTAAAACTCCAATTATCCGGACTCCAGATATCCGGAGTTCCAAAGATCCCGATCGCTTGTTCTTCTTTCAAGGCCAAGTAAAAGTTAAGGCTTTTGTTCATTTATTTACATATTTTTAGTTTCTTCGTTCGTTTAAATGATACAGAATGACAATGCAGTAGAGTAGATATTTATTTTTTAAACTGTATAACATTTTTTATTATAAAATACGATAAACGAAAAAATTAGATTTCCTCACTTTAATTAATAAATACGTATTTGACCTACAGAAAAAAGACAACCCAATTATCCGGATTTTCCGAATATCCGGAATGGCTGTGGTCCGAGTTAAGGCGGATGATTAGAGTTCTACTGTAATTTAAAAAATATGCAGATAAAGCAAAGAAAATAACGTGAAGAGATTGGATTTAATTGTTCTGGGAAAAAAACAAAAACAAACTACCATGTGTTCATTATCGTGACACTTGATGGAGAACTGTCGTTTGCAGTCATAAACAACTACCAAGAAAAAATATTCATACATGGTTCCATCTTATGAAATATATAATGTGCCCTTTTGTTTCAAATGGTGAATGCATAAGTAAATGGAGCTGATCTTTTTATCTAACAAAACTGTAGAAACTACCACAATTTTTCTTACTTTTATGCTGAAACCGATATTTGCTGCTGTACCTATTCAGGAAGCCATCATTTGTGTAATGCTTTTTTCCTTTTCTTTTTTATCTTACATCATTTTCCTGTTTCATTTTTGCCCTTTCAGATATCATTTTTCTGATATTCTTAAAGCCTACATCCCGTTTCTTCTTGTATACTTTCTTCTATTGAATGCCGGCCTTCTCTCTTTTCTGTCCATATATCTTCTCATCACGGCATCTCTATATACTCATCTCTTTTAAGTCTTTCTTTTCCTATCTAATGCTCTTCCATCCCCTCCTCTTCATCCTTCAACTTTCTCTTACGTTCTTTTTTTTCTTTTTGATCTTTCTCTCGTTCTCTTTTGGACTTCAGTTTCATCTTTGCTCTTGGTCCTCTTCCATCAACAACATCTCGATCTTTTCTCAGTATGTGATGCGCGCGTGTGTGTGTGTGCGTATGTGCGCGCGCGCGCGCGCTTGTGTGTTTTTAGAGTCAGAAGGAATCAGGCTCCGCCTTGAAAGACGATAGCTTCAGCATTTGTGAAGTCAAAGTTAAAACCAACAGCCTCGGGGTTTTTTGCCAGGGATGCGCTAAAAGAGAGGAAGAGACGGGGGCGAGGGTGGTTTGGGGGAGTGTGGCTGGAAAAGAAAGGAAGGAGGAGTAGGATAGATGGATGGAAGGAAGATGCGTGGATGGAAGGGAAGCCACGTTTGCGTTAGGCTCAGCAGCACAGAGGCAACCTCATGAATTTTTCATGAGGCGCTCTGAGTTGGGGAAGTCTGGCGCCCGTGTCAACAGTGTGGCGGTGTGTGAAAGGCAAGAGCCCCCTCTGATTGACTATATGAGGGACATTGGGCAACGCAGCCAAATAGGTTTGATTTTTCTCCTTCTCCCTCTCTCTCTCTCTCTCTCTCTCTATCTCTTCTCCTTTGCAGCTTCTGGAGCATACAAGAAGTGAAGGAAGAGGATGGAGAAGAGAGGAGGAGGAGGATGACCCATTCGTCAAGGGACGATGAGGTGGCAGGCTATCGAGGATAGGTAGGAGGACAATAGCAGACAGCAGAATAACCACGCTGTGATCTAGGGAACCGTCGAACATGGAAAAGAATTTAAAAACGGCAAACAGTTCGACTGATTTATTAGATAAGTCAAACAGATTCTGAGAATGGCTTCGGGTTATAAGGAACCCCACTTGGGTTCACAACTTTAATGAAGTCAATTGTCACACACAGATTGCAGGATTTCTCCACGCCTTTGGGGATATTATACAGGAGCGTTATCGAAAGCGAAATGTTTTCAAAAATCCGTAATTTCTCCGAATTTCTTCTCTGAAGAAATCAGTTTTCCTCTGCGCTCGACTGCGTGCTCTCACCATGTTTTGTGAATGGAAAGAAAAAAAACACTATTCCTTTTTTCTGGGTAAAACCACTAAAACCCCAACTGAGGTGCAAATAGTTTACTATACATCAGGAACTTGAATTTATGCTTTCTTTCTTATTTTTGGCCACATTACTAACTCTTTAATTACAAACATTTGCATAAATCTTCAGAAAAGAATTAATTCAGTTTTTCAATCAATCCAGGAAGTAGCATTTCACGCAATTATTAATATCCTTTAAGTTCAGATAGGTCTGAGGAAGAGCATGGTTAAAGCTGACAAAATTTTGCCAGTCAGTGCTGAACATTTCAAACGCGCTTTAACAGTAATTTGGAATGAATACTTTGTTTAACTTGTTTCAACTGTACAGAGCAAGAACTCATCGCTTATATTTTGCTTCGCTTTTGGAAACAAACATTAAAATATGAATCTGCACCCTTAATTGACATTGCTCTGTCTGGTCTAACTTAATGTGAAGAGTGAGTTGTTAGCTGCATGAGATCATGATTCCTCTCACCAGCCAACCTGTATCCAAAGGCCAGCTATTGTCGCAACAGCAGTTTTACATTGTACCTATGTTATTGGTAGATATAATCTGTTCACTAAAGTGTCGTAGAGCAAGATTAAGGAAGTTATATGCTTCTCCAAAATATTCAGAACCTGTAGATGAATATTGTAGGTAAAATCCTTAGGTCAGTTGGACGTAAAGCTCTACTGTCCATCTGGAAGACGCTGTATACCAAGACACCTCCTCGTGGAACTGGCGTAATTTTGCATTCGTTAGTCCATCGTTCGTGAGATGTCAAGGGAGCGACTGTATATGTAAAAAGGTGAGTGCGGCCGTTTGGTGATATTTTATCAAGCTCTTTTTTTTTTTCATTTAGTTCACTTACATTTTCCAGATACTTCGAAGTAAAAAGAGCCTCCCCGATGGCCGAGTGGTACGAGGCGCCGCCTTCGAACCATCCATCTCAGACTGATCCATGTTCGAATTCCGGGTGAGGAAAGAATGTCGTGCTTGTCTTACGGTACTGGCTATTTGCCCCTCCCTGGAGCTCTGGGGGAGGGGGAGATTTAACGACCACCATGAGCAATTCAATGTGCTATAAGGAGTCGCCCGTCCCTAATTTAGGGTCACTGGTTCCAGGGAATGGAGAGAGCCAGTGCCCTAAGACAAACACAACATCCATGCCTCACCGGGATTCGTACCTGGACCCCGAATGATCATAGGCCATCGCTTAGACCACTGCGCTACAGGTACGGCCCCTGGAGTTAGTGGCTTCAAATTAGACACGGACGACTACCAATAGCCCAATGAACTGCTCAGGGTGGTTGGTAAAAGTAGTCAACGTTCGTAACTGCCATGGAAAAGTCTCAGGATAAATCGCAGGCAGGTTCGAACGCTGGTATCACTAAATATTTGCCATGCGTCGGATGGGCACGTTAAGCCGTCGGACCCCAAGTACTGGCCTCCGGTTATAAATAAGGGCGTCTTCCTCCACCTTTCTACCTTGCTCCCGTATGACGTTCCTGGCGGGCACTCTAGCCCAAATCTCATAGCTTTCTACTTCTAAGGGTTATTTAAGACCTAGGGTCAAAACACTCCCTGCCTAAAATCCTCTACATAAATCCAAAATTCAATATATATTATTTCTGCTTTTTGTTCAGTCACCTCCAGGAACATCTAAGCCTTTAAGGAGTGCCCGTCCCTAATTTAGAGCGACTGACTGCTAATAGGGCCTGATTTACGGGAGGGCATTCCTGGCACGTGCTCATGGTCCCGACCTTTGAGAGGCCCCCAAAATATAGTTATACAGTCAGAACTCGTTTTAACGAAATACGATATAACAAAAAGCACATTACAACGACGAAAAAAAATCGTGAACTTGTTTGGTTTATTATATTTATGTAAGAAATGTAAAACGTTATAACGAAATATACTTTGAATTGAGAAACACCTTATTACAAAGTAAAATTCTTGGGGAAAATGCTCAAGCAAAACTTTATGCGCAACTAATTTCTCCCTATCTTTAAAATTTTAAACGATTTAACTGCAATGGAACGTCAGCAAAAGAACAAAAGTGCCTACATGTTTCGCCAAAGAAACTTTGAAGAAAATGAAGTTCACCTAATGGAGATGAAACGGAAAATCTAAACTATTATTCTGATGCTTCTCCAGTAAATGCAATTGAATGTTTAGAGAAAGCTGGATACTCTTTACAAAACCGAGGACTTTGTACTGAAAAAATTAGCAGCTACCCAGGGTCGCGCGATTGCACGGGTGGCCGCTGATGGAGCGTTATTATTATTTTTTTTAATCGCATTATTTGAATTCGGTAAGCAATTCTTCTTCTCACAACTTTGTGTGTGTGTGTGTGTCGTTTCAGACCGTTGTTGAAAGTTTTTCAGGCTGACATCTGTTGATTGAGATATCTTCCACCCCAACATTCCATCGCTGGGTTGCTAATGCTCAATATGGAGTTTCACCTCTGACTCTTTCATTCTCATACACTCCGTAACGTCTGTAGTAGAATGCTGTTATGATTAACCGTCTGCCTCACATTCTTCCCTTTCTATAAACCAGCAGCCCCCATAATATGAGCAGTCAGAAGCGGCAGTGTCAATAATTAATAAACACACACACACACACACACACACACATACATATATATATATATATATTCAAAACCCAAGTAATAATAATAATATATATATGGGCCGATCTAGATAGGATCGCGTGGGCCGATTAGACGTATCCAGTCCAACCCTGGCAGCTACCCAAATGTTATGAATACAGATATAAGTGAAGACGCATGGAAAAACGAAAACAGACTGTACTTATACACTGGCGCGAAAAAAAGAAGTGCTCCACATCGACTCAAATCATACCATAAGATCCCCAAGATGTAAGAATATGGGACAAGTGAGCAAAACCGTCCAAACAAGGAATCCAAAGGATACAAAAGCACTTTATTGAATAGGTAGCTTCGAGCACAACTGGACAGAAGACAGAAACGTCCATGTGACAGGCGGCTGCCAAAAAAAAAAAAAATCTTTAGTAGGGGATATGATCACCCCTGAATGCGTTGCAAGATTTACAACGTCTGTCCATGCTGAGGACGAGGCCCTGTCAAGGAGCTGTTGAGGCATCGCGGCCCATTCCTCTTGTAGCGCCAATCGCAGCTGCGGAATCGTTGCTGGCGGCTGGTGACATGCTGCCAAGCGTCTCCCGAGAAGGTCCCACACGTGTTCGATTGGATTTAGGTCCGGGGACCTTGCGGGCCAATCCATGCGTTGAATATCTTCACTTTCCAACAGTTCTGCCACAGCCACTGTACGATGAGGTGTAGCCTTGTCGTCCATGAAGAGGAACGCAGAACCCACAGCACCTCTAAACAGACGCACGTGAGGCAGGAAAACCTCGGTACAATAGCGGACACCAGTGACTGAACCTCCTTGGAAGATGTGGAGGTCAGTACGGCTACCAAGCATGATACCGCCCCAAACGAGAACTCCGCCACCTCCAAACCGGTCCCTTTCGATGATGTTGGAAGTGTGACTGCGTATTCTCTGCTCTCTCCAGATGTGTATACGTCCAGAATCGCTCGTCAGACTAAATCGGCCCTTATCCGTAAAGATAACTCGTCTCCATTGCTGATGTGTCCAGTTCTTGTGTTCCTGGCACCACAGAAACCGCCGTCTCCGATGAGCAGGCGTTAACGGCACACACCGTACTGGTCGTCGTACAAATAGACCACCTTTGTGCAGCCTCCTGGCCACTGTAAAACGCGACAACGGACGTCCAATTGTCTGTTGCATGTGCCTTGCGATTTCTCCAGCTGTCTGTCTCTTCTCGCCTGTAGGACAATATACCGGTCTTCCGCCGCCGTGGTTGCTCGTGGACGACCACTGCTAAACTCTCGGACAACTGTTCCTGTCGTTTGAAATGCTCTCCAAGCTCGTGAAACGATGCTGTGAGCGATCCCGAACTCCTCGGCCACACTAGTCACACTTCGACCTTCTTCCAACTTCCCAATGACGCGACCTCGGGTAAAGTCAACCAGGTGTCGTCTACTGGATTGCGTGTTGGCCATATCACACGGTGGCGGCAACTCGACGTCGTTCAAACCGATGTACACCGTGCAATACCTTTCACCGAATTGCTGAGCGTACACCGTCCGTGTGCGTTATACCCTTCCGTCACCCCCCCCCGTCATGCTGCATATATGCGCATGCCCTACCGTACCGGACCCTAGTCTATCTCCTGAGTGGTCTTTCGGTCCGTTCTGTCTGCTCGTTCCGCTGTTATGCTAATTTCTCCTCTTCGTCCTTAATTTTTGCACACCAGTGCGTTTCAAAACCCAACAGATATATTTGAACTGCTTTCGAGTTTGCCGTAGGTAAACATGCCTTGCATCAAAATAGAACAATAAATTGCTTTAATTACATTACTTTACAATTAAAGATATGTAATGACAAATGTACGTACATTATTTCTTGTAGCGTACGACAGCATTTTATTAAGCCGTATAAATATTGTGAGGGGAATAAAAATACAGTATGTACGTACATACGCATAAGTAAAAAAAATATACAGTACGTAATTTCATACTTATAAAATAACCAAAACTTATATATTTCATTACTATTTTAGCAAAAACTTCCTATTACGAATAAATTACCTTTGCTTGTTTCTATGGGCACTATTTCGCAATTGCAGCGTTGCAATCTGATGCGTGTTGAAAAGTTCTGTAGTACGTACTAACATTTTAACAAAAATTTCGTAGTAACGTTAAAACGAAAATACGACGAATTTTTTTCTGTCCCCTTGAATTTGGTTATAACTTTTTCGACTGTATATTACTTGCCTTAAATCAAACTGATTCGCAATGTTCATCCAGTGAAAAAAGTTAAAATTGTAATTTCAGAACTGTACTTTGAAACACATGCACTGTAAAAAATTGCCGTGAATATTCGGTGTTACACCCGGATTAAGACGGTTTACAAATCGTAAGCACACCACCTGGCGGTCAACCATAAATTTTCGGCAGAAAAACTGCATGTTCACGGTGATTAAACTGTTTTTTTATTATTATTGTAGGTTTAACGACCACCGTGAGCAACTCAATGGGCTATAAGCAGTCGCTCGTCCCTAATTTAGGGTCACTGGTTCCAGGGAAGGGAGAGAGCCATTGCCGTAAGACAACACAACATCCATGCCTCACCGGGATTCCAACCCGGACTCCTTATGGACGAATGATCAGAGACCATCGCTTAGACCACTGCGTCACCGCTGCGGCGATTAAACTGTTTGAACTGTTACTGTATTTTAACCTTGACAATCTAGCAACGTTCTTCTTAAAGTGGTTTGTGGTGTGCCTGCCCCGCAAGACGCACACGACATAAAGGCAGATAGCAGCGAGACGAACGTCTGCGTAGCTCAGTTGGTAGAACGACTTGTTCCCGAATAAGAAGACTCGGGTTCGATCCCCAGCGTGGACCAAAAATGACTGAGAAATTTGCTTCGTTATAATGGCGCCCGAACTTCCCGGATGACCCGGCCGTCAAAGATCTCGCAATGGTGTGATGTTCTTTCCACACCGTGAGTTAGGAAAAATAAGAGAATCTCTTCTTCAGCGCTTCGAAAAATAAATGTGTGTGACGTTGCATTCCCCACACCAGATTGACTGGGAGTTCTCAAGTGCACGTTCTACAGCGGATGGCTGCCTGCAACGATTCATAGTCACGGCTGACCCGTGAGCCATGCCCCCGGCCCTCTTTCGGGGGGGATGTGACGTGCCTGCCCCTCGGGACGCACACGACATAAAGGCATATAGCAGCGAGAACGAACGTCTGCGTAGCTCAGTTGGTAGAGCTACTTGTTCCGAAATAAGAGGACTCGGGTTCGATTCCGGCGTGGACCAAAATTGATGGAGAAATTTTCTTCGTTATAGGTTATATAACTGTGTTTTCATGTTCAATCAGTCGACTGGCAACACCTCTGCAGGCAACACGTTTTTATTTCCCGGTCAGTAGACATATTATTTATTCCCATTCATTAGACATGTTACATTACGGCGCTAGACGTTTTTACTTCCCATTCGACATGTTAATGAACATAACATGTATAATTATTTATTTGTTATTAGACATGTTAATGTACGTTATGGTCATTAGACGTTCTTATTACCCGGTCATTAGACATGTTAATGAACATTACGGTATGGTACTGTAAAATTACGGTTTACTGACTGGCCACTCAGCTGCCGGTGTATACCGTAATTTGACCCTGCCATTTTCTACAGTGCGGAAATGACAATTATAATTTCCACAAATAAATAGAACACCATATTATTGGCAAATTAATGTCTTGATCTTTCAATAACAACAATATAACCGATACCAGCATTAGAACGTCGGATGCAACCAATCACTGTCGCTTTGTAGTGCAAGAGGGCCCTCTGAAAGCCTCTTGCCCAGTGTCTCAAACTGTGTAAGTCGGTCCCTGACTTCCAGTAAGACTTAAAGTCAACGCCGTAATAACGAACGCAATGTACAGATCTCGCTGTAGGATTCTAATCTAGTACCCCACTTTATAAACTATTTAATCACAGGTAGCGTTAAAGTTAAGTAAACTTCACAGTAATTATTTCCCAATTATTATTATATGAGATAAAAGCACTTAAACAAAATTTGGAAATTACGGTAGTTTCCATGACTCTTGTGAAATCCAAAATGGTGATGTTACACTTAAGTAATGCGCAGTATTGCTGATTTTTTTCTTTTTTTACAGAATTTTCGCATATTTCTTTGCTTGATATAGCACACACCATATGAACAAAGTATAGCAAGAAACGTTTCTATGTTTTTAACGTCATAAAGATGCTTCGATAGCAGACACGGAAGTATTTAGAGGGGTGGGGGCCATGGACTTGTCCTCCCGAAAGTGTTTCATCTTTTTAATTTTTTGGTAAAAATGCGACTTACATCAGAAAAATAAATTCTTAGTTTAATAAAAAGGCATCAAATTGCGTTACCAGAAAATGCTTTAATTTTTTCTTCCATTTTTCATTAGCTTTAATTGTGTTCTGGTGGATTTCAAACACTTCCATTTTTTGTCTCCCTCCACCTTCGAAAAACAATCTATATACACCGCTGGAAATTCATGAAAAAACAAACTTGTACAAATAAAATGAACGAATAGGCAACATGCAGCATTTAAACTTTTCAAAATGTATAGGTAACACGCAGATGAAAATGCGTAGACACAAAAAAGAGAAATTAAAATGAAAGCAATGGATAAACCCGCATGATTATATGCATATGACTCGTACAAAAATCAAGTGACGCCGTCGTTTTAATTTTTGTTTTTCTCTTTGCCACTATTTGCTTGCGAGCTGTTTAAAATTTTTCCTGTTTCCTACCGTTGTAGTATGAAGCGGTAAATAATACGTCAGTGTTAAATTTCTTGGATTCAGGAATAACTACAGCACTATAGGCAGTAGCGTCTAATTCACTTGGGGGGGGGTGAGTTGGGGTTATATGCTTACAAATAATTATATGCATGTGTAATTTTTTTAATTTCAATTTATCTTGATAGAAAATTATACGAGGTCCGATCAAAAAGTTCCGAGACTAGGCCGATATACAGCAAAGTACTTACATTACTTGAGTCTGGTTATGATCTCCCTCAAAGTAGTCTCCTTCGGTAGCAATACACCACTGCCAGCGTTTATACCACTGTTGGAACGCTCCCTGGAAGTCCTGTTCGCGAATCGTGTCAAGCACCGCTTGCGATTCGCGCTGTTTCTCTTCCACGGTTTCAAACCGGCGACCCCTGAGCTTCAGCTTCATCTTCGGAAACAGAAAGAAGTCGCAGGGGTCCAAATCCGGCGGGTGAGGAAGGGTAGTCATGCTGTTGTGACTGCAAAACTGGCGTGTTGCTAACGTTCTGTGAGCTGCTGCATTGTCGTGGTGGAGCAGAAAATCGCCCCTGCGCCACATTTCAGATGGTTTGCGACGAATGTTCTCCCTAAGACGCCGCAGAACATCGCAGGAAAAAAGGGCGGTGACGGTCTGGCCCTGGGGGACGAATTTGCGGTGCACAACCCCACGAGAGTAGAAGAACACGATGAGCATGCATTTGGTTGCGTTCCGGACCTTCCTCTCATTCTCTTCCGTAGAACTTGTGGACCCAAATTATGGACGGACTACTGACTGCCTATGGCCCTTAAAGTTGTTCACGCCGGCGTTAAACCCGGAAACAAAAACAACAGCAACAAATTCTGGTATCATCGCGTCAAAATTTCACCAGCTGAATATCGAACCCTTATGTTGTTCGAACATTTTATACGTATAAGGGACTTTCAACAAGTTTTGAGTTAAATATATTTAGGCTTTATATTAACATCATTGCACCATTACGCTCAGCCAGTGGCTTCAATACACTTTATACTTTTCTAACTGGTTAACCAACAGGACCCTGCAATTTTGTGCAGCCTAGTTTACCATAATGCCCGAAATTGTCTGTTGCTAGTTTTCGAATTTCTGTCTCTCTTTTACAGGTTAACAAAAGAAGGATTAGTGCTTAAGTCACCACACGAAACTTCCTATCTGTAGCCTTATTATGCACTGACATTCAGACGTTTCCCAGGGGGAAATTACTGCTTTTTCCACAGAAAAGAGATGCGATGTCATGAGGGTGAACGATATGTCCCCAACTTCTGGTTTACTTCATCGTTTAGTGGCAAAAATACTGAAATTGTGCTAATCTCTCAGAGGCCTTGCAAATTCAATGAACATGTAGAGGTTAAGAAAATTTTCTTACTTTAGGCGGGTGATTCGGATGTTCATGGTCGTCTGCATGTACAAGCGTTTGGGACGGTATGGACCTTAAAGGGTTACTTCCTGCTGGTTAGTTTTTGGTGATCTGTATTTATGGACTAGAGAATTATTACCACCCCGTCCACACAACTGGAGGCGTTCCACAGAATGTAAAAGTGACGTCACCGACCGACGCGGAATGTACATAGACAGCTGAGCAGGGTGTACCACTTTGTCAGTACGGAGTCCATTTAATGCGTAAGGAGTAAATCACGTATCGAAGATTTAACAGGGAATGATTTTCCGCACGAAAAAGGCGGAGACCAGAGTCTTAGCAATGGAAGGCATTGCTGGGTGTTCGAAAGCCGCCGTAGTGAAGGTGTAGCGGGAATGATTTAAAGAGGGAAACACATCCAATCAACGTGTCGGAAAGGAAAGACGACCAGTGATTGATAGACGAGGTGATGGCCGCTTAAAACGTGCTGTGCAGACCAATAGATGACTCAAGATCCGTCAATTAACAGCAATATTATAAGCAGGGCTTGCAAAGGAATGTTTCCGATAATACAATCCACAGGAGGCTCTTGCGAACTTAAGGAGTCGACTGCCCGTTAATGGGTTCTGATTGTCATCCACAGCTCCTCCTGCACTGAGCACCGTGAGTGAACATTGAACGACTGGAAAAGGCTCGCCTGGTCTGATGAGTCTAGGTTCGAGCTATAACATGCTGATGATTGAGTCCATATTCGATGCCGCGTGGGTGAACAGTTGCAACAAGACCCCACGGTTTGACGAAAACATACCATGGAGATTGCTTCCGGGCATCACTAGGTCCCCTCACCACCGTTGAATATACCATGAGCCGCTCCGGTGGCGCAGTGGTCTAAGCGATGGCCTCTGATCATTCGTTCGAATGGGGTCCGGGTTCGAATCCCGGTGAGGCATTGATGTTGTGTTTGTCTTACGGCACTGGTTCTCTCACTTCCCTGGAACCAGTGACACTAAATTAGGGACGGGCGACTGCTTATAGCCCATTGAGTTGCTCACGGTGGTCGTTAAACCTCCAACAAAAAAAAAAAATATACCATGAAAACCAAATATTATTTTGGATCAAGTAGCCCTCGTATATCCGGATGGCAATGGACGTTTTCAAAAAGACCACATCCTGTGTCACTACCCCTGCATTGTGAAGTAATGGTTACAGAATCACGTCCAATCACTTCGTGTGCTTCCTTGGATGCCAAATACCTTCGACCTGAATCCCATCGAACATTTGTGGGGTGCAGTGGAACGTTCCACGCCATTTCCTATCTCAGTTGCCAAACTCGGGGACATCGTTCTATCCAACTGGTACAGAATATCCGAGGACACTTTCGCGGTAAAATGGAGTCGATGCTACGCCGCTTGTCTGTGATAATTGCAGTGAAATGCCACCCAACACACTATTTGATAAGTGGTCATAATGTTATAAATTTAGCTCATAAGTGCATCATATCCAGGAAACTACGCCTCAATAACTCCCTGCGTGTCTTCGCTTTATGTAGAACGAACTCCACTCTTTCAGAGAGAAAAAAATACTTCAGGATGGAACTGTATTGTTAAGAATTTCCCAAAATTTCAGCCATAGATTCCTGAATGTAGCCTGGAACAGGTTTTTTCTCTTTTGTTTAAAGCTTCACCCAATGTTTGTGTTTACATTTGCAAATTTTCAGCTTACTGCTGATTGACGACACACACGGACTTACCGGATGCTAACAAATGGGATTTAATGTCTGCTTCAAGAGTTGCCACCCCAACCCCCGTTGATGGATGATTAATTTATGATTAAATAAAATAACAATATCCGTGCCTTATTGTATCATATTCAGGACAACTATTCGAATCAGTACGTAATGACAGATATCGGTGTACAAGTTAAACCAGCCTGAGATTTTTCGTGTGAAATTGTATGTTTAAGTGATGTACAGTTATGTATAAATCTTTAATACGATTGCTTTCGTTTTCGCGAAATAATTTCTTCTTCTTTATACATCATATTTAATATTAAATAATACCAAAATATGAAATTCAGGTAGTTTTTATTGTATGTAACTTCTCCTTTCGTCAAACATTCACTGGGGCTTCTTCGTTCTCAACAAACCCAAGAAATATAGAGAAATATTCTTAAGGGGAAAAAAAAAACACTTTGGAGAAAACTTGAAAAAGTCTTAATGTGATGTGTAAAAACATGACTCCCATTCTAAGTATATATGCCAAATCTTCAGGGAGTTGTCACTGCTTTTGATTCTAGAGCACCAAACAGCGATTTTTTTCTTCCTTCTATCTGTAACGGTAAAAGGCTTGAAACGACGAAGAGTTGAAGAGTTACCAGAAAAAAAAGTAAGATATATATCCTGCTTTTTTATTTTTCATTCATATTTCTGTTTCAGTTGGCACTTGAAGTCCCACGCACCATTGGAGGTTCTGGGATATATCTCAGAAACCTTTCGCGAAGGTAATAATTTTTCAAAAAAATATATTTCCAATAAAACTTCACCAAACGTATGGACTGTAGAATTCTGGGCGGCTATCTAAAGAATTAAAGATATGCTATCACAGTAGCAATGCCAACAGTTTCAGAATTGGAGGGGCTATTGATTGGGAATGGCTAAGTGTCGTACGGGGGGCACAAATTTTGAAGTGATGGGAAAATATTTTGCCAAAAAATTCTTTCATTTAGATTTTACCCGACCCTGATGAGTGATGATGTCTTCTACAGTAAAAAAAAAAATCGGGTACATGCTGTATGTAATATTTATTCAATAAACACTGAGTTAGCTTTTCATTAGGAACACTCCCCGTTTTACATATTTAGAGTGATAACGAAGTATCGCGTGATATCAGCGTCACATGCGACTATTAATGGGTTGGTGCGATTGAAATGTCCGGAGAGAACGAGCAGTGCAGACAGACCCCCCCAATCACAGCGGAATGGAACCACCCACAGGTGTTGCGGGTATTACGTCACAGAGTTACTATAAATAGCTAGCACGTGTGTGAAGAACAAGGCTCAGGCGTGGTTTGTTTGGACGTAGCGTGGCTTGCAAAGGAAACATGCAGACGACGGATTTCTGAGTCATCTTCCCGTATGAATTTAAACTGAGCCATTCTGCAGGACTTGCCGCTCGAAACGTTGACAAAGCCTTTGGGGAGAATACAGCCAACGAACGAACCATTCGGCGATTGTTTATGAAGTTTCGCACGTGGTCACTGACCTGTTGCTGTTTATGACAATGTTCTGTCACGTGTGGTTGAAGCGGACCCACGAAAAATGCGTCGTGAGATAGCGGCAGAGGTAGGTGTCTACCAAACGACAGTTGTTCGGCGTCTGGTTGCGCTGGGTAAGGTCAAAAAGCTGGACATGTGGCTACCGCATGAGTTGCCAACAAGACTAGGCGTTTGGAAGTCTGCACGTCGCTGCTTGCCAGGAAGAAACACTAAACTCTACTGCGTCGAATCGGATCCTGCGATGAGAAGTGGCTCCTTTAAGGTAATCTGAAACGATCTGCACAATAGTGAAGCAAGGCACATTCTGCTGGATGGCATCCTAAGCCACCCCTACACATCAAGATGATGATGCTCCTTGTCTGCTGGTCCACAGCCGATATAATTCATCGGAGTTTCTTGGCAAGAGGCCAAACCATCAGTGCCGAAGGTTATTGTGCTGAATCACACCAGATGAACCGGAAGTTCCTGCAGAAACAACTGGCTTGGGTCAACAGACATGGTGTGTCTGCTCAAGGACAACGTCCGCCTTCATGTCGCAAAACGAACGATTTTGACACTAAGTGCCTTGAGCTATGAAGCACTGTCTCATCTTACCTATTCTCGGTCTATTATCTGTTTCGTCGCCTGGATCACTTCCTGTCTGGGAAACAGTTCACGACAGACAACGTGGTTGAACGTACAGTTGATGACTTCTTCGTGTCCCAACCGCAAGACTTTTTTTGTTCCGGGATCTTGGCCTTGCCGGACAGATGGCAACTATGTGTCGATGCCGAGGGGGATTATTTTGCTTAGGTAAGTTGTCCTACTTTTCTGGTCCTTTGTCGGACATTTTATTCGCACCAACCCTATATTAATTTTGTGCAGACCTATTCTCTGTACGTAAATATACCACAGAATGTATAATATACCACTTTCAGGTAATAAAAGACTTCGTGCCAAATGGTGTGATGAAGAATCCGAGGCTGTCGTATGCACGATTGAATAGTTAAAAACTTGCATTTAAAAAATGATATTTATTTACAAGTTAAAATCGGCTACACTGGCAAGCACTTCCGAGGCCACTTTAGTTTCATCATCAAGCCGAATTGCGCGAAAGGATGCTTACAGGCATTTATATGTATACAATCATGGAATAACAAATGGTGTTGCCAAACTGGAAATGGCATATTACAAATAATGATATGTAAATTTAACTCACATATCTGGAGATCCAACAGGTAAACCATTTAGCTGGTTCAACAGCAGAATCCAACTAAATCCTTCACCTGTTGGATCTCCAGATATGTGAGTTAAATTTACATATCATTATTTGTAATATGCCCACTTTCAATTTGGAAACACCATTTGTTATTCCGTGATTGTATATCATCGGGCCATCCTTTCGCGCAATTGGGCCCGATGATGAGGCTAAAGTAGCCTCGTAAGTGCTTGTCAGTGTAGCTGATTTTAACTTGTAAATAAATATCATTTTTTAAATGCAAGTTTTTAACTATTCAATCGTGCATACGACAGCCTCAGATTCTTCATCATACCACTTTCATATGAACGCAGGGCCGCGGATGGCCTAGTGGTCAACGTTCATGACTGCCTCGGATAAATTTCAGGTTAGATCCCAGCAGGTAAAAACGCTGGAACCACTAAATATCCGCCGTGCGTCGGATGGGCTCGTTAAGCCGCCGGACCCCCAGGTAATAAATAAGGGCGTCTTTCTTCCCCTTTCAACCTCGTTTCCGTGTAACTTTCCTGTCTGGCCCAAATCTACTAGCTTCCTATTTCTAAGGGTTGTTTAAGACCCGAGGTCAGACACTACCATCCTAAAATCCTCTACATGTGATCTGATCTGTACGCAATGAGTAAACGTTTGCCAGTAATGGGGAAACGTAGCGACTTAGGACAATTCGACAGCGGCCAGATAGTGTGGGCACGGGGGGGGGGCATGCGCCAATATTTCGGAAACAGCCGCACTTGTTGGCTGCTCCCGTGCAACTGTATCAAGGATGTATGTAGCAGGATTCGATTAACCATGCACAGACATCCAGCAGAAGGGTTCACATTGGCCAGTTACGCGTAATTGATCCGAGAGATGAGCGTTGAGTGCCATGACTGGTATCTTAGCAACGATGTACAACTGTCACCCAGCTCGCCCACCAAAACAACAGTGGTGCAGTTCGACCTATTTGTACATGCACAATGCGCCGTACGTTTCTGCGCATGGGTGTCCACAGCCGGAGACCAACGAGGATACCCACGAGGACACTCAGTCATCGCAAACAACGCCTCGCATGGGCCAAAAAATGTCGGCAATGGACCCTCGACAGATGGAAAAAGGTCGTGTGGAGTGATGAGTCCAGTTTCCTGTTGCAGCATGCTGATGGCCCGGTTTGCCAATGGTGCAAACAGCATGAATCTCTATCCCTTGATTTCACAGCTGGCGTCCAGTAGGTCAATGGAGGTGGTGTTCTGGTCTGCGGAGCTTTTTTCCTGACAAGCCCTAGGTACGTTGGTTATCAGCTCAGAAACTGAGTGGTGGACGCTACAAGAACGTGTGTTAGCCGACCACCTGCGTCCATATATTTCCTGAAATTTTACCTGGATCATAGTGCCATCTTTCAACAGGAAAACACACCGTGTCATCGGGCTCGTATAACTCCCGAGAATTCGCCGCATTGTCTTGGCCCCCAGACCGCAACTCAATTTAATATTTGTGGGACATGCTGGAACGGAGTGTGAAAACTACTGATCCTCCTCTACGGAATGAGCGTGAACTAGCGGAGCTGCTACAGCGGACACGAGTCAAGTCACGCCTGGAGGATGTTTGACACCTTGTATAGAATCTGTTTCTAGGCATCAGCGAGCCGTGAGTGCACAGGAAGGTAACCAACGTGTTATTAGGTAGGTGTTCCTAACGCAAAGCTAACTCAGTGTATGTATATAATGCTGGGTACGAACCTCCACGGCATTTCATAAGTTACTATTTCTTAGGAATTAAACACTGGAAAAAATTTTCAGTAATTCACGAGCCTCTTCCCGTCATTTATTTCGTGACTTAACGAAGCATATTTCTGATACAACATTTTCCGTGAAATGTCGGAAAGTAATCGGAATTTCACGGATTTTTCGTACCACGGGAAAATTCTGAATTTTCACAAACCTTTCATCAATTTCTTTCTTATATTGACGGTAAATTACTGTTTTAGAGACGTGTTAACGGAAAATTCTATATTTTCAGAAACTTTTACGCAAGTCCTTTCGTATATTAACAAAAAACTCCGTTCTCACTTTTTCCGTATCCGTGTGACTATGAATTGCCGGTGATAGGAGCGATTGGTGAGAATACTTGAGGTTTAACCCTTTAACAATCGTGACCCACAAATCTTGTATCACACTAAATACCATAACGCCCGAAACTGTCTGGTGTTTCACTTCTTTGTTTAATAACAACATAACAACAATATAGTGATTGAGGGTGACACCTGCTGATCCCTCATAGGTCGAGAAAATTTGAACAAGTAAGGGTAGGAAACCTGACTCACTCAGACAGGCGTTTCTAGTGGTTATGGCAGTTTGTACGTACGAGCGTTATGGTCGTTTAAGGGTTAATTAACTTTTAAATTTCAATCCACTGTCGAATTTTGAAGTTCCGTAGCGAGATCCGATATTGTGGATAGCATATCGCATGAATATTGTTTATTGTAGCGTAGTAGTCTGTATTTCTTCTCCTCTCCCCTATTTTGTGCGCCAGCTATTTATTATAGTATTTTGTGTTACTGTAAGAAACCGGGTACTTAATTTATTGTACAGAGGGTTATACTATCTCTATACATCAGCCTTTCGACGACTTAAGACAAAATCTATTGTAGCTATTAACAGTAAATTTTATATTTAGGAGCTTTTTTTTTTTTTGGTGATATAACACTATTAAAAATTACATTTCACCTTTTTTAAAGATAACTGAAAGTAACTGTCAATTAAATAAAATAATGCAAAGCATTTTGTTGCTTCGAAAAATCACGATGAAAAATGCTTAATTTGTGAAAGTCCTCCTATAGAAAAGAAATCATTATAAACCCATTCAGAAACAAAAAAAAAAAAAAGCTCCAACAGAAAAAAAAACAAGTTAGTAAAAGCATGCAATGCATTGATTATGATACGCTTTCCAACACACCAGAAATCATTACTCAAGTTATGAGGATAATGGCTGTAGAATGAATCTCACTCCTATGACCTGACCTTTGACCCCATTTCGATGATATTCAACAGAACCGTAAAGTATACTTCCGGAACAACATGATAAAGTTTTGTCTCAATCGAAGCATTTTTACGTAAGTTATAACGCATAAGGGCAGTGGAATGGATCCCGATCGTATGTCCTTACCTTTGATCACATTTCACCCATTTTCAAATGGTTTCGTCCCCAGATGGCCCCCTACCACATACTAAAATTTCATCGAAATCGAACCATTTTTACGCAAATTATGACGCATAACGGCACTGGAATGGATCCGGCTCCTATGCCGTGACCTTTGACCCCATTATTCCCATTTTCAATAGGTCTCGTCACCAGGTGGTCCCCTATCACATACTAAAATTTCATCGAAATCGAACCATGTTTACGCGTTATCGTGCGGACGGACAGACAGACATACGAACAAAGATGGAGCATATAAGCTTCTTCCGCTTCTTCAATATACGGTTGGAAAGCGTACATGACTAAATCACTCATATTCATGACAAAAAAAAAAAAAAATCATTGAAGCGTAGTTTGTTTTACAATGTACCTGACTCGTACGCCCGAGTGTCCGTGGCTCAGTGGGTAAATGCGTGCGTTACTTGTTCAAGCGGCCGCGGTTCAATTCTGACTCTAGCTGATGGACTACTTGGAGAAAGGGCTGAAAAATGCTGGGTCATTGGTTTTACGGAATTTCAGTTTAAATACGGAAAAACCTGGAATGGATTTTTCTGAAATAAACGGAATTTCTGACTTCGGAAAATCTGGGAAAGTACGGAAGTTAAAATTAACGGGCACTTTTGAAAACGGAAATTTCTGAAAAACACGGATACCTACCAGCGACTTTGCTGCACGTTATTTTCAGAAATGTTCTGTGAATTCACACCACTTATTTTTTACAGTGCAGCTTACTGACGTAATTTTTATGTCTTTAATATTTATGATCATAAGGCTATTTTTGAATTTCAGTGGCCTAACCAATGGCTTCTGACCATTCTTCCGAAATGGGTCCGGATTTGAATCCCGGTGAGGCATGGATGTTGTGATTGTCTTACGGCACTGGTTCTCTCCCTTCCCTGGAGTCAGTGGCCCTAAATAAGGGACGGGCGACTGCTTATAGCCCATTGAGCTGCTCACGGTGATCGTTAAACTTCCATTCATTTCTAATTATAATTACAGACAGTTCACAATCTGACAAGGTGTCCCCCCCCCCCCACACACACACACACAACCTCTCTCCTATACGTCACTCTGGTTGTTAAGAGTGTGCGCACGCTCTAACCACTAAATATCTGCCGTTCGTAGGATTGGCACGTTAAGCCGTCGGACCCCGGGTACTGCCCCCCGCCCCGGTGATAAATAAGTGCGTCTTCCTCCCCTTTCTACTTCGCTTTCGTGTCACTTTCCTATCGGGCACTCTAGTCCAAATCTCCTAGCCTCTTATTTCTAAGGGTTGTTTAAGACCTGGGGTCAGAGATGTTAAGTGGTTATGTTAACTTGCAAAGTCGTGTGTATTTGAAAATAATAAAATAGCTATAGGTAATAATTTTCTCCAATCCTTTTAAATCCCTTATAAAGAACTTTATTATTTTCCTTACTTAAGTGCAGAAGGTTGCGCTCAGTTTTTTCTATCATTCGTTCCCTCTCCTCTCAAAATTCACGTTTCCTTCCCTAAATCTCTCTTCGGTCACTTTTTCGTGCTGCTGAGAATACCTCCATTTCCCCCGGTAAGCCTTTCCTCATTTCCCCATTTCCCCCGGCCTTCCTCCCCAACACCTCATGCCTTTCCTGCCCTCGTCTTCCTGCGACCGCTCGTTTTCAATTCCCAGAATCGAAACTCACCCCTTTGTTTCCACCCAAACTCACCCCTTTACTTCCACAAAACCCCAAGAGAAAAACGTCGGCTTATACAAAGCACCGAGGTAGAAATTAAGAGGATTTGCGCTTTCAGTCGGCTGCTTTGAAATTAAAGAAGGCAAAGATCAAATGACCACGACAATACTAATCCGTTTACAAAATACAAAAGGCGCAGACTCTAAAATTAGACAAACTGGCGTCTCTAAATAAACCGTGCTTCCGATGTTTTAATGCGGGATGACACAGCGAAATTTATCACACGCTTCGTGGAAACAAAGAAAGAGGAGCACAAAAGTGAAATAAAAGTTGCGAAATGAGATTTAATATCTATGCCTAAAATTCTAGTATTAAATCTCCGCAACAGAGACTTCCTTCCTAAAATCCTCTACATATGATCTGCTGTGATCTAATCGCACGACGGCCTGGAGTTATTATTAATTAAGCAATTTTCACAGTAATAAATTAATTCATCTAAGACAACGAAACGCCTCGAATGATTGATATTAGTTTCTCTTATGATGTTTACGGTGCTTAATGCGAACCCTGGAACATCGGGTATCCTCCCCAATTCAAAACCAAAAAAATTAACTCCCTAGGAGAACCCTCCATAACTTTGTGATTTATGCACATAATATCTTGCAATATCCCCCTCACTAGAAATTCCGCGGGATCCAAATTCTTGAAACTAGATAATTCTTTACTAGGGACCTCGAGAGGTCGAGGAGCATTTTTTTCACTCCTCACATCAAAAAAGACGGGGTAAAGCAAATTTATGTAATCGAAGAAAGAGTTAAAACAGCACTGTGACTGTACCAAATTGATTGTGGGAGACTGCTGAACCACGAAAAAAAAAAAAAAAAAAAAGGGTTAAACTTCAGTATTGTTGTGATCTGAAATTTCCTTGTATGTTCTTTTGTTTCTTTCATAGAACTCATTTTAAAAGTCACTCAATTTCGCACGCAAATAAATTTCGACTAGTACACGGGGAATCGCGTATCCTTTTTTGAACCATAAAGCCATGAAATCCCCCCCCCGCCACACACACACACACACCAAAAAAGGGAGCTTCGACAATAGGAAATTCATCCCCGGCCTTTCGTAAATCTTTCTAAGGTGAGCCACATGTTCAGGAAATATTTTTCTGGCGAACCTTAAGCGGTGTAGGAAAAGAGAGCTGAAGGCCATTCTTTCATTGCGTCCACTGATAATCGAATGGGTTCTTTGGGCTTCGGACCGGGATATAGTGAGGGTCAGAACGGCCGGCAAATTGGATTAAGCCTTCCAGTAATGGCCAATTCTCCTCTAATCTTGTTCTGCCTCCTAAGAAATTGGATCGTGGGAATCATAGCAAATAACGGAGCAAGCGAGAGATTGACGTCTCTGTGTGAACACTGTGGCCGGCATCATGGTCAGCGTTTGCCGATGGGCATTACGGCGAGGAGGCACCTTCCCGCGGACGTGGGTACTGGTCTCGGTCGTCAATAGGTCATTTGTCTCTGGACCCTGCAGCTAATAGCCTGGATGGAGTTGTGACTCCTTCTATAACCACCCGCACTACCACTGCTAGTACTCAGCCCCTTATGGCTTTCCCTGTTCTGGGGGGCTTGACGGACAGGAAATTGGCTTTTACGGCACATCATTCCGAGGACGCTGCTGAAAACCCTTTCAGCACCGATCATCCCAACTTAATCCTCTCCGGGAGGAGAGTTCCGGTGGCTAGCCAAACACTTATCCTAGGCAGATAAGGAGATAAATTTACCTCGAGAACTGGGATGGTAGTGGGCTCCTCATCGATGCACTTCGCGGGGACTTAATGTTGTGCTGCAGCAGGAAAACGCGGCATCCCCACCATTTCTACCGTCTCTAATTTCATTTACCATGTTTCCCTCACGGTCTTACATTCTGCATTAAAATAAAAAAAAATTATATAGATTTTTGACATTTACGTTTCTGTTATCATTTAACTGTTTTTTTTATTTTTAATTTACGAGTGGGAGGTCTGATAATACCTTCCAGAAGTATTTTCACGCGTCGGCAAGGGCGAATTTACAGGGAAGCCAAAAAACGAAGCACGAGCGCGTGCCCCTCTTTTCTCCTTATACCAATATTTCCTCATCTTTTTTCTTCCTAAACAATAAAAATAAAAGGAGCGGATAAATTTGCTGTTCTGCTCTGTGGGAACAGGATTCCCACCGAGCTGGGAGCATACCATGAACAAGTATTAATTTCCAAGCTTAAATGTAAGCTGACTAAAAATATAATTTTTAGAGTAATAATACTTAGTACCATGCTACAACAGAGCTCAGAGATTGGGATGTTATTTCTGGCCAGTTTGCTTAGAATTTCATAAACGTCTTGCTCTTTAACGGCATTTAAATGACCGCCCATCTTTCCCTTAAAATTTATTCTTCCACATCTAGTCTAGTTTAAGATATAATCACAGACTGTCACTACCAGAGTTGGAAACAGACAAAACATTTCGGGACTGACCCGGAAAAATCTACTTTGACTTATGAATTCAAATATATCATGATAATCATCATCGTCAATTATTATTAATCCACTGCTGGATGAGGGTCTACCCAAGTTTCTTCCACAGTGGATTGTCTTCGGCCAGTTTCTTCCATCCACACATCTCCCACGTGGTCTTCTTCTGGATCTTTTCCTGTCCCTTGGAATTCAGTCTAAAATTTCGGTTGTTCATCGGTGGTCCGCTATCCTGGAAATATGTCCAGCCATGCCAGTTCTGGGATTTTACTTTGATCGTGATGTCATCCTTTCTTGTTATTTTCCTTATCCATGAGTTCATCTTTTTACCTTTCCTGGTTACACCAAGCATGCATTTCTCCATGCTTCTCTCAGCTGTCTGCAGTCTTTGTATGCATTTCTTAGTTAAGGTCCACGTCTCTGCTCCGTACGTAAGCACCGGAAGGATGCGTTGATTAAATACTTTTCTTTTAAGACATAATGTTATATTGCTCTCAAAAATTGTATTGTTTCATCCAAAAGTTCTCCAACAAAGTTTTATTCGCCAATCAATTTCTTCATAAATACAACCCTCGCTGGATATCTGCTGCCCAAGGTAAATCTAGGAATTGGTAATTTCCAGCTTTTCCCCATCAAATGATAAATCTTCATTACTTGTAAAAGCATTGTACATCCGTTTTGTCTTCTGAAAGTTCATTTTAATTTCCATTTCTTTACCCTTCTCAGCAAGTTCCTGGATACTCTGCAGCTCTGAAGTATTATTTCAAAGAACTCTGAAGAATTCCTTGAAATATTTTTTTTCTATTCAAAAATAAAACGGAAATAAAACCGGGTCGAAATCAGGTCAGGAACACTTGACCTGACCCTCTTGACCAGCAAGAAATTGTTGACCCGGTGGCCCTTGACCCATTCCATCTCTGGTCACAACACGATGAAATTGCACTGAAAAAGCTGATTTTACGCTACCTTATTTCTTCCATATTTGGAATTTTTAGGTGAACTGTCAGTAAGATAGAATCGGATTATATCGACCCCAGGTCGCCTATAACATAAATTTTAGTTAAAGTTATACTATGGTCTAACCATATATAATATGGTGATTGTGCTTCAATCGCCATCCTTATGAAAGTTGCGACTATGTTCCGTAACAAAGGTTTTCCCATTTGTAGCTTCCGCTAGTTGTTTCCCACCAGGGTATCACGAAACCCGCATGGACTACGGGCATTCCCGGTTGTTTGAGCAACAGGGCCAGATTAAAGCCTTAGTGGGCCACTAGGCTAAGATATCTGAATGAGCCCCCAAAGAACTAATGACGGGAAATCATTATGGAGTCCGTTAAAACACGAAACTGTAGGCAATATGCTTGTGATAATTAATACGTAGTGCATTCTTCAAACTGATAAATTGTCTGCAGAGTTTTCACAATAAATCACTGCATTTCTCATTGTCCTCACAAGAACAAACATGAGTTAAAAGCTGAAGATTTCCCTTGATTTTGTCTTGGATTTTTTAATGATTTAACATTGTATACTTTTCTTAGTGCATCTTTTTTTTATTATGGAATGTGAAGCCGCACAGAACTTTAACCATTAACGGTTCCAAGTGCAAATTGGGAGGTGTGGGGGGATGGTAGTGAAAAAGTTGAAACCCTCTCGCCCCCCGCTGTACAAAGAGACATGAAACCTTGATCCTTTGTGAGTCACTGCCTTGAAATCTGTTCGTCCTTCCAGCCTCTGTTTCTGACAGAGTGGAAATCATATGAGATACAAGTAAAACTATTTTATAAACCTCTTTCTCTCTCTCTCTCTCTCTAAACCTTTACCCTTGGTGAGTCACTTCCTTGAAATCTGTTCGTCTTCCAGCCTCTGTTTCTGACCAAGTGGAAATCAAACGGGACAAAAGCAAAACTATATTTTATAAGTCCCCCCCCCTCTCACTCTCTACCTATCTGCTTATCTATCCATCATTCCATTTGGAAATCTATCATTCGTTTTGGGAAGTACTTAATCCACACACTGGAACTCAATATGCACTCTTGATCTGAGGATGGCTTCAGAGTGAAGTCGAAAGATCTAACCATTTGTAAATAGTTATAATTAAATTGTTTTTATTTCGTTACTTCTTGATTGCAATTTATTTTTAACGAGTTCTAATCGTGCATGAGAGTGAATGTGAGTTTTATAACGAATTTGTGCTGGCACGAATAATGTCTTTTGACTATCATTTGCCCAGGCATGCGTCCTGGGCACCAAGTCTGTAGCCCCTATAGACCCCCGCCCCGCACCTTAATCCGGCCCGGTTGAACATGCCCTAGTTTCAACAGGGGAAACCTAAAGTATCTTTCGGTAAATATTTGTAATTGTAATTAGATCTTATGGAGTAAGGTGTGTCTATCAGTTAACATCAGCCATTTTGTTTTATAATATATTCATTTTGTTTTTTTAATACATTCATTTTGGTTTTTAATGTATTCATTTTGGTTTTAATAATATATACATGACTTAGAAATGTATTAATAAAACAAAAATGAATATATTAAAACCAAATGAATATATTCAACACACACTTTTAAAATGGGGTATATCGAGTATATTATTTTAGCATAAAAAGATTGTGTCATATGTTATATCACTTGCAATTTTATGCTGAAATCATTACCCCAAATATACCGTTGAAAAAAATTCTGTTGGCTCACTACAAAAACAACAACAACAACAAAAAAAAAAACAGGTTCAGTGATTTTCTAGTCAAAACCTAGTACTTTCTGATAGCAGGAAAGAGCAAGTATTTGCTTTTATGCCTTGTCTTCAATTGCCTCGCAATGCATATGAACAGATGTTTCGTTATTAAAAAAATTTTATTAGCTCATTTTTTTTTTCGATTCAGTAATTATTATACCATTTCCATTTGAAATATCCTTTTCCATCCGAATCGGCAACTGTTCGAAATAAAGCACGCTTTAACTTTCACAAATGAAAAAGCTGGGCAGGAAGCAAAATAGTAATTAAGAGCGAATGCAAAACAAAGAGCATCTATGCTGATTTAGTAATGAACACTGGAAAATGGATTTGTTAATTGAATAATTTACTAGGGGAAGCGATCCGTAATAAATAATCCAACAGAGGACTGGTAATGTAGTCTAGTGCAGCTCCTCATACGCTGATGGAATAACATTATCAGTAACAGAATTACCCAAACTTTATGAAACATACATCATGAAGATAGAAAACACAAGCTTTAAATTACACTGCTCGACATCACTTAGGAATATATTATTTAAACAAAATGTTTTATGGGAAAGTGTTGATGGGAGGAAACTAAAGTAGAGAAATACGAAAGCTAATGCAAAAGTATAACAGTTTTTGGAAATAAAGGTGCATTTCTCACAGGAATGAGAATTTTATAATGTTTTGCAAAATAGGTTCGTTAAAAACTGCAAATACTTATTTCACCATTTCTGCCAGTGTTCAGGGAAAACACAACTCAAACGTATTTCTGTGAAATCGTTAGCAACTGTTCAATTTAATATTCAAAACTTTAGCTTTTTAAGATCTTTTATCTAGCGTACACTCTTCTCCAGGGTTCGATCCCGAACGAGGAGATGGGGTTGAACCTCGGGTTGGGGTGCACGTCCTTTTTAGGAAGAAGTGAGGGTGTTTTCTGTTGTAATAACGGAGCTGATTCATAGATGAATTACATTTTTCTGTGACTGCGGATTGCCGGTGTAACCAAAGTAATTGATTCATAGAAGAATTCAACTTTTCTGCAACTTGAATGAAGCCAATGGGGTTGAGTCGAATTCGACTATTCTTCAACTTGGATGCAGCCAACGGAGTTGAGTCGAATTCGACTATTCTGCAACTTGGATGCAGCCAACGAGGTTGAGTCGAATTCGATTATTCTGCAACTTGGATGCAGCCAACGGGGTTGAGTCGAATTCGACTTTTCTTCAACTTGGGTGCAGCCAACGGGGTTGAGTCGAATTCGGCTTTTCTGGGCTAACGGGTGTAACCACCGGGATTGAATCATATATGAATTCCAGCTTTCTGCGACTTGGGACTAGGGGCATAACCAATGAGGCTGAGTTATAGCTGAATTCGCAACCAACACTGTAAAAAATAAGTGGTGTGAGTTCACGGAAAATTTCTGAAAATAACGTGCAGCGAAGTTGAGTCTTTTTTAGAAATTTCCGTTTTTAAAAGTGCCCGTTTATTTTAACTTCCGTATTTTCACAGATTTTCCGGTCAGAAATTCCGTTTATTTCAGAAAAGTCTATTTCAGGTTTTTCCGTATTTAAACTGAAATTCCGCAAAATCGACGAAACTGCATTTTTTCAGCTTTTATCACAAATTATCATTCCTCTGCACTCAGGATTGAACCCCCGTCGTTTGGGTTGGTTCAAAAGTTAACGCACGCCTTTAACCACTGAGCCACCAACTCTAGGAAATCCGAATCACGTACTTCGTAAAACAAATTGAGCGACGATGATTTCTTTTTTCTATGTCATTAACACGAGTGATTCAGTTATTTTATTTTCTGTTGGAGCTCATTATTTTTCCGAATAGGTTTGCAATACTTTTTTTTTTTGTTTTTTAGAACTTTTCAAAAATTAAGCATTTTTTATCGTGATTTTTCGAAGCAACAAAATGCTTTGCAACTTGAAGTTTTTAAACTGATGACTTTCGGTTATCTTTAAAAAAAGTGAAATCTACTTTTTTTATATTATTTTTTCGCATAAAAAAACTCTTAAATATAAAATTACTCTTGATAGCTATAATAGCTTTTGTCTTAAGTTGCCCAAAGATTGATACACATACATCGTATAATCATCTGTACAATAAGTTAAATACCCGGTTTCTTACAGTAACACAATATATAATACATAAATAGCTGGTGCACAAAATAGGGGAGAAGACAAGAAATATCCTGTGCCACAATACACAAAATTCATGCGATAAGCTATCCAAAATATTCGATCTGCCTACAGAACTTCAAAATTCGACAGATAATTGAAATTTAAAAGTTAATCAAACCAAGTATTCTCACCAATCGCTCCTATTACCAGTAATTTATCGTCATACGGATACGGAAAACATAAGAACGGAGTTTTTCCGTTAATATGCAAAAGAAATTGCGGAAAGGTGTCTGAAAATTCAGAATTTTCCCGTGGTACGAAAAATCTGTGAAATTCAGGTTTCTTACTGTCATTTCATGGAAAAGGTCGTAACTGAAATATGAAAATTCACCAAAGAAATGACGGAAAGTGGCTCTTGAATTTCATATTTTTTTTAATACATTGAACGAGAGGCTTTTTTCTACGACTGGAGCTTGCGGTTTTAACCAACGGGAACGAAATTACCTTTCTGCGACTTGGGCTTGCAACCGACGGGCGGCTTTTTCCCGACTGGAACTTGATGTTGCAACTAACTGGGTTCTTCTTTCTGCGAAGGGGCTTGCGGTTTTAACCAACAGTATGAAATTACCTTTCTGCGACTTTGGGTTGCAACCGACGGGCGGCTTTTTCCCCGACTGGAGCTTGATGTTGCAACTAAGTGGGTTCTTCTTTCTGCGACTGGGGCTTGCGGTTTTAACCAACGGGGACGAAATTACCTTTCTGCAACTTGGGCTTGGGGTTGCAACCGACGAGCGGCTTTTCCACGACTGATAAATACACAGTTGACGTGGACCAGGAACATCAAATAGAAGTCATCGCTCTTTCCACGTTTATAAGTGAGTCACGGAAAAATTTTCTCATCGGCTGCCACCGGGAATCAAACCCAGGGTCTTCTAGTTACTCGCCGGACATGCCTCCACTGCACCACAGCTGCCTCAAAATTCTTCCGACTCACAAACTGCAAAACCACATGACCGGTTGCTTCTTTGGAGTCCCGCACAATGCTGGAGATTCACCAAAGATGAATAGCGGTAACTGAAAAAATAAGTTGTGGTTTGGCAGTTTGTCGTTTGTGAGTATGGAGAATTTCGAGGCCGCTGTGGTGCAGTGGAGGCATGTCCGGCGTATAACTAGAAGACCCTGGGTTCGATTTTCGGTGGCTGCCGATGAAGGTTTTTCCGTGACTCACTTATAAGCGTGGAAAGAGCGATGACTTCTATTTGATTTTCCACGATTGGGGCTTGCAGTTGCAACTAACAGGAATTAGTCATAAACGAAATAGGCTTTTTTGTGACAGGGGCCCAAACTTCCAACCAACAGATCTGAGTATATCGGCTTTGTTGTAACAATGGGAAAAAGTCATACGAATTCGACTGTTCTGCGGCTCAGCATCCATTGATGCCATTTCCTAAGAAATCATGTGATGCCATTTTCTAAGAAAGAAAAAACAAAAGCTCAGATAATTTGTTTCAGATACTTGGATATTTGACTGATAAACCCTTTCAGCACGTTTTCCAAATGCGCTAACGTAACCCCTTTATCTCAGGGCCTGCCATCCAGCGAACCTGTTTTTTTGCTTTTTTGTGGGATACTCAAAAATTCTGTCTTTAGTAGCTGATAGGACATAAAACACTAATAATTCAAATACGACATAAAAACAATTTAATATAGTTCATATTTGTTTTTCGCTAACAGCTATGAAAATCGAATTTCTGAAATTTTTGCAATGCCCCTTTGGAAAGGGCAGTTCAGTTTGAGAAACAAAACAAGGAAAATGACGAATTTATCAAAGCTATTCAAAGTCAATGGAACTGGTATGGAAAACAATAGTATCTGATAGAAGAAAAGTTTTTAAATCGGGTTTTTAATCCCTCAGATATGGCTGTAAACGGAATCGTGAGCTTTACGCCCTCTGGTTGCAGACTTGTGCGTTAAGAAAAACATGAATTTATATGAGAAACATTTCGCACCGGAAACGCTCTCCAACACCGAAAAAATTTTTCAAATCGGACTCTTAGAAACAGAGATATCGACAAAAATAAGATGTGACTTTACGTCCCCTGGTGGGAAAACCATGCATTATTTTAGGAAGAAAGTATTCTCAAAGGGTTTTTCCATATGAGCGGTATCGGTCCAAGAAAAAAAAAAAATTATACTGGAGTTTTCAGGAGCACAGATTTTGCTACAAATATACATCAGAGGCAGAAATTAACGCTTATGCTTCCCTGGTGGCCAAACCATTCTTTACCAAGCATTAGAAATTTTGTGAAAAATATTTTCCACCAGGTCTTGTATGCGATACAGGAAGAATTTTTCAAATCGGAGTTTTAGAAGCAGAAATAACGCAGAAAACGCAATTTACATTCTGCCCCCTAGCGGAAAGTCTATGAATTACTTGAAAATTTTGAATTTATAGGAAAAACATTTCGATATAGATATACATCTAGGCCCCCTGGCGTAGAAACCATGCATTATTTCAAGAAAAAAATTTCCTGAAAGGTTTGTCGACATGAGTAGTATCGGTCTACAAAAGATGTTTTTTTTTCAATCGAGATTTTAGAAGCTCATATTTTGCTGCAAATACAACAGAAGCTGAAATTAAGATTTGCGCCCCCTGGTCGCCAAATCATTTTTTACAAAAATTAGAAATGATGTGCAAACTATTTCCCATCAGGAGTTGTACCCGGTGCAGAAAGAAGTTTTCAAATCGGATATAGGGGGAAACGCAATTTACCTCTGCGCCCCCTAGCGGAAAGTCTATGAATTATTTGAAAATTTTGATACATGAAAAACATGTCACTCTGAAAACACTATCCAACAAAGAAGGAATTTTTCAAATCGGACTCCTAGAAGTAGAGATATTGACAAAAATAAGATATACATATTTTAAGAACAACATATTCCGAAAATGTTTATCAATGTGAGGGGCAGTTTTAGAAGAACAGTTATCAGGAAAAATGCAACTTACTTTTACGCCCGCTAGCGGAAAATCTATGGGTAATTGAAAAAAATAACTATATCTAAAATACTCTTCGACATAAATGGAATCGAAAGATAAAATATTTTTTTCAATCGGTTGTTTAGAAGCAAATATGTGGAATAAAACGTATTTTTGAATTCGTCATCATCTGCATTTACGCCCTCTAGCGGCGAAATTGTACATCGTAAAAAAAAACGAAATAAAAGATCATCATTCGCATATTTCAAGCTTTTTAATGCAAAAAGAAGTTTTCAAATCGGACTAATAGTTGCAGAGATATCGTGGGTACAGACGAACGGACAAACCGGTAACATAAGCACGATCTTTTTTTACAATAGACGTGCTAAAAAGAATGTGTCAGACAGTGCGGTATGGAACAAATACTCCTTTTTCTTTTCTATTTAGTTCTCAAATTTACCGCTACAAGCGCCTAATGCCATGCACATTTTACACTCTCATTGAATGGCTATTTTGACTACAGTGAAACTATTTTTTTTCGCTCTCCAACAGTATTGGCAAAGCCAATAAACGCTGAGCACTTTGAATTCTTACAAAACTGAACTCTGATGCATCTTTCCGGTACTTCAGTGTCAGAGAAATGGTCTTTAACTAACAAGTTAGTAAAATCATGCAATGCATTGATTATGATACGCTTTCCAACATACCAGAAATCATTACTCAAGTTATTACTCAAGTTATGAGAATAATGGCTGTGAAATAAATCTGTCCTGTGCTCTGACTTTTGACCCCATTTCAAAGATATTCAACAGAACCGGTTCGGTATACCACCGAAATAACATGATAAAGTTTTGTCGCAATCGAAGCATGCATAAGGGCTATGGAAGTGATACCGCTCCTGTGTTCTAACCTTTGACCCCATTTCGCCCATTTCCAATAGGATTCGTCCCCAGGCAGGCCCCTACAACATACTAACATTTCATCCAGATCGAATAATTTTTGCTTAAGTTATGACGCATAATGGCGATGGAAGTGATTCCACTCCTATGTCCTGACCTTTGACCCCATTTCGCCCATTTTCAACAGGGTTTGTCCCCAGGTGGTCCCCTACCATATACTAAAATTTAATCGAAATCCAACCTTTTTTACGTTATTTATGACTCATAAGAACAGTGGAATTGATCCCGCTCCTATGTGCTAACCTTTGACCCCATTTCGTTCATGTTCAATAGGGTTCCTTCCCAGGTGATCGATCCCCTTCCACATACTAAAAGTTCATCGAAATCGAACGATTTTTACGCGAGTTATCGTGCGGACGAACATACGCACACAAAGCGTGACGTAATGAGGCAGATGGGAATCGCGACCATCTACTCGCAAGTGTGTGACGTCATAAAACTTTAATAGGATCCACACACAACGTGACGTGATGAGATAGAAGGCGTGACCGCGCACCAACATATCAAGCGCGAGATTGTGACGTTATAAGATCGCCCCCAGTGGTCCCCTACCATATAATAAAATTTCATCGAAATCGAACCATTTTTACGCACGTTATGACGCATAAGAGCAATGGAATGGATCCCGCTACTATGCCGTGACCTTTGACCCCACTTCACCCATTTTCAGTAACGGTCATTCCCAGGTGGTCCCCTACAATATTCTAAAATTTCATTGACATCGAACCATATTTACGCAAGTTATGACGCATAAGGGCAATGAAGTGGATCTCGCTCCTATGTCGTGACCTTTGGCCCCATTTCATCCATTTTCAATAGGGTTTGTCCTCAGGTGGTCCCCTACCACATACTAAAATTTCATCGAAATCGGACCATTTTTACGCGAGTTATCGTGCCGACAGACAGACGGACGGACAGACGGACAAAGCTGGAGCATATGCGCTATTTCAACCTACGGTTGGAAAGCGTAAAAAAGCAGCATACAAGCCCTACAGACAATTTAAAGAAGCATGGAGAGATGCATGCTTGGTGTGACCAAAAAAGATATAGGAAGAGAAACTCAAAATGACAAGAATACATCACAGTCAAAGTAAAGACTAAGTGGAAATAGTATGCTAGAACTGACCACCAAGTTGGACACCTGAAATACGTGCTAGATTGGACACCGAAAGATAGGGAATGATCCAGATGACTACTCGGAAGATGAATGAATGAAATTTGAAATCATGCAGGAGTGAACATGGAAAAGAATTTCTCAAGAAAGAGGGTTGTGCAGAGAGAGACCTTTCTCTAACGTATTGAGAATGGTTGATGATATTTCTGGTATTACACAGACACATAAGTTTTCTGTATTATTATTAATATCAATACTATTAGCACTGTTATCGGTATTTTTAGCACGTTTTTGTAAAAAAAGATCGTGCTTGTGTTAGAGGTTTGTCCATCCGTCCGTCCGTCCGTACCCACGATATCTCTGCAACTATTAGTCCGATTTGAAAAATTATTTTTGCATTGGGAAGCTTGAAATATGCAAATGATGATCCTTTATTTCGTTTTTTTTTTTTTTACGATGTACAATTTCGCCATTAGAGTGCGTAAATGCAGATGATGTCGAATTCAAAAATACGTTTTATTCCACATATTTGCTTCTAAACATCCGATTGAAAAAAAACTATCTTTCGATTCCATTTATGTCGAAGAGTATTTTATATATAGTTACTTTTTCATATTACGCATAGATTTCCGCTAGGGAGCGTAAAATAAATTACATTTTTCCCGATAACTCTTCTTCTAAAACTCCAATTTAAAAAAAAAATCTTCAGCGGATATATCTCCTGATGTAAATCTTTTGCATGTAATTTCCAATTTTTGGTAAATAATATTTTGGCCACCAAGGGGCGTAAGTGTTAATTTTTGCCATAAAATTCGAGCTTTTAAAATATCGATTAAAAAAATTGTTTCGTGGACTGATGCCACTCACATCGATAAACCTTTTCGGAATATTTTCTTCTTAAAATATTCCAGTTTCTCCGCCAGGGGCGTACATGTGCATCGTATTTTTGTCAATATCTCCACTTCCAGGAGTCCGATTTGAAAAATTCCTTCTTTGTTGGATAGTGGTTTCCGTGTGACACGTTTTTCATATAATTTCAAAATTTTCAAGTATTTCAGATTTTTCCGCTAGGTGGCGTAGGTGTAAAATGCGTCTCCCCCTATATCTCTGCTTCTAAATCTTCGATTTGAAAAATTCTTTCTGCACCGCATACAGCTCCTGATGGGAAATCGTTTGCACATATTTTCTAATTTTTGTAAGAAATGGTTTGGCCACCAGGTGGTGTAAGTCTTAATTTCCGCTTCTGTTATATTTTCAGCAAAATATGAGCTTCTAAAATCTCGACTGAAAAAAAAAAAAAAAAAGGTCGCTGCCCTGGTGGCGCAGTGGTCTAAGGCACTGGCATCTGATCATTCGTCCGTAAGGGGTCCGGGTTCGAATCCCGGTCAGGCATGGATGTTGCGTTTGTTTTACGGCACTGGCTCTCTCCCTTCCCTGGAACCAGTGACCCTAAATTAGGGACGGGCGACTGCTTATAGCCCATTGAGTTGCTGACGGTGGTCGTTAAACCTCCAATAAAAAAAAAAAAAAAAAAAAGTCCTTTGTTGACCGATACTGCTCATGTCGACAAACCTTTAGGAAAATTTCTTCTTGAAAAATGCATGGTTTCTACGCCAGGGGGCGTAGATGTATATCTTATTTTTGTCAATATCTCTACTGCTAAGAGTACGATTTGAAAAGTTCCTTGTTTGTTGGATAGTGTTTCCGATGCGAAATGTTTTCCCTATAAATTCAAAATTTTCAAGTAAATCATGGACTTTCCTATAGGGGGCACGAAGGTAAATTTCGTTTTCTGCGTTATTTCTACTCCTAAAGCTCTGATTTGAAAAATTATTCCTGTATCGCATACAAGACCTGATGGAAATATATTTCTAATGTTTGGTAAAGAATGGTTTAGCCACCAGGGGTCATAAGTGCTAATTTCTGCTTCTGAAGTATTTGTTGCAAAATCTGGGCTCCTGAAAACTCGACTAATTTTTTTTTCTTCGACCGATGCCGCTTATATGGATAAACCTTTTGAGAATACTTTCTTCCTAAAATAATGCATGGTTTTTTCACCAGGGGACGTAAAGTCACATCTTATTTTTGTCGATATCTCTGTTTCTAAGAGTTCGTAAGCTCACGATTCCGTTTACAGCAATATCTGAGGGATTAAAAATCCGATTGAAAATCCGATTGAAAATCTTATTTCTTTCGTCAGATCTATTGTTTTCCTTACCGGTTCTATTGACTTTGAATAGCTTTGACAAATTTAATTTGCGTCAGAACGGATTCAAAAGACGTGCTTATTACACTCGAAAATTCGGTGTTATCTTTCTTGTTTAAATGTCGTTTTGTATTTTGAAAGAGGATGAGTTGCTTAAGATAGAAATTCGCAGTGGCAAAACCATCAACTCAGAACTGGGGAGAGGGGGAAGGAGAGCTATTAGGGGGCTAAGGATCATACGGGAAGGGGAAGCACAAATTTTGAAATGCTTTGCTGAAATTCTTGTCAAAAGAATTCCGTTCATATAGATTTTACCCTACGCTGATAATGTTATCTCAGTAATAAAAAAGCTTTTCAGGTACGCAGTGTGCGCAATATTCATTCAATGTTTGAAGTACTGGGAACCATGCCATGGATACAAAAATCCATGGCTTTTAACAATTTACTATTCCTTTGCAATTTTAGATTACATGTCTTTTTGTAATTTTTTAAAAATATTTGCTGTCATATGCTTTTTATGAATTTTTTATTCGTAAGTTTCATTTTTTAAAACTGTAATTACAAAAATGGTGTCCTTCTCCTACTTTCTTAGTCATTAGCTCAGATGAATCCCTCCATTTTTCTGCAGTACAAATTCTAAATTTTACAAAAAAAAAATCATTTTATATGTATACATTTCTGTGAATTCGAAAAATTGACGTACGTTTATCTACAATACCTAAATTCTTAGATAGTTTTACTTATCATGTGTTCTAACTGCTTAAATTTTTTCGTAAGACTAAAGGGTGGACTGAAACCCACCCTACACTGTAACAAATAAAAAAAAAATACACGAGCTATTTTCTGTGATTCATTTCGTAGATTAACGAAACATATTTCTGATACAACTTTTTCTGTGAAATGAAGAAAAAAAAAAAAAAAACACGGATTTTTCGCACGCCAGGGAAATTCTGAATTCTCAGAAACCTATCCGCAATTGCTTTTTGCATATTACCGGGAAAATCCTGTTCTCACTTTTTCCGAATCCACATGACGGATCCACATTCAGCTGCTGTCTTCAGTTTTTTCACTATCTTCTGTATCGCTCTTTATGACGGCGCTGCAACATTAAGCCGTTTTCTGAAATTCAAGTGCATAACCTTGAATGGACCCGTAGTATATGATTTAACCAAAAACATTTTCTGCTCAATCGTGTACATCTTGACCGCACCGAGACTGGCCGCGAACTGAGCTAATCGGGATTTCGGGAACTCAACGTCAGAAGTTGGCGGCGATTCCTATGGCGGTAGTAATGCGGCGTCACGCGGGCGAGACACCCCGGAGTTGTGTTGCGTTTAAACATGTATTATTACTATTCATATCAGTACCCCTGTAGTTGCAATTGTCATATTTGTGTATTATGTCTGAGGTAAACGATAACTCGGGTCCACCTACGAGTGGCATACCCTGTAGTAAATTTCGATCGTGTACAGGAGGACCTGATTTTGAAGGTCTGCAGCGGGATCGGATATTGTGGTACCAGATATTCCTTCCTCTCTCTCTCTATAGTAAGTATGAGTCATTTTCTTGCAGGACTTCCGTCCACAGTGAGTAGATTTTAGGTCCCAGCCACCTACAGCGAGTTCGCCTTTTGGGCAGGACACAGAAACGGAAGGAATGAGAGCAAGTGTTGCGACTTTGACAGAACAGTTTGTAGTGAGATTAGAGTACAGTAGATGGCGCCACCATACAAGTACGATGTTGCACATAGAGGGGTGAGAGAGAATTTCAGGGTGGGGGGCATAGGAAAGGATACCCATTTAACCAGTGGGTCCAACCTGGGGGCCGTCACTTAACGTGCTCGTCCGATGCACGGCGAATATTCAGTGATTGTTAGCAAATCACACCACCTCCGCAAGATCAGCCCAGGAACGAACCTGAGGACCTTGCATTGGTAGTCTGAACTACTTACCACTCAGCCATTCGCGGCTCTCTCTCTCATTTTATATACAGGGTATCCGAATAATTGTGCACTGAATGTACAAATCGCAATAATGTAATAATAAAGAAATTTTGAATGGAATTACAATAGAAGTGACCGGCCCCGTGGAAGTGCTTTGTGTCTGGTAACCTTGTCTCCCCACCTCGTGGCGCATACAGCTGTAATTCCGAGCAAAGGTCATTCCTGAGCGCTTTGTCTACAGAGGCAGACGTATCGATTGATCTCTCGTCTCGGCACAAGGACAATGGTGTTGATGGTTGAACAGAGAGTGTTTCTGGTGGAACATGTCTTTTGCCATAATGACAAATATACGGACAAAGTGCAAAAACAATTCGCTAGAAAATTTTGCAATGCATACGTCCCCCACCGTAATGCGGTGCGTCAGCTCATAGCTAAGTTTCGAGAAACTGGCAGTGTTCTGAGATCCCTCTCGCCCCTGTATAGCGTCCATGGCAGACGAGGCCGTACAGGATATCCAGGACAGGATACAGGGGAGTTCACAGAAGTTCGTGAAGTGCTTGTCACAACAAGATAATGTGCCAAAAAGTACAGCCCACGATATTCGGTAAAGAAAGTTTTCTTCCAGTGCAAAGTGTCTGTCGTGCATAAGCTGAAAGAAACTGACAACGAGGCCCGTGTTTGGTACTGCAGATGGTTTCAAGAGTTCCTGTCTGAAGGTGAGGACACTCTGGACGTGACTTTCTTTACAGATGTTTTTTTTTTTTTTTTATTGGAGGTTTAACGACCACCGTGAGCAACTCAATGGGCTATAAGCAGTCGCCCGTGCCTAATTTAGGGTCACTGGTTCCAGGGAAGGAGGAAGAGCCAGTGCCGTAAGACAAACACAACATCCATGCCTGACCGGGATTCGAACCCGGACGCCTTACGGACGAATGATCAGAGGCCAGTGCCTTAGACCACTGCGCCACCGGGGCGGCCTTTACAGATGTGGCATGGTTCTACTTGTCCGGGTGCATCAACAGCCAAAACACTCTTCTATGGAGTACTGAAAATCTTCACGAATTTAAGGAACTGCCTCTCCACAACCAGAAGGTCGGTGTTTGGTGTGCGATGACTCGTACGCGAATTATTGGACCCCATTTCTTCAGTAAAATCACTAACTCAGCGCGGTACCGTGCCCAGATTGTCCAACCATTCATATCCGAACTCACAGAACGGGAAATTAACGAAGGATGGTCCCAGTAAGACAGTGCAATTGCTCATACCGCTGGCGCATCAGTGCAGCTTCTTAAGGAATTCTTCGGAAATCGCATCATCTCCCGCGGACTGTGGTCCGCCCGGTTACCGGATCTGACACCACCTGACATTTTTTCTGTGGAGAGCACTGAAAGGCAAGGTGTACACAGGTAATCCGCACACACTTCAAGAGCTACAGGCTGCAATAACGACCCACATCCAACAAATCACACCACATACCCTGAGAAAGGTCTTCACTAACATGCAGAAGCTTGTGCAGACATGTCTGGACGTCGGTGGGGCCCATTTCCAACACCTCCAGTAGGAACCAATTCGACATGGTAACTGTTACTTTCAGTGCAGAGTTATTTTTGGGCACATTGTACCTTTGTACAAGTTATACTGTATTACCTGAAGAAACCGGGTACTTAAATAATTGTACAGGCGATTGTTTCATTTCTATATATCAATAGTAAAGCTATCGAGAGTAAATTTTATATTTAGAAACTTTGTGAAATAAAACTATATGACGCGGTAGGTGTTACCTTTTCTTAAAGATAACTGTCTGTTTAAAAAGGTCTCAAGTACTTCGAAAAATCACGACGAAAAAATGCGTAATTTGTAATAAGCTCTCCTATATAAAAAATAAAATTATTACAAACTTATTAAGAAAAATACTGAGATTTAACAGAAAATGTGTAATTCCCCCACATTAATAACAAAAAAACATTTTATCATCGCGCGATTAGAGTTCTACCTTATACGTGACTACGTTACGTTTCTTTGTGGATGAACTGTAGCACGTGGTCCTCCCGTTGCTGAAGTCCATTGTTTAAGTTCCCTCAGGGACGAAAAGATTGCTCGTTAACTTAGCACTCCGGTAACGAAGGAACTCTGGTATAATGGCTGTAAAAGGTTCAAAATCAAAGATTTTGCCAAATTTCTGTATAAATACGGAAAAACCCGAAACGCAGTTTTCTGAAATAAACGGAATTACTGACAACGGAAATTCTGTCAAAATAATGAAATTTTTAAAACGGAGATTTCGTTAAGACGACACAAACCGATAACTTTGCTGCACGTTATTTTTAGGAATTTCCCGTGAATTCCCATAACTTCTTTTTTACAGTGAAAATCCGCTTTTCAAAGAGAACACTTCTTTTTTTACCAACAGAATAAAATTTTAAAGCTTGTTCTTCAAAGCAAACGGTGACGGGAAGGTGCTCATAGGAAAAAATGTGTTAATGAGAGAAAGAAAATAGTCGTTTCACTATATACTAGTTTAATATTGGTGTCCTTAAATTTGAATTCGGATCATGAATTCGAATTATTAAAAACGCAAAATCTTCTCTTTCTAATAGGGTTTCCAATCGTAACGTTTTTAATTAGTTAGTAAACACTGGTTATATAAATACGTACATAGCATTTACATAAATTCTTGCTCTTAATATGCCAGGCCTACCTAATTCCTGTCAAGATTTACCACTGGGGAGTGTTATTATTTACTTTTTTTCTTTATGAAACTCTGAATTAGTCCTCTTACAATGACAGTGAATGTAGCTGAACGAATGTATGCACGTATATTTTAATTACAAAGCACAGGCTCTAATGATATTCACCCTCTTACATCAAAAAATGCAATAAAACAGATAATTGTTCGTACCCAGAAACAGGTATCGTCAAAAAACGCTCATAAAAAGTTTCCGACCAGTAATCTTGGTTACAAATCGATATTTTAAGTCTCGTTGACTTTTATTTATGGCAGAAAAAAAAATTGATGTTATTCTCCAAGGGAAGCCCACGAGGCGGAGTAATTTATCCATTTGCATTCTCCAGTAGCAGTAAGATGAAATACGGGAAATAAACCGGAAACTTATAAGGCACAGTCCAAAATAAAATGCGATCTTTTATTTTCTTTGCTCGAAAGATACTGGAATATTAGGTGGATCACTGGCAAAACATATGAGCTCTAAAACCGGTTTATGCGATAATTTCATCTCTCTTACTGTCTATAATAATATCCGACTTATATTTTTAAAAATAAAATGGCATAACTTGAAAAGATGGTTCTCTAATGTACTAGTCACTATGTGTTATTTTTTTTAAATAGCACACATTCTATCAGCATGGAACTGCAGCAGGATAGATTGACGAATGAAATAACATAATTAACGAACTGATTGGTAGCATTTATTGGTAATCCTAATAAATCATGGTGATATTTTATTAAGAAATAACCGTAGTCGTTGAAAAAAACAATCATATTTGTACTTGCACTATACCTTCCTAGACTGGCGCAGTTGTCCAAACTCTGGATTCTGACAATTCGGTCGAGATGGGTCCGGGTTTGAATACCGTGAGGCATGGATGTTGTGTATGCCTTAAGGCAGTGGGTCTTTTTCTTCCCTGGATCCAGTGTCCCTAAATTAGAAAGAAATTAGAGATTTATGTGGAAGATTTTAGGAAGGGAGTGTCTGTGACCCCAAGTCTTAACTAACCCTTAGAAGTTGGAAGCTAGAGAAGATTTGGGCTAGAGCGCCTGATAGGAAAGTCACACGGAAGCGAGGAAAAAAAGAGGGGAGAAAGACTCCCTTGTTTATAACCGGGGGAAGGGGCAGGACTCGGGCTGCCTGGGATTGATCCGGAGACTTTTCCGTGGCAGTCACGAACGTTGCCCCTAAATTGGAGACGAGAACCTGCTTATAGCCCATCGAGTTGCTCACAACAGTGGTTGTTAAACCCCATTTAAAAAAAAAAATTCCCAGAAAAGACTGCGCCAGTGACCAGTGATGTAGCTAGGACTTAGCTCCAGGGAAGTAGGAGCATGGAGGGACGTGATCTTATTTCCCAATTTTAGTGAATGAATGTGTGTGTGTACTAAAAGTGTGAGACCCAAAAGAATACCACATGGGAGATGGATGGATGAAATTCGAAAACATGTCGGAGTAAACTGGAGGAGACAGGCTCAAGACAGACCTTTGTACAAGAAACTTGGGGAGACCTTCATCCAGCAGTGGATTCATAATGGTTGACAATTATGATGATGATATGTTTGATAATATTTAGATGTATTTTATTATTAGTATGATATATATATATATGTCAATCATCATCGTAAACCATTATGAACCCAGTGCTGTGCTGGATGAAAGTCTCCTCAAGTTTCTTCCACAACGGCATATCTTGCGCCAGTCTCCTCCATGTCACTATCGTATGCTTTCGCATTAATTTAAGTTCAGTTAAAATACATATAGTTCTAGCATATTGTAGTTTAATTAAAATATATTCATTGAACTTACCATAAGCAACTGCAGTTCTGTCAGTTTATTCTGTATATCTCATGACATGCATTTGCTATGTAGTTGTTATAAGGAGATTTTCATCACTATAAAAGTATTTTATTGGAGACCAAAAAAAAAAAATCCTTTTATAGTGATGAAAATCTCCGTATAACAATTACAGCAATTTTAACTTGGAGGAGATGCTTTATTAGATCTAAGATCTCGTCTGCATTAAGAGGAACATCTGATTGTGTTGAAAGAAGAGTAAAACTATTCAATCATTGCTATTCAGAGGAGACAATAAATATCGTGCAGCCACAGAATTAATCATACATATAGCTATCTCAACACGATTTAGAACACTTCCATCTAAAATACGCAAGCCTCAAATGTATAAGATATTTATTTACATCTAAAACCAGTATGCACAGATAAAAGCAATTTTAAAAACAGGGAAGATCTTTCAAGTCTTCAAGATTCATTGGGCTGCACTTTGGTTTGGTAATGAGTCTTGCGAAGTATTAAAAGATCTCGCCTGTTTTTAAACAGGCGAGATCTTTAATACTTCGTTGCTTTTATTTACACTTTCCAACCACAGGTTGAAGAAGTGTATATACTGCCTGCCTGCCTGCCTGTCCGTCCGTCTGTCCGCACGATAACGCGCGTAAAAATGGTTCGATTTCGATGAAATTTTAGTATGTGGTAGGGGATAGCCTGGGGACGAACCCTATTGAAAATGGACGAAATGGGGTCAAAAGTCAGGACATAAGAGCTGGATCTATTCCATCACCCTTATGCGTCATAACTTAAAAATGCTCCGATTGAGACAAAACTTTAGTATGTTGTTTCGGAGGTATACTGAACCAATTCTGTTTAATATAATCGAAAGGTGATCAAAGATCAGGGCACGGGAGCCAATTTTATTCCACAGCCATTATCCTCCTAACGACTAAAAATGCTTCTATTGCGACAAAACTTTAGTATGTTGTTTCGGAGGTATACTGAACCTATTCTGTTGAATGTCATCGAAATAGGATCAAAGGTCAGGACATAGGAGCTGGATCCATTCCGTCACTTTTATGTGTCATAACTTAAAAATGCTCCGATTGAGACAACTTTAGTATGTTGTTTCGGAGGTATACTGAACCTATTCTGTTGAATGTCATCGAAATAGGGTCAAAAGTCAGGGCACAGGAGCGAGATTTATTCCACAACCATTATCCTCATAACTTGAGTAATGAATTCTGGTATGTTGGAAAGCGTATCATAATTAGTGCATTGCATGGTTTTACTCACTTGTCTGTACATACTGTTTTTAGATGTAAATAAATGTCTTATACTTCTGAGGATTGCGTGTATTAGATGGAAATGTTCTAAATCGTGCTGAGAGAGCTATATGTAAGATTAATCGCTATTCAGTTTTGTTGCTTAAAACCAATTTAATCTTCTTGATCCTCTAAAGGAATCGTTTAGTAGCCGTTGAGACAGGAAACTAAATTAGAACTTTTAATAGCCTCAAAACATTTCGATAGAACTATTGTTTACAGGCAGCAAGAGCTGTAGTAACATCGGCGGATGCAAATTTTTCTAGTATCTGTTTTCGTTTCCATTTCTCACACCACAAAAGTGTTACAAAGGTTTCATAAGAATTTAAAATTAATTCATTTCCAAGTAGAGAGTATTACCCAATAGAGGTGTTTTCGTCGTCAGAATAACAAAATAATATCTTTTAGATGTTATCCGTTAGGTTGCCAACGGTCAAAAGTACGGTTTTCGATGCAAATCGAACTTACGCTGGCGTGCAAAAATTAAGAACGAGACGGTTTTTCGAATGAAACGTCGTGTAGAAGTGCTCCACATCGACTCAAATCGTACCATAAGATCCCCAAGATGTAAGAATATGGGACAAGTGAGCAAGACTGCCCAAACAAGGAATCCAAAGGATACAAATGCACTTTATTAAAAAGGTAGCTCGAACACAACTGGACAAGACAGAAACGTCCATGTGACAGGTGGCTGCCAAGAAAAATCCAGTCTTTAGTAGGGGATATGAACACCCCAGACTGCGTTGCAGGATTTACAACGTCTGTCCATGCTGAGGATGAGGTTGTCAAGAAGCTGTTGAGGCATCGCGGCCCATTCCTCTTGTAGCGCCAATCGCAGCTGCGGAATCGTTTCTGGCGGCTGGTGACGTGCTGCCAAGCGTCTCCCGAGAAGGTCACACACGTGTTCGATTGGATATTGGTTCGGGGACCTTGCGGGACAATCCATGCCTGTAGAATATCTTCACTCTCCAACAGCTCTGCGACAGCCACTATACGATGAAGTGTAGCGTTGTCGTCCATGAAGAAGAACTCAGGACCCACAGCACCTCAAAACATACGCACGTGAAGCAGGAGAACCTCGGTGCAATAGCGGACACCAGTGACTGAACCTCCTTGGAAGATGTGGAGGTCAGTACGGCTACCAAGCATGATACCGCCCCAAACGAGAACTCCGCCACCTCCAAACCGGTCGCTTTCGATTATGTTGGAGGTGTGATTGCGTGTTTCCTGCTCTCTCCAGATGTGTATACGTCCAGAATCGCTCGTCAGACTAAATCGGTTCTCATCAGTAAAGAGAACTCAACCCCATTGCTGATGTGTCCAGTTTTTGTGTTTCTGGCACCACAGAAGCCGCCGTCTCCGATCAGCAGGCGTTAATGGCACACACCGTACTGGTCGTCGTGCAAATAGACCACCTTTGTGCAGCCTCCTGGCCACGGTAAAACGCGATAACGGACGCCCAGTTGTCTGTTGCATGTGCCTTGCGATTTCTACTGCTGTCTGCCGTCTGTCTCTTCTCGCCTGTAGGACAATATACCGGTCGTTCGCGGCCGTGGTTGCTCGTAGACGACCACTGCTATACTCTCGGACAGCTGCTCCTGTCGTTTGAAATGCTGTCCAAGCTCGTGAAACGATGCTGTGAGTGATCCCGAATTCCTCTGCCACACTAGTCACACTTCGACCTTCTTCCAACTCCCCAATGACGCGACCTCGGGTAAAGTCATCCAGATGTCGTCTACTGGATTGCCTGTTGGCCATATCACACGGTGGCAGCAACTCGACTTCGTTCAAACCGATGTACACCGTGCAATAGCTTTCACCGAATTGCTGAGTGTACACCACCCGTGTGCTGTTTACCCTTCTGACACCTCCCCCTACGTCATGCCGTATATATGCGCATGCCCTACCGTACCGGACCCTAGTCTATCTCCTGAGTGGTCTTTCGGTCCGTTGTGTCTGCTCGTTTCGCAGTTATGCTAATTTCTCCTCTTCGTCCTTAATTTTTGCACACCAGTTTAGGACGTTGACAACAGCCTTTTCCATGAAAATCGAACTTAGTACGCTGACAAAGTGTTTGTTTTACGATTCTATTAGCCTACGCAGCGGTTAGTACATTGTGATCCGATGCCGCTGTCAGATGGCTAAATGATTTTTTTGCTCTTGCAGCCGAGGAAAAGTTTTCCTTCAAACAAGGGGTCGTGAGAGAATTGGAAGACAACAGAGATCATGCGAGAAAAACAGAGGTATTTTGGTACAGATCGTTGGAGAATTATTAAGGGAAGAGCGGGTTTTTGGTTCTCCGAGGAGCCAATGCAAAGGAATAGAAAGTTACGTAGACTTGAAGTAAGTACGAAAGAGCGAATGTATAGGCAAGAGAATAAATAGCAAGATGACGGAATCTTTAAGTTTAAAAAGCTAAGAAAAATTCAAGGATAAACCTATAACGAGAATTAGATAGTAGTAAAGAACAGCTTTAATGCCGCAACTGTTTTTTAATACCTTCTTCATAATATGATTTGTTTATGACTTTTACAAAGAGCTCCAATTAGGTTTACACCGAAGAGTCATTGTATTATGACCTACCTGATAAGCTGTAGAAACGCTTTAGCTCGCAAATCAGCCGCCACTCGGCGAGGTATTGATTCGGTGAGGTTGTGGTAGGTATCATGGGGTATCTGGTGCCATAATGGCAAAAGCAGGTCCTCCAGTTTCCGTACATTTCGGGGTGGTGGTGATTTAGCGCGAACCCGCTTTTCCAAGTCGAACCACAAATGTTCCATTGGGTTAATGTCAGGTGAATTTGGAGGACAGGGCATTAACAGAAAGTCACCAGCATGTTCCTCGAACCACTCCTTGATGATTCTGGCAGTGTGACATGGCACATTATCCTATTGGAAATGGCCATCACCAGCAGGGAACACAGTTGCCATGAATGGGGTGAACCTGGTCTGCAACGATGCTCAGATACCTGAGCATCGTTGTCTTTTAGATGTTATCTTTTAGCTGTCAGGGATTGTGCTATTGGGATAATGGGGCCTGAAATGTCCCAAGAAAACATCGGCCACAGCATAACACCGCAGCCACCGGCCGGTTTCCGTCCAACAGTGCATCCAGGTGCCATATCCTTCGTTGATAAGCATCGTATCCGCGCTCGGCCGTCTACGTGATGCACGCGAAATCTTGATTCGTCAGGCCAAGCCACTTTCTTCTAATCATCCAGTATCCAATCTCGATGATATTGAGCCCATTTAATGCGTTCTTGGCGATGACGTGCAGTGAGCATGGGGAACCGGCTGGGTTTGTGGCTACGCAGGCCCATGCGCAGAAGGCTACGATGAACTGTGTGCTGTGGCACATTGTCCTGATCACCACGGATGTGGCTGTTTCTTGCACTGTGGCCCTGTGGTCGCTGTGAACAATGCGCGACAGTCTACGCTACTCTCTGGCATCAATGAGCTGCGGACAACACACGGCTGGCTGGACGACGGTTCGTCGTTTGGCCATCAGTGCACCATTTTTGATACGTACTCACTACAGAGGCACCTGAAAAAGCCACGCCGTTTTTGAGATCGTAGTTTCCGAGGGGCCGTGTCATCACAATTTGTCCTTTATCAAACTCCGATAAATCGACAGCTTTTCCCATTCTGACTCCGAACATTCAACTAACCGAAAGCCAGTCCTCTGGTTGTATACATACTGCTCTGTGAACCTCACCTGCCCACCGTTCGGTCTCCAGGCGCGCTCATTTCTCTAGGCTGGTGGTGGTCATAATGTAATGGCTCATCGGTTTAAAAATATCGAACCCGAACGGGCATTTAACAACATGTGAAGAAAACCCTGTAACACAATATATTCTGACTTTACTGTTGTACGAAAGATGGATTTGCAAAATAAGGTTTTTAGTGATATAGTAAATTAACTTTGTCCAGATGGTACTTTTCAGTTGCTGCTGTACACAGAATGAGTTTTCGCCCGGGGACAGAGAGAGAGAGAGAGATAAACAGGAGACGCCGCCCTGGTGGCGCAGTGGTCTAAGCGATGGCCTCTGATCATTCGTCCGAACGGGGTCCGGGTTCGAATCCCGGTGAGGCATGGATGTTGTGTTTGTCTTACGGCACTGGCTCTCTCCCTTCCCTGGAACCAGTGAGCCTAAATTAGGGACGGGCGTCTGCTTATAGCCCATTGAGTTGCTCACGGTGGTCGTTAAACCTCCAAAAAATAAATAAATAAATAAACAGGAGACAACACACAAAAGAAGTGTAATTTTGGGGACAAATTTTTGACCGTGTAACATAGAGCATATTGAAATTCGCTTGTTATAATTATAGATAACCTGATTAATCTTACTGAGTTAAGAAGAAAAACAATTCGCGAACTGTACATAACTATGTCGTAAAATGTACGTATTTTGAAATCACTGTATAAAAACAATCCAAAAAATACTGAAGGTGAAATTTTTACGGGACGCGTAGAGGAGGGAGGGGAGGGAGGGTTTCCTACCCCATAGGGTAACTCCATTGTCTACGTCCCTTCTTGTACTTCATAGTAGCGTACGATGAATGAAAGATAATACAGTCGCACATACCTCTTAAAAAGTGGTTTCGCTCGCAGGAGGCTTCGAATTAAGAACTGTGAGAGAAAATTTATAACGGCGATTTATCGGGAAACAAAACCTTCAAGTAAATACGTTTCTTGGTAAGTGTGAGGAATATTGGGTGTTTCAGATGATATTAAAAGTGATTTCCTCCACTTTAGTTGTCTGACGCGTTGAGAAATGGACATCACCGATTTGTAATCCACAGTGGTTTCCATAAATTAAGGAACAAATTGAAAAAATGTTATAACTCAAAAAATATGCAACCAACTTGAGTGAAATTTTGTGAAAATCATCATTGTACCATATGTTACAGAAAATCGCAAGAACATTTTATAAAAAGCATTTACATTTTGTATTTGCTATAAAAATAAAAAATAACAATGACAATTCCAAAAATTAAATTAAAAAGTGGCTTAATATGGAGTGTGGTCACCCCGAACGGCAACACAGTCCAGACAGTGATGTTCCATGCTGTTAATAATGGCGTCTATGAGATACGTAGGTAGCAGTACCCATAGTTGTATCAAAGCAGTTTGGGCCGCCAGGTGGCGCAGTGGTCTAAGCGATGTCTCCTGATCATTCGTCCGGTAGGGGTCCGGGTTCGAATCCCGTCAGGCATGGATGCTGTGTTTGTCTTACGGCCCTGACTCTACCCCTTCCCTGGAACCAGTGGCCCTAAATTAGGGACGGGCTACTGCTTATAGCCATCTGATTCCACTTCCTTAATGTTACAGTTAGAACCAATAGTTGCTCATGTGTCGTCCCAACTCGAAGGCAAAAGTGCAAAACAATTGTGGATGTGAGTATGACTTCATCAATGTCTTTTCAATCAATGTATAATACCCATTATGACGTATGGTGCTGAAACCTGGCTTATCAAGAAAAATATCTTAGACAAATTGCAAAAAAACAACATAGAATGGAAAGATCCCTATTAAATATAAGACAAGATAAAGTAAAGAATATAGATATAAGATCCAGAACAATTTAAAATGGAAATAGGCTGGCCATGTAACAAGAATAGAAAATAATAGATAGACTAATATAATAACAGAATGGAGACCATATAAAGGAAAAAGAGGAGTCGAAAGACCAGAGGGAAGATGGATGGATGATATAAATAAAACTATAGGAAAACTGTGGAGACAAGCCCAAAACAGGAACATTTGGAGAGAGATGAGAAGCCTACAGCCTCAATTGTTTATGAAAAGGGTTGGAGGAAGAAGATGACTTCATACGGAAATTAACTTCTTAATGACATTGATATCCATGAAAAAAAAAACCTTGAGAAACTGTATGGTCGATACTGAATTTCTGTTTTAGTTACTCCACTGAAACGACATTTGTATATTAATCAGCACAGCAGGGACATTTAGTCCAGAGAGATAAAACGAGAAAAAGTAGAACTAAAATACTAATAGGTTAAAAGCACACTTTGGGAAAATTACAAGAGAAAAGGGCGTTTTCTTAGTTCAAAAACCCTAGCTCGCACGATTTCCTTAGAGCTGGAGCCGATTTCTCAAAAGGGAACTCCTTCTCCAGAACTCTCTCCGAAGCTTAAAGGATCTTTCTGAACAAACGACGAGAGAAAGAAAGCGAGAGGGCTACCGTGATCCGTGTGACTCAACGGATTCCCTTCATCTTTCAGAACCTCAGTCTCTTTCCTTGTTATTCATTCTTCTTTTCCCTCTCCCTGTTATCTCCCATTCTCGCAAATCCACCTCGTAGCGCCGTCCCCAGAGGACTGACCACTAAATAAACCCCCTAAATAAAACCGGATTTGCGCCTTCATGGATTGTACTCACTATCTCACCTGTCTCACAGATTTAGGGGGTCGATGTGGCTGGAGGAGCAGATTGACCTATGGCCATGATATAGACAGCCTGTGAGTGAGTGAGTGAGTGAGAGGGAAAAGGGTGGGGTGGAGATGTATATGTGGGACTAAGAATTGCTCAGGGAATGGAGAGGGGGATGAAATGCAACGGATGGCTACCGGCAGCAGTTGTGGAGGAAGAAAAGTGGGGTTGTCCGTTAAAGAATGGCCGGGTATCGCAGATGTGGTCAGTGGATCTTTAGGGAGATATATCTGGGATGATGGCAGTTTAGGGGTCTGCTCGAGGCCAAAACACTTCTCCTAAGCATCCACATGCTCTCAGTAATCCTTGATAGCTGTAACAGATTCCTCAATAGATAGAGAAGATAGAAACAGAGCGTTGGGAGGAAAATATTTCTGGAGAGACAGCGTGGCTCACCAGATATGCAACGGAACTAAAAGAAATGCAACTGAATGAGGTGAATTCTCACATCACAGACTTTCTATTTATTTTTTCCCTGTTCAGAAATGTTGCCGAATACAAGCTTTAAAAACGTCAATGAAGTATAATTCTTTAAGTAATGCCCGCGTACATTTCTTCGAAAATAGCTCGTCCGCGCATTTACATACAGCTGCGCTAGGATAATGATAAAACATGCACACACACACACACACACACACACACACACAAAAGTGGCTCTGCAGAATATTTTCTCTTGCATTACATCTGTAAAGCATCGTTAGAAAACTGCTGCCTACAACAGTAAAGAAGTTATACTTAAATACCACCAAATAAAAACTCCACACAGCAGCGAGTTTTTATTTGGTGGTATTTAGGTATAACTCTATATATCACTCTGTATAAAACAACGCATCCACTTAAATTCGTCTGGAGATTAATTCGATAATGGCGTCTGCCTTCTTTGCAGGGATGTGGACACCTTAAAGACAAATAAAGGAGAGGAAATGAAAGACCAGGTGGTACCTATGATGTCACGTAGAAACGTGCCAGTACCTTTCTTGGAAATAACAGCACGTGTTATGTAGAAATTTGATGTCCAGATTTGAACAGAAAATAATGAAATTAGGGAAAAGTTTCTATGCCGAGTATTTCCTACGCACTAAATACAGTTTGCCCTCTTAATCCTATACTGCAAAAATCCCAAAGTTAAAGGTGTGTTGGAAGCAGGTGGATATTTAGCTTGATCTAGCTAACATTGAGAGATACCTGAAAGGGAACACTGTTAAGCTCATACTATTTCGATGGGGGTTAGCCAGAAAACTTTTTCCTTCAAAACGCTTGGTTTTTAAGGTTACCTTTGACAGACCTGTGTTTTACATCTGCCTCCTTTTGCAGAAGGCATTGTCACTTTTAGGGTCATGCAGAGATCCGCCCATGGCGGGAGAGTAAAGATGTCCATCCTTCATTTTCATATAGTAAGAAATTTCTTTGTTCTTGAAAGTTTAAGAAATAGCATCCACACGCACACAAGCCAGTGAATTCGAAACGTTGACTCAATACAGTAGAGGACTTCATTTAGCTCAAACAGCACGAATGCGGTTAGGTATAGATTTCGCAAATGTTGCAGGAATATACGTCAACGGAATACCAGGTCACACAACAATATTTTGAGTGGCTCAGATTTGACGGAAGAGGATACTGCTCGCGGATGAGTTTCTAATATGTCCCTTGTATTTACAATGCGGTTAAGAACCGGGCCTTGGGGTGGCCAGGAAAGAGGGTGGAAGTCGCTGTTATGCTCGCTGAACACATCTTGCGCGATGGATTGTAGCATTGTAGTTCATAAAACAGCCGTCACCTGCTGGATAAAAAGTCAACATTGCAGGATGTGGGCTTCATCGACAACAATGTTCAGATAATCTGTTAATTTGGTTTGTTCCTTCCTGGTTAACGTAATAAAATAGTGATCACAGTTCAACGTAACTGATAATGGTAATAAGTACGGCGTTTAGATATTCATGGAGTGCATCAGTGTCTTTTTAAACAACACTGCTGGCCACCTAAAATGCAACACCAAGAAGGACACAGGATAGCAAAGCCAGATTTACTGGACACATCACAACATACAAAGATGAAACGATTGAGCTTACAGGCCCGTGCGACTTGCGGAACACGCAGACATCAATAGTTCGTGTGGCCCCCATGGCTAGCAATAACAGCAGCTACACGCAGCGGCATCGAACGAAAGAGGCTTTGGATGTGGGCTTAGGGTATGTTGGTCCAGGCTGCTTCCGCACGTTACCACAGTTCATCAGGCGTAGCCACGGGTGGTGCTTGCCGGGCCACTCGGTAGCCGGTCAGCGACTAGACGTGTTCGATGGGCGATATATCGGGAGAACAAGCGGGCCACCGCAGCAGTGACACCTGGAGGGCCGTGAAGAATTGTTGCACGATGCGTGCCACGTGCGGGCGCGCATTTTCCTGTTGAAACGTCGCCGCTGGCAGGTCCTGCAAGAAAGGGAGGACTACAGGCTCCAAAACGTCGGAGATGTAGTGGTAGCTGTTGAGTGTACCGGCGATGCGTACCAGAGAGGTGCGGGTGTCATATCCAATTGCGCCCCAAACCATAACACCAGGCGACGGACTGGTATGGCGATGCATAATGCAGGCGTCATACAGTCTCTCGCCGCGGTGCCGCCACACGCGGATCCGACCATCGTGGTGTTGCAGGCAGAAGCGGGATTCGTCGGAGAAGACAATGTCGTGAAATTCCGTAGTCCAGGTGCGGCATTCAACGGACCACTGCTGTTGCACTCGCCGGTGTTGTAACGTCAATGGCCGCCCCGGTGGCGCAGTGGTCTAGGCGATGGCCTCTGATCATTCGTCCAAACGGGGTCCGGGTTCGAATCCCGGTGAGGCATGAATGTTGTGCTTGTCTTACGGCACTGGCTCTCTCCCTTCCCTGGAACCAGTGGCCCTAAATTAGAGACGGGCGACTGCTTATAGCCCATTGAGTTGCTCACGGTGGTCGTTAAACCTCCAATCAAAAAAAAAAAAAAAAAGAAAAAAAAAGAACGTCAATGGTAATCGGAGCAATGGGCGCCGTGCGACAAGTCCCCGCTCCTGCAGACGGCATCGAACGGTACGTGCTGTCAGAGGTTTTTGCGCAACACACCCTAATTCCAGCGCTAGCGTTCGTGGTGTGGCGGTGCGAGCCGTCAATGCCCGCCACACAACATGCCGGTCCTCTCGTTCGGGGTGTGCCTCGGCTGCGGCAATCGCTCACGTCGGCCCGTCCGTCCCTCCTACAACCACCGAATATATACTCGCCTCACTGTGGCTGGATGTCGTCCCACACGGGCGCCGATGTCTTACGTTAAACCGTTGTTGCGATAAGCCACTATTCGTCCTCTGTCGAACTCCGTGCTGTAATGACTGCCGTATTCTGCGACGAGGCATCAGGAAGCTTCCCACTCACAGGTCCGGCAGCACAACACACTTCCACTACTTACACCCCGCCTTCTGGGCACCATTCTTATAGTGCTTCTCGGTGCCGTGCCGGGCGCACATAATTTGCATATGTCCTGCAATGCTAATCGTTTGCATGTCCTCTCGCGGGTGCTGCAAATTTCAGGCCAATCGAATGCTTTCTTTTGGTGTTGCATTTTTGGGTGGCCAGCAGAGCATTTATTCTTTTCTTTGACTTAATTGTGAAAGGTTGCCCGCAGCTTTTCTTGTCTTACTCTCTCTCTTGTTTCACGTAAAAGAACCTTTCTCCTGGAACCGCTTCAAGATTCCTGGGCCAACCATTTAAAGCACCACTGGCCTGTTCTCTTGCGACCGCTATTCCTTTGTTCGCCTCACAAAGCCTAAAAGTTGAATTTAAACGACACCCGCCTTCCGTTCAGTTACTTTGAAGTGAAGAAGGCAAAGGTGCTAAAGTTAGCTGGACGAAGCCTCAAGCACAAAAACAGAAATTGCAAATGGCTTTTCATTGTATGCCATTGCAGATGGATTCTAGAAAAAGGTCCCAACGGCGCCATTGACAAACCATAATTCCTGACTGAGTGACAAAGATAAGTTTCCCCACGCATCGTGAAAACAGAGGAAATGGAACACGAAGGCGAAAGAAAAGTTGCGAATGAGATTTAACATTTTTGCCTAAAATTCTAGTATTAAACCTCCGTAACAAATCATCGGAGGTTACCCGAGCTTTTAGCAATATAGGGACCCCGTGCGGTACCAACAGATCGCGCCTTAATTAATAACGCCACCTGCAGAGCCTTGAGTTGTGTTTACAAGGCAATCTGGGCCCACTGCTTCATCATTGAGCTTCTCCCAAACTCTGTGCCTACAGTCAGTAGTGAATAACGTGTACCGCGAGTCGTTTGACTACATGACCTTTTCCAATCTTCCAGTGTCGAGTCACTATATCCCTGACACCACTGTAAACAAACTTTCCTGTTCTTCGCAGAAGTCAATGGTTTCCTTATACCACTGTCAATACTAATTCTCTTCAATTCTCGGCATACAGTTCGCTGAGATATGGGTCGGAAACTGCCTTTATTGGATGCTTTGGTCAACTGCTACACACGAAGTCCTGTTTCTCCGTACAAACCTTCTCAGAAGACGGCGATCTCGTTCTTGAGAAATTTTCGTCGCTCCAGCCAGACGGGCACCCAGAATAAGCACTTTATCGAACTTCGAAAGATCCTTTGTTTTTCACCACTACTGACGGTTACGAATAATGAATTGTTTTAAGTAGTAAGGAGTGTCTGACTCCACATATAAAACTGCCCTTAAGAAATTAGAAGCTAGGAGATTTGAGTAAGTAAACTCAATGAAAAAGAAAAGTAGAAGAATTTAAGGAAAGAGAGAGACTAACAAATCTCTGCTACGAATGGCTCTTTCTATTTCATCGCACAGGTGTTGAGTTGGGTTAAGATCTGGGACCTGTGTGACAATCTGAGCCTTCTGGAATGGCACATTATTCTGTTGGAAATAGCACTCTCCATCAACAAATACCACGCATATGTGCGGGTGCATCTAGTCAGCATTGGTGTTAAAGTACTTCGTGGCATTCGAATGGTGTTCCAAAGTATTCAGAATCCCAGTGAACTCTTGGAAACAGATCCAGACTACTACACCGACTCCACGAGCTTGTACAGTTAATGTTAGAAAGCTGAGATACATCGATTGGCGCGGTTCGCTCAATATTTTGGCCGCCTATCAGCGTGTATTACCTGAAAACATGATTCATCGGACCAAGCGATCTTGATCTTTTTCAGTCCTTATGGGTCTAGTTTTGCTGTTTCCTTTCCCACAGCAGACGAATTTGTCGGATTTCAGCTGAGACTAGTGCTGCATTTCTGTCGTTATAGCCCATTCGCGTCACTTGCTGCAGACTATGTGTGCTGACATTTTTCTTCTCTCCATACCACCTGGCACTATGCAGTTACATATTTGACGTCATGGGGCTCGTCTATTGCCTCGCTGAATCGTATCCAGCCGCTGTTGACCTCGAAACTCGACTAGTCGTTTTCGTCAACAGGTAGACCGCCTGCTGCTTCTTATGTTGCTTGTGCACCACTCGTTATTCATCCTCGATACAGTTGTTCTTGCACAGCCTAGAAGATTTGCAGTTTCTGGGACGCTTGAATTTGTTCTTCAAGCGCACACTATCATGACTCGTTCAAAGTTGCGTAAATCACGAGTCACTTTTCCATATTGTCACTATCTACGTCTGAATCCTTAGCTGTGAGGTGCTTATAAAGCCATCTGACCATGATAGTTGCGTACGTAAGTGAACATGTCACGTGTCTGATTATGCCTAATAATTTGATGCTTGAGTGTATTTATAATACACTCTTGAGCCATAAGATTAAGACCACGTACGTAGTAGCGTGTTGGGACGCTTTGCACCGTGTTAAGCACTTGCACCCGACGTTGCATCGACTCCACTAGACTGTGCAAGGTGACCTCAGGTGATACAGTGACGTTTCGCAGTTTGGCGATGGAGCGAGGCAGTAGCGCGCGACGGTTAATGCTTCGTTCTACTTCATGCCAGAAATGTTTGATGGAATTCAAATCTGAGTAATTAGGCGGTCATATAAAACACGAAATGTCTGGATATATTGTAATTCCCGAACAATTTCCGCACAATGTGAGCCTTGTGACACGGGGGTGTTCTCTTGTTAAAGGTGCCCATGTCCATCCGAATGCACCGTTACCATATAAGGCAGCACTTGGTTCAAAGTAATGCCCAATTTGGAACTGGTAGTGAGAGTATGTTAAATGAGAATGCGGATGGGACCCAGTGGTGTTGATTTGAACCATCCTCATGCAATGATACCGCAGAGACGGTCTGTTTCACCCATCTGTGAAGTTTGGCAACAGCTCTCACCTGCAGGGCGTTGAATATGCACCCATTAATTTTGATCTGGAACCTGGACTCGTCGGACCAACGGGTTCTTTTCTATTCTTCCGATATCCAGCCTGCAAGCGAAGATGTTCATTACAGTCTGTCAGCATGGTGACATAAGCTGGCCGTCGACTTCTTAAGACCATCCACAAGAGCACCGCCTCTATTGTGTGCCCTGAAACATTCTTCAGTTTGCCCTGATTGTTGTCTGTCGTTAACTGAGGGGATTAAGAGCTGTCTGTTGTACAGGCAGTAGTTTCCAAGCAACGCTCATCTTGATTTTCAATCGCCCTTTTCCGGTATGTTGGGTGGTTGTGTCATTTTTGGAACATTCTTGCTGCATCCTTATTGCAAAATTCCCCTAAGAGCCAACATGACTGCGTTTGCTGAGATGCTGTCTTCCCGCAATCTTCGCGTATAATCATTCTACGCACCAGGTCTTACAAATTCTTACCTTTCTTCTCTGTACCAGTGTCCTGTCGCGCCCTGTCAGGGCCACCTAATAAATTCTGCGCAGGTACGTGACGTCACTGCTACATGCTGTGGGACACTTCCACTCGTGGAGATGGGAATATTCATAACCATATGCCCCATGAATGAATGCAAATAGTTGTTGTTTTTTTTCGTTATGTTTTTTTTTTTTTTTTTTTTTTTTGGACAAATGGTCCTGGAGAAGACGCACGTGCGTTTTTCTTTCTTGTGTGAAAATTAACGAAGCAAGGTAAGAAAGTAATTAAGGAGAGAGTTTTCTATGTTGAGTAAGAATTAAGAATAAGCTAATGATGAAAAGTTTAAAACGTGCTTTGAACAATATGACGCTATCGAAGACATAAACGAAATGTAGTGGGGAAAAAATCACTTCTGCGAAAAAGAGTAACCGTATTGATAGCATTGTACGAGTATGAAACCCTGTGTTAATGGTTAAACAATTATTTTTTGACGGAGTAGGAAATGAATTCAAGAGTGCGATGGCTGATTTCTAAAATTTTACACCGCGGAACACAAACTGGCTCAAATTCTAGTGTGTAACTAAATAATAGAATTGAAAGAAAAACTTGGGGGTTTTTTTTAACATCGTTTGAATGCTAGGATATACCTCCATACAGGCTAAGGTAAATTTGTTATAAATAATTCTATGGGCAAACATAAACATAGACATAGACTGTTTACGAGAGTTCGGAAAAAAGAATACGCCGTATGTAAACGCGCGCACGTGTGTGTGTGTGTGTGAGAGAGAGAGAGAGAGAGAGAGAGAGAGAGATTCAAAGAGCTCATTATTCTAATCTACTTTAGCCACAATTAGAGGTCAGAAAGCGGTGCAATTAACTGAGCTCGGATTACGAGGTAAAGACGTTAAATCTACTCATTATGATTCCTTCACCGCTGTGAAATACTGTATGATCTATTCTATTATACATGTACTAGGTGAAAGCCCGTCAATAATGACGGGGGAAGATAAGATATGCAGAGTAATTTTTAATAACAGTGGATTTCTTTTGTTTGTGATGTCCAAATGTGAAAGTATGTTTCATGAACATTAAAAAAAGTATATTGGTTGAGGCAGGAATTCAACAATTAAAACAGGCAAGCGCTCTTTCCACTATGCCACTAAAGTGGGACAAACGTTCAAACAAAGGAAATTATATTGTTTATAATGGTTTTACGTTTACGAATGCGACCATCGGAGAATACGGACTTGCTGATCCGGTGTCATTCTTTTAAACTGAGCTTTAATTATTACCATTCATTTGACTTCAATTTATTCACAGCTTAGTCACTTAAAATATTTTGTTTGAATAAGAGTGAGACGAAGAAAAAGTTTCCTATCCCGTATGTGGAAAATCTTGCCCCCCCCCCCCCAAAGTATAGAGGTTTGAGTGTGGCAGCTTCGGCTGCACACAAATTTCGAGACAAGGGCGTTAGATAAAAATTTTATGAATCCTCCGCCACTGTGAAATACGTTCTTTTGTGTGATTCTTCTATATTTTTACGTGCATGGACAGACGTATAGCAGTTAATGGCACAAAACTTCTCCTGTCGCACTCGCCATAGTTGGGTTTTACTGTGTTTCTTGGTATTTATCTGACTTAAACCGTTTGTACAACGTTTAATTACTTAAATATTTTATCTCAATGAGAACAAAACACATTTTCTCATACTGCCTGCATTTCCTGATGGTTCACTTTGCTCAACTGGAGCTTTTATTCCGTACCTGTCCTTCACATCTCCTCTCTACGACCGGTTCCCCCTTTTCTCACCAATTCTCCCTTTCACATCCTTTTTCTCTGTTTGCTCTCCATCTTCTCTGTGCCGAATGGACTCTTCCCTCCTCCTGTTCTTTTTCTTCTTCTTCCTCCTCCTCCGTTTCTATCGGCCCATGCATGGCCCAAGACGTGACCTCCATACAAATAATCAAATCTTCTGCACTAAAGTGTCGGCTTTAAAGAAACTATCATATTTCACCCAAAGGTCTGCGCCTGCGCTTTGATGGCACAGCATCAAGGAAAGAAGATGGAACCCTACGGAGAAATGTCTTTTGAAGGAATGAATGTCCGTCGGAAGAAAATTTTAAACGACACCTTAATACCAGATTGCTACAAAGTCAGATAACTTTTTTTTACGAAGGCATCAGTGGAATCGAGGAAGAAACAGAACGCATCTGCTTTTTAACACACACACACACACACACACACACACACACACACACACACACACACACACCAGAACATCGTGCAAATCGCTATGGTGCTTTCAAAAAGGAAAGACTCCAGCTGAGTGCATTGCATTTGCTGAACTGTCATTTGAGCGAATGGAAAATGCTCTAAGAAGAACACGAATTTCAAATTTGCTTAAAACCCTATTCTACACGAATTCGGAAAATACCGATACATTTCGTTACAAAACAGGGAGAAGGAATTCCAAAAGTTGCTGATAGATAGATACATAGGTAGGTAAGTAGGTAGGTAGATTTGATAGGTGAATGGATAGATAGACTGATTTGATAGGTGGATGGATAGATAGATTGATTTGATAGGTGGATGGATAGATTGATTTGATAGGTCGATGGATAGATAGATGCATAGGTAGATAGCTAGGCAGATTTGATAGGTGAATGGATAGACTGAGTTGATAGGTGGGTGGATAGATTGATTTGATATGTCGATGGATAGATAGATTGATTGATTTGATAGGTGGATGGATACATAGATTTATTTGATAGGTCGATGGATACATAGATTTATTTGATAGGTCGATGGATAGATATATTGATTTGATAGGGGGATGGATAGATATATAGATTGATTTGACAATTGGATGGGTATATAGATTGATTTGATAGGTGGATGGATAGACTGATTTGATAGGTGGATGGATAGACTGATTTGATATGTGGATGGATGGATGATAAGTGTGTGGGTGAATGGACAGATACGTAGGTATATGTAGGTAGATTTGATAGGTGGATTGATAGGCTGATTTGATAGGTGGATCGATACAGTGATTTGATAGGTGGATGGATAGATTGATTGATTTGATAGGTCAGTGGATACATAGATTGATTTGATAGGTGGATGGATAGATAGATTGATTGAATTGATAGTTGGATGGATGGATAGATTGATTGATTTGATAGGTGGATGGATATATAGATTGATTTGATAGGTGGGTGAATGGATGGATAGACAGATACCAGTGTGAGTAAAATGTTCGTTCCGTTTTTACGCTACACATAATGTTGGGCCTCCATTCCTGTGTAAACCACGTGCTAATGTCGACTGGGTGCTGTAATGACGTGAAACAGAAGAAGATTATGCCATGCTGTTATCAGGTGAGCGGAGGATGTAGGTCGACAAACGTGCTGTTCGGGTGTTCCTTCGACATTCTTGGAAACAAGGGTTAAACGCGGCAGCAGCATCGAGAGAAATTTGTGCAGTTGAAGGAGAGGAAACAGTGAGAGAGAGAGAGAGAGAGAGAGAGAGAGAGAGAGAGAGAGAGAGAGAGAGAGAGAGAGAGAGCATTGAACGAAAACGGTTCCGACGTTTCAAAATTGAAGACACTAGTCTCGAAGACAAGGCCGAGAAGAGAATGTCAACGAACACTGACACTCTGGTTGAAGCTGTGACAGCGAACACCGGTACCAGTATATGACAGTAGGCAGCTTAGGTTGTGGGGGTCTTTCCAATACAAAACCGTTTATCACACACACCACCTTGGTTTCTTCTCCAGTAGACATCGAATGGTTCCCCATGCATTGACACCACAACAGAAGGAAGAATGTGTCGCTTTGTGCGTGCTATGAAGTCTGATATACAATGATTAATTTTATTTTTAACAACACTCATTGTCTCATTTTGTACTTATCTTTTAACAGGAGTTTATCAGATGTGTTCAAAATGCGTGATGTGCTTACCTCAAGGGTGACGCAAATGTTAAGACGGCAAAGTTGAGACTACAAACTTCGTCGGTGTGGCCTAATTGAGAAAGCATTCAGCTCCGGAGCAAAAGGATGCGGAATCTCGCAACCAGCCAAAAGATCTTACGCTATATTGGAGCCCGAACGTAAAGTGAATCTCCAGGCCGTTGCATCTTCGAAAAATGTGTATGGTCCGTTCCACACATCGTCTGGAATTAGAATTATTTTTTCTACAGTGAGCTCTTCTTCAAGCGGGGTTTGCCGGCTGACCCGGAAACCTACGATTCCGTCCCACCCTTTCTCAAACGGGGGTGGGGGATTTGTGACGTACCTAACCAAGAGGTGATTCACATGTCAAGACGGCAAAGTTTCAGCGACAAACTTCGTTGGCGTGGCTTAATTGGGAAAACATTCAGCTCTGGAGCAGACGGATGCGGTTTCGATTCTGCCACCAGTAAATGGCTTTTACGTTATAAATGTGCTTAAGCTATATTCAATATTCGAAGTATAACACAAGATAATCTAACGAATCTCCTTCAAAGTACTCACCTTCTGAGCCAATGGAGTGGTTTTTTGCTAATTTATAAAGTATGTTCGAATTCCTGTTCAACTACCGTGTCGCGTTCTCGATTATGCTGTCTACACTCTCAAATCTTCGTCTCCTTAAGCTGTGTTTTTTTTAATTTTTCGCACTAAGGACGTCACAAAATCAAGTGAATGAGGAGGTTTGTGGTACCACCGATATTTTATACCAGACCGACGTACAACTGTGCCGTCAGGGTGCGTGGGATAACCACGAGAGTGCTCCTGCTGTCATAGGAAATTGCTTCCCAGATCATAACTCCAGGTGTAGGTCCAGTGTATCTCGGCCGCAGACAGGTTGGTTGCAGGCGCTCACCTGGTCTCCTTCTAACCAACACACGGCCATCACTGGCACCCAGGCAGAACCGGCTTTCATCAGAAAACACAACAGATCTCCACTCCGTCCTCCTATGAGCTCTAGCTTGACACCACTGACGTCGCAAACGGCAGTGGTTTGGAGTAAGTGGAATGCACGCTACAGGGCGTCTGGCTTGGGACTGTCCTTCAAGTAACCGATTTGTAACAGTTCGTTGTGTCACTGTGGTGGCAACTGCAGCTCGAATTGCTGCCGCAGACGTGGTACGATGCGCCACGGCCATACGCCGTACACGGCGGTCTTCCCTCTCAGTAGTGCCACGTGGCCGGCCGGAACTCGGTCTTCTTGAGGCAGTGTCCTTCCCTTGACCACCGCTGCCAACAAGCATGCACAGTGGCTACATTCCTGCCAAGTCGTTCTGCAATAGTGCGGAAAGAAAATCTACCTTCTCGTAGCCCTATTACACGACCTCGTTCAAACTCCGTGAGCTGTTGATAATGGCTTCTTCGTCTTCTTAAAGGCATTCTTGACTAACATCAACACCCTACGTCGAATCTCAACGATAACTAACGCTCACGAAAGTTGCACAGCAGAGTATTTACAGCAAACCTGCTTTGCATGTTCCGAGGGGCGCTACTAGCGCCATACGTATGCGCCGAGCGCGAAATTTGCATAGACGTCATCTTGCAGATGTACTCTCACCGCCTACCAACTGTCGTTTATCTAACACAACCCCTTCTTGGTGTTGGGATTATTTTTCAGTCAGTGTATTTCATTTAACTCAGAAAACAATGTTTATGAATGAAATTTTCATAATTTAAAGTCTACTATAGTTTTGCTGAGAGCTATGGTCCAGCTTCGTCAGGACAAGCGTTTTCATTTTTTGTTTTTGTTTCTGACAATGCTACCAGTTTCACGTGTCAAACGCCTCATGAGGCCATCAGATTGCAGATTGATGAGTGCTTTCCATGCGCTTGATAGGTATGGAGTTGAAGGTAAATCATTTACCAGGTTGTTACGGTTTTGACATATATGAAAGGCTTCTAAAACGTCTAGGTCAAATATTGATTTAGGTCTATTTAGCAGTTTGGCGTCATTAAACAGAAATTGGTGGTTATTTCCCCAACAGTGCTGGACTACAAAAGATTTTTTGATATCACACTTTTTAATATGTTGATGCAATTGCGATCCCACCGGAGATCACCAATTCATACGTTAATGGATTCCGAGTGGTTATTCTTCAAAATAAAAAAAGTGGGTAGGTTTTCTCGCGAATACTGCTGTAATGGGGAATGCACTTACTTTTACTATTACAAGAGCATCCACGAATAAACTGCTGGGATTGCCGGCACATATATACACTTTAATTTAGATAGTCATATATACATAATTTATATATGCTGATGAATTACGCCGGATCATGGCTATTGGCAGGTCACAACGACCAAACTTGGCAAATGTTTAATAGATTGCGATGTTAATCGTGCGATTTCGAGACAGTCACTCAAACGTCTTTTTCGGGTCTATTGAATATCTGCTCCTATCTTGGTAGAACAAAGTTCCGTGCGACAAATAAGCGGCGCTTAAAAGTCAAAGAACTGTTACTTACTAGTCTTCTTCCGATAATAATCCAAAGCACCTTCGCGCCGGCTAGGTTGATAGCTGACACCACATATTTGATATCAAACGGAGCAAGAAACGGCTTTATGCCGTCTTTAAACATACAGAGACGAACTTTCACTGGTCCGGCTGCTGAAGCGTGGGGGTATCACTAAAGACCCCCATGTGATGTTCTCCTCGAAAGGACCGAAACGTCGGCGCGACCCCAATAATCGCCGAATCATGGAACTTCCTGATGCAACGGGGTACGATTTTTTACTCCTGGTCACATGTCACTCCATTATAAAATGGACACTAGCAAATAGTTTGTACCTGTTAACTCTCCACTTCATACGATGTTAGGCCAAGGTTGGCCGTCCGCCACTTCTTGCGATGTTAGGCCAAGGTTGGCCATCCGCCACTTTTCCTGTTGTTCTATCAGGCAAAGTTCTTCTGATCCGCTCTTTTATCGGAGCCAAGCGTGCAGATACTTTTTCTCTCATGTATCGGGAAACAACTGCTTATTTCTTTCTTCTGTTGATTTCAGCCATTTGGAAGAGCCCCTCGCTTTTCTGTTCCTCCATGCACTTTAGGACACGAGAATATTAGGAGCACTCAAAAATACGTTCGTCGGTCCCTCAGTATTACACTTGTACAACAATTTATTGACCCAAACTGCAACCTCTCTCATAAATATGTCCTTCTAATGGCATTCGCGAGCCCCTTGTTTAGTCTAGAACCCCGACACTTTGGCTGAATTACGACTGTTTTCGTCACCTTCGGGATTCCGAACGCAGTGGCAAAACATTTTGGGTGGTCCCTGCTTCGCTTTGGAACTTCGCTTTTCTTTGTTCAAAACCCAATCAGAACCATCGCATTAATTAATCAAATCATTAATCGGTCTGATTAGCCACGCCCATTAATTAAAAAATAATGATGCAAAATTCATAACAATATGATTGGTGTTTTTTCAATCTGAATTTAAGCGATCTCCGTGTCTGACCTGTGAACATGTCACTGGATGCGATAGATTCCCCAAGAATTTGTCGGCGGGAATTAGGTCCTTTTTTTTTTTTTTTTTTTTGCAGAGAACGTCATCTTAGATACAGGAAATAGTTAGCAAATAGTCATCTTAGATACAGGAAATAGTTAGCAACTTAAAAATTTGATGACTTAAGGATTTTTGAAATTTGGAAACAAGTGAAATATAGGTCCATTGTTGCACGAATTTTATAGACCTGATAAACTACATAAAAACATGGACCGCTTTCAGATTGTCCGAAAATTTTCTTCCAGTTATTCACATTTCACTGTGTTGGAGACACTATATCCCATTGATGTTCTTTCTTCTTCCGAATATAACCGCTGAGACTTATGAAAACATGATTTGAATACAGAATAAACGATGTGCTTCATTAGAGCTAAATTTGATTTCGATCACGTGAGAAAATCCTAAGCACAAAAATGTACTGTCACTCTTCTCATTCTCAGATCCTGTGTTAAATCGCATGACACGACCAGACTGAGATTCCAGTTTTGCTAGACATCTCCCTGACAGTCAATTGTCAGTCACTTCTGATGTCTTCATTCAGACGTGAGATGGAATCGTCTGGTCTTGGAGTTGATGGGCGTCCAGAGCGAGGGTCACCTTCAATCGATGTTCGACCTTCTTTAAATCTCATAAACCATTCAATAGTTTTTGAACGGCTTAGAGCTGCTTCTGTAAATGCAGGCGGTCCCTCCTCTTTTCAGATCACATATCTATTTCTTTTCTGTCTGTCTACATGACTCTCCGTCCTTCTTCGCATCTCTCTCTTCTTCTCTCACCGTTTCTTCAAGCTTCATAGATTCTAGAAATTCTTTTCGAATCCCTTCAGCCCATTCTTTAGTTTGTACATGCTGCACCCCATCTTACTGCTATTAGCTCGTACATTTACGTCCAGTCTGTTCATTTATTTAATCTTACTAATCCACGCATGATGCTTTCTCCCATGGACGCCCATAGCTTTGTTTTCAGGAGGGGAAACTAGAAATTGAAACTACAAATAACACAATCAAACACCTTGTGCAAATTTCCACTGTGCCCAGTGGCGTACCGGAAATACTCGGGTACCACCGCGAAAAGATTATGGAGGCCCTTTTCGAAAATCTATAAACTTTTAATTACTGAAAATTTTTACTTCCATGTTATTTACTAGACTTAACGGGCGTTTTAAGAAATCAAATTCTTTGTAACCTACAGTTATTTTTCGTAAAAGCAGAAACGTTACACTTTATTGCGTAAACACAAATGTACACACGGTAATTTAAATGATTACTCTGGTTTCATACGATAAAAAATGCTCCCAAACGCTTACGCCAGCCAAAGTTAAACATATTATGCAATTTTTTTTTATTTTTTTTTTACGCTTTGCAACCGTAGGTTGAAGTGCAAATGCTCGAGCTTTGTCCGTCTGTCTGTCTGTCTGCCCGCCCCAACGTATTTGGGTCAGACCGACGGGGCAATTAGACGGTGTTAGCGCCAAAGATTCCAAGAGGGAACAACGCAGAGGCACGTGAGCAGTGGAAGGCCGAGGGCAACGACAGAACGTGAGGATGGAGCGATTGTGAGGGCTTCACGAACAGAACCGAATTCGTCGCTATCAAACATCCGTGGACATTTGGCAATCCGGACCGTTCCCAGACGACTTGCGGCACACAGACTACATTCCAGGAGGCCAGTCTACCGCCTGTCACTGATCAGCGAGCATCGTTGGCACTGTTTGCAGTAGTGTCGGCACCGATCAATGTGGGATATTGTCCAGTGGCATCGTATTGTCTTCAGTGATGAGTCACGGTTTGCACTTGGCGCCGATGACCAGCGCATACGTATCTGTAGACGAGCCGGCCAGCACACGGATTCTGCTTTTACCATGGAACGACTGCTCACACCCCGGGAGTGACTGTCTGGGAAGCCATTTCCTACTACAGCCGGACACTCTTGGTAGTCCTCCGTACCACCCTCAGGACTTAACGGTACGTCGACGATATTTATAGTACGACCTGTTCTGTTGTAATTCCTGTCGCAGCATTACCGAATAATTTTTCAACAGGATAATGTCTGGCCACACATGGCACGGCTCTCATAAGCATGTATCTATAATGTCGATACCCTTCCTTGGCCAGCCCGACCTCTCACCGATCGAATATGTTTGGAACATTATAGGACATCACGTACGCCCATCCCAGAATATAGGCGAATTGGCCCCCAATTCTGACATCATCTGGCATGCTATACCTCAGAACAGTATCCATGAACTGTATGCGTCTATGCCACGCTGGGTAACTGCCTGTATTTGAGCGGGTGACGGCGCTACAACATACTGAATTGTTCCCCTCGTGTAGCTGTTTTATCTAAATAAATGGCCCAACTGCTTTGGAACTGCAATAATTTCGTTTCCGTACATTGTACATATTAATTTTCATTTTGATTTATTGATTTCTTCTAGGTGTTAAGGATTTTTTTTTTTTTTTTTTTTTTTTTGCAAAGAGTGTATACAAAGAAGTTCCAAATTATTAGAAACACCTATCTAATAACATGTTAGGCTGTCCTTGGCCTTTAAAACAGACACGATTCGATGTGGCATGGATTAAACGAAGTGTTATTCTTGTTCTACAGGTATGTTCGGCCAAGTAGATGTGATGGTGTTCGCTGGATCTTTGTTAAGAATAGCTGCCTTTATATCATGTCACGAATGCTCAATTGGGTTTAGATCTGCAGACTGGGGGGAACATTTTAGCACTTTGAAGTCTCTGTTGTGCTCCTGGAACCTCTGTGTGTGTGAAGATCCGAGCTTTGTGGGATGGCGCATTATCCGGCTAGAAGTAGCTCTGGGCATCAAAGGACACCATGCACATGTACGGTTGTGTCTGGTCCTAAGTGATGTTAAGACACATCGTGACATTCAGTTTCTGTTCCAGAGCTTTCAAGGAATCCCATTCCCGCTATGAAAACAGGCCCAAGACCATCACACTGCCTTCACCACAGTTTGTACAGTTAACTCTAGAAACCTATAGGACCCATCGATTCGTGTTGTTGACTCCATATACTGTCCTGCCAATTCTCTTGTATTGGCGACATTTTCCCAGTTCTCAAGGGTCAAGTTGTAGTGCTTCAGAGCCCAAGGTGAGCGAATTTGTCAGTTTTTAACTGAGACTATAGAGATACACGAAGGGGACTTCTTCTGTTATAGCCTATTTGGGAGAATGTGATTTGGACTGTTCATGCTGGAATTCTCCTCTCAATACCACTGTTATACTGCACAGTTACTCGGCGCAATGGACCTCCTCTATTTCCTCGTATATACAGCTTTCTGTGCCCTCGATTATCGACAAACCGTTTCCGCCCAACCGCTGACTATTTCTTTTGCAGTCTGTGCACTCATTTCTGTGGTGCTTGCACATGCCCATCCACCACCCACTGCCATGTCTTTTCCAAAGTCGCTTAAATAGGGGTTTTTCCGTTTTGCCACTAGCTACGCTTCGTGCAAGTCTGAATCTGTAGTGAGTTGTTTATAAAGCGAGGTATCAAAGTCGTGGTTGCATACGTAAGTGAGGATGGCACGTGCCTTAATGCTAGAGGGTATTCCTAGCAATTTGGTACTTCTGTGTATTGGGTTCAAAAGAAAGTAACACCTGAAAGTGCACGGCAATAGAAAAGTGTTAATTACCGTATAGATGCAAGTACAAATCAGTCCAAAATGTAGTCGCCATTGTCTGACACGACCTACTACCACCGTTTGGCTAGCTATTAGATACAATCCCCGTGGAATTCTGGCAGCTTCTACGCAAAGAAGTGAGCAAATGCGCGTCCGACATTTTCTCGGTTGGTGAATCGCTGTCCGTCCAAGAAATGCTTCAATGACCGGAAAAGGTTGTAGTCGCTTGGGGAAGTGTCAGGGGAATAGCAGGGAGAGGCAACAGATCCCAGCCCACGTTCCTGATCTTTCCTCAGGTCACTCGCGCGGTGTGAGGTCTCGCTCCATCCTTCTGTAAGAGGACGTCCCTGAGGTTCAGCAGTGCTGGTCGTTTCGACGTGAGCGATGCTTGCAGATCGTCGAGCTGACGGGGAAGTACACATCGGTTGTAATAGTGTTGGTGTCCGGCAGCAGCTCAAAAACACACGGCACCTCGCATCCCACCAAACAGAGAGCAGGACCTTACGTGGGCGTAATCCTGCTTTGGGGGCCTGCATGGGCTTCTGGTTTGGGACCGACCAATGTTTCCGGCCCTGACATTGTCATACAGGATCCATTTCTCGTCACTTGTCACAATGCAGCCAAAGAACCTATAACGAAGTAAATTTCTCCGTCATTTTTGGTCTACGCCAGGATTCAAACCCGAGGCCGCTTATTCCGGAACAAGTCGCTCTACCAACTGAGCTACGCAGACGTTTATTCTGATTCCTATCTGCCTTTATGTCGTGTGCGTCCTGCTGGCAGGTACGTCACATCTCCCCCCGAAAGAGGGCCGGGGGCATGGCCCACGGGTCAGCCGTGACCATGAATCGTTGCAGGCAGCCATCCACTGTAGAACGTGCACTTGAGAACTCCCAGTCAATCTGCTGTGTGGAACGCAACATCACACATTTTTATTTTTCGAAGCGCTGGAGAAGGAATTCTCTGATTTTTCCTGTCTCGCGGTGTGGAAATAACATCCCACCAATGCGAGATTTTGAACGGCCGGGTCATCCGGATAGTTCGGGCGCCATTATAACGAAGTAAATTTCTCCGTCATTTTTGGTCTACGCCGGGATTCGAACCCGAGGCCGCTTATTTCGGAACAAGTCGCTCTACCAACTGCCTTTTATTCTGATTCCTATCTGCCTTTATGTCGTGTGCGTCCTGCTGGCAGGTACGTCACAAACCTTTAAGCTTGGTCACGTGCAAGCAGGGATACGCCATGCACTCCTGCGATTTGCCTTCTGCTCAACTGTGACTGGATGGGGTACCCAAAATCCCTCTTGTGCACCTTTCCGAAGTTAACGCAGGTGCGTGATGATGCTGGAGTGGGCAGTCCCCCCCCCAACTCTTCGACCAACTTCCGCCTGGTCACACATGGGTCGGTCTCCACTAAGGTCTTCAGCATGTCCATATCCATTGTTGGGGATCTTCCAGCTTTGCGACTGTCTGACAAGTCAAAATTTACCTCTCGAAATCGTTCGAACTAACGACAGCACTGAAGATGTGATACGGCATTGGGGTACACACTGATAATGTTTCTTAGAGCACTTGCGTCATGCTACCGTGACGAAAGTCATAGAGCATGCAATGGCAGATGTGCTCCTTGTCCACTTCAATCTTGACAAGGAGCACATCCGCTATTGCACATCACCTACTTGCCGATGTCATGCCGGTGTGCTGTACAATATCAGTGGGCAATGTGCGCCGTTGCCGGGGCTTCAACTTCGTGTACCTCGTCATCGCACATCCCTTTCTTTTCCAAACCAATATTCTAAAATTACGAAAGGCTTCATTTTTGTGGTATATATGGGATGCAAGGTCAGGTGATGCGCAACATATCCCAGCCTCTCCTTGACAAATGTCAACCCCGCCTTCTCGTGGCTCATCCTGTTCCCATTGAAGGGGCTCTGACCCACACTCACCAACCCGCTTGGCCAGCGTGGCGAGTTGTGCCCCCCCCCCTCAAAGATGCTTACACAATTTCAAACTTGGCCCTCAGTCCCCGGCAGCTGGAATGTACTTGGCCAAAGCAGAGGATGCTAAGAATCGTCGGAGTATCGGACTAGGCTGCGCCATCTGATGCTGACCTTGGCTACCTTAAATGGATGTTCCTTATCTTCTGATTCAAGGCTCCTTGAATTGGAGGAGGAATTCAAAAAGATCATTGTAAACATTTTTCTGTAAAAAAGTTACATTGTAGAAATGTTTTCTGTAATTCAACGAGCATCTTTTCGTGAATTAACGAAGCATATTTCTGATACAAACTTTTCGGTAAATGGCAGAAAGAAACTTGAATTTCTCGGATTTTTCGTACCACGGGAAAATTCTGAATTTTCAGAAACATTTCCCCAATTTCTTTCGCTTATTAACGGAAAAACTCCTTTCTCACTTTTTTTCGTATTCGTATGACGAGAAATTACCCGTAATAGGAGCGATTGGTGAGAATACTTGAGGTTTGTTTAGTTTTTAAATTTCAATTGTCTGTTGAATTTTGGAGCTCCGTAGGGAGATTGAATATTGTGGATAGCATATCGCATGAATTTTGTTTATTGTGGCACAAGACGTTTCCTCTCCTCTCCCCTATTTTGTGAACCAACTATTTATTATATATTGTGTTACTGTAAGAAACAGGGTACTTAACTTATTGTACAGATGATTATACGATGTCTATGTATCAGTCTTTGGACAACTTAAGACAAAAGCCATAGCTATCAAGAGTAAATTTTATATTTAGGAGTTGTTTTTTTTTCTGAAATATTTCTGTAAAAAAGTACATTTCACCTTTTTTTTTATTATAACTGAAAGTCATTGTCAGTTTAAAAAAGTTGCAAATAATTTTGTTGCTTCAAAAAATCACGATGAAAAATGCTTAATTTGTGAAAAGTTCTCTTACAGAAAAGAAAAAATTACAAACCAATTCATAAAAATGAGCTCCAACAGCAAGTAAAATTGCTAAATCACTCGCATTAATGACAAAAAAATCGTCGCGCGATTCGTTTTACGATGTACGTGATTCGGATTTCCGAACGTTTGTGGCCCAGTGGTTAAACGCTTGCGTTACCTGTTGAGCCAACCCAAACGACGGGGGGTTCAGTCCTGACTGCAGCGAACGGATTATCTGCGGTAAGAGCCAAAAAATGCAGGGTCGTCGGATTTTACGCAATTTCAGTTTAAATACGGGAAAACCTGAAATGCGTCTTTTTCTGAAATAAACGTAATTTCCGACTACGGAAAATCAGTGAAAATACGTAATTAAAAATAAATGGGCACTTTCAAAAAGAAAATTTCTGAAAATGACTGACAGCTACCAGCAACTTGGCTGCGCGTTTTTTTTTTTTTTTTTTTTGTTTTTTTTTCAGAAATTTCCCGTGAGTTTACACCACTTATTTCTTACACAGTGTATACCATTTTAAATACCTCGTTAGCTTACAAGGGGCGAAAATTCCTTGTTTTTGCAGACTCATGAGAAATTGTACGAAGCAGAGACAGAGAGAGGGAATTGTTTCTTCTGTATATTTAGAAAAGGGAAAGTTATGGTCACTCATAGAAAATAAATGGCCTTTCGCTTTGCACTTGAAAAGAAACACTTTTCGTCGCACGGCCATGACGCATAGGGGATTGCAAGTGGACCGTCGCATGTCTTTTGTAGCAAAACCAAACCACGTCTCATCGATAATATCTAACGTGTAGATTAAATTTGCCGTAGCTCCACATTTCTGTAGAGAAAGGGGTATAAAACGAACCCTATAATTCTTCATTTTCTCAGGTAGCGGACCACAATTTGCTGTTGTTGTTCTTAAAGTGCGCGCGTGACTCAATTACTCTTGGTGCCTGACATGGTAATCCAGAACGTGTTTGACTGCACTCCTTATTTCTATGCCGACGTGTCAACTTATTTTGGCGTTGTGCAACATTACTTTTCATGTCTCTGATAGATGAGCGCGTGGAGTTTTAGATGGAAATGTGTTTTGCATTTAGTTTCCGAACTAATCCGCTCCGTTCTCCACAGTTCTTTCAGAGGCAGGCTGCCGTGACTTCCCGACGGAAGATGGGCTACGAACTGGCCTCATCTCCACGTTCCGACTGATGAATGCATCTCCGTGATCTTCCTGAAATACATTGTGTGAAAGGAAGAGTTTGTGTGTGGCTGAGCGCTGGGGAGGATTTGTGACTCAAACTTTCAACCAAAAGTGCCCACTCGTGCAGAACTGCTCTCTTTTCAGAGAACGGTGTATGGGGGCATTTTCTGGTCGGCGTAAAAAAAAAAAAAAATGAGAGAAATTTAATCTATGTGCTGGTCAAAATGTGTCTAGATCGGCATTAAAAGTGAAAAAAAGGGAGAATAAAAAACCGGGATGAAAAAAAATCTTTCCCGGTTGTATCGCTTAAAAAAAAAAAAAAAACGAACTTTACTTAAGTGCCAGCTTCTAATACTTGGACGGTTATACGGACCATTAATTTCTTGGAACGCTTCCGACGACTTAGCTTAATGGAGACCAGAAGTACTTTTTTTTATATATAAAGTTTCACGAAAATACAGAAGCTACATTTTGCAGGGAAAATGGGAGCACTCGCACAACATGGTGGCCGAATTTTTGCGAACACGTGAACGGGCATTACGTAACAATTTCTTATTTTCCGAGCCAATCCCGCCTTCGCCAAAAAATTGGATACAGAAATCATATACACTTCCCTTCACAAATATAGTTAACTTAGGAAAGAATTCAAGTCCCTATTTCTACGAAACGTGCACTTGATTAAATCTTACTTTTAGGCTAAAAAAATCTGTTTGGTGATAGACGAAAGGGTAGGGGCGTTTTTAACAATGATAATTTCAGAGCTTTAAACACCCGTAGAATTTGAATAAGGAGTGAGACACATTGACAGCTTTGAAAACAAAAATGGCGATAAAAACTTAGGTCCTGAGTATTTGACCCTGTACGCAATGACGAAAAATTAAAATTGGTCCTGAGTATTTGGCGACAAAAAAATTAGGTATACCATAAAAAATGGCGACAAAAATTAGGTATACTATAAAAAATGTTTGGTATACTATAAAAAAAATTGGTATACTATATAAAATGGTGACAAAAAATTAGGTCCTGAGTATTTGGCATGGTACGCAATGAGGAAAAATTAAAATTGGAGGCAAACGAATGTGCACCGACGTAGACGTTTCGCTCTGCAGTTTTCCTACCTGAAAAGAAACCTAAAAAAAACTGGGAGTGATATAAATGATTAAAATAATTTAACTGGGCATAAAAATCAGCAAAATTACGGAGGCAATATTAATAATATGAGATTAAACAAAAGATATTTTCAGTGATTTATAAAATGAACAAATTAGTAAAATCATGCACTGCACTGATTATGATACGCTTTCCAACATAATAGAAATCATTACTGAAGTTATGAGGATAATGGCTGTGGAATAAATCTTGCTCCTGTGCCCTGACCTTTGACCCCATTTCGATGATGTTAAACAGAATTGGTTCAGTATACTTCCGTAACAACGTGATAAAGTTTTGTCGCAATGGAAGCATTTTTAGTCAAGTTATGAGGATAACTGCTGTGGGATAAATCTCGCTCCTGCGCCCCGATCTTTGATCCCATTTCGATGATATTCGAACGAACTGGTTCAGTATATCTCCGGAACAACATAATAAAGTTTTGTCGCAATCGAAGCATTTTTTACGCTTTCCAACCGTAGGTTAAAGAAGCGTATATGCTCCAGCTTTGTCCGTCTGTCTGTCTGCCCGTCCGCACGCTAACTCTCGTAAAAATGATTCGATTTAGATGAAATTTTAGTATGTGGTAGGAGACCACCTGGGGACGAACCCTATTGAAAATGAGCGAAATGGGGTAAAAGGTCAAGACATAAGACCGGGATGCATTCTATTGCCCTTATGCGTCATAACTCACGTAAATATGGTTCGATTTCGATGGAATTTTAATATGTGGTAAAAGATCATCTGGGGACGCACCCTGTTGAAAATGGGCGAAATGGAGTCAAAGGTCAGGACATATAGGAGGGGGATCCATTCCATCGCCTTATGCGTTTTAACTTACGTAAAAATGCTTCGATTGAGACAAAACTTTATCATGTTTTTCCGGAATTATACTTTACCGGTTCTGTTGAATATTATCGAAATGGGGTCAAAGCTCAGGTCATAGGAGTGAGATTTATTCTACAGCCATTATCCTCATAACTTGAGTAACAGTGAAAATCCTCCAAATACGTGGGGTCAGTGAATAAACAAAGATATCGCTCTTTCCACGTTCAGCAACGCACAGCAACCGAAAAATTGTTATTCGGCCGCCGCCGGGGAATTGAATCCCGGATCTCTCGATATCTAGTCGAACGCATTAACCTTTCACCAAGGTGGCCAACAATCCACGGCGCTATGTGCGTTTTCCTATCAGCATCTAACATTATAAATCTGTAAGGTGGGCTCAGCTACTGAGACGTCTCAATCTGGTGGGCATTAACGGCATGGCTATAGATTAATTAAAGCAGTTAAATCCAAAGAGCGAGATCCAAAGTGAAAATCCTCCAAATACGTGGCGTCAGTTGATAAACAAAGACATCGCTCTTTCCACGTTTAGCAACGCACAGCAACCGAAAAATATTTATTCGGCAGCCACCGGGGAACCGAATCCCGAATCTCTCGATATCTATCCGAGCGCGTTAGCCTTACGCGCTCGGCTAGATATAGAGAGATTCGGGATTCGGTTCGCCGGCGGCGGACGAATAAAAAATTTCGGTTGATGTGCTTTGCTAAACTTCAGTAATAACTTCAGTAATGATTTCTGTTATGATGGAAAGTGTATCATAATCAATGCATTGCATGATTTTACTAACTCGTTACGTAAGTTATGGCGCCTAATGGCGATGGAATGGATCCCGCTCCTATGTCCTGACCTTTGACCCCATTTCGTCCATTTTCAGTAGGATTCCTCCCCATGTTGTTTTCTAATACATACTGAAATTTCATCGAAATCGAACCATTTTACGCGAGTTATCTTGCGGACGGACAGACAGACAGGCGGACAAAGCTGGAACATATTCGCTTCTGAAAGCGTAGAAAAGGAGCACTGCACTGGAACAGTAAGTCAATAACGGCACTAAAATGAGTAATACAAATAACGTACAGTGTAAAAATGAATGTCAGGAAATTTAAATCCCTATTTGATTTTTTTCTTCTTTGTTTCGGGGTACTGTGACAAATTCGAAGACTTATGAGAAGTCGCCTTTCCCTACCTTGGGGCCACTGGTTCCAGGAAAGGGAGAAGGCCTGCGCCGTAAGACAAACGCACCATCTATGCCTCATTTGGGACTCGAACACAGGCCCAACTTGGACGACTGGCCAGAAACTTGCACCTCTGACAATTTGTCCAAGATGGGCCTGGGTTCGAGTTCCGGATGAGGCATGAGTCATGGGTTTGTCTTTTGGCACTGGCTCTCTCCCCTTCCTAGAACCAGTGACTCTAAATTAGGGACGGAGGGCTTCTTATAACCCTATATTTTATTAGATGAACGACCAAGTCTCAAGTTTCCGATTAATTTGAATATAACCGTCACAGGTGTAATCCCATATTCCATTCATGATTTATCTGCTCCTCCGGGCTATCACGGGACAGGATTCCTAACCTCCAGATTCGCTAAACATTAATGCGGGTGGCTTCGACTAGCGAATGCTGTGATGGTCATATTCAAATTAATCGGAAACTTGAGACTTGGTCGTTCTGGGTGGTGTAGTGGTTAGCATTCCCGGGCGCTACCTGGGAGACGCGGGTTCAATTCCCGCTCCAGGACGACGAAATTTTAACGTTTTCGGATATTATCTGTCTTACCATCCTTGTCATATTTACACAAAAAGAAAAAAAAAAAAAAAACGGATTGTCATTTTCAAAATTTGTAGAAAAACACTGATACAAATTGTAGCCAAGGTGGAGGTCAACAAAATCAAAGACCGAATCTGGAGCAATACCGCGCGGATGCTGACAGTACTTGTCAATATTGTATTGTCCTCTGACAGAATAAAAAAAAAAGCAAAAAAGGATGAAAACACTGGATATCAGTTGACAGAGTCTCACGAACGCAAATTTGCGGCGTCACTAAGTCACGGCAAGAAGAATTGCCATTGTGAAGTAGCGGAAAGTTTTTTGAATATTCAGGGAATTCCGCTGGACACTTTTCACAAGCGTATAGTTAAATTCTATGCAGAACCATCCCATGTCATTCTGGTGCTTTCCTCTCTAAAACCGCAGAGTACGTTTCAGGGAAGGTAAAGAATTCCACGAAGAAAAGGAAAAATCTGGAAAACTTTGCACAGGATTGTTAGGCTCAGAATGTTTGAAAGTGCCTAGTATTTAATTTAAAAGCTTGTAACGTACTACAGAGGTGAAACACGTGTCAAAACGGCAAAGTTGCAGCGATAAATTCCGTCGGTGTAGCTTAATTAGTAGAGCATTTGGCTCCGGAGCAGAAGGGTGTGGGTTCAATCCTGGAAAACCAGAAAATTTGTGTTTTCATAAGCATACTCCGCGTGTGTTTAAATACTGATCTGAGAAAGAGATTTTACATTGCCTGTATTTTACAGAATATTTAGAAAGTATCTCTGACATTCCCCTGTACTGAAACCGATGAGTTCAATTACCCGATAAAAGAAAATAATATCCGAAAGGGAAAAAAGTTACATTTTTTTTTTTTTTCTACGGATGATTTGGGTTGGGTAACTTTTCTCGAAAATTGGGGAAAACTCTGTCTTTGGAAAGGAGGATATTTACATCCTTCAAATATAAAATCTACCAAATAAACACAGCATTTCTTTCCCAGTGCTAATTTGAATTCCATACAATATCAACATGCTTTGTCCTCTTTGATTCATCCCACCATCTCTTTGCGAAAGATTTACAGAGATTAAGTGGTACCTATAAAAAAAATGATTATTTTACTGGACTTAGGGAGGCACGAAAATGTGCTTATATTTCACATGAAACAGTTTTTGGAAGAATGTTTCCGTAGTTTCACAGTATTCTGAAACATCGAGGCTGAAGTTTCACTTGCAAAGTAAATATGTTACCCAACTGCGAGCATTAAATATAAATTTTTTTCGGATCTCTAAATGGTATGAATAATTTTTATTATCTTTAGCAACGGCATTTCGATATACGCAGAAATTGCGATGTGAGAAAAGAAAACATTTTGCGCCGTTTCCAAGTATGCACAAATTGTGATGTTAGAAGAGAAAAAACTTTTTGCACCAGTTCCCAATATGCACAAATTGCGATGTTAGAAGCGAAATTTTGTTGTACCATTTCCAAATATGCACAAATTGTCATGTTAGAAGCTAAAACTTTATGCACCATTTCCAAGTATGCATAAATTGTGTTGTTAGAAGAGAGAACTTTTTGCACCAATTACAAGCATGTACAAATTGTGATGTTAGAAGAGAAAAAAATTATTCAAGCTCCAAATATGCACAAATTACGATGTTAGAAGCGTAAACTTTCTGCACCATTTCTAGGTATGCACAAATTGTGATGTTATAGAAGAGAAAACCTTTCCCGCCATTACCAAATATGCACAAATTACAGAGTTAGAAGCAAAGTGCAGCAAATCAATAAAAGTTTTGGCATCTTTTTTTTACCAAGAATATATTAATAATTTTACTTCAAGTGAAACATTCCTTGTAATAGTTAAAATAGTTAAGTGATATTATGTTCTCTTTTAAACTCTTCGAATAGAAAAGTTAAAGATTTACAACATTTGACAATTCTCCAAAATATTTAAAATTATGTTTCGAAAAAATAAAGAAAACAGTCAGAGTCGGAAAAAGTTTTGGAACAAAATTTTCAAAAACAGATTCGGTTTGCATGGTGAAGGGAAAAGAAAAGCCAAAACGATTGTCTTCTCTCTTTCTTTCTCTTTTACCCCAGAGGGAAATGCTTTAACACAATTGACTATGATACTGTTTTGTCTATATTCTTTTGCTCATAGTATGAAGCTTTTCTATGTGTGAATTTTAATATTAAGGAGTGTGACAAAAATTAACGATTTCACCAGTTCTAAGTAACACAAAAATAAATTTTTGCTTAATGTGATTCCCGAATCCTCTGTTATGAACGTAATCTAGTTCTTCCTTTGATTTTCTTCCTTTTTCTTCACCTTTCTAATTCGGCATTTGTAATAGGCTAACTTACGAACCTCAGAACATAATATGTGAGTAAATATATTATGCCGAAATGTAATGTTAACAACATGTACAAATATTTGAATAATAGAAACAAATATGAGAAATACAATTCTTTTTTTATTCTTCCAGGTATCGGACTTCCCAAAAGAGCCATAAAACTTTTCAGCTCCAAAAGCATGTAAAAAAAAAAAAAAAAAAAACATACATGCACAGAATCACGCACACACACACACACCCCTTTCATTTCTCGCTGGGTACTTTCTTCTGCAAGCACGGGGATCTGAGTTCTCCATAGCTCCTTGAATTAATGGAAGCGCTGGATAAACAGAATTACATATGCAAAAGAGGATAAGGTATATTTATTTTATCCGCAATTCTTTCGGCTATTGCCTCTCTAACCAAGTTACGGCTGAGTTTGAGGAGGGGGGATGAAAACCGGGAGGGGGTCGGAAACTGAGCTATCTACCAGAGTTATGCGTTCACTGCCTCGGGACTACTTCGCCGCCTCTGCAGAACAACAAGTTCACGCCGAAGAAATGTTTTCCTGCGTTTCTATCTGACTGGGCAGATTCACTGGCTTGGGGTTATACTGTAGGGGAAAAAAAATTAAACCATCACGCGGATTCCTGGCAAGCACTGGAGACGCACAGAGAGAGCTTCAAATGCCTTTAAATTACTTTCTTCTGCTTTTCTAACACTAAACATGAACTTTAATTTTTCAAAAAGTTTATGTACGTACTATATACTCCAAATATAAAATGTGCCGCGGACGAAATAGATATCTCGCTCTTTCATTTCGTAACAGCCATAAGCTCAAAAATTAAATTTCCTATGTCAAAATACTGATCTGAGAAAGAGAAAAAATATAATATATATAACGAGGTTATCATAATTTTTATGCATCACTGTCGTTTAATGTCTGATTGTGAAATTGACTTTCGGTGGTCCAGTGTTACGAGGCGTTGGTTTCTGATCACTCTTCGGAGATGGGTCCGGGTTCGAATCTTAGGTGAGGCATGGATGGTGTGTTTGTCATACAGCACCAGCTCTCTCCCTTCCCTGGAACAAGTGGCCCTAAATTATGGTCTGGCGACGGCTTATAGCTCGTTGAGTTACCCACGGTGGTCGACAAATCCCAAAGATAAAAAAATATATATGAATTACAATTTTCTCTATAAGAATTGCTATTGAACTGAAGATTTTTTGTTCTTGCTTTGATTATAGCACATCCAGTTGTTCATGGTGGGCGCTTTACTCCCTATCCCACCCCGAAAATGATTTTCTTTTAGAAGTTCGCATAGAAGTAAATAAAACTGTATAATATGAAACTTACCAAACTGTAATTATTTTACACATTCCTCAACGAAATAAACAGTAACGATGATTCGATTAATCAAAAATCCGCTTGTCTCGCTTTTCCACATCATGCTGCTGAATTGGAAGTCTTCCTCTTGAAAAAATTTATGTATTTTTTATTTCTCTTTATGAAGAATTGGACGCTAGTATTTTGCTTTTAATTGTGGAAACGCCCATGTATAGTGTAATATTGCTTTGTTTATCTTCATTTAAACAAATGAGCAACATAAGCGATCAGTGAAAGCTTTACTTGATAAGAAAATCCCACAATTATTTACGTAGCAAGCGAAAATATGTTCGGTAGGCCTACGGATGTCTGGGTGGCTGCTTTATTTTTAAGAGTTTGGGAACAGAAGAAGGAAAAGGAAAATCAGTTGTTTTTTTTTTCAATATTCCTTTGAGCAAAAGTTGTAGGTATGTCATACTTTTGAATGTTAGAAACTGGCACTGCACACAATACCACTGGTATTCTTGCTAAAATAACCCGAATAATTCTTTAAAATTTTGAGTATATCGTCAAACACAGTGGCGCCCAACCCATGGTGGGCGGTGAGGGCACGTGCCCCAGAATCGAAGGCTGAGCGGTGTCCCCCCTCCTCCCATGAATTTCGTAAGCCACAGGATCTTAGTACGCATAATACTTTTATGATATTTTTATATTCTGTTTACATCAAATGGAACAACAACATGCCTGAGGAACAGGGCCGGATTAAGTGGGCGGGGGGCCTAAAGGGGCAAGTCTTGGGACTCACCATAACCAAGGGGCCCAGAAGGCATGTCTGCGCAAGTAATAGATAGGTAGAGAGGGGGGGGTATAAAATAGTTTTACTTCAGTCTCGTATGAATTCCACTTTGTCAGAAACAAACGCTGGAAAAGGAACAGATTTCAAGGCAGTGATTCACCAAATGTAGAGGTTTTATGTCGCTGTGTGCAATGGGTTCGGCAAGACAGTTTCAACTTTTTCACTACCATCTACCCATCAGCGGAGTAACTACCACTCCCGCAGCTGGGGAGGGGGGGCAGGTAACGGAGGGGCGTACTGCAGCTGCCAGTTACAGTTTTATGAAAAAAATTCGAACACGCACAATAATTAACCCAAAGATTCATATTTTGCTTTAAGATATATTTAGCTTTGCCTAAATAAATTCCTAGTTTCACTTTTAAAACACTGAATGTCCTGCAGATTGAAAGGATTCGGCTCTTTGACTCTGTAAAGGATGTGGGAAAACAGTCAGTTACCTAGGATTACGTGCACGACAGGCGTCAACATTTATTCACAGCAGCCGCAGATCTGCTATGTGTAAGAGGGGGATTTCTTCAACTGATTTATTTTAGTTTTGGGAAAAGAAATTACACGTATTTTCAAATCTATTACTTAAAAAGTAAAGAGTACAGGGCTCTAGATACCACCTTTACTTTTGCAGACACTCTCTCTGACTTCCTAATACTCCCCCCCCCCCAACCACACTACACACACACCGCGAAAAATGCATTCTCTCTCGTGTTCAAAATCCCGGGAAAATTACTATGCTTAGGGGTGCTGAAGTAAATCTTGCAGGGGGGAGGGTGGGGCGCACATTGTGCTAGTTACGCTCCTGCTACCCACACCTCCCAATTTGCTCTTGGGACCGTTAATGGTCGAAGTCCCCTGCGGCCTCACATTGCATAACAAAAAAGATGCACTAAGAAAAGTACACAAAGCTAAATCATTAGGAAATCCAAGACAAAATACAGGAATCTTAAGCTTTTAATTCATGTTCTTGTGAGAACAATGAACAATACAATGACTTATTATAAAAACTATGAAGATAATTTAATAATTGCAGTTTCGTTTTTTAACGGACTTCATAATAAATTTCCATCATTTGGGCGTCCACTCAGATGTTTTAGTCTAGGGGCCCACTCAAATGTCTTAGTCTAGGGCCCCACTCAAATCTCTTAGTCTAGGGTCCCATTGAGGCCTTAATCCGGCCCGCTTAAGAATTCTCCTAATGTTAGCAAGCCAACCGTTTTTTCCTTGTAAAGATATTCAGCTATGAGCCCAGAACTTAAATAAAGACGCTCTCTGTAACACAGTCTCATCTACTAGTGTGTCCTGGTCTGTTATCATACTCTTCATATGCCCATACATTAATTAGCCGCTTCCTGCAGTTTCGACTACTACACAATGCATCTAATTTATTATTACATCTAATTATTATTACAACGTATCGCGCCCCAAGGGAAAAGTAAACGTTTCTTCCTTCACGGAGCTTGGAGGCATTCTTCTATGTCACTTTGTTTTATAAATTATGGTTAATTCACTAACACATGCCGCGAAGAAAAGAATGCGTCTTCTGTCGTGGGGGGGGGGGTTCCTCTCTCCTCCTTGGGAATACAGAAAGTTCCGATGTACAAACATTTCTCGAGGAGGAAAAATACAGTAACATAACTTCACCTATGTTACAGAGATTTTACGAAGTCATTCGAACCACCTAACTTCAACATAATGCACGTTGCTTACTTATTTTAAATTCCTTGCGCCATGCTGAAAATCTGAAAATTTGCTGTACGCATTCCAAGACCAACAAATGAGATGGAACTATATAGATAACGTAGCCAGTACTGTTGTGTCACGAATTGCTCTTGGAAAAAATGTCTTCGGTAAATTCTGATATTGTGTTCGAAACTTACATTCTGTAACTGCTACACATCATTGTTGCATTTTAAAATATTTGATTTGTAGCATAAAAACTCTCAGTGGGAAAACATTTTGTAATATTTGTATTCTATTATTTAATTTATTTGAAATTCAAGTTTAAGCTTCGCTTTATCCCGCCTTAAAGAAAAGTAATAAAAGTATTATAATACAGTGTGCACATATTAGATGCGGACCAGAAAAAAATAGGTGCGGACCACTAACTTCTGCTATACACTTGTCCTGAGGACCGTTGAATTTTTTAAGAAGTTCTACCAGTGTCCTAGAGTGTTTGCTGTTGGATAACTTCATAGAATATTTGCGTTGTTGCAACAATTACGAGAAATTTTAGGAGGGCTTAATTAAATTTTAAAATGCTACCATAAACACTGAAATATTGTTTCCTATGAAATTTACTGTGTACCTTCAGAAAATAGAGGTGTTGCAACGGTTCGCACAAACTCCCTGACTGTGTTATTGAGATTACGAAGTATCCCTTGAGCACCGACATTAAAACATCTGTGTTTTGGGAATGTTTCAGTAGCAATACAGCAAATTTGTTCTAAATGATATGTGTAGCCAGCTTTTTATCGATTGAAAGTGCAATTACTTTTTAAATATGTATAGCCAGCTTTTCATCGATTGAAAGTTCAGTTACTTTCCATTTGCATATACTCGTACGGACTAATTTGATCTGAAATTCTGGTAAATAAAAAATGGCTTGCTTTAAAAATGAAGATGGGTACCTTTCTGCCAGACCACACCCTTTTTGGTAAAAATTGCAACAAGCTGTTCTTTTAAGAAAGAAGCTGCATAAACATCGTATTTGAGATGATTCTCGACGGAAATCTGTAAAACAAAACCAAAAATTTATGCATTCATAACTGCAAATTCAGACCAAAATTATGAATCGGTAAGTAAAATAAAAAGAAGCAGTAACCTTTCGAAGTTACCTTTCCGTCTGTACACTTCATGAACTGCAAAAAAATTGCTAAGTTTTCTAGGATTCTACAACGGTTTCACTGTTGCTAAATGATTTCTTTATCAATTTCTCAGACTCTCTAAGTGTGAATGATGACAGTATGTTTTCCAGATGGGTTTTATTTACCATCCTAGTGAAGGGATGCTCTACAGTGGCATAAATTTAGGTAAACATGAAAAAAACAGTATCATTAAAGTCAACAACAAAAACAAAAAGCATGCGTAAGTCACGAGAATGTATACAGATTTCATAAAACAAATAACTTTTTTCTACTGACATACCCTTTGAATTCAAATGTTTGAAAATGTTGATAAGTTTTGCCCTTGTGCAAGGGGAAAAATGCAGTCTCGTAAGTTTGCTGAAACAAAATAACTTCCTCACTTTATTTGACTATGATCACCGTTATGAAGCAATACTTTAACATGTAGTACCTACGTGCTTTTGATTAGCATTGGCTAAGTATCCGCATGCATTTGATTGCAATCAGCGTTACGTAACATGTTCCAATACTTCCACATGTAGTACCTGCGTTTTTTTTAATAGCATCTGTTTAGTGCCTTCGTGTATTTTATCACAATCAGGGTTATGTAATATGCTTAAGTACTTCAATGTGTAATATTTTCATGTATTTGATGCCAAAATAAATCACTCCCTCTCTTTCTCCCCCAATAAAAAAATGTATACACAAAAAAAAAAAAAAAAAAAAACAGTACACCGCATTAAGAAAAGTAAAGCAAAAGGGGGGGGGGGATTATGTGTGATAAAATCAGTAATTCTTTCTCTTGCCGTTCATTTCAAGATAAAAACACCCTACAAGGCGAATATGAAAAAAAAAATGAAAATGAATTTAAAAAAACACTGATACTTAAAATTAGATGAAAAAACAAACTTAAAATTACTAAACAGTTTCAAGACGTAATGATCGCAGCCCCAGTTCTGGAGACCAATAGCTTTTTAAAAGCTATGTTTCTCAATTAATTATGTTATCAGTGTAGAAGCATCTTTGCTGAGCGTAAGGTTTCCGTTCTAAAAAAAAAAAAAAAAAAAAAAAAAAAAAGAAATGTCGCAGTTGGCGACGAGGAACAAAACAATCGGAAAATTGTGTTACAATTGGATTTTGGGAGTTATATCCTAAACCTGAAGAATTAAAATCAAAGACGTCGGGCCAACAGAAAGGAATCATATTCTGCGTACGAGAGTTTGTTGTATTAACTATTAACCGTTAAGCATTTTATTGTGTCTGTGCGTGTGTGTAACTGAGCATCAATTTTTTTATGTTCTGGGCAAAAGTGTTAAAGAAGAAAGTACTTGACTCGTATAAACAGTGATCTGACCCTACAAAATGTTCGATTATGAAATGACGATAATTTACTTAAATTCACTGAATACTACAGTATTTATTGCATTTGCCGTATTTCTGGGTTTTTTTTTTTTTTTTTTTTTTGTTATTGGAGGTTTAACGACCACCGTGAGCAACTCAATGGGCTATAAGCAGTCGCCCGTCCCTAATTTAGGGCCACTGGTTCCAGGGAAGGGAGAGAGCCAGTGCCGTAAGACAAACACAACATCCATGCCTAACCAGGATTCGAACCCGGACCCCTTACGGACGAATGATCAGAGGCCAACGCCTTAGACCACTGAGCCACCGGGGCGGCACTGGTGGGTTCGTTAACTTACTTATGCCCTCTTTTTACACGAGTTTCAAGTTAGTCCCAGAAGTTACAGTACAAATACCGTCTGTGTTAAAGCAAGTGATAGTTACGCAAATAAAACTTATGCCGGACCTAAATGCCCGGGCCGGGCTCGGGCCTAAAAATATTGCTTCTGCAGGGCTCTAGTTGACGTCCTTCCGCTTCTCACGTTTACAACAGTTTTCTAAACATGTCATGGTTGCAACACTAAACTCAAATGTTATTTTAAACAAGATTCCAGCATTCCTTACTGTCTTTATTTTCTCTTTCGCTTAAACAATGTACTTCATCTCTTGGGCAACATTCCACAGATGTTTCTGCAATTGTGAAACAATTTGCTCTAAGAGAACAACACTGACATATTTATAACGCTGAAATGCAGTATCCTGCTCGAAATATGAAGCCGAAATTTTTCTCTCCTAATTTTGAACAAAAATTTTACATATTCGTTCTGTCAATGTTTCGCGATTTGTCTCGATCGTTTTAGCAAAAATAAAATATTGCATTTTCTCTAGAGTTGATCAAGTTGAACTTACATGAAGTGACCGTGTTGAATGTTTGGCCGCATATTGTGTATGAGAGGTAATATCACAAGTGCTCTCCTACCAAATATAAAAAATATTCCAGAACTAGCATGTTCTTCTTACTTACACAGGAACATTCAAAGCATATCATCGTCTTTCAATAATTTTCGGTCGTGACAGCTTCCCATTATTTCGACAGTTTTTCAAATTTTGAGGGATTGAATCACCCTTTCATTCCTGAAATTTTCGTTTTAATTCCGAAACTCTATCCTGCCTGTAAGTTTCCTGTATTACGGAAAAAATAAAAAAAAATTACCAAACTTTTGGGCTTAGTAATTCTCCGCCTTTGATTTTATTTTACGGTTTTTCTTTCTTTCTTTTTTGGAAAATTTATGAAGTGTAGAAACTGGCCGGTATGAAGTATAATCACATATCCAGTCATAGCCTCAAGCGAAGCGTTACCAATGACATCTCTGGATTTGTGGCCACAGCGAATGGTGATCAAGTACGAAGGAGGTGGAGTATCAAAACTCCACCCAGCATTTTTCAGGATCGTTTCCTGCCGTCCCCATGGTTTGTAGGTCCCTCTATATGCCTCCCACCGAACATTATCCGTTACCCCCAATGTGGCGCATCGGTCGTATTAGCGATACTTAGATTTTTACACGAGAGAGAGACTGCAACGATCCATCATGGGGTAGCGGCCTAGCCTGACAGCTTTGTCGCGCCATTAGAGGGATTGATACGGAATCGCCACTGCGGGGACTCCTGCGGTTACTTTTTTCTTTTTCTGTCTTTATTTTCTTTCATTTTTTTCTCCCTCCTGGACGAAAGATTTTGATGAATTACATCATTTCTAGCACCAAATCTCGGCTGACGGTTTTCCGTCCACCCCATCTCTCAACGTAGCAGTTGCTTTGAAACTCCCCCACCTACCAGAGATCCCCAGCCGTACGACGTAGCTTTTGGTGGAACTTACTACGCAGATTTCGAGCTCTTAAAAACCGCATTAGGATCACAGCTGCAGAAAACGCATAGGCGACTGAAAAACATCTTGTCTGAATTTCACTTTTTTCGGGGATATCTCTGGTTGTGTTTCAATGTAAAGCACCAGATTGCTTGCTGCCTCAAATGAGTAGGTGTGAGGCAAATTGTGTGCAGAACATAAATTAGGAGGTTTTCTTCAAATGGATAATTTTCCTCTGCACTGAATATTTTTACCTCTTGCAATAATCCTACTGTTTGTGGAGTTATCTAAAATATAAATTACCAATCTCGCGTTTCAAGTTTCCACATAGCTTTTGGAAATAAAACTGAAATGTACAAACACTTGTGTTCTTACATTTAAGGTATAACTTTCAAGTCAACTCTTAAACTTCTAAATGCTGCACCAAAAATGATTCCCTTTTAATAAGGAATGTTTGTAGCCAAAAAGTATCACCAGTCAGAAATTTAAGGAAATAAATTCTAAATATAGCTTCAGGAAATAATAAGTCTCAAATCTGTGTTACTTTTGGGTTCTTATATTTGGATTACAGCATTTGAGCCCTACTCTAAACCTACAAACAGTACGAAAAGAAAAAAACACCAATTCCTTTGATTTGAAGTAATTCTTTTGTGCCAGTGTGTGTGGCTGAAAAAGAGCGTCTGTCTCAAGGTTAAAGAAATAAATTCGAATTATAGCTCCAGGAAATGAATCCCGAATCTGGCGAACTTTGGCGGTTCTTGCATGAGGAGTAGAGTGTCATGTGGTTGTTGCTGTTCTGTTCAGGTTCGATATTTAAGCTTAATTCAGCTTAATTTCAGCTTGTTGTGATTGTTATGCAGAAAGAATATCAGGAAGAAAGTATAAAACAAGTTAGTAAAGTCATGCAGTGCATTGATTAGGATACGCTTTCCAACATACCAGAAATCATTACCCAAGTTATGAGGATAATAGCTGTGGAATAAATCTCGCTCCTGTGCCCTGACCTTTCACCCCATTTAGATGATATTCAACAGAACCGGTTCAGTATACCTACGAAACAACGTGATAAAGTTTTGTCGCAATCGAAGCATTTTTACGTACGTTATGACGCATAAGGGCAATGTAATGGATCCCTCTCCTATGTCATGACCTTTGACCCCCATTTCGTCCATTTTCAATAGGGTTCGTCCCCAGGTTGTCCCCTACCACATACTAAACTTTCATCGAAATCGAAAAATTTTTACGCGAGTTACCGTGCGGACGGACTGATAGACTCACAGGCAGACGGGCGAAGATGGAGCATTTACGCTTTTTCAACCTACTGTTGGAAAGCGTAAAAAACAGTTGCCGCACTAAAGCCATTATTTATGACTATCTGATTATCGTTGCCCGTTTTTCCTTAGTCCCTTAATTCTGAAGTTTTCAGTGGTCTTGCTGCTTATTCTGTTTCCTGGTTATTCGCTCTTTCGTACTTACTCTAATCCTACGTAGCTTTTCGTTCTTTTGCATTGGCCCTTCGGAGAACCGAACAGCAACTCCTTCCTAGATCATGCTTTTGCGATCTGTGTCGCATGATCTTCTCTCGACTCTCCTCTGTCTCGACCCCTAGCTTGAAGGAAAGCGCATTTTTCTCGGTTCCAAGAGCAATGAAATCATTTAGCCTTCTGACAGCGCTTTCGGATCGCAATGTACAAACCGCTGCTTAGGCCAATAAAGTCATAAAACAATTAAATACTTCGTGAACGTACAAAGTTCGATTTCCGTGGGAAACGCTGCTGCTTTAAAACTCTACTATGACCGTTGGCGACCTGACAAATAATATCTTTAAGACCATTTTCTATTCTGACGACAAAGAGACTTATTAGTGAATATTCCCTGCTTGGAAATGCATTAATTCTAAAATTTTAAGAAACTCCTTAACAAAAGCAATAAGTAAACCCGCAAAACTAGAAACCAAAGCCCATTTAAGACGGGGCTAGGGGGCTGCAGCCCCGGGCGTTGCATTTTCAACGCGGCCCATAATTTTTTTCCAATCTTCTTGTTTTTCCCAATTATTTCTTTCCGTAATTTCTTGTTTTTCCCAATCATTTTTTTCCCGTAATTTCTTGTTTTTCCCAATCATTTCTTTCCGTATCGAAGTCACAGATTTAATCAAAATATCGACTCTAAAAGATTTAATCAAAATCCTCACAGATTTAATCAAAATCTCGAAGTCACAGATAAAATCAAAATCTCTACTTTTAAGAAGTCACAGATTTAATCAAAATCCTCGGTTCTTTTGCATCAAGACTTTCTCGCAGGATTTGGAAATTACTTGTAGGTTACAGCTGAGGCAGTGAAATCTCATTAGATTATATAAACAGCATTCACATGCATTGCAAACGAAACTGGTGTTCAAAATTAACTCGACAAATACAAATTCAAGAATATGTCTAAAACGGTAACACCGATTGTCAAGATTTTTCAGAGGCATGTGCAAGGGGAAACGATAAGTCGACGTATCAAAACAACATTGCGCTAACCCCTATGGAAATACCTTTTTTTTTTTATTGGAGGTTTAACGACCACCGTGAGCAACTCAATGTGCTATAAGCAGTTAGCCACTAGCTACAGGGAAGGTAGAGAACCAGCGCCGTAAGACAAACACAACATCCATGCCTCACCGGGATTCGAACCCGGACCCATCTCGGATGAATGATCAGAAGCCATCACTTAGACCACTACGCCACCGGGGCGGCTGGAAATATTCAAATGACGACCGTACGCTATCGAGTTGGCAGGCAAGCAACCTTGAGAAACCCTGTTCTGAGCGGGGTGCTGCACTCGAAGCTTGAGCTGAGACTGTTAGTGGAAGGATGGCTCCTCACCATAGCTTAAAAGACTCTTTACGGTGGAGAACCATCGATAGATTGGAAGCACGGCAATCGCAAGCTGAGGTAGCAAGATGGCTGACCGTGTCGGGGCAAGTGATGTCCAATATATGGAGACAGTTACATGAAACAGGAACAATAACCAGAAGGCCGGGTCAAGGACGCCCACGAACCACAACAAATTAGGACGATCGGTATTGGTCTCTAACAGCTCGCCACCATGGGAAATCGACAGCCAGGCAACTCTCGCAGCAGGTCTCCTCTGCTATGGGAACTCTGATATCGAGGCAAACAGTTTACAGAAAACTCCACGAGAGAGATCTGTGCGCAAGAAAGCCAATGATCAGTATTCTACTCGCCGCATCGCAGAGAACAGTCAATTAAGTCCAGACGTAATCACCCCTTGACCCCCTGATCAATGGGTCAGTGTTATATTCACTGATGAGTCGCCATACAGCCTAAACACGGATTCACGACGTTTGGAGAGGTGGAAAGTCGAAATGTTTTCTCCAACATTAGGGAAATTGAGCACTACATGGTGGAGGACTCCTGCTTTGGGCTGGCATCATGTTGGATGGGCGCATGCTGCTACACGTGTTTTCAGGAGACACCCTGCTTGCTTCACGCTGCAGGGATGACATCCTAGAGTCCTATGTATTGTTTTTAAGAGGAGCTGTTGGCCTCCCGTTCTTTTATATGGACGATAACACCCATCCCCAAAGAGCTCGAATAATCGGCAAATATCTGTAGAGTGAAGATATTCACAAAACGGAGTGGCACGCAAGATCTCTGCACCTGAACTCGATAGAGGATGTCTGGGATGCCCTAAGAGGAGCAACTGCAAACGGTAGTCCCCTTTCTAGAATCTTCCCGGTACTTGAACCGGGTTGATAGAGGAGTGGCACTTATTGCTCCTACCTCTCATTCAGAGCCTTGTAAATCGCATGAGGGCTCGCTGTGCGAGCTGTATCGCTGTTCGAGGTAATCACACTCTTTATTAGTCCCTCGAAATCAGCGCCACCTGCTGCATCACTTTCGGACTGCCATGCTGTCACGCCAAGCATGCTACCTCCTCTTGCGGTGATAACATTCCTTTTCTGTTGTGCATACTGCTGCGTTATCGATATACGTATGTTCGCACTAACTGTCATTAAACTCTGTCATGTGGATTTTGCGTTATTCCCGATTTTGTGTTTGTCACTTTAATTTTGGGCACTAGTGTAAGAGAGAAATGTATCGCAGCGTGTAAGGACTGTTGTTATAATATTGTGATTACTTTTTGTATATATTAATGCCAGCCGTACTTGGCACATTCGTTAAGTTTTACTGATGTCAGCGCTAAGCCGGGTGGTCCCGTACGTCTGAGGGAGGCTTAGAGGGACAGTCCCGAAAGACGAACCGGATTGGACTTGAGGAGATTAGTGTGGGACGCCGACACGAGAATACGATGCAGAAAGGTGCTGGTCAACGTGGATTTATGGTGACGTGTAACTGAAGTCATCATCAACAACAACAACCATGGGTACAATTCCCGTTGGTGTCTGTTGCCATTTTTACTACAGAGGGTGAATCGAAAGTTTTGCAATATTTGCAAAACAAGTCGCGCACTGCAGTCAATCCAAAAAGTGGTAGTCGTTGCTGTGAACATCATTGCATGTCATCGTTCTGTCTGTGGTTGGGACGCCTGAAAGATCAAGGGTAACAATCGGCTAGTTAGGGAACTTTTGCTTTACGAGTTTGAACTCTGCCATAACTCTGCTCAAGCAACACGAAACATTTGTCACGAGAAAGGGAAAGGTTCCGAGGACCACAGCACCACAACCAGATGGTTCAAGAAATTTCGCTCAGGTGACAGAAACCTCGACGATCAGCCAAGGTCAGGTATGCCACGAACCGTGGATTCGGAGGCGGTGCGCCAGACCGTAGAGGCCAATCCGACAAAGAGCAGTCGGAGATTATCTAGCGAGCTGGGCATATCACAGACGACCATGGTTCGCCATCTTCAGGCCCTCGGCAAGGTCTACAGAAGCTGCCACATTGTCCCTCACGTACTGACTTCAGCTGAAGCAAACCGCCTAGTGGAAGTGTGCACGAAACTGTTAGAAAACCAGCTCGATGTACATTTCATTAAGAGAACTGTTACGTGCGATGAAAAGTTGGTCTGTTTCCGTGATCCTAACACACAACGACAGTGGATGAGCCCGGGCCAACTTCCTGAACCTGTTGCCAAACGTGGGCGCTTCGAGCACAAGGTGATGCTCTGCGTTTGGTGGGATTTCGAGGGGATAATCTGTTACGAATTTGTTCCAGACGGTCGGATCATCAGCGCCAAACTCTACTCTGAACAGCTGGAGCGGATGTATGTCGTTTTGGAGGAGAAGTGCCCGTCACTGGTGAACAGAAAGCGCGCTCTCCTACAGCAGGACAACGCTCGGCATCATACAGCACGAAAGACCCGGGCAAAACTCCAGGAACTTGATAGCATCGAACTGATGCCACACCCAGCATATAGTCCGGATCTTGCCTCGTCGGATTAATACCTGTTCATGTCCATGGCCCACTTCCTCCGCGGGCGGCACTTCAACAACTAAGAAGAGGTGGAAGCTGGGGTGAAGGAGTTCTTCGCTTCGTAGGACAAGAACTGGTACCGCCACTGAATCAAAGAACTGGCAGACAGTTGGCTAAAGACGGTGAAACACGATGGGCTATACTTTGAATGTTAGTCATCTTTCATCGTAAAAGTGTTTAAGAAGACATAAAGTGATCCAAATATTGCAAAACTTTCGACTCTCTCTTTGTATATTGTCCCATTGAAGTCTGCTCGTTGTAGCGTGGCTCATTTCTTGAATAGTTCCACCGCACCAGTCTTTAGTATCGTCAGCCCACACACGATAAATTCTTCCTCTTACATTTCTTCCGTTCATTAAGCCAAACACCAATGTCTTTAACTTTCTGTCATTTTTTTATTCTGCAAATGTGTCCAAAGAGTCTTAGTTCTCTCTATATGACTTTTTGGAACAGGGTCTCTTTTTAGTTGTATTCTTCTGTACAGTTCTTCGTTTTTTATCCTCTGGGTGCATCCGTTTCGTAATACGTATTTTATGATAGCTCTTTCTTTCAAAAGCAAGTATTATCCTCTCTGATTCCTTTGTCAATGCCCAAGTCTCTCATTCACATGGCATGCTGCTGAAGATGCATGTCTCGATAATGCTTAATTTAATTTTGAGGCTAATAGCTCTGCTCTTCTAAATTTCATCCATGCCTTTGCAATTTTAATTAAAATTTCTTATTTAGCTATTTAAATCATATTTTATACAGCTTTCGAGATTAGTGAATTTTTTTCACATTTTCAGGTTCTTTGCCTTCCAGAATGATTTTTTTTTTCTTATCTCTTTTGAGCCAAATACCATTGTTTTTGTGTTTTCTATGTTCATCTTTAGTCCATATTTTGTACCTTCTGCAATTCTTGTACCATTCGATCCAGTTTCATTTCATCTTCTTTAATCAGTACAATGTCATCTACGAAACACAGATGGTTGAATCTTTGTCCTCCAATACAAATTCCCGTGTCCTCATACCTGATTTTGTCCAACATTTTCTCTAGATGTGAGATGAAGATACTGGGCTATATTGGATCTTCTTGTCTTGTACCTCTGCTGGTCGTAAACCAAGCTTCATAAATGTTTCCTATCCTGACAGCTGCCTGTGCATTCATGTTTATTTCTTTCAGACGCCAACTTATCCTAGCATCCACGCCATATGATTCCAGCACAGACCAGGTGATGTTTTGTAACTGAAATGCTGCCGTGTTATATATTTACATATGTCGATGTACTTCAATCAGGACGTTGGTCCAGGAATAAAATTGTTGATTTACCTATGTGTGCACTTACGAGTTGAGAATTATGGTTATTCACAAATCTTGGTGGATAAATGAATGACATGGGTATGGAAAAACTTAATGAATGCAGTGGGGAACATGACAGCGGAAACGAACCAGGTGATTCAAAGTTGTACGGGTCCCTTACACAGCGCATCCCTTTCACTCATGTGTGTACGTACATATTGACCCAAAAATTAGGAACCTTTGTGATGAGACAGCCACAAACAATAAAAACCAGTTAATGCAAATATAAGTCACGTAGGCCGATGAAGTTTTATCTTGTCTTTTATAGTAGCATACAGATTATTCGATTGCAATAACTCTTGTAAGCATAGGAAAAGTGCGGAAACTGTCGGAATTCAGGAAAGATCTATTCGTAGGTGTCGCTTAGCGGGAGCCATGATTACAAAAACAAAAGGAATTACTGCTTTCTCAAAACAATCGTTTAAAAAGTATTTAGGGACTAGAAGACAAGCGGATCATTCATATCTAGGAAGCATAATTGTAGCCGGAACTAGACTTTAAAAGCGTGACCGTCGTGCTGTGTTCAGAATTGTATGGAGGTATTCTAATGTGATGCATCTGACTACTGAATTTATCTAAAGTCAAAAGCAGCACACTTCATCCCGAACCACACGTAAGAAGTTGAAAGTCTTGAAAGTCGTCTGCCCACTCGGAAGCCACTTGTCTCAGCAAAAAACGAAACACTCCGCTTGCAGTGGTGCCAAGAACGCAAGGAATGGGCAGTAGATCAATGGAAGAAAGTGATTTGGTCAGATGAATCGCGCTATACATTGTTTTGCACTGATAGTCTGCAGAAAGTGTGGCGAGAATCTCATGAAGCGATGGACCAGACATGCCTTCTGATCACAATCCAAACCATCTAGAAGTATCACTATGCTGTGATAGATGTTCTATTGGTACTGACTGGGTCTGCTGATACCAGTGGAAGGTAGGTGGCATCCAGCGGATATTTGAGTGAGATGGGTTCTGTTTGGTTTCGAATTCCGATGAGGCATGGATGTTGTGTTTGTCTTAGGGCACTGGCTCTCTCCCTTCCCTGGAGCCAGTTGCCCAAAATAAGTGACGGGCGACTGCTTTATAGCCCATCGAGTTTCTCACGATGGTCGTTAGACAAATAACCAAACAACAAACTGCAGCCTGTTAATTTTTTTCTTGCATGTGATGGCATCTTTATGGATGATGATGATGATGATGATGATTACGCATTGTATCATAATCCAGCTAGAATACTTTGATGGACACAAGGAGAACCACCATCGTCCCTCTTGAACTCTACAGTAACCTAATCTCAATCCTATTGAAAATGTATTCGACTTAGAGGAAAGAGCTGCTCTGCTTCCATACCTCTTCTATCAGTACTGAGAGAGTTGCAGGAATGGTTATATTTGGGTCAAAGCGAACTCTATTTCCTCTTGAAATCGGTTCAGCGTTTCATACCTGCTATCATTCGTAACAAAAGTGAGCCAATACCGAATAAAGGTTCTTACGTTTTTGGCCAGTCTACATGTAAGCTGTATGGGCCCTGATGAAATGATTTTTGTATGTGCTTTGAACAGTAAATGATTCATATGCAGAGTCGACGAAAATTAGCGTAGGGATTCTGCTACTGGGATCATTCTTTATAATTATTTTCGGAGATATTTTAACAACTATTTGCTTAACTCCTTTAAATCTGATTGCAAAAAACACTTTGAAGTGTAAGCTCCTTTCTTGCACACTTTGTTTTTGGTCATTTCATATTACTAACTATTTCGTTTTCTTGTTTTACCTCGCACATTATCGAGAGAGAGAAATATTTTTTCTCCTACAAGTTCTGTTATTTGAGAAGGACATTATCTCCATGATGAAGCCTTTACGTCTTGTCCTGCAATCTGAAAAAAAAAAAATCATTTATCTGTACATATAAAATTGAAAGCCTTCCTGACTCATCACCGAATCTTAGAAAATACTGAACTTCGAACTTTCATATTTGGCAGGAATGTTCCTTTTACAACAAAGAGGCGCACTAAGAAATGATTTTTTCTTATGATAACTTTAAAGTGGGTCGAAATGTTTTTTTTTTAAATAACCCAGCTTTGATAACACTAGGACGTTTTGCAATGATCGAGCCATTATTGTCCAGCAACTTAAACCCTGCCCTCAGTTTTGAATGACTTGAGTTGACCTGCTCAGTATATATTTTGTTCTGAATTTATCTGTTCTGAATTTATTTGTTCTGAATTTATCTGTTCTGAATTTATTTGTTCTGAATTTACTTAACAAAAACCTTAAAAATCACGTAAAAGCACTATATCATAATATGCTTTGCATTTAAAACATTTTTATTATCGTTTGACATATCGAATGTCAAGGTTTTTTGAGTCAAAATCAAATTACCAACATTTGTTTTCACCGAATCAACGGTGACGTCATATAAGTGTTTTTTTTGTTGTTTTTTTTTTTTGTCAAAATAAAATTACCAACATTCGTTTTCACCGAACAACGGTGACGTCATGTAAGTGGTAAGGGGACTGCAATAAATATAAATATGCGGGTAGATTTTCATAGTAATTGAAATTTGAAAAAAAAAAAAAGTTTCCCCCTTGAGATGTTAGTGATGGCAACAAAATTTTGCTCGCGCTTCCAGAAACATCTAACTTGCTAACTTTTAAATGTATAATTTCGAACGAAATTGTTGCTTATAAGCAATGTTCTTTTTACATTTATGTTGAAAGTAACAACGTTTTTTGTTCTGTTTTCTATTATTATTTTGTTCTGTTGTCTATTAATATTTTAAGGATAAAAGTGAAGAGTAACAACGTATTTTGATTTGTTTCGTGTAGGTTTGAAGTTATTATATAAAGTTATGGAACAAACAGGTCATGTGTATTATTAGTATATTAATTTATGGTACAAATTATATCATGGTATGGTATGAAATCCCGTATTATAAAAATCTTTTTAATATCATCACGTTCGAAGGACAGGTATTTAGCTAGTTTAATATAAAGCGTAAAAACTCAACAAATTTTTTATACTTGGATGGGTCAAAAGTTCGTCCCGTTTTGCGTTACAAATAATGTTTGACTTCCATTCCGTGAGGAACGAGCTGCAGCGTCGACTGAGTACCGCGATAACGTGGATCGAATGAGTCTAATGATGTGAAGTTGGCACGCAGCAACAGCAGGGAGAGGCACTTGTACAATTGAAGGGCTGGAAAACAGTGGATTCAGCAATGCACGGAAATAGTTCCCTCGCTTCAATGCTGGGGACTCTAAGAAGACAAGTCAGGGTATGGACGTCCAACGACCACCAACATCTAGTCGAAGCTGTGACAGCGAAGGCGAGGTTGAGTCTGAAAAAGGGCGGTTCGAGATACTGTGCAGTAGGTTGAATTGTAAGGATCCTGTTCACTGAGAACTGGTGTCAGATGGTCAGGCTGTGAACCTGAACCTCTATGTCAAACAACTGCTGCAGGTCCATGACGTTCTGTTCCAACGCTACCCAGTTCATTAATAGGAACCTAGTGTTGCTGCAAGTGAATAATGCCCCAAATCACACCAACAGACTGGAGCCTTTATGCTGAACAGCTTCATCGGTATTAAGAATATACACTCTGACGCTACCCAGAGTTCATCAATAAGAAGCTCCAGCTGGCGTTGCTGCAAGTGGATAATGCCCCAAGTCACACCAACAGACTGGAGCCTTTATGCTGAACAGCTGCATCGGGATTAAGCATATCTGCTCCAACTCTACCCAGAGTTCATCAATATAGGAAGCTGGCGTTACTGCAAGTGGATAATGCCCCAAGTCACACCAACAGACTGCAGCCTTTATGCTGAACAGCTGCATCGGTATTAAGAATATACACTCTGACGCTACCCAGAGTTCATCAATAAGAAGCTCAAGCTGGCGTTGCTGCAAGTGGATAATGCCCCAAGTCACACCAACAGACTGCAGCCTTTATGCTGAACAGCTGCATCGGTATTAAGAATATACACTCTGACGCTACCCAGAGTTCATCAATAAGAAGCTCAAGCTGGCGTTGCTGCAAGTGGATAATGCCCCAAGTCACACCAACAGACTGGAGCCTTTATGCTGAACAGCTGCATCGGGATTAAGCATATCTGCTCCAACTCTACCCAGAGTTCATAAATATAGGAAGCTGGCGTTATTGCAAGTGGATAATGCCCCAAGTTACACCGACAGACTGGAGCCTTTATGCTGAACAGCTGCATCGGTATTAAGAATATCCACTCTGACGCTACCCAGAGTTAATCAATAGGAAGCTCAAGCTGGCGTTGCGGCAAGTGGATAATGCCCCAAGTCACACCAACAGACTGGAGCTTTTATGCTGAACAGTTGCATCGAGATTTAGAATATCTGCTCCGATGCTACCCAGATTTCGTCAATAGGAAGCTGGCGTTGCTGCAAGTGGATAAACCAAGACACACCTCCGGAGTTGGCTTCTAAAAATTACAAGCATTCGAAGGGGTTGCGATCCCACTCAGTCCTCCATACAGACCGGATCTTTCATCATTCGACTACCACCTGTTTCGCTCCAAAGCCAATTTCCTACAAGGACGGCACTTTCTTCAGTGGTGGATGTAGAATCTGACGCTAGAGCGTATCTGTCTTCGAAATGTGCCGAGTGTAACCGCCGAGGGATCTTGGCCCTGGTGAGATGAGCGAAACGATGAGCGTGTTTGACTTTTCTGGTTCCTTAACTTTTCAGCTGAAAACGGGAACAAATATATTACTTACCTTTGCTGCCTGGTACAAGCTCAGTGACATATTTAACGCACAATTTAAAAATACACTGCTGGCCATTAAAAGTGCAACACCAGGAAGATCGCATCCTAGGGGCTCGAAAATTGGCAGAAGGACAGAACACAGGGGCTCATGTAAATTATTAACTGGGCAGCACATATAGAAATCATGTGGGATAGCAACTACCCCTGGAAGCCGTATAAGAGGGTGAACAAGAAGCCGATGTTAAGCACTCGAAGTGTGTATGGTCGCCGTTCGCGGCCATGGAGAGCTGCAGCATGCCCCGTCGAAGGCAACGGCAGCCATACCAGCAAGTTTCCGACTTCGATTGCGGAAAAATTGTGGCATGTCGGGATTGCGGATTATCACTCCGATACATCGGTGCTCGTGTGGGACTGCATGCGGTCATGGTGGGAAGGATATAGCGTCAGTGGGTCGCTGTGAAACGAACACAAGCACGTGCGGGATCCCAATGGCCCCGTCACTCCACCGAAAGAAAGAAGCAACACCTGGTGCCCATGGCTCTGACGGATCGCACAACCACATCGACCACTGTATCCCAACAGTTCGGGTGTGTGACGCAACACCCATTCTCCGCACGGACGGTTTGACGTCGTCTGCAGAAGCAATGCATTTTTGCACGGCGCCCATTGCTTCGGCTACCTTTGACTGTACAGCACCTGCGTCTACGACTGCAATGGTGCCAGGAACGTCGTACACGGAGGAGCGAATGGCAAGTCATCGTGTTTTCCGACCAATCCCACTTCAGTTTGCAGCACCATGATGGACGAATCTATGTCGGGAGGTACCGCGGTAACCGGCTGAGTGAGTCCTGCATTACACTGCGCCATTCCGGCACCCGGCGTTATGGAATGGGGTTCCACTCCCGCACGCACCTCATCCTCATTATATCGGTACGTTGAGCAGCCATCGTTACATCACTGATGTTTTGGAGCCTGTGGTTGTGCCGTACTTTCAGGGACTGTCTGATGCCATTTACTAACAGGACAATGCGCGAATGTGGCACGCAACCTCCAAGATTTCCAGGATCTTCATCCTAGGCCCGCGTGGTCCCTGGATATGTTGCCTATTGTACACGTGTGGTTCATGATCACCGGAAAATTGGCACATCAGCGATCACACCCAGCTACAACGGAGGAACTGAGGCATCGTATCGATGCTGCCAGACGGATATTCACTGAAGATACATCTAACTTCTCTTCCTTTCGATGCCGTGTCGTGTAGTATCTGCAATTGCTACCAATGGTGGCAACACCAGATACTGGCTGTTATGTTTTCCCCTCGTCTCAATGTGCTGCATTTGTAATCGATTCACACTTGTACCATCTGCTTTTTGAACAATAAATATATATTTCTTGTCTTTCGTGGTGTTGTACTTTAATGACCAGTAGTGTATATTTAGTAAAGAAATGCTTGACGCGCGAAAGTTTCCAAGCTCATACTCTCCCTTAAAAATCGTTTCATTTACCATTTTTCGTAAATGCATTTAGATAAAATCTCAAGCTAGTTTTCCTGGTAATCCCTTTACCGTAGTTTTTACCATACGGCCGATTCTGATTGAGACGATTCCAGAATACCTGCTATTAGAATACATGCTAGAATATCTGAAACTTGTTTTTTATTCTGTTCTTCCATGAGAAGTTCTCCCAAGGCAGTTTTATGGACATTTCCATGATCTTCTCTTCAATTTTGTTTTGTCCAACAATAAAATCCTCACAAGAGGAAATTGTGAGTAAATTTCCCTTACACATTTCATTAGCTCATTTTCTCTTTCATTTGTGCTTCAAGATCCGCCACTTGCTTTTCATTCTGCTCTTCCACGAGACGTTCTCTCCAAGGCAGTTTTATGGACATTTCCATGATTTTTTCTTTAATTTTATTTAGAGCAACAATAAAAGCCGTCACTTTGATGCTTCCTTGCGTACATGGTTTAATACAATGTTAATATTTTCATATACGAACATATTAAGATGAATAAGAGCAAATAATTGCTATTCATTTTGCTATTTTATTGTTTGGGTTTACTTTTCCACATATTCGCTAAAAAACTAGACGCAACTCCACCGATGACGGAGACGTTTGTTTAGGTGGTTCCACCTAAAATCTCTGCCTTATTTTTCCAATGCTAAAACTTCTTTACATATTTTCTTCGCAATTAATGTATTCCCAAGGATGACAATTTGCACATCGATAAAACTAACTTAAGTTATAGCATGGGATACCTAATACTTGCTAAAACATAACCATAATTAAGGAATCCAACATTTGTTTATCTACTGACGTCATCAATGTACAGGTCGCGCCATCTATTAACAGGTCTGAACATTACTCAAAGAAAAATTATTGATGTTTAAAATAATAACGATCTGATTGAGATTGACAGCAGTTTTCAATTGTAACCTGCGAAATGCATTGCGTTATCAGGCTTCATCAAAACCATTACAGTCTCCGAATTTAACGGGGAGGGGGGGTTGTTCTTTTTTCTAGTAAATTATTCAGCATTTTGGTGTGTTGCATTGAAGTGAATGCCATTCTAAATCAAGAATTTAAGTCTGGACTACCTTATCCTCATTTCTATGACATTCCTATTTTATTTTTAGTGGTTGATTCCAGGAATTGGTACAGGTTTTCATGTTCGAAGTGAATCCTCGTTTTATTTCCTGTTACAATACTGTGCCAGTTAAGATACGCATTAAATCTCAATAGCGATTTAAATCAAATCATCATTCATCAATTTCTTTTTTTAATCCATCTGTTTGTGTTGTTAATATAGGATCTCACACTGATCCTTTGTTTATCTGATGATGCAATATTCTGAGAGGCACTAAGAAAATTACATTTGAATCAGATGAAGGCAGTCCTGCCTAAAATATTTCACTCATTCCTCTTCTCTTGGTACTCAACTTTTCAGTTCGGTTGCGAGTTTTTAAAAATAAATTCATCAATTTATTAATTAGTTTCGCTATTTCTCCCGTAATATTCTTTTATATACATGTACAATATCAAAATGAGCTGCACATGTTTGCTATTTGTTTATCTATTGACAAAACATTCAGAGACAAATCACATTTGCATCAGATGTAGGTAAGCCAGATTAAGATATTCCATGAATTCCTTTGTTCTTGGTACACAGATTTTCCGTTCGATTCCAAGTTAATTAATTAATCAACGTCATTTTCTTCTTTCACGATTTATCCGCTTCTAAAAATGGATCGTGACGCAGTGGTCTAAGCGTTGGCGTTTGATCATTCGTCCGAGTTGGGTCTTTGTTCGAATCCGTGTGAGGCACGAATGTTGTGTTTGTCTTATGATACTGGCTATCTCCCTTCCCTGGAACCAGTGGCCTTAAATTAGGGATGAACGACTGCTTATAGCCCATTGAGTTGCTCACCGTGGTCATTAAACCCACCAATAAAAAAATCGACCTGGTTGTATTCCTTTTTTTTTTTTTTTATAGGCCAGTTGCATGCACTTTTAGCTTTTCATACTGCACATTTCTTCCGCTAGGCAGCATAAATACACTTTTTTCAACTTATTAAAATTTCTTGAAAAATGAATGTTAAGCCAACATTTTGTATAGTACACCTGAGTGAAATTTTCCACAAATTTTCTGCTCTTTCTTGTGCCAAGTTGTGTAGTTAGCGCATATCGATAACACGCTATTTTTTCATGGAGAGCATCGGAGAAAATGGAAACGAAAACGATGTGAATCTTCCGCCGAAGAACTGATTTAATGTTTCCCATGCAGCCATTCTTAGAAAACTTTAAAAATTACGTCTACCTAGAACGGTAACCAACTAATATTTTTCCATTTACGTTTGAGCATTATACTGTTACATCATCCCGAATTCCTAAGCTGCATCCACTTAGCTTCAGTATTTTGGACTTCGTTGCGCTTCGTGGCATAATGTTGGCGGGCTGGGACGTAAATCGGGTGATGTGGGTTCGATTCTCGTTCTAGCACGACGCATTTTTTGTTGAAGAATTAATCGAAAACTTTCCTCTGTATTCACCCGTAGCGAAAAACTGCAGAGTGGAAAATTTCAGTCTTTGAACTCAGCAATAAGAGCGGATCATAGCTTCCTCAACCTGTGCGAAGGAAGAACTCAGTCTGTTCTTGTGCTGCATTTGTTCAGCGTAGTACTCAGAAATCGTGTGTGTTTGAGTTTGCTCCGTTTGGTAACTTGAGTGTGTCGTGTAATTTCAATTCATTCATGCTTAAAGTGTACAGTCTGTATAATCCATATTAAGGGTAATCAAACTTCTTAGTTGCGTGCGTTTGATTTCTGAAGTGATATTATTTCATCCATTGGGACAACGCTGTTTAAAACTTGCTACCGAAGGTTATAATAGATTATAAGGGGCTACGTCGGGACCATACGCCGGGTGCTCAAAAACTTCCCATGCAAGCGTTAGTAACGTTTCCTTGACCGATTTCGCGACATGTGACCTAGCGTTGTCATGCAGTAATTTTACGGGACGCAATCCTTTACCTGTGAATAGACTTTCCCTTCATATCCCACCAGATGCACAGCAGAACTTTCTTGGAGTGAATATTACTTTCCGGTGTCGAAGTCGTTGCTTCACCGGAGTCTACCCAGTGTCTTTTGCGTTTGGGATTGTCGTACCATATCCAGTTTTCATCACCCGTAACGATTTTCAACGAGAAAGACCTTCTGCGTTGTTTATTCAACAGATTCAAACACTTCATGACACGCTCATCCTTGTTCCTCTGGCTCAGGTCATGTGGCACCCATTTTCCTTCCTTCTGAATGTTTTTCATTGTGCGTAAACGATTGGAAATGGTTTGTTGAGTTACCCCCAGTTATTCAGTTAGTTCTTTTTGCATTTGAGATGAATCTTCATCCAGCAATGCTTGCAGTTCCTCATGTGTAACCTTCTGCGGGGCCCTGGTGCGTTTTCGATCGCCAACATCAAAATCACCTGCCTTAAACCGTTTAAACCAAAACTCACACGTGCTTTTCGATACAATATTCTCCCCCAGAACAGAACAGATCGATGCACATGCTTTTGCAACACTTTTTCCTTGATGAAATTCGTAACGGATGCAGTGTCGAATAAATGAAGTATCGCTTGCCATCTTTCACCTACTGATGTGCAAGTGCGTTTGAATGTTGGGCAAACTTCTGTGTCACGTTTTATACTCCGGACCAGTTAGGGTCACATGACAACAACGCGGAGGAATGTCGGATATGTAAATTAGCGGTATACGTCACACGAAAAACGCTTTAAAACTTATTTGTACACCTAATGTAATTTGAATACATCTTGTCAAGAGCTTTAAAACTTTAAAAGGATACCACGCACAGTCGTTTTAACTCACGGTTGTCCAGATAAACCGCGATATTGTCAAAAGTGTTCACCGGTTCACAAGAAAACAATTTTTAAAATTTTCATTTCAAACTACTGCGAAATGTTCGCATATTTGAATAGATCTCGTCGAGAGCTTTAAAATGGCACCAAGAACCGTCGTGTTGCGCTCACGGTTGCCGATGTAGACTGAGTCAAACGCGGCGGCACACCTAAAAATATTGTATCATCGAGCGAGGGGAGCGTCGCACGCACGATGTGTTGCGCAGTACGCGAATTGTACTCCATGCTGTTTACGAATATGCTAACATGATTATTGTGCGGAACGTATTTTTAACGCTATAATGATTGGAACATATTTTTGTCAGAGGCGGTCGGCCGTAAGTCGCGCCATACTATCAGCGAAGTTAGACGTAGTCCTGCGACCGTCCAAAAAAAAAAAAAAAAAAAACGAAGCACGTGATGCTGGTTTCTCTAGAAAAACAAAATTGAAGCCTTAAACACAGGTTTACAAACCACAGAGACAGGTGAATATTATTTGTTTCTGTAGACCGTTTGCATCTGTGATTACTTTCTTTCTGTTTTGTTTTGAGAAAGATAGAAAGACCGCAAACGGGCGAAGTTTCGATCGTCGCCGTGGCTGACATCTAATCTAGTGATTTCAGCGGCTTAAACAATGATAAAAAAGAAAGAACCACATAAGTTTCATGTAGGAAGACGAATCCGAAATAGGCGTGATGCCTGCTAACCTTCTTCTTCTGCTGCCTTGCAGATGGTAAATATGTAGATGAAGAAGGGAGTGTTGCTGACAGAGAGAGTGAGCGGAGTGCCCTCCTCTAGGCCACTATGTACTGACCAGTGGCAGGGCGTGTCCATCGCACGTGGTGCATGTCACGCTCGAAGAAGGAAATCACGCAGATACGTTTCGGATGATGAATTTGTTACAACTTTCCCAGACGTTGCCTAGCTTACACCTCTCTTCTGGAGCAGCCGAACATACGTTTGGTTTCGAATAACACGATGCTGTAATAGCCGATCGTAACTGCCTAATTTCCATATGTTTTCTTTAGTTCCTCAAATCATATTCTGGACGATAGCAAACAGACAAGGCATTGAGCCATTCAACATGCATGGTTTTTTACGATATTCAGATTGATGTATATTTTACATACTTTAAGACAGCGCAAGTAAGTTGCATTAAATGATGGTTATCTATCGAGAGAAAGCAGATACCGTGGAAACTAGAGATCTATAACAACTGGTTTCAAAGTAACACACACACACACTGTGCAGACAAAAATATTCGGACACCTCCACACACATACAAACAGACGCACATTTGCAGAACAAGACACTCACTCGCGGTGTAGACTGGATACTTTATATGACGGCGAACTTTGTCCCACCACCTGGCAGACCGACTTGGCATGCGATAGGCCTGGTGGTTAGAGCAACAGCCATCCATCCAGGCGCGGGATGGATCTCATCTAATTTCAGTTGCTCTGAACTACCGGGTCGCGGATGGCCTAGTGGTCAACGTTCGGAACTACCACGGAGAACCCTCTGGTTCGATCCCAGGCAGTACGAACGCTCGAACCACTGAATATCCGCCGCGCTTAGGATGGGCACGTTAAGCCGTCGGACCCAGGGTACTGGCCCCACGGTAATAAATAAGGGCGTCTTCCTCCCTCTTTCTACTTCGCTTCCTTGTCACTTTCCTATCGGGCACTCTAGCCCAAATCTCCAAGCTTCCTATTTCTAAAGGTTGTTTAAGACTTGGGATCAGACACTCTCTTCCTAAAATCCTCTACATATGATCTGATCTGCACTACTGAATGGGTACGTTAAGCCGTCAACCCCGGATTATTGGACCCTCCTCCTCGTTTCAGAAATGTCACCTGTTCATTTCCCCGTGCCCTTGTTCTATCTTCCTGGAAGTGGTCTTTGTGATGCCGTATTGTGTCACTCCCAACTATGTCGACTCGCCTTTTCAATCTGGCACTCCTACCTCTCTGACGTTTATACCCTGTATCGAATATGAGCCTCTAGGTTCAATCTAATGCAACTTCCTCTCTGATACGCAGCACAAAAGTTCCATGGTAAATTAGTAGTTACATCTAAACCTTCCCAGTGATGTGAAATTGCTGTGTGGACTAGCACCTGTCAGACCGCATTGGAACCTACTTTGCTGCGCTGATCTGAACTGACGGGCTTTAAAAGGGGCACGACGGCTGATTGATACCTGAATATGATATCAATGCGTAGCATTGTCGTGCATCAGGGATTCTCAAAATCCACTATCACTCATGTTCTTCTTCGATGGAAAGTAGATGGGGCTATTACCGTAAATCCGCGCTCTGGGAGCAACTGAGGGATTGTGCCAAGGAAATAGCTTATTCCATAACGTGAAGAAGACACGCAAGTCTTCTACCACAGACCTTGCCGGCGCGGTCGCGCAAACCACTGGAACAACTTTTTGCTCCAGAACAATCCCTCAGGAACTGCATGCTCATGGTTACCATGCTATATCAGCTGCGGACAAGTCACATCACTCTAAGCAGTGCCAGACGACAACTTTTGGGTTGCTTTGCAACAATAAGGTTTACAACAGAGCAGTGGAAGAGGGTCGTGTGGAGTGACGAATCACGCTACTCATCTTTTCCTTCGAATGGACGTATTTGTGCGTGGCGTTTCGCCGAAGAACTAACTCTGCTAGGAAAAATGCAGCCTTGCGCTCAAATTTAGAGGGTAATCCCTGCCTATTTCAGCAGGCATTAGCCAGTGTCGATTTGCAGCCTTTGAGGGGCAAGTCGTCCACGTGTTGGATTGGCATGTTCAAACTCCCGAGCGAGCCGCGCCGGTGGTGAGTGGTTTAAACGATGGCTTCGGATCTTTCGTCCGAGATGGGTTCGGGTTCGAATCCCGACGAGGCATGGACGTTGTGTTTGTCTTACGGCATTGGTTCTCTCCCTTCATTGGAACCAGTGACCCTAAATTCGGGACGGGCGACTGCTTATAGCCCATTGAGTTGCTCACTGTTGCCGTTAAAAAAAATCGATCTAAATCCCATAGAACATCTATGGAATCTGCTGAGAGGCCAGTCCGTTCTCTGCCAGTAAGACCTTCCTCTGCGGTAGCTCTAGCGGAAGCTTTGCAGAAAGAATAGTGGAAAATTAATCTTCTTGCTTACCGAAATCTCGTGGAAAGCAGGCCTAGAAGAATCGCAGCAATCGTACCGACCAAAGATGCTCCGATATTGTATTGATTTTGGTTAATAAGTGCTCTTGTTTTCCTTTGACCTAGGTGGGGGAACACCGCCTCGGTGGGGCAATGGTCTAAACGATGACTTCTGATTATTCGTCCGAATTGGGTCCGTGTTCGAATCCCGGTGAGGCATGGATGTTGTGTTTGTCTTATGGCACTGGCTCTGTCCTTTTCCTGGAACCAGTGGCCTTGAATTAGGGACGGGCGACTGCTTATAGCCTGTTGAGGTGATCACGATGGTCGTTAAACCACCAACAATAACAAAAGTGTCGGAATACTTTTGTTTGCAAAGTGTACACACACACGCACATAATCGTCATCATTAACCATTATCAACCTTCTTCTGGATAAAGATCTTGTCAAGTCTTTTGCACGACTCTCTCTTGGGCAATTCTCTTCCGTGTTACTCCGGCATGATTTCAAATTTCACCCATCTGCCTCCCACGTGATCTACTCCTGATTGTGAACGTGTCCCTTGGCATCCAAACTAGTATTTTAGTTTGGCAAAGGTGGCAAGCATCGAATGTAATGAGTGCGGCCCTCTTTATTTTTAAGGGGGAAAAAAGCGAGCTTTTCAAAATATTTTTTCAGAATCACGTGGATGGTTTCCAAAAAATTCTTAAAAACAGCAAGATTAAGATAGTGCTTACCGAATCACAAAGACACAGTACCATTTCTTTTTCTTTCTTTATCTTTGCCACTCTACGCAGGTCTGCACGAACCGTTATTTTAAAAGCCTGGGCCAGACTCGAACTCTCCAGTTAACGTCACGTCCTGTCCCGTTTCAGACTTTCATCCCGTATTCTTCGCTACTCATTACAAATAACGGAAGGCTTCCTCTGGAGGAACGCGCAAAAAGATGTTCTAATGAACTGAACTGCCTCCCCAGGTAACACAGCTTTGCAATTTAACTTAGGCTCAACACTGAGCTACTGTTTTTTAGGAATAGAAGACGGTCTATGTTACGCGGATATTACATTTTAAAGCATTTTCGCATTAATTCTTTCTCACGTAAGGTCAGCCGACATTTTGGGGTGTTCGAAGGCGCTCTCTAAGGCGGCATCGGTAATTAGACTTGTAAAAATGCGTTTCCAACGAAATCGCTCCTTTGTAAGGAAGGCTGTTTTTAGAAAACTCTAAGTGCCTAAATCGTTCTATTAGCCTACGCTGAAATCATGAGCATTGTCATCCGCCGAGCGATCGAGACTGCTTAATTAGTTTATTGCATCAGAGACGCCAGACCCCTTCAACCTAGTGACGGACACAAGGTGACAAGAAGAAAGATAAAAGTTAGGAGGGAACATAACTTAGGGAATGATGCTTTGAGAAAGAGGAATTTTAAAGTAGGGCGACGAACTTCGAACAGCGAGCCGAGAGGAGGTTGGGTGGAAGATGGGCTCGGGACCGGAAAGCGAGAAGAAATAAATGAGTTAGAAGAAAAATTAGGTAGAACGTGTAGATGACAAGTAGAAAGTAAAGTAACATAATTAATTCAGAGATTCATATAACTTCAGGACATACCCATCACAGAAGTTAAATAATAAAACTAAACGATTTGATATCACAAATGATCTTGATATTTTCGTCAAGTGATATTCTTTCGTAGCGTCCGCAAAGAGTTGCAACTCATCATACATGCCGAATCCAAACCGGAAGGAAAAGTTCCTTGAACTAATGTACAACAAACCCCGTTAACAACTATACCAGAAACTCCGTTAACAATTATACCAGAAGGCTCGTTAACTGCTAAGTGTTGGGCCCACGTTAAGTTGCGAAGCTGTGCTACCTGGATCAGTAGTAAACGGAATGTAAAACAGTAAGTTTCTCGTAGATATTCCTCCCACAGATGAGGTTTAAACCTATTACCTGCTTCTGTTGCAAATATAAACGCATTTCTTCTTCCATACTCAAATAAGCACACTTAAGCACAGTAATTTCCCCAGGATTTTGAACACGAGGGAGGATGCATTTTGGGGGTGAAGGGAGGGGGGATAGAAAGCCAGGGAGAGTGTCTGCAAAAGTAATGGTGGTACCTGGAGCCCTGTAGTTTTAACTTTTTAAGTAATAGATTTGACAATATTTCTAATTGCTTTGTGCAAAACTGAAATAAATCACTTGAAGAAATCACCCTCTTACACAAGGCAGATCGGTGGCTGATGTGAATAAATATTGACGCCTGTCGTGCACGTAATCCTAGGTAACTGTTTTCCCACATCCCCCCACGGGGAATCTCACTGTTGGCTCGCGCTTTTCCTCAGCAGCGCAGAGAGAGAGAGGGCGATTGGAGAGCGATCGAATTATTTACAACTCATTGCAGAGCAATCGTATTACAACATGAAGTCGAAGAGCCGAACACTTTCAATCTGTAGGGCATTCAGAGCTTTACAAGGAAACTAAGCATTTATTTAGGCAAAACTAAATATATCTTAAAGCAAAATATGAATCTTTGGGTTAATTATTGTGCGTGTTCGAATTTTTTCATAAAACCAAAACTGGCAGCTGCGGGGGTAGTATTTACGCCACTGTTTGGCATGCGTTATTAAAAGTCGGGAACACGTCGCGACGCGCCGTGTAATCACGTGCTTAAATTTCATGTAATATGCTCGTGATGTCACCCACGTTATTTTCAGTAATCATCTTTGTTCCTTGCGTGTTCCAATTCCCTGCATTTTTATGTCTACCATTGCCTTGAAAAAGCCCCCCAGTTGAGTGGGAAAGCTTGGCGAATCTTTGTGCTTATTACGCCATAAAAATAAACGGATTTAATACTCTATATGCGTTTCTTAAGTTTTACTTTTAATTTAGTAGTTCCTTGATTTTCTTTTTCAATTGTTCGTACAGAGACGGTGTCATTTATACTTATGTATCAAGAATGTATACGAGTGAGTGGTTTTATATCGAATATTCACATTGTGGTGTATTGAAAATAACGTTCCTAATTTTATCTATCTTCTTGAAATTCATGTAAGACTACTCTAACAATCCAATACATACGCGTGAGGTTGAATATGTGGCCCACTCCCTGTTTGTAACGAGAGTGTAAAGAATAAATTAGCTGGTGAGTGTATTTCCGGCTTAAGAAGTGTTTTTCGTGGTCGTCGCATTCGGTTTCCGAGTTTTCTACATTATTATAAAGTCTTCTGAGAGAGACCCAAGCAACTATCTTCCCTTGTTAATTTTGTATTCACGGGGTAATTTTGAGACTTTTTGAAATTTTAAAAACCTTCAGTATCAGAGTCGTGGTTTAGAGCATTCTGAAACCCTTGAGGGATGTAGCTTCCAATGACCCATGAGATACAGCCTTCCCAGCAGCCCTTTTGTCACATTCCCTTCCCACCAACTTGCCTTACCAGTTTAATGAGATATATCTTTAGGCGAATCCTGGCGAGGACCGCATCTCTTCTAGGATTTATGAAGGAGATTATTTTATGGCTCAGTTTCGCTGGCACAGCACGCGCTGTGATTTATGTTCTTAACCCCTGTGTAACTTTATTTGTGAGCAAAAAGAAAAAAAAAAAAAAAAAAGAAAGTAGAAGTTCTGTAAGGCTAAAATGGAAAGAAGGATCATGAGGCCGAAAGTAAAGAAAGAATTTATATGTGCTTCTTCATTTTCATATATATCCTTGCTTGTTTTGGTGGCGACATATGCCTAAGATTTTGTCTCGTTTTACCGCTGTTTCAATAAAAACTCTCGTTCGACGGTTGATTAATAATTCCGAAAGATGATTACGACCGTTGGTCTGACAAATATCGTGTAAACATTAGTTTTATCAAGTTTCAAGTGATGATTCACGGCAGACACAGAAAGCTTTCTATCGCCAATATGTTGCACATTTGAAACCTTCTTTCTGAAATCAGGAACGGAGATTTCAGATTTGCGTCTTTATTTTGAAACATCTTATTTTCACAATCAAAAGTTTATAGCCTATTACTCCTTCTATTAATGGAAATGTCTGTCTGTCAATCCACTAGGAGGCATGCGAAATCAGGCCGGAGAAAGTTTTATTTGCACTTCAAAATCGTTTCACAGTGCTTTCTATTTTTCCTTGAGCACAATTTTTCGCTGCTTGATGAAAATACCATTTTTTATACTTTTGTAATGAAATCTGTGTCTTTAGAAGACGTTGCAAAAATAGAAAAACAAATCGGTGCTGTGTATAGAAAGAAAGGGCAGGAAAATATATTCGGATTTTCACTTTTTCAGCTACACAATTTCCCGCATGCCTTGAATTTTATTTGCATCTCCATCAGCGTGTTTTAGAAGATCCAATGCGGAAGTTAATTCTGAACTGTATAGAGTGTTCAATAATTTTGAGTTTATCATCTGGGAAGTAATAACTTACCATACGTTTGAAAAAAAGAAAAAGATAGAAAAAGGAAACATTTAGATACCACACCAACCCCGATGGAACAGTGGTACAAAGTGTTGACTTCTAATCATTTTGCCCAAGATGCGCTCGGGTCCGATACCCGGGTAAGGCATGGATGGTGCATTTGCCTTTCGGCAGTGTCTCTCTCCCTTCCTTGGAATCAATGGCACTAAATTAGCGACAGGTGACTGTTCATAGCTAGTGTTGCTGATTCCTGTAGCCATGAATAAACTAATTCTAACGGAAAATCAACTAAATATCAACCAAAAGCTTCACGAATGTAGTGTTTTTACTGTTGCATTAACCTTACGCATATACACCTTAAAACCTAGGAATGTTACATAACGGGTGAAAACATCGTCCTCATCCGGGCCTTGCAGAGGTTGCGGCTCTAGGGACCTCCACTAATATTCTTTAAAATGAATTTTATATTTGACTTCCCTTAGTTTCCACACAGATTTAAAGTAACATTCACAAATAGCAAGTTTGCCATTAAAAATATCTAGCTATTCAAAAATTCGTTCCAGTCTTCTGTGCGAAAGGATTATTTGTTTTGTTTTCTTTCTTCCAGCGGTTGTTTCTAAAAAAAAAACAACAATAAACAACACTTGTTTTATTGTAGTTTCTTATGAAGGAACGAAAAGGATGTGAAAAAAAAAGTTTCCTGGACTCACACTCATCCTAACGGAACCTTCAACATAAAATTACGAAAGAAAAAATTTACCTAAAAATGTTCTAAAATCGTCAGCATTTCTGCCACTTTAAAGGTAAATAAGAATATTTTATAATTTGAAATCTTTGTTCTCACCCTCACTAACAAAAAAATTTCTGAACATAGGAAATGTATTTAAATACTTAATGTAAATTTATCATAATATAATTTACTGTGATCATTATAACATAATAAATGCTTCTGAGTATAATTTACTGTTGACTTATTTTTAATTTAGTGTTAAAGGATATTTTTAGTTACAAACGATTGATTTTGGTAAAATGGCTATGTAAAACAAATAAGAATACAATTAATATGAAAGCCGTTAGTCAGATAAAGGAGAATGTGCGCTAACAATGACAAACATACTACTGTAATATAATAATAACAATGATTTTACAGCAGTAATCATAGCTACACAATGATTGCTTTCTTATAACATTACCCTTCCTCTCAACAAAGGTTACCTTATAAAGCTTTATTAAATATAATTGATAGCGAAACGATCTTTTAGAAACATGGAAAGATTTCCGAAAAGGACCGCAATTCAGTGCCAGTCCAGGGCCTCAGCATGACATAATCCGGCACTGGTCCTGATAATTTAATCTGGAAAACCTTTTTTATAATCCTTAAAATCTTAATTACATTTTTGTTACATCAGAAATCTTATCTTATTATCAAAATATTTAATATAATCGTATTATATATTTCTAATCTTAATAGTGTAATGTTGAATGACAACCTTATCGTATTATGAAAATCTTGTTTACACTTTTTACATCAGAAGACCTTTTCTTTTCATTTTTTTAATCCGGAAAATCTTATTTACGTGGAAAACTTTATTTAATTTTTTTTCAATCCGGCCCTAGCGCTGATAATTTACATGGAAAACTTGTTAGAAAGCATATTGTTCCGATGTTTTAAGGGGAGAGAAAAAGTCCTGTACATTTTAGAAACAACAGAAAGGATCCTAACACTCAGTGCACAAGATGAATTACATGTCATGTGAATATTGCAAGGAAACAGAATTCGGTTTTTAATTTGAAGCCAATGCAACCATTATGCGCAACTGTTAGTATCTAGGAAATTCTAATTACGAATGTTTATAATCAATACCCCTTTCAAAATTATATTTTCAACCTCCTACACCCAAGTAGAAAGCAATATTTATTCCCAGAAAGTAATATTCCGATATAACGATATAATAAAATAAAAAAAAATTGAAATAAAATACATAAAAATATGTAAAACGCAATGCACGCATTTATGTGATTAAGAATATGTTTTTTATTTGTTGATAAAATGCATTTAACATTCGTATGGCTGGAAGTGGAATCAAAATTAATCCATTTTTCCAAGAAAACTTGATCTGCTTAGAAGGCTTTCAATTTAGATTTTTTAAACAGCGTCAGCACGTTTTTCTCTCAGAACATTAAGTAATTTGTTTAGAAGGGACTGAGCAAGAATAAGTTGTTCTGCTACCTATATTTTGGAGTTGTTTTCACTAAGTTTTTCTTACACGACGAGACACAAGAAAGATTTTACAATATCTGACAAATAGTTGTATACATATTTTTCTTCTTTTGAGAAATTCGCTCACTTGTAAAGTTGCAAACTTATTTTGATTTGTGTGGTCTCTAAATATTTTATTCTCTGCTAGCTGCAAAATTGTCTCTTTGTTGGCCGCATTGAGCAACGTTTAATGCACATGCGAACTTTCTTTTTTTAGTTTGAGGGTTTAAAGATCATCGTGAGTAGCTCAGTGGGATGTAAACAGCCGCCCTTCCCGAATTTAAGGACACTGGTTACAGATAAGGCAGTTAGCAAATGCCGCAAGAAAAACATACAGTATTATCCATGCCGGACCCATATAGAACGAATGATTAAAATCGAACGCTTCATATCTCTCGGTTGTCCGGGTGGCCATGTGAACTTCATTTCGTTTTGTTTCGCAAGTCCTTACACTTCAATATTACTTTTTTCGAAACTCGTCGACTTTTCTTTTCGTGTAAGCAGTTGAGCCCCAGTTATCCAGATTTTCAATTATCTGAGTACATGAAAAAGCAGTTTCAAAAACCACTGAAAATAAAGAATTAAAACAAAAGGTAAAAAAAACCCGCTCATAGGTTCTTTCATTAAATAATGTTTTCTTTCCGATTTTAAAAAAAGAAGCGCTTTCGCAATTTTTTTTTCTTAACGCTTCAAAATATTTGAACAATATATTATGGTTTTGAAGATGACAATCCGATTTTTGGCGTAAATGTGACAAGGATGGTAAGTCAGATAATATCCGAAAACTTGAAATTTTTTTTTTTTTTTTTTTTTTCATCGTCCTGGAGCGGGACTCGAACCCGCGTCTCCCAGAAAAACGCCTAGGTATGCTAACCACTACACCACCCAGAACGACCAAGTTTCAAGTTTCCGATCAATTTATATCAATTTATCAATCTAGGCGTTTTCTGGGAGACGCGGGTTCGAGTCCCGCTCCAGGACGATGAAAAAATTTTCAAGTTTTCGGATATTATCTGACTTACCATCCTTGTCACATTTACGCCAAAAATCGGATTGTCATCTTCAAAATTTGTATTATATGGCGTAATCCCGTATTTCTTTCATGTATTATGGTTTGTTGTCTTCTTATTTGTACGTAGAACTGAAGTATTTTCTTTTGGCATTGGAGCACTATAACCATGAGAATGATGAAAAATTTATTTCCGAAACACTAATTTTGACATATAGTAGCACAAAAGTATATTTATGCTTGAGGACAATATTGCCCCGAAGCAGCGACGTAACCATGGAGCACTGTGTCCTAGGGTTCCGGACCTACCTCAAAATTTTTTTGCTTACAGCATTATTTTTATACAGTCGTTTCAAAATACGTACTTTTTATGACATAAATATATACAGTTTGTGCATCGCTTTTCTCCTGAACTTTGTAAGATTAATCAGGTTAGCTGTAGTTATCACAAAAGAATTTGAATATACATTATAAGTTATTACCCTTTCAACAGTTTTTCTCTGATATATAATTACACTTTTTATGTGTGTGTTTTGACTTTCCATCAGGAGAAGCAGTGAGGACAGTAAAGTATTACAGGACAAAGTTAATTTACTGCACTTACAGCATTATTTTCAAAGAAGTTTTATCTTAAGTGGTATGAGAAATGTGAAAACCGAAACTGACACCAGTAAAATTGTCACCCGCTGACGTTACTTTTCTCTTGTTGCCTGTGAATAGGAATTCTACCCAAGAATTTGAAGGTAAATTAAAAGTTCTGAGTTAGCTGCCAGCCTAAACTGCAAATAAACGATCTCTAAGACGATTAAATTGGTTGTAAGGAACAAAATTGGACGGTAGTATCGTAGTGGTTTGATCCTTATTTCAGTTTATTCAGATATTCCACTTAGTGCAGACGAAAGCTTCGATGTAATGTCTTACCATTCAAGGTGTTTAACTTTTGTTCTCCAATAAAATACTTTTAAATAATAAAAAGTTTACATATAGTAACAGAATAAAATACGAAATACACACGTTATAGGATATAAAGTCTACCTTTATTTGTCAAGTGTGGACTTGCCTTGCATTCAACAGCGTTTGTTAAATCCTTTTCTGTCAGAAGAATAGTGTTTTTCCTGATTTCTAAAACCGCGAAAATTTTTGCTAATATTTTAGGTGACATCTGGTTTTATACATTCGCTGCTAAGTTATGACAATATGAAGAAGCTATCATATAATAAATACATAAGCACACACACACACACACACACACACACACACACACACACACACACAGTCTCTCTTTCAAATCAATGAACTGGGAAGATTAATGGGTATTATTTAGTCCCCCTTCGTTTTGCAGACAGCATCGTCATTTTCAGAAATACCCCATGAGAGCAACAGTGTATATGATCCAGGAACTTATTGACAGATTTGGAAGTTGATGGGGCACATTTAGAAATAACTGATGTCTGCATTTACATTTCATAACAGATGCCAAGCAAGGCCGACATCGAAGAAGCAATAAATACGCGTGTATAACCTTGTTAGGTAGCTTTTGGGAAAAAAACAATAAAATTTCAAGAGCAATTTACCATTATGTCTTAAAAGAAATGTGTTTAGTCAATGCATACTTCCAGTTCTTAATGAATCAGAGACACATACCTGAACTAAAAAATATATGCAGTAGATAGGTTGCTGTCAACTCAAAGTAGCATGGAGAAGTGCGTACTCGATGTGACCAAAAAGGGTAAGGAAATACAAGACTGGGTGGCATTATTTTCAAAGACCGTCAAGTGGCAATGGGCTGGACATATTGATAAAAAAGAAAAACATTGCTGGACAACTAAAATGGTGGACTAGATACCAAGGGGCAGGAAAAGACCTAGAAAAGATCACCTGGGAGATGTGTGGATAAAATTCGAAAGCAAACGGGAGTAACTTGAAAGAGACTGGCTCTGAACAGAGAGCTGTGAAAGAGACTGGGGACGATCTTCATCCAGCAGTGGATTGATAATGGTTGTTTTGTTGATGATGATGATCATGATTTTGTGTGTCTGTGTGTGTCTGTGTGTGTGAGAGAGACAGAGACAGAGAGGGCAGGATTAAGACCAGAGTGGGCTCCCAAAGGACTGATGGCGAAGAATAATTATGAAGCCCATTAAAACACGAAACTCTCGCTATTATGTTGCGCATTCTTCAAATTAATAAATTATCGGCATTGTGTTTTCATATCAACAAGTTATATATTCTTCATTGCTTTTTACGTGAGCGTGAGAAAAAATCGTAAGATTTCTAGATTTTGTCATGGATTTTTAAAGATATATCACTGTTTACTTTTCTTAGTGCATCACTTTTTTCATGCAAATTACAAAAAAAAAAAAAAAAAAAAAAAATCCTGCAAACTTTTTGCTTCCTTTACGCTAAAGTGGAAAATGATAAAACAGCACTAAAACGTTTCAGTTATTTAATAAACTTATTAAATGCGTTAGTATGTAAACCATATTAGCAGAACTAAAGCAGTTTAGTCATACAAACACACACAAAATCGAATGTATGAATGGTCGTAGTCGGATAAACGTACTTTGGAAAATTAATGTTTATCACATGCTTTTTGTGCATAAACATTAAAAAATGCGGTTTTGCTTATGTTTATCATCTGTGCTTTTGTTTATGTTGTGTTATTTCTTATGTTTATCATGTGCTGCTTATTACTGCCTGTTTGCTGCCTTTGATTCACTAGAACAACAGATTCAGCTTACCATCCTTTTACGGGGTGTGAAGCAAAGTTTTTGTGAGAACTGAATCTTTCTTCTCCATTTTTTGTCTGAAAATCCATGATATATATTATATATCTTTCACAAGAAATGAAGATTTATCGTTTGATAGGGAAAAGCTGAAGTTAACCAGTACCTATATTTACCTTGAACAGCTGATATCAAGCAAATATCACATTGATGAAGAAATTAATCAACGTATAAAACTTGGAGAGCTTTTGGAAGAAACACTACCATTTTTAAGAGCAATATGCCATTATGTCTTAAAAGAAAGGTGTTTAATCAATGCATCTTTCCAGTGCTTACTTACGGAGCAGAAACGTGGGCCTTTAACTATAAAAGACATATAAAGACTGCAGATAACTGAAAGAAGCCTGGAGAGATGCATGTTTGGTGTAACCAGGAGAGATAAGAAGAGAAACTCATGGATAAGCAAAATGACTACAGTGGAAGACATCATGATCAGAGTAAAATCCCTGAAGTGTCAATGGGCTGGACATGTTGGCAGAAGAACGGATCACCCATGAACAACGGAAATTCTAGACTGGATTCCAAGGGACAGGAAAATACCAAGAAGAATACCACATGGGAAATGGGTGGACGAAATTCGAATGCATGCAGGAGTGACATGGAAGAGTCGCTGAAAATAGACAGTTGTGGAAAGAAACTCGGGGAGACCTTCATCCAGCACTATATATCAGTACATGGATATGATCTATGGTGCTGTAGCCACTCCTGAATCCAGATTGTTATCTCGGTTGAGCCATGTCCAGTGTTACCTTCAAGCGGTGTGAAAGAGCTTTAGTGAAGATTTTATAAATCACTGATAGGAGGCGAAAGAGCGAGGGAATATGAACTTCCATTATGCATGGCTTTTATCGATTATGAAAAGGCCTTACAATGGCTTTGAAATCCTGCGGTATTAAAGATGCACTAATTAATATTATTAATATTATCTATGAAAAGGCAAGTGCAAAGATTCAGCTGTTTGAAAATACAGCATACATAAAGATTGGAAAGGCAGTCAGACAAGATGACACCATATCTCCCAAACTCTTTAATGCCACATTGGAAAATGTCTTTCAATCATTGAACTGAGAAAACAAAGGGATAAAGATTAATGGAGATTATCTAACTCTCCTTTGTTTTGCTGATGACGTAGTCATTTTTGCAACTACCCCATCAGAGCTGCAGAGTATGATCCAGGAACTTTGCTGACAAAAGTAAAGAAGTGGGATTAAAAATGAACTTTCAGAAGACAAAAGTGATGTACAATGTTTTTACAAGAAACGAAGATTTATCGATTGATGGAGAAAAGTTTCAGACAACCGATTCCTACATTTATCTTGGGCAGCAGATATCAAGTGAGGGTCACATTGATGAAGAAATTAATCGGCGTACAAAACTTGCCTGGAGAGCTTTTGGAAGAAACAGCATAATTTTCAAGAGCAATATGCCATTATGTCTTAAAAGAAAAGTGTTTGATCAATGCATCCTTCCAGTGGTTACGTATAGTGCAGAGACGTGGACCTTAACTAAAAGAGACATACAAAGGCTGCAGACAACTCAAAGTAGCATGGAGAGGTGCATGCTTGGTGTAACCAGGAATGATAAGAAGAGGAACTCCTGGACCAGAAAAATGACAAGAGTGGAAGACATCATGATCAGTGTAAAATCCCTGAAATGGCAATGGGCTGGACATACTGCCAGAAGGACAGACCATCGATGAACAGCAGAAGTTTTAGATTGGATTCCAAGGGACAGGAAAAGACCCAGAGCAAGACCACATAGGAGATGGGTGGATGAAATTCGAAAGTGTGCTGGAGTAACCCGGAGGAGACTGGCACAAGAGAGGCCGTTGTGAAAGAGGCTTGGAGAGACCTTCGTCCAGCAGTGGATTGATAATGGTTGACAATGATGATGATGATATATATATATATATATATATATAGACCTTCGTCCAGCAGTGGACTGATAATGGTTGACAATGATATAATTATTTATTATACCGGTCCTGGTGTGTGTGTACGTTTCCCATTGAGTTAGTGTCAATATTTAACATGTCTCTCAGGCGTGTTTCTTCGGAAATCCCGACTTTTGCTTTTTTTCATTCCTTCGCTAAGTAAGAGTAGTAGACGCTGTCAGTTGCATGTAGACCGAATCATGTCTTCTGTCATTTCAAGCGCTATTTTCATTCCACCTTTAAAAGGAGAATAAAGAAAAAAAAATAAGAAGAAATAAAAGTGGTCAATTAGCTCTGTTTCTGTAGACACTTATTAAACTTTTTTTCTTTTCGTAGAGATTCCTGTTGAGCGTTAGAATATTCGGAATGCTGGAATATACGACGTTTTAATTATGCAATAAAACAGCACTCTGCGGTGCTTCGGAAATTAGGACTATTCCTTGCTTTTCTTGGTCACTATGTTTCAGAATAATCAGCGTGCATATTGCACAATAAACATACGCACACACTGCCATGTCACATGCTCACTTCGAGCCAATTAACAAACTAGAATTCATATCTATTACGGAGCTATTAAAAAGAATGAGTGGCGCCATCTCTTGGTGATTAAAGGTAATGCAATTGAAACTTCCCCATGCTTTGCGAGGTTTCACTCCCCAACTCACGAAGACCCTTCCGGAAAGCGTGATGACGATGCGGAAGATCACGTTTCATATCGGTAAACCGAAAGGGACATTCTGTGACTCGATATTTTATTTTTACTTCTTTTTTCGGATAAGGACTTGATTATTTTTAAATACAAGGACACAGACACAAAGCCGAATTTTTCGAGCAGATACTCTATGAAGTAAATAAACAGTTATTGATCATTTCTGCATTTGGAAATGCAGCTACTTCTTTATGTAAGAACGTTTTGCCTCAGATTTATTAAAATTCTGTTAGAGGTATTAATTGTACTCAAAGAGCAGGTTATTCAATTTGCTTAAAATTATATTTTTCGTAAGCAGCTCACTCTCTTTAATTTCTTATGAAGTTGTTACCATTCTTTCTTTTTACGTATTTCTCTTTTCATTTGGTTTATATTGTGCGTAGTTCTTTCCAGAGTGTAGAATTTTTTCTTACAACTTCACTCTGTTGAAATAATCCATTTTTCAAGATATTCCAACAATTTTAACAAAATGAAGCAATTTTTGTGAATTGTTAAACTGCTATCACCTGGGGTCCTGAATTGATTTTAATTTTTTAAATATGTGCGTTTTTGTTTCACCTTTGCAATAACGTTCCTGCCAGAAGACTATTTCTATGATTAACAACGCTTTTTTATTTATCTTTTCTCTGGAACAGTGTGATTCGGTTTTTGATCCACAAAGCTGCATTGATCAGTTATTGATTATGTGATCAATTACTGATTAATGCATTTATTGATTACATGGTTAATAATTAAAAGCAGGAAAAAATGGTATTAGTTTAAAATGACATTCCTGCACCAAAATCTTTAAGCAAGATATTTCTCATAAATTTGTTGAAGTTGTCACAAATGTCAGAAGAGAAAATTGTATAAAAGCAATTTATTTTGAAACCTTTATCACAATTTGAAATGTCACTTGTTTTGTGATTCACAAATTGTGCCGAGGTTTCTGAAACTTGAAAATTATCATAACCAACTGAAATTATACAGATAAATTCATGCGGCGAATGATTAAAATAATTTGTTTAATTAAGATTAGGTAAAAAAAAATGAAAAGAGCATATTTATTTTCGTGTATTGAAAGAAACAACTTTCCAAGAAAAAATAGTTGATTGAACACTCATGTGATATTCATTTCTGTTTAATGGAAAATCGAAGCTCAATATTGAACGGGAAAGAAAACTTGTCTTGGACAGTTGACTGGAAACTCTGTGAAAACACAGGTTTGTCCGCGCCTGGCATCTATCCGGGTCCCCTCACTCCGGAGTAAGTTGCTCTTCCAACTGAGCTACGCGGACATGTGCTCTCACTGCTACCTGCCTTTACCTAATGTGCTTCCTGCGGTGCAGACACGTCACAACTCATATGATATTCATTCCTGTTTAATAGAACATCGAAGCTCAATTTTCAATGGCAAAGAAAACTTGTTTTGGCATTGCTTAGTTTTCCCTCTTTCTCTTGTTTTCTTTTATTTGTTTATTTGTTGTACCTGAGCTTTCATCGTACGGTTTTCCAACCTTATTTAATACTCATTATTGCTGTGTGTCTGACAATTGGTAAAAATACAGATCACAAATAATTTCGAGCTTAAATTTGTAACAGTAATAGTTTCTGTTAAGAGTTATAAAACAAAATTTCTATTTTATCCCAGGAATAAAAAATGGAAGGATTTTTCATTTTAAAGAATGTTAGACTTAAAAATAAAAAATAAAAGTTATTATATTAATTTCACGGATATTGAAAATTATCGTACTTTCGAATGAAAATTTTTGGATGATAGATCTCAAGCTTTACTGACTGCTTCTGACTTAGTAGTATCGTTCTCTACCTTTCCGTTAAGAGTAATGAAAAGTATTCCATTTTACCTCAGGAATGAAAAAAATATCTTTAAAAAAAACCTAAGATTTAAAAATTGAAAAAAAAACATTCATATTAATTTTAAGGACAATGAAAAAATATTTTACTTTTGAATGCAAACTTGTGAGTGATATATTTAAATCTTTAGTGACTGCGTCTGATTACGTAGACTAGTTCAAGAACCCATGCATCTTGTTAGGGTTACATGGAATTATGAGAAAAACATATTTGCACAATTTAAAGAACTGTTATTTCTTAGATATAAAAGTATTATTTCAGTACTTTATTGTAGTTTCACAAATTTCGAAGTCACAAAAGCTAACAGATTTTCATAATTTATTTTTCAACGTAAACAGTGGTTTGATTTGACTGATTCACAGTTAACCAACTGTTTTACGAATTTTGTCGTAATGATTTCATTTTGTAACTCTTAATATCCTTTTCTAAGAAAACTGAACCTTTTCATGTTGGAATATTCAAAGCAAACAGATTATAAATTCTGAAGTTGCTTGTAACACTTAATGGTCATCCATGTAACACCTCTGAGAAAACTTGAAAATTTCATCGTCCTGGAGCGGGAATCGAACCACATCTCCCGATTTTCGTTCGAGTATGCTAACCGATACACCACCTAGCCCCCGTTGCTTGGAACTTCCCTGTCCCGGGGGGTTTAACCATTAGCATACTCGAACGGAAATCGGGAGATGTTCGTTCGATTCCCGTTCCAGGGCAATGAAATTTTCAAGTTTTCTGAGAGGTGTTACATGGATGACCAGAAGCAAGTGTTACAAGCAAATTCCACAATTTATATTCTGTTTACTTTGAATATTCTATGAATTTCCCATGTATTAGGAAGAATATTTCTTCCTTCATTGATTTATCTTTCATTATTATTCCAGGGAAATAGGAAATCAAATGCACACAGCATGGTTTCCTTAACGAAATTTTTTTCTTCTGACTTCATATGCAAGTTACGATCCAATCTGCCCACCTTCGTCTCAGATTTTGGATATTTCAACATATCATGTTTAACATCTTAAAAACGTATGCAAATCAATACAAATATGGTGTACACAGACACAGGGCCGGTGCTAGGGTGTTTAGCACCCTATAAGCAGGCCAATTAGCCTCGCGCTTCCAAAAATTTATTATTCTTTGTGCGACCAAACGTATTGCATTTATTCAATAATTACTTCAAGGTGCAATAATACACTGAAAACAAAATAGGAAGAAACTAATGGAAACTACATTCATTCATTTACTTATTGGTCCAGTGGAAACGAAAATGAAATTAAAATTTAATTTTGTGTGCTCTAATTTTCGCAAAATTACCAACAAGTGTCTTCAAATCTATGTCACGAGCGATTTCTTATTCGATCGATAATGCGTATAACCCAACAAGGTTCTTTCCTCCTGCATCCCCGGATGGAGAGAGGGGAAAAAAAAGTATTCAAGCGGAATGAATATACAGTAGTAGCAGAGCCTCTCTTGCTCTTGCCTCTGTTATTACTAGAAAATAGTCTGAGTGAGACAATTACTGACCTTTAGGCAAGCCGCTTTGGTAATGCAGTGGTCTAAGCGCTGGCTTTTGACGATTTGTCCGAGATGGGTGCGGGTTCGAATCCCGACGTGTCCCGTATGTTGTGTTTGTCTTACCGCACTGGCTCTCCCTTTTCCCTGGAACAAGATGCCCTAAATTAGAGACAGGCATTTGCTTATAGCCATCGAGTTGCTCACGGTGGTCATTATTCCTTTCCTCCTCCTCCCCTCTGCTCCCAAAGAACTTTAGACTTTGAGCATTGCTACTATTTGTGATGGAAGAAGTGAACGGTCTAGATATTTCCATTGAAAGCCGGATAATACAGAATCCATTTTGTCTTTAAAAAAGCCTTGCGCCGCCCTCAGGCGTCGCCTGACTTCCCTGCTGCATGGAGACGAGCTTAGTTTATAGCAGTTTTTCGACAGATGCGCGATTTCGTGGCGTGTAACTGTTCCCACTAAAGGGGCTCTGACGACCGCCAATAGCGGTATAACTAAACCATCGGGATCAGAGGAAATGCTATCCCACACTCACCAACCCGCTTGGCCAGCGTGGTGAGTTATGGCCAAACACCTCCAAAATGACTCTACAACTTAAATCTTGGCCCTCAGTCTCCGGCAGCTGGAATGTACCTGACCAAGGCAGCGGCCAGTGCAGCATGAAGGCAGAAAGTGCTAAGAATCCCCGGAGGACCGGACTAGGCTGCCATTTGATGCTGACCTTGGCTACGTACAATGGACGCTCCCTATCTTCTGATTCAAGGCTTCTTGAATTGGAAGAGGAACTACAAAGGATCAAGTGGGACATCGTCGGGCTAAGTGAGGTAAGGAGAAAAGGAGAAGATCTCATTGAACTGAAAAGTGGACATCTCTTCTACTATCGTGGGACAGATACTGGCAGAACTAGTGGTGTTGGATTTATAATAAACAAGAAACTGAAGGATAAAGTGGTAGAAGTTGAAAGTTCCTCTGACAGAGCTGCACGACTCGTTATCCAACTCTCGAGAAGATACCAGGCTCAGATTATTCAAACTTATGCACCCACCACAAGTCATCCTGTAGAAGAAATTGAAGAATTTTATGAGAAAATTCGTCATCTAAATAATAAAGGTAAGCAGCACTAGAAGATAATTATGGGAGATTTCAATGCAAAAATAGGGCAACGGCAACAGAATGAAACTTCAGTAGGTAAATTCGGTCACGGCAACAGAAACCAGCGTGGAAATACTCTCGTTGAGTTTGCAGAGGCAGAAGGGTTTTTCATCTTGAACTTCTTTTTCAAGAAAAAGCCACACAGGAAATGGACATGGAGACATCCAATTGGGACGACAAGTGAAATTGATTTTGTTATGTGTAACAAAAAATTCGTCATCGAAGACTGCAGTGTGCTGAACAAGTTCAACACAGGTAGTGACCATAGATTGGTGAGATGTAAGATGCACCTCAACACTAAACTGGAACGTGGCAAGCTCATAAGACAAACAAAATGTATTGACATAACCAACCTTAAAAAACACCATACTACTTTCAAGTTGGAACTGAAGAACAGATTCTCTGCTTTAGAAGGCCTAACATCGGAAGAAGTGGATATTTCGGAAGTTAACAGAAAAGTAACCAAAGCTCTTATGGAAACAGCAACAAAATTAGCTGGGTCTAAGAACAAGTTGCATGTGAACAAATTATCAGGAAAAACCAAAATGTTGATGCAAAAAAGAAGAGAGGAGGACAACTAAAGAAGATGTGACTTCCAAAGTGGAATATATAGAGCTATGCAAGACAGCACGAAAAAGTATCACTGAAGACGTAAGGGAATTCAACTGTGAGCTAGTGAGGAAAGCAATTGAAAACAACCAAAGCCTAAAGATAACAAAGGGACATCTCAGTAAGGGAAGAAAACAGATTATGGCTCTGAGAAAAGAAAATGGTTCTATAACAAGAAATGGAGGCGAAATTTTGACAAGAGTGAAAGATTTCTACTCCAAATTATATGAAAGGGATGATACATGTACTCCAGACATCATGAAAGGTACCAGAGTTCTTCCAGTCCTCCCAGCAGAAGTTGCTCATGCAATCAAGAACATGAAGCGGGGGAAAGCTCCAGGAGAAGATGGAATTACTGTAGACATCATACAAGAAGCAAGTGGAGAAATTGAAACAGTACTCGCCCAAATTTTCACTCGATGCCTTAATGAAGGGAAGATTCCTGAGGATTGGAACAATGCTACAATGATCCTGCTACATAAAAAGGTGACATTGAGGATCTCAGGAACTACAGACATATCAGCCTCCTATCAGTGGTTTATAAAATCTTCACCAAAGTTCTTTCACACCGCTTGAAGGTAACACTGGACATGGCTCAACCGAGAGAACAAGCTGGATTCAGGAGTGGCTACAGCACAATAGATCATATCCACGTACTGAGAGAACTAATTGAAAGAGCGAGGGAATATGAACTTCCATTGTGCATGGCTTTTATCGATTATGAAAAAGCCTTTGATTCGGTGAAACCATCAGCAGTTACAACGGCTCTGAAATCCTACGGTATTGAAGATGCATACATTAATATTATTAATAACATCTATGAAAATGCAAGTGCAAAGATTCGGCTGTTTGAAAATACAACACACATAAAAATTGGAAAGGGAGTGAGACAAGGTGACACCATATCTCCGAAGCTCTTTAATGCCACATTGGAAAATGTCTTTCAATCACTGAACTGGGAAAACAAAGGGATAAAGATTAATGGAGATTATCTAACCCACCTTCGTTTTGCTGATGACGTAGTCATTATTTTTGCAACTACCCCATCAGAGCTGCAGAGTATGATCCAGGAACTTGCTGACAAGAGTAAAGAAGTGGGATTAAAAATGAACTTTCAGAAGACAAAAGTGATGTTCAATGCTTTTACAAGAAATGAAGATTTATCGATTGATGGAGAAAAACTGGAGATAACAGATACGTATGTTTATCTTGGACAGCAGATATCAAGTGAGGGCCACATTGATGAAGAAATTAATCGGCGTACAAAACTTGCCTGGAGAGCTTTTGGAAGAAACAGCATAATTTTCAAGAGCAATATGCCATTATGTCTTAAAAGAAAAGTGTTTGATCAATGCATCCTTCCAGTGCTTACGTATGTTGCAGAGACGTGGACCTTAACTAAAAGAGACATACAAAGGCTGCAGACAACTCAAAGCAGCATGGAGAGGTGCATGCTTGGTATAACCAGGAGAGATAAGAAGAAGAACTCGTGGATCCGAAAAATGACGAGAGTGGAAGACATCATGATCAGAGTTAAATCCCTGAAATGGCAATGGGCTGGACATACTGCCAGAAGGACAGACCATAGATGGACAGCCGAAATTTTAGATTGGATTCCAAGGGACAGGAAAAGACCCAGAAAAAGACCACATGGGAGATGGGTGGATGAAATTCGAAAATATGCGGGAGTGACATGGAGGAGACTGGCACAAGACAGACCGTTGTGGAGGAAACTTGGGGAGACCTTCGTCCAGCAGTGGATTGATAATGGTTGACAATGATGATGATGATGAAGGGGGTATGAGATTCACCGCAAGTTGACTTACCCATTCTATCAGAACAGGTCTCCGTTTCTCAATGAATAAAAATTCACAATTTATATCGAATGGACAGCAGAAAATAAAATTTTCTTTGTTTTTACTTTTTTTCTCATTTATTAACTCATTAGATTTTATTAACTCTAAATCTTAGCTCCCCTCAAATTTTGGCACCCTAGGCAGCCGCCTAGTTCGTCTAATGGTTGAAACGGCCCTGCACAGACACATAATATTTTGTTCTTCTTTGTCGTACAATTTTACATACTGGCATTGGTAAAATCTTATACTTTACTGCTCTTTTTAAGATACGGTGCAAACTCTAACCCCAAGTCCAACCCGCTTTAAACCGCCATCCCTGCTTTCTCCTTACTGCTCGGGGGTTACAAATACTATTCTAATCTACAAAATGGAAAATTTTCCCTTTAAACAGCCACCTCACTGACCTCCATCCACCAGAATATTCTAGCAACATTTTGGTGTTTCTCACACTCGTTGAATAGCCCTTCAAAATTTCCGCTTGAAACAGACACTCCGAATCGCCCACTTTATCTTCTTAAGTGTGCCCCGAAAGCATGTTAGATTGGCCCTCAAAGAAGTTTTGCGGTATGTGGGAGATAAGTCACTGCCAAGCATCTTTGCTGAAAAGAGAATGATGCCGTTATCGAAGTGTGGTCAGCTGCCGAAAGCCATCAGGACAGAGAATTCTGTGATTTATTGCATCTCACAGAAGTGAGACTACTGGTGTGTGTATGAGTGGGTTTCCGGTTAAATATCTAAGTTTACTAAACTGAGTTAGGGACTAATAATTTGTTTGTATGCGTTTATTTTACTACTTGTAACCGCGTATGCCAGCAATGATAGATTAGATCAGATCAGATGTAGAGGATTTTAGGAAGAGAGTATCTGACACCAGGTCTTAAACAACCCTTAGAAATGGGAAGCTAGGGGATCTGGAGTAGAGTGCCCGATAGGAAAGTGACACGGAAGCGAGGTAGAAAGGGGGAGGAAGACCCCTTATTTATAACCGGGAGTGGGTATCCGGGGTACGACGGGTAAACATGCCCATCTGACGCACGGCGGATATTTAGTGGTTCGAGCATTCGTACCTGCCTGGAATCGAACCTGAGGTATTCTCCGTGACAGTCACGAACCTTGACCACTAGGCCACCCGCGGCCCGCAATGATAGATTAACTTCTACAGAAAAAGACGTATCGCATACACTGTCATAATTTACTACTGTTTAAAACTTGGATTATTAAAGCAAATCTGCAAAATTATGAGCTGATACATAAAAAAGAGGGGGGGGAGGGTATAACAACAGTTTCTCGATGTCTGGCTAAAAATTGGGCAAAACTGGAATAATTTAACAGCAGCTGCGAAGACCATGAGTTTCGTTTGGGGTAACAATTAGCAGCACGAAACACCAATGGAAAGGCACACTGTAATCATCGACATAGGCGTTTACCGATATGTGAGTTCTTTATGACGTCTGGCAATAAATAATTACTAAGTAACAGGATTTGCTGAAGAACAACTACGCCCGAAAAAAAATTAAACAAACAGCGGTGCTTTTCGGTTGTTGTTTTTTAATATACCTACCTTTTTCTTTTCTGTCACGCAAGTACATGATGTAACATCTCCCAAATCTTCTTTTAACACTGATCGCTCACCTTTGCAAACAGTAGGAGACCACAACATAACCTTTGGTTGTTATTCTCTTACTTAGAAAAAGGTAAGAAATTATTTGAGGCTGTTGTGGTTGTAATAATGGATAGTTTAATAAATATTAAGACATTAAATCGATTGTTTGAAATTTTAATATGTTTTACTGATACATACCAAGTCATACTATAAATTCTCTTATAACGATAATAGTAGATCGTGAAAAACAGAAAAACATTGGGACTCACTTTTGTATCATTTATTTGTGCACTTTATGAAGTAACATGGAACACACAATTATTTCAAAATGGCTTCTTTTCCCTTTAATACAGGCTTTCAAATAGCAGGTCTTGCACCGCGAATGACATTTAAATTCAGATTTACGACTGATCACTTCAAACCTACTTTCGGTTACTAATAATGGCATGTCTGGAAGAGTGGACTTTGCTTTCTAAGATGTCCTAGAATTCGTGATAAAGTGGGAAGAACTCTGGACTTAAGGATGACCAGACATCATGGCAAATATAATCAAGTACGTTGTCCTGGAGGAATGTGATACAGGCCTTGTCAGAGAGTGCATAGTCCTGCTGAAAAACTTCGTGTTGGTTGATGGCCTTTATTTGGCTAATGGAATTCACAAGTTTCTTTATAGGAATTGGTACTGTTCTTCCCACAGAAATGCTTCTCCACTAAAGAGTAATATGAAACATACAGCTAACTCATAATTGACATCTCCAACCATGCCATCATTGTGATACCCCTTACCATACATCGCCAGCCATGCCATCACTAACACACCAACCATACCATCACTGACACCCTAACTATACCATCATTGACACTTCCAACCATACCACCGCTGAGGCTGAATAATGGCCATTGCTACCAGTTAGTTATGAAGAACAACGTGGTAAAATCCTTCAATGATATGGGTATGTATTCTGTTTTTCTGCTCTGTTTTTGCAAACGAGGCGAGGTGTTAATACGTGACCTGTAGTCCAATGGTAAAATTTTAGGCTTAGGACTTCCTCAGACAACCTTGGCACATTCATTTCGTACGTTTTCAGCTTCTGGGTCATTATATTTAGTTAATGGGCGGAATTTTTCGGAATTTGAGCCCTGACCATTCCAATAGTTTTCACAAAATGAGTATCTATCTATCTATCTATCTATCTATCTAAGTGTTGCCTCCGAGTAAAATCGCCTGCTGAAATTTATGACAGAAAGTATGGTAGAGCTAAGGGGAGAAGGTGTGAAAATTACTGGTAAATGAAGTAGTACTCTTGGAATATTAAGACTATATTATTTGTAGATAGAAATAAGTGTTAAAAAATTCTTTAACTTGTATTTGAATTTCAGTAACACTTTATCTTGAGTTACCATTATCTTTTTCTTCTTCTCCAGCAAAAGATTCCAGTGATTTAAATGATTGGATATTAGCTACATTTCCGTAAAGAGGAAAAAAGTGATTGCTTAATAATATGACAAATTGTAAGTATAATCAAAATGTCCTTTTTTCCCCTTCTTGTGAGTTTGATTTGTTTGCTGAGAAAATTTGTGTTTCGCAAAAGATTCTCTACTGCACGCTTTTATATATTTTTCATTTCACAGTAGGAGATTTTTCGAGTTCGCAAGTTGTTATTCTGATTAATCAGATGATAAAAAGAATGAAAATTAGACACGGTGTTTCAATATGCAATGTGCTAATAATTCTTCTATACGTTTTAAAAAGGACAAAAGAGACATTATCTGAAAATGCAAAACAGAATCGAAGTTCTTATATCAGGAAGTATTGTCCTAATAAAAGCCCCATGTGCCAAAATGTTTTTGACAAGAAGTTTGTAAAAAGATTAAGACGTTTTAATTATTTAAAGTACTACGGGATCTGTTAGACATATATACTATGAGAGTGCAGGCAACAGGAGTACCATAGTGTCGCCTTCTCTCACTCGCTTACCAATTTTTATACGTGCTGTGCGCTCAACAGACAAAACTTCAACTAACAAGTTTGTTAAATCATGCAATGCATTGGTTATAATACGCTTTCCAACATACCAGAAATCATTACTCAAGTTATGAGAATAATGGCTGTGGAATAAATCTCGGTCATGTGTCCTGACCCTTGATCCCATATCGATGATATTCAACAGAACCGGTTCGGTATACCTCCGAAATAACATGATAAAGCTTTGTCGCAATCGAAGCATTTTTACGTAAGTTATGATGCATAAGGGCTATGGAATAGATCCCGCTCCTGTGTCCTAACCTTTGACCCCATTTCACCCATTTTCAATAGAATTCGTTCCCAGACAGGCCCCTACAACATACTAACATTTCATCCAAAATCGAAGCATTTTTACGTAAGTTATGACGCATAATGGCGATGGATGTGATTCCATTCATATGTCCTGACCTTTGGCCCCATTTCGCCCATTTTCAATAGGGTTTGTGGCCATGTGGTCCCCTACCACATACTAAAATTTCATCGAAATCGAACCTTTTTTACGTTAGTTATGACGCATAACAGCAGTGGAGTGAATCCCGCTCTTATGTACTGACCTTTTACCCCATTTCGTTCACTTTAAATAAGGTTCCTTCCCAGATGATACCCTACCATACACTAAAATTTGATCGAAATCGAACGACTTTTACGCGAGTTATCTTGAGGACGGACATACGCACACAACGCGTGACGTAATGATGCAGATGGGAATCGCGACCATCTGCTAGCAAGATTATGACGTCATAAAACTTTAATAGGATCCAAACACAACGCGTGACGTAACGAGACAGATGGCGTGATCCCGCGCCAACATTCTCAAACGCGAGATCGTGACGTCATAAGATTTCTAAGCATTGGAAGCATTAATGGAACGACGCCATGACACTAAAAACGTTATAATTCAGGGTGGTTATTTAACCCACTAAACGAGTTCTCCTAAAGTCGAGATCAAGCTAAATCGATTTCTAGTACCAGAAAACGGTAGGTTAACGACTTTCATCAACATTCTTAGAGTCGTTTTCAAAATAAAATGTACTTGCATATATAAGAGAATTGCTACTTTAAGGGGGACGTCAAGTAAGTTTGCTTCCTATACTTCCAATGGAAAAACTTCTGTACAAATGTGTACACATTTTCTTCACAATTAATGCTTTCCCAAGAATGAAAATTTGAACATCGATTAAAATAGCTTCATTTTTTTTTTTTTTTTTTGATTGGAGGTTTAACGACCACCGTGAGCAACTCAATGGGCTATAAGCAGTCGCCCGTCCCTAATTTAGGGTCACTGGTTCCAGGGAAGGGAGAGAGCCAGTGCCGTAAGACAAACACAACATCCATGCCTGACGGGATTCGAACCCGGACCCCTTACGGACGAATGATCAGAGGCCAGCGCCTTAGACCACTGCGCCACCGGGGCGGCTAGCTTCATTTCATAACTTGGAATACTTAATATTTTCTAAACCATAACCGTAATAATATTTTATAAACCATAGCCGTAATTATACAATCCAACATTTATTTGTCCACTGCGTCATCAAAGTACAGGTCGCGCCATCTTTTTTCTGGTTTCAATACCACCAAAGGAAACGCTATTGTTTTTTAATATAATTATGCTTATGTTTTAGAAAATGTTAAGTATTCCAAGTTACAGTATGAAGTTATTTTAATCAATGTTCAAATTTCCATCCTTGGGAACACACTAATTGTGAAGGAAATGTGTACAAAAGGTTTTCCAATGGAAATATAGGAAGCAAAATTACTTGACGTCCACGTTAATAGCGTGGGATAAGGGCGATGGAATGGATCCCGATTCTATGCATTGACCTTTGACTCCATTTGTCCCATTTTCAATAGGGTTCTTCTCCAGGTGGTCCCCTACCACATACTAAAATTTCATCGAAATCGAACCATTTTTACGCACCTTATGACGCATAAGGGCAATGGAATGCATCCCGCTCCTATGTCCTGACCTTTGATTCCACTTCCCCCATTTTCAACAGGGTTTGTCCCCAGGTGGTCCCCTACCACATACTAAAATTTCATTGAAATCAAACCATATTTACGCAAATGATGACGCATAAGGGGAATTGAATGGATCCCGCTCTTATGGCGTGACCTTTGACCCCACTTTACCCATTTTCAATAGGGTTCGTCCCGTGTTGGTTCCCTACCACATACTTAAATTTCATCGAAATCGAACGGACGAAAAAAGCTGGAGCATACACGCTTCTTCAACCTACGGTTGGGGCCGCCCCGGTGGCGCAGTGGTCTAAGCGATGGCCTCTGATCATTCGTCCGAACGGGGTCCGGGTTCGAATCCCGCTGAGGCATGGATGTTGTGTTTGTCTTACGGCACTGGCTCTCTCCCTTCCCTGGAACCAGTGACCCTAAATTAGGGACGGGCGACTGCTTATAGCCCATTGAGTTGCTCACGGTGGTCGTTAAACCTCCAATAAAAAAAAAAAAAAACCTACGGTTGGAAAGCGTAAAAAAGATAGGGAAAAAATGCGATTTTAGGGTGCCCCAGCGAAACTTTTGTAAAGTTTGATAAGTTCTTGCTTTCCTGTATATAAGTGTTTTTACTTATAGGAAAATCTCAAATATTTATAAAAATAAAGGGCTTGGCTTATTTGACCTCTCATTTTAGCTTCTACTTGATAAGCAAATTACTGTGCTAGCTTATCACTAAACTACCGAGATTGCTGTTGAGCAGATCTTCATGAATATGCTATTTGTAAACTTTTATGGTAAACAGCCAGGTAAGATTTGAGTTCATGAAGGTAAGTTGAAGAAATATGATGCTATTTGAAATTCAATTTCGTAAAACTGCTAGTTCTGTCAGAACCAAAATTCATTAAGGGAGTGACATATAAATGTATACAAAGGAGGGTACAGAAATGAATTTAAAACTAAAGGAATATTTCTAGTTCTTAGAAAAAACCATTAACGAAAGAAGATATTGTTTTTGGGGCATATTCCTTAACAAATTGAGGTAACGTTTGTAACGTATACTCTCGATTCACTTTCCTTTTTGATTTTTACTATCTCTGGTTATTTTATTTTCTTATGTAAATTATCTTCTTACTGAACGAGATGTTATTTCACCCGCTGAATGAGATCTGGCAATGAGTGTAAGTCATGACGTGGTGATAGCCAGTATAAATAGGCGCGTTCAACGATACCAAGGGAGAGCGTTTGTTTATGAGGAAGAGATCGTTTGTTGTTGTATAGAGAGAGCGTTTGTTGTTGTACGAAGTGAGCTGTGGTTTATGCGTCAGAAAGCTGGTGCTGTATAAAGAGAGTTCGTTTATGTGAGAGCGAGAAGTTGACCAAATAAAAGATTGTTGTCGTAAGTACGTCTTTCTCAGTTCATAGTACTGTCAGACCTCTGTCTGGCTGTTAGGTTTATTTCATTTAGTGTTATTAGTAACAACCAGCATAAGACTTTATTCATCTTAATTACTACTACAACATTACTACCAGTTATAAGCATTATTATTATTATTACTACACTACTAGCAGGAAAGTTTATTCATAATAAATAACACAACAACCATTAGAAGAAGCGTTAGCTTAGAAGAAGCTGAATTCATTACATTATAATTGAAGGAAGCTATATTCACGATAATTAGCAATTTAGAAGAAGCATTATATTCATTGTACGTTGCTATCTATTTCGACCAGACATAAAAATGTGTTTAACGTTGAATTTAATTTTTTATGAATTTTGAACTAATAACAATTATTATTGTCTTAAAGTCGTAATATAAATAACGAAAACGGTTCTGCCCATCTGTCTGTGAAGAAAGTATAATTAATTCTAAACCCGAGTTGGAGAGATCAACTCACTATGTATAGATTGCATGCCGTAGCTACATCATACTTTGCGTTACAGAAACGACGCAACAGCCATTATGTATCAGTTGTTAGATTTTCATCAGGTTGATGGACGAATGTGGTTGAAGGTTGACCCGGACTTCTTAATGCAACTCTCCATGTTCGCTACCGATTTTGACAATATCAGTACTGTAGATACCCGTTCTCCTCCCCTTCACGCCAACAGTGGTTTCGTCCACGCGGTGCATTGTGGGAAGCATGGAGTCTGTAGAGGTGTCAGTGAGTGTGAAACAGCGCTCTGTTATTCAATTTCTTGCAAAGGAAAAGGTAAAACCCACTGAAATTTTACGAAGTTTGCAAGCGTAGTATGGGAACAAAACACTATTACAGGTAAGTGTCTGGGATTGTGGTAACAAATTTTTCGAGGGCCGAGAATGAGTAGCCGATGAACCGCATAGATACGTGTCGTCTACTGCTGTGATCGAAGTGAAGATCGATGGTGCGCAGAGGTTATTGTGGAATGCAGGCGTTTTAAAGGTATGTGACATAGCTGCAATAATCAACATTAGTGTTGGTAACATGGAAAAAATCATCCATGAACATCTGTTTAGAAAAGTGCGTGCGTGTTGGATAACAAATGCTTTGACATTTGATCAGAGGTCGCTTCGTGTTGCCACCTGCACAGAGATTTTGTAGCGTTCTAAATCAGAGGAAGCTGCATTCTGACTAGTGATGAGACTTTGGGTAACTGTTTTATTCCAGAAACCAAGCGAGTCAGCTGTGAATGGCACCGCAAGTGTTCTCTGCTGAAAATAAACTCAAGGCAGTACAGTCTGCAGGAAAGCTAACGCCTACTGGAATTTCAGATACAGGCGGCGTACTCCTAGTGGATTTTCTTGTAGAGTGAATGCACACTATTTCGGCACTAAAAAGAAACTTCGACGCGCCATCGGAGAGAAGGGGCTAGAAAATTGTTGAAACACGTCATCCTGCTGCATGACAATGCTGGGTCACACACGGCTCACATCACAATGAAAGCTATGGCGACATCAATGAAATGGGAAATGCTCAGCCATCCTCCCTGCGGCCCTGACTTAGTTTCAAGTGATTTCCACCTATTCTTTCCACCCAAGGAGCGTTTAAGAGGAAATAAATTCATTTCAGACAAACAACTACAGCAGTGCGTGGCCTTCGGTGACTACGACTACTACCTAAATCCCTTTCGATGTCTGAAATACAGTCTTGTATGGAGATGGGACATGGTGTTAAAGTAGAGGACACAAAGAAGGACCTATAGTTTGGTAAGTGTATTCCTATTTGTTTCTCCGTACGAAAAAAAAAAAAAAAGAAAAAAAGAAGAGTTCGGGTCGAGCCTGAATCGCCTAAGTATTAAGTTATTTAGTAATGACGAGAAAATTTACAGAAACAAAACATTAGTGGACAGCTGAGACGAAGCGTGACCTCTTCGATAGTGCTACGTGAATCTTAGAATGGGAAGCATATGAGGTAACACAGTTATAAATTGCCATTGAAATGATATTCTGTTATCGCACCACTTTCTTATTTTTAGTGAATTTAAATCTCTAAAGCTGAGTCTCCTCTCTACGATTTCTTCTATGTTGCTTCTACTGCTGGGTCAGTAATTTTCGGCTGCAAAAAAATCTGATAGAGCGGTTTTTTTTTTTGTTTTTTTTTAAATCCGAGTGTCTTTTGTTTACAAAAAGCTTTAGTAACTTTTCACTACACTTTTCTTTTTTTGATCGGGGTTTTAACGATTACCGTGAGCAACTCAGTGGACTATAAACAGTCACTCCTCCCTACTTTAGGGCCACTGGTTCCAGGGAATGGAAAGAGCCAGTGCCGTAAGACAAATACAACATCCACGACTCCCGGGATTCGAACCCGGACTCATCTAAGACAAATGGTCAGAAGTCATCGCTTAGACCTCTGCGTCACCGGGGGCGGCTCATCACACTTTACAATGTCTTTAAACAAATCGTACAACTCTTCCACAACTGCATCAAATGCTTGCTCAATCAAATAATTGTTCCGATGTTTTCAAAGCTACGAACTGGTACACAATGTTCGTTGCCTCTTCGATACACAGGTCTAAGTCGACCGTAATGAAATCTTTTGCCCTTCCTTTGCTGTTTAGACATGTTCGAAAATGGCGTCAAAATGATCTTCTTCTGGTTTGACAACAAATACCACATTAAATACCACAAATATAACCACATACCACACTAATACCACATTGTTTGAAAGAAGCTGTTTTGCTCACTTCTAAGAAGAGATGGGGACGCCCAGGTGGCGCAGTGGTCTAGGCGCTGGCTTATAACCATTCGTCTGGGTTAGGTCCGGGTTCGAATCTCGTGAGGCATGGATGTTGTCGGCACTGGCTCTCTCCCTCCTCTAAAACTAATGGCCCTAAATTACGGATCGGCGACTGCTTATAGCCCATCGAGTTGCTCATGGTGGTCGTTAAAATTTCAATAAAAAAAAAAAAAAAAAGAAAAGAAAGGTCTGCAGTATTGAAAACATTGACCATTAGCTTTTGTAATTGGAATGTAGTGAACAAAAAAATACCCTATTCATGTTCAAAGAAGGTACACAAAATCTTCGCGCAAAAAATTCGATGCTCATGATTTTAACTGTCTTATTGTTCAGGTTTTTAATCACTATCCGTTATTCGGAGGGAAAAGTCTCCTATTCAGAACTCAATATATTCTGTAACTGGAGGAGCACAAAACTTTCTGCTAAATGAAGGTGAATTTTGTTAAGGAGGATTTTATCACGTGCGGTAGGTAGCTTGCAAAGCAAACGTAAGAAAAATACTGCAAAAGAAGAGAAATAAATTTACAACCTTAGAATATGCCATCGGAGGCATAACGAGGGCCGGCAGACGGGGCAGCTGCCTTGGGAGCAAAAGGGGGAGGGCGCAAAAATCACTACTTACAATCTGATTGACATTGGAATTAAAACTTTTCCACTTGTTAATTGCGCAGTTTTTTCAACCTATACTTTTTCATTTGTCCATTAATAGAATGTGCTTATGTTTTGGCAGCTTAAAATTCGCATTTCTTCATCAAGATGTTCAGTGGATGTTAGTCGCTCACGTTTACAAATGAATGTGAGGTTATACAAACGTTGCAAGAAAAGGATGCCGTTCACATTGTTGAGGATTCTCTGGGGGATATTCGATCATTACTGCGAGCCATTATTGTCAGCTGAATTTTGTCCGTTTCGAGTGGTGCCGAAGGTCCGAACTCCGAGGCAGTTCAGAAAAGCTGTAGAAAAAGTCGCAGTTTGTTTGTGTTTCCCCATGAGGACAAAACATTGGGATGTGGCGCAAATTTTGTCGAGTAGTTAATATACAGGGTGCATAGGAAAGTCCCTTTTCCCTGGAATAACTTGCGCACGGAGAGAGGTACAGTTATGCAAGTGAGATAACTGTATAGTAAAGCGACTACGCCCGATCGAATGCAACCGATAACAGCGCCCCTAGTAGCGAAATGCGGAATTAGCCATTGCAAATCGAAAACGAAAAGAGATAGAGCAAAATTTCCAATTACAAAATTGTAAAGCATCAATTAATTAGTACAAAACGACAATTGTTTCACACGGATAAGATAAATTGTCACCTGAATACCCTAAAATGTCCGAAATCGATGCGCGACCTTCTGTGTGAACGTTTAAAGGGAACAGGCATAGGTATGAGCAGATACACACAATTTATTGCATAAATGCGTACTTATGTCAATACGGTTTGATGACGTCAGACAAAACAAAAACATAAAAGGCAAACTGGTGCATAGTGATAAAAAGTTAATGTCGAGACGTCGAGTATGTTCGAAGAGTTCGCCATTGCCCACGATACACATTTGTATTCGTGAAAGTAACTCTGCATGCACATTCCTCAGCATGGAAGGTGCCACACTATTGCAAGCATCTGTAACACGACGACGTAGATCCAGCAGACTTGTAGGCGCTGTTGCATGCACCTGATTTGTTACGTAACCCCAGAAATACAAGCTCGCCATTAGACCTAAACTTCTGATCAAGGTACATCCTGCTACTGGTTTTTATATCGTAGGTACAGTACAACGTCACAATCTGCATTTGCATACGACTACATTTGCGAAATGTGAATATGCAGATTCGAATCGTCGCGCATCGATTTCGGAAAACGTAGGTTTCAGGCGACAATTTATCTTATCCGTGTAAAACAAATGTTTTTTGTACTAATTAATTAATGCTCTACAACTTTGTATTTGGAAATTTTGCTCTATCTCTTTTCGTTTTCGATTTGCAATGGCTAACTTCCGCATTTCGCCACTAGGGGCGCTGCTATTAGTTGCATTCGATCGGGCGTAGTCGCTTTACTATACCGTTATCTCACTAGGATAACTGTACCTCTCTCCGCTCGCAAGTTATTCCAGGCTAAAAGGACTTTCCTATGCACCCTGTATATGTATATGGGTTATATCCACTCGTTTCTTCAGTTTCTCTTCTTGCTTTGTACCCAGGCGCAGCCCACAAAACTAGCAATGTTTTGTCACCAGCTCAAGGAGCTGTAACGCGTGACCTTGCCATTGGAACAGCTATATGCAGGACCACGAGCGATGTTTCCCCTCAGCCAATACGGTATGAACGACTTCATACGTAACTTGCACTGTGTGGTACCTTGTTTCCTATTTTAATAAATTGCAATTACTTATTTGATACAATTCCCAGTGGCAACGCTGAATACTAGCACGCTTCGTCTCTGGTGGCGAGAGGTATTCTACAAATTTCTACGTTTCTTTATTCACAGAAATCGACGAAACAGTTCGAATTTTTTTAACAAATTTTGTGCCTAATTATTCATTAAAGTTCTTACACCGAAACATTATGATTCGAAACAACTGTTATATCACAAAAGCTGATCCAGTCATTATTCAGGAATCAAATGAATTCACGTATATTTGAAACTTCTGAGTGAAACATTTTTGACACGTATTAATGAAAATTCTTAAATTAGCTTATGGAAAATGCATAAATATGCTGAAAGAAGATACTTCTTTTTTTATTTTATTTCTTTGTCTGTTTCAACTAAATCGTATTATCGAAGCGCAAAATAGCGTTATCGCAATACAATGGCTTATTGCAGAACAACAATATTGCGAAAGTACTTGCCTTTATTCGTGCACATGAAATAAATTTCTCGAATTCAAACACAATCACACGCAAACTGATCAATATGTACCTTTGGCGGTGGATATGTAAGTTAGTATTTTTCAAAGTCATCACTCTGCTGAAAAGAAGGCGTTGTTTCGCAGTGGAGTTAGAAGTAAAAGACAAAGTATACGTAGAGATCAGATTCATGTGAAAATGACGACCAGCTGGTTTTTATTTTCGCTAGAATCTTCCTGAATTCTGTGCCTTAAGTGCTGAAGACTCAAAGTCTCAAGCTGAGTTCTAAGAGTCTGAGAGATTATGCCGTTTGATATGAACTGTTTTCGGGTTCCACATCTATTTAATCTCTGCAGCCAGTTCCACGTACTTGTTGATTTTGTCGCGTGAGTAATCTGAATATTACGGTGTGACAGTACCGACATGTCAATAAGGACTGTTTCCTTCTGTTTTTTTTTTTTTTTTGTTTTTTGTCATGTAGTTGTAACCGGCAACGTCTGAAATTAGGCATTGTACAGAATCCCCAGGAAATCTGTAGAATGCCGAAAATGATATGTCAGAGTATGAAATGCTTAGAATTTTACCCATTTCCTAGACATTCTATGCAATACCAGAAGGTAAATCGGCAAAAATACTCCCGTCAGTGGCTTATTATTATTTTTGTTTTTTTCACGTGACGAGGCATGTGACTTTCAATGCTCAAGTAAAGCGCCGCCTATGACGTTTTTTCTCTCACTTGGCGGATCACGTGACGTTCAACGCTCGATTCAAACGGACAGTATTTAGTATTATCGCCAATTGCATTTCTGTCTTTGTTGGGCTGTGACGAAACACGCGGGTTCCAATTGGCGCAGCAGACTTAAGCCCATGCTGTGTTGTATGAAAATGGCCGAGCAAAGTGTAAGAAAGTCGCGTACTTTACTTTGTATTTCTTCCTTGATTTTAATATACGTCTTTTCGTGATTCTATTTCCATACTTTGCCTTAACAGTCCTTGTCGTTTTATATAATGCCTAGGATTTATACACTGGCGTGCAAAAATTTAGAACGTGACGGTTTTTCGAATGTAACGTCGTGCAGAAGTGCTCCACATCGGCTCAAATCATACCATAAGATCTCCAAGATGTAAGAATATGGGACAAGTGATCAAAACCGTCCAAACGAGGAATCCAAAGGATACAAAGGCACTTTATTGAAAAGGTAGCTTTGAGCACAACTGGACAGAAGACAGAAACGTTCATGTGACAGGCGGCTGCCAAAAAATCCAGTCTTTAGTACGGGATATGATCCCCCCTGACTGCGTTGCAGGATTTACAACGTCTGTCCATGCTGAGGACGAGGTTGTCAAGGAGCTGTTGAAGCATTGCGGTCCATTCCTTTTGTAGCGCCAATCGCAGCTGCGGAATCGTTGCTGGCGGCTGGTGACGTGCTGCCAAGCGTCTTCCGTGAAGATCCCACACGTGTTCGACTGGATTTAAGTCGGGGAACCTTGCGGGCCAAACCATGCGTTGAATATCTTCACTCTCCAACAGCTCTGCGACAGCCACTGTACAATGAGATGTAGCGTTGTCGTCCATGAAGAGGAACTCAGGACTCACAGCACCTCTAAACAGACGCACGTGAGGCAGGAGAACCTCTGTACAATAGCGGACACCAGTGACTCAACCTCCTTGGAAGATGTGGAGGTCAGTACAGCTACCAAGCATTATACCGTCCCAAACGAGAACTCCGCCACCTCCAAACCGGTCCCTTTCGATGATGTTGGAGGTGTGATTGCGTGTTCCCTGCTCTCTCCAGATGTGTATACGTCCAGAATCGCTCGTCAGACTAAATCGGCTCTTATCCGTAAAGAGAACTCGACCCCATTGCTGATGTGTCTAGTTCATGTGTTCCTGGCACCACAAAAACCGCCGTCTCCGATGAGCAGGAGTTAACGGCACACACCGTACTGGTCGTCGCGCAAATACACCACCTTTGTGCAGCCCCCTGGCCACGGTAAAACTCGATAACGGACGTCCAGTTTTCTGTTGCATGTACCTTTGCGATTTCTCCCGCTGTCTGCCGTCTGTCTCTTCTCGCCGGTAGGACAATGTACCGATAGTCAGCCGCCGTGGTTTCTCGTGGACGACCACTGCTAAACTCTCGGACAGCTGTTCCTGTCGTTTGAAATGCTCTCCAAGCTCGTGAAACGATGCTGTGAGCGATCCCGAACTCCTCTGCCACACTAGTCACATTTCGACCTTCTTCCAACTTCCCAATGACGCGACCTCGGGTAAAGTCATCCAGATGTCGTCTACTGGATTGCTTGTTGGCCATATCACACGGTGGCAGCAACTCGACGTCGTTCAAACCGATGTACACCGTGCAATAGCTTTCACCGAATTGCTGAGCGTACGCCGTCCGTGTGCTTTTATACCCTTCCTACCCCCCACCCCTCCTACGTCATGCTGCATATATGCGCATGCCCTACCGTATCGGACCCTAGTCTATCTCCTGAGTGGTCTTTCGGTCCGTTCTGCATGCACGTCCCGGTGTTATGCTAATTTCTCCTCTTCGTCCTTAATTTTTGCACACCAGTATATAAAATGCATAGGGAAAGTATATACAATATTAAAATAACATAAATATTTCATGCTTTGCGTAAAAAAAAGTCACGCATTCTATAGATTTCCTAAGCATTCCGTACAATTCTTATTTTTCACACATTGCCGGTAACATAGCGCTATGTGTAGAAAATTGGAAATGACTGTTTAGATCTTACTGTCCCAATATGATTTGTATTGTATGCTAGCTACAGCCTCAATAGGTCGATACTTATAGTACGGTGCTTCTGACATTGATAGTCATTATTGCACGAGAGATGTTTTCGCTATAATTATAGTAATAATAATTATTATTATTATCAAAGGCATACAAAACCTTGCACAAAACTCAACAAGCTGTGGTGCTGCCGTTGCATCAATTTTTAAATTAAATTGTCAAAGACTTTTGCGTTTTGTCAAAGACACGCTCATTAAGCACGACAATTTAGGCTCATCCTTGTTAAATTCGTGACAGTTACTTTTGGTACATCGACTTACGGCACGAAACAATTTCCTGTCATATTTGCAGTTTGCTCGTTCATTTATTAACGAATCTAATTAATCTGTTTGGGATATTCTTTTTGTTTTCATCTTTGAAGTAATTACTTACCTGTGCCGCATTCTTATTATTAAAGCTGTCGTAAGATGACAACGTGTTCTACCTCATTTTATATCTCTTATTACTTCTAAAGGATCGTCGGAGAAACTTCTTGGCATGGCAGCAAACCTTCCCCTTCAGGACCCCATCACTCTTAGTTTTTTAAAACTCTGAAACTTCAGTATATATTTTCTTGGAGAGATGTAGCAAAAACTTTAGATGGAAGTCACTTAAAGTTCTGCATAAGCAGGATCCTACTCACGAGTGATCCAAGTCCGTGTAACCGCTTCTCCTGACTGAAAGATTTTGTTTGTTCACGTGAAGGGGCCCGGGCTTCCTCCAAAGCAGTTCATTTCTGCAGCCTAGATGGAACTGACACTAAAGTACTGTCGAACGGTCATCACTTTAGTTATCTATTTGATTTTTTTCCCTCTTGGAGAGAAGAAATTCTCTGCTTCATCTTCTATGACACATTTTCTTGGAAAGCTTCGCCTGAGACTTCCATTCCCCCTCTCTTCAATCCACATGCTCTTACTCTTCTCTGTCGCTCATGTCATTTGCATTTGGGTGTTTGCATCCAAATCATCTTCCAAAGCAGATGCAGAATGACGGACGCGGAACATGCAGATTGGAAACATGGGGGTCTTTCTTTGCTAAAGGAGAACTGATGGAAAGGATCTTTCTCTTACGCTGCAGAGGAAACAGGCAGCAAAGTACTTCACGTTCACTTTGTAAAATTTTCGGATGGCGCAAAAATTTGTTTTATTAAAGCACGCTTTCAATGAGATATACAAACTAATCAAAGAATCGATACAGATTTAATGCTAAGAACTTTATTTTCAAGCCAGAATACATATGACGAAGAACATTTTATCACATGCTCAAAAACAATAAATAAAAAAGGTAGAGAAACATAAAAAGACTTGCGTAGCCATTTTTTCGAGACACTGATGTGCCTTTTGTGACTACAGAACATTTTTGTTCAGCTTCGTTTTTGACCAGCAGATGGCTTTTTTTTTCAGTTTAGGAATTGCACTTTTGAAGGCTGCGGGGACCGAAATTTCAGTTGAATGATTAATAACAGAACCGAAGAACTATATATCATAGTTTCATATAAAAAAAACATTCTGGATTTGATAAAAGTCCTTTACTAAACATACAACTTTACTAAAGATTCAAGGACTGCTCCGATGACGCAGTCGTCTAAGCGCTGGTTGCGGACCACTCGTCCCAGAAGGATCCGGGTTCGAGTCTCGGTGTGACCTGGAGTTGTATTTTCCTAATGGCACTGGCTCTCTCCCTTCCCTGGAACCAATGGCCCTAAATTAGGGCCGGACGTCTGCTTATAGTCTACTGAGCTGCTCACGGTGGTCGTTAAACCCCCAAATAACAATTAGAAAACATGCCTTAAGTCGAATCTTTCGTCTTGGGTTCCATTTAAGTCCTTGAAGTACAACCGCATATGGATTCAACCCCAGATTCTAAGAATGTATCAATACTCTAGGTTCTAATCCGAGCATATTCTTAATCTGAATTTGACACAAGATCCTTGGAGCATAATCTTACCATGGATTCGACTCAAGCTACCTTGAGCAGATTTTCTGAAAAGTATGTAAGATAGCTATTTAGAAAGTAACAGGATGCTGGAGATAACGCTATATACTGTATACCGTAACTACTAAAAACCTGGTACTCTATGGCACTGACACAGGTAATTTCCGGTACTCTTAATAGTAGCGCCACAGAACTCAACTGTCTACTAATTGCTATGTTGCATTTTAGGCAGTGTTGTAGTCCGGGATCTAAATATCGCTTGTCCTGGATGGGTCGTCTTTGTCCGATGATAGGAAGAAAGTTTGAGCTATTGTTCAGTGCTGACGCGGACTTATCAATCGCGGGAGAAAATATGGTGCCATTTCTTGTAAATGCATATGAGTTGTTTGAGATTTATTTATTTTAAAGAAAATGGTCGAGAAAATGAACGAAATGACCTGTTTAACATTGTTTCCTCCTATGATCCATCTGGTTTTAGAGGTGTCTTTCCCAGCCGATATTAACCGGACGCTCTTCTCGATAATACGGTTCAGGCGTTCACGGACTACTTTACTATCCCGCATATGATAGACCTCACTAGAGATCGAATCTACTCATCATTACTGCCGAATTCGATGAGTCATAACAGAATGTAGTTCTAATTTTAGTCCCTTGACGTAGATCGCGCAGTTTCCACCTCACTGGAAACTGCGCGATCTACGTCAAGACTTTATGCAACCGTACTGTAAAAAATGGACTTTCCCGCTCTCCTTACCTATTACATACACACACACACACACACACACACACACACACACACACACACACACACACACACAATTTCTTAAGAACGACCTGAATTTTCAGGAAGGCAGATGAAATGTTTATTGTTCCATCCTCTGGACGTGAAGATTTACACTGCCTGACAGAGAAATTGCCACACCATTAAGGAATGCTCGAAAACAAACCAAACTGCACACACAGATAGCCAAGTGGCTCCTAAACAAATGATTAAATTGTCACATATAGACTAGGCTCCAGTGGCTGAATATACAGGATGATTAATAAGGAGTCTGGCCCGCATTTTGGGCGATACAGAGTTGAATCCCTCGTAGCATCGAGGCAATGAGAGTCCGAATAGAGTCCTGGGATATCGTGGACCATGAAGTGTTCATCAGAGTCCACAGTTCATCTTCATTTTGCGGGAGTGGGAGGGCACTCAATCGACGTCAATCGTGTCCCACAGATGCTCGATGGGCGAGAGTTCGGGAGATCGAACTGGCCACGGAAGCATTTGTACACCGTGTAAAGCATTCAGGCTGATCCGAGCGGTATGCGGCCGGGCGTTATCCTGTTGAAAAACGGCGTTTGGGATGTCCTGCAGATACGGTAGTTCCATGGGCCGTAGCACCTCGTCAAAATAGCGGCGTGCCATCAATGTGCTCGTAATGCGTACCAGCGGTGAGCGGCTGTTGGCGCTGATAGCACCCCACACCATGCTTCCACGTTGCCGGGCCGTGTGGCGCTCCACAATGGTGACGTAATTCGCCCGTTGGCCACGTCGCATCCAGACTCTCACGCGCCGATCATCCGTGGTGAGACAGGACCACGATTCGTCTCTGAATACCGCACTTTTCCATTCGGCACTCTACGCAGCTCTAGAGCGACACCACACCAATCGGTAATGACGATGGCTCGCTGTTTAGGGTAGCCTTCGCAACGGACTGCTGGACAGCAAACCAGACACAGCCAATCAGCGCGACACTATCCGCGTCGATATCGGAGCACCCAAGGCTCCCCGTCGTACACTTTGCAAAATGTCGTCCGTTGTGTCCTCTGGGTCTTCTACGGCATGACATCGAATGCGACGATCGGTGCGCTCGAACGTCTGTCTCCGTGATCCGGTCTACCTACGACGTTGCACAGATCCTTCCTAGGACCACTGTCTCCAAATGCGGATCACGGTTTTGGCATCACGTTGCGTTTCTTCTGCAGTACGACGCAAGAACCACCCGGCGGTACGAAGGCCTACGATGACACCTCTCGTGAACTCATCCGTTTGACGAAATCGCGTACGAAGACTTCTTAACGCCATTGGCATCCCTTGTTCGTTCTCCATACTTGGTGACAGCGGAACCACTCACTTCTCGCGGCCGTGATGACGTCTCGACTGATGGCCTCACGAGCTGGTTGTTCACTGATATCCCGTGCTCAGTTCGTGTGATTGGCCTGCAAATGCAATCATTTGCATAATTTGTACGTGTGCACCCATCCTGCAATTTTCGTGGCACTGCGTTATGTCTTCGTGGTGTGGCATTTTCTCTGCCAGACAGTATATTTCGATTATTACACTTAGAGTTGAACAACGTCATTCTTGCATAAATAAGGTGGCGCCGCTTTCTTGATGCGATAACTGTTGTCGATTTGAAGTTCTAGGTTTTAAATGATCTTCACACATGAAGGTAGCCGGAGAAACGTTCGCTTATTACTCTCCGTTCAAAAACTTTTTGCGCATCTATACTATATTCTGCTACAAATTGATTCTAGGCATGAGTCCATCAATGACATTCTGCTACTGTTTTCAATTCAACAGCTTCTTTTTTTATTAGGTTTTAAGAAATGATTTATTCATACAGGCAAACATAAACAGGAGACAGAAGTTACACAGCAACATGTACAAATTATACATAGTTGACAGCATACCAAATGATCAATTTACACAGATATAGACAGTGCTGATCATGTAACACATTGTGAACAAGTACAAATCATGCATGGTTGACAGTATACCAAATGATCAATTTACACAGATATAGACAGTGTTAATCATGTAACACATTGTGAACAAGTACAAATCATGCATGGCTGACAGCATGCCAAATGATCAATTTACACAGATATAGACAATGCTGATCATGTAACACATTATGAACAAGTACAAATTACACATGGTTGACAGCATGCCAAATGATCAATTTGCATAGATATAGACAATGCTGATCATGCAACACATTACGAACAAGTACAAATTATACATGGTTGACAGCATGTCAGATGATCAATTTATACAGATATAGACAGTGTTGATCATGTAACACATTATGAACAAGTACAAATCGCACATGGTTGATAGCTTGCCAAATGATCAATTTACATAGATATAGACAGTGCTGATCATGTAACACATTGTGAACAAGTTCAAATCATACATGGTTGACAGCATGCCAAATAATCAATTTACACACATATAGACAGTGTTGATCATTTAATACATTGTGAACAAGTGTACATCAAACATGGTGTTTACAGTATACTAAATGACCAATGTACACAGATAACCAGTGTTGGACAAGTAACACATTGAGAGCCAGCGCCGAAAGACAAACACAAACATCCATGCCTCACCGGGATTCGAACAGGACCCAACTAGGGCGAATGATCATAAGCCAGCACTTAGACCACTGCGCCACCAGGGCGGCCAACAACGTTTAGATACCTATTTCTTCGTCGACGTAACTTTTGGGTGTCAGAAGTATTCGAATACAGTAAATGTCCGTTAATTGAGACACATCGGGGCCAGTACACTTTGGCTCAATTAAGCGGCTGCTCCAATTATTCCACAAAGAGCTAATCTGGGATATTCTTCAAGAATTGTCCTAAATAAACGGCTGCCCTGATTAACCGATGGCCCAATTAAACTACTACTCTATTGTTGCTATTAAGTGTTTTGATTTCAAGTTCGTTTGTACTGCTGATCGATTGTCAGTGCCGGGCTCTATGTCATAATACAAAAGACACTGATATCGATCTGTCCAAACTTTTGGATAATACACGGGTGTTTCACCACTAGGCTGCCCCGGTAAATGAATTATTACACAAATATTTATTGTAGAAAGATTAAACTGTACCTGAATAAGTGTCATTACAGCAAATACTGGAAGTGGCCAGCTTTCTGTTGCAAATGCAGGGTAGTACGTCTTTCCAGACAGGCAAAGGTTGAAGCAAGCATAGCAGGTGTAATGAGGGCAATTTCGGTGATAATGTTGCTCATGAATTCGCCCAAAGCGTGTGGATTGTTTCTGTATACCCTGTTCTTCAGCATTCCGCAAAGGAAATAGTCCGGGGGTGTCAGATCTGGGGAGCGAGGCAGTAAGAGTCCTTTAGAAATTATTCTGTTCTCGAAGAAGGAGCTGATGAACCTGATGGATTTTTCAGAAGTGCGGCAGGTTTCCCCGTCTTGTTGTAAATAATCAAGAGACAGCTCACGGTCGTCCAACAGGTTGATGAAGTCCTCCAAAAGCATTTTCTGTTCACATTTCCGTCGAAAAAAATCGGACCCACTATGCGCGTACGAGACAACGCTCACCATACTCTAATTTTCTGTGGGTGAAAGGGCTGCTTGTGGATGGCATGTAGATGCTGTGCAGCCCAGTTGTGCGTATTCTAGGAATTTACATAGTCCGAAAGGTGAAACCAGGTCTCATCGGAAAAAAAACATGTTAAGTCCAAAATGTCCTCATTACCTTCAATAAAGCCTTTAAACCATTACAATACAATACAAAACAATTATTTATTGCTCACATTTAAAACTTACAGTTATATGAAAATGCAATACACCAGGAGGAATCTGAACACATTGGTTGTAAGGCGATACCCCCTATCAGATGTAAGAAAAAGAATAAAACATATGGCATATATGAAAGCAAGTAAGATGGTTATAACAGAAGCACCCCTGTTAGCAGCATGCTTGGAACTACAATTTAATGATAGGGTTGAGATTCGTTATGGAGATCAGGGTGATTTACAATGTAATTTCGCAGAGACAAGGATAACTTTTTGATATTTTCCAGGAATCTGATGCTCTCTGGGAGATCATTCCATAGGATAATGGCTTTATGCAGTATGCTATTTAAACCATAAGTAAGTCTAACACACGGCTGACATAATTTGTTGTTAACAACAGATCTGCTGAAGTTAGAATAATCCAGATATTTGCTGTCAGATTGAAAAATATGCAGTTTAAGATGTATTATTTAAAAAAAACATGATACCTAGTTTCAAGGTAAAAATTTCATGAATTTTTAGAATATTTAGTTTTAGACATAATGGTTTTGAATGAGACATGTAATCTGTGTTCAGCATATAGCAAACAGATTTTTTCTGTATTTTGAGCAAGCATAACTTATTGTTTGCACTTGTTTGGAATCTTGGTATTCAAATATAATAGGACAGATGGGTATAAATAAAAGCATAGTAAAATGTTTTTAGGACATTGATAGGGAAGAGATGCTTAATTTTACCAAGCAGGCCAACCTGCAAAGGAAACGTTTTTTAAAACCAACTGAACATGCGTATTCCAGTTAAAGAATTCATCAAACCAAACACCAAGATACTGAACTTTGCCCACAATTTTAAGGGGGAGATCATTAATCCTGACTGGAAAGTTATTTATGTCCTCTCTTTTATGAACGTTTCGGAAATATACGGTGTTGGTAGTAACGACGCCTTTTTTCCAAATCAGGCGGACGCAATTCTTGCAGCACGATGACGCGATAGCGACGCATTTTTGCTTACTTCGCCGCTCGGTGATATGATGACGTTGAAATTCCCATCTCCTGTGATGAACGCCGTTGAGATTTCCTCTGTGACTGGCCCAACCGGACCTGCACTTCTCTCACCCTATCCGCTGACATTTTTGGTCGACCTCCTGTACGAATCGGCACCAACCTACTCGTGTTCTCCAACTTTTTCACCATTTTGTGGATCGCTTGTTTCGAAGGTGCAATTTCGCCATACTTTTCTTGAAACGCGTTCTGACACTTCTTAAACGATCCTGTTACCCAATAGGAGTGCATGATAAAAACACGTTGCCCTATCGTCAGCATTGTCTTAACTGACGAGAGGCAGTTGCTGCACCGCCAGTGTGCGCGTGGAGATTGCTCGGCGCGACGCGTTACGTCATTCGTCTGGAGAATGCGACAACACGGCGCCTGGTGGCATTCGCTTTCCAATTAATTCAGGTACGTTGTAACGCAGTTTAAATTTCCTACAATCAATAGCATTTCTGTAATAATTAAATTACAGGGTCCACCTAGTAGTGAAACACCCTGTATTGCACAACATTCAATAGCTGTCTACACTGTAAACAATTTCCATGAATAGTCAGTGTTTCACCAGGATTAAGACGGTTTGCAGATCATAAGCACGCCACCTGGCGGTCTACCAAAAAATTTCGGTAGATAAACTAAATACAAATTTTGAAGATGACAATCCGATTTTTGGCGTAAATGTGACAAGGATGGTAAGTCAGATAATATCCGAAAACTTGAAAATCATGAAAGAAATCTTTCATGATTTCTTTCATGAGATAAACTAAATGTTCACGGTGTTTAAACTGTTTGAAACTATTTCTGTATTTTAACCTTGACAATCTGGCAACGTTCTTCTTAAAGGGGTCATTGTGTACCTGTTTTTAGCACGTCTTTTGTAAAAAAAAGATCGTACTTATGTTACCTGTTTGTCCGTCTGTACCAACGATATCTCTGCAACTATTAGTCCAATTCGAAAAATTCTTTTTGCGTTGGAAATCTTGAGATGTGAGAATGATGATCCTTCATTTCGTTTGTTTTTTTAAGATGTGCAATTTCGCCACTAGAGGGCGTAAATGCAGATGATGTCGAATTCAAAAATACGTTTTATTCCACATATTTGCTTCTAAACATCCGATTGAAAAAAATATTTCATCTTTCGATTCCATTTATGTCGAAGAGTATTTTAGATATAGTTACTTTTTCAAATTACGCATAGATTTTCCGCTAGGGACGTGTTTTTCTTCAAGGTGTCCGGTGACTCGTGTATCTAAATTCATCAGTCCATAGGACCTGTATCCATTGATCTACGGTCCCCGATAAATGTTGTTTACACCATGCTAAACGACGAGTAGCATTCCGAATGGAGATGGAAGTCTTATGAGCAATCCCCACGCCCACGGAAACCCATGGAATGAAGTTCTCTGCGAATGGTACGAGTACATACCGGGGTTCCAACAAGTTTACTCTCCTGTACACTGAGGTCTTGTGCAGTATTCCGTCGATTAGGTGTAACGGCTCTCCTGAGGCTTCGACGTCCCCTATCACTGATTTTCTTTGGTCTGCCGGTACGTTTTGCTGCTTCAGGGACGCCACGTGTCTTCCACTTATTCAGTACATCCAAAACAGTTGACTTAGGTATGTTTAAACACCTCTCGGTTTTTCTTATGGACAACCCACTAATATAACACCCAACAATATTTCCTTTCTCAGTCAGTTCTCTCCCGCCGCGATATTTTCACTCAACCTCAAAGTGCGATATGATCGTGGTCAGCTGGTTTTGTTTTTATACCGTTTGCAGGTGTACCGCGCATCTTAACAAGGCAGCGGATTCATTTGCTTTTGAAGTGATGTCCGGTGGCTTTTGTCAATATAGTGTATATGAAAACCTTTCGTGGTAGAAAACAATTAAAATTGTATTTGCAAAATAAGTACCGCAAATATGTGCAAGATCTGCCAAAATAACTCAAACTACTAAAATTATATAACTTTTCTGTGGTATTATTTCGGTGAATCAACTGAATTCTCATTCGATTCATGGAATATAATAAAGTACACAAATTTGATCCGCCATCGAAGAATCATGATGTTTTACGGTTCTTGTCGCTTCCTTTTTCTTTTTTTTTTTTTTTTCTTGTTTGCTTTCCTTGCCTATCGTAATTGAATCCATGTCAGCGTACTCACGCGCTTGAATTGTTGCAACTAAAAAGAAAAAAAAATCCCGATTTACACATCATCCTGCTAAGCTTAACTCAAAGCGCGAAACATACGTCACTATAGTCTCCCATGCGCACTGGCTTTCCTGCACGAACGTATGAAACATTTGAATCTTTTATCAAAACTGTGGGTTTTGAGAGTGAATACAAAAACAGAAACTCATTTCATTTTTTTTTTCGGGGCATGCCAAACGTTAAAAATGATAACTGGCATTATTCATCGCTCAAAGCGCGTGATTAAGGTCTTTTCGTTATGTGTTTTTCTTTTTATTGAAATATCAAACACCATTCCGCAGTAAATAGAATAACATCATTGAAATTGTCAGCGCGTTTCCATTTTTCCGAACAAATACAGTAAAAATTTCGTGACTTAGTGATATAATGCATGGGATGTATTTCAACACTGACTTATTTGCACAGCCCAGGTGAAGCTTTTACATGAATATTGTTTCAGGGAGGAAATGTGCTTGTCACGAAGTCTGAATTACTTTCGCGTGCAGCCAAAAGTGAGTGGCCGCTGCCAATAAATTTCAAGTCCCACAAAACCGTCAGCGAAAGGAATAAAACTTGGCATTCTTGATGAGCTCAGACGCACAGCAGACAAAGCAGGAAAAACAATAAACGAAGGCATAAACATTGAGTGCGATGGTTTGTCACTGCATTTCTTCTTACAGTAGCATTCAAAGGCATTGGAAACGGCTCTGGCAAATTAGAATGTTGCAGCAGATCGTTTCACATTTACAACTATTTGAAGCTCAAATCCCCCCACGATAAACACGTTTCAGGTATCAAATCAAAATCGTTTTGGGCAATTAAGTGACTCTCCACCCGTATGCTTAAATGGCTAATATAAGTTTCTGTTCCCTGATTTAGGGTTACTATTAGGGATATGCAAACGCTTCCGCCCTTTAAAGGAGACAGGAACAATCAAGAAGCCAATACATATTTATTCAACGACATATTGGCCGTTTGCGTCAATGACCTTTTGCCATTTTTCAGGCAACAAATGAATGCCCATGTGATAGAAGGACTCTGGTTTTGAGCTGAAGAACGCAGTGACGACATATTCCAAATCTGGAACTGTGTGGTGAACCGCTGTTGGGCTCGTTCATGTGGCATAGAGCGAAACTGATGAAAATCTGAGGATGCAGTGTCCGGGGAGTAAGACGGGTGCGGTAAAATCTCCCACTGTAACTGTTCAAGGGTTGATTACGTGGTGGCACAAACATGTGGTCTGGAATTATCGTGTAACAGGATGACCGACTGGGCGGCGTCCTTAACCAGTCCATGGGGTTTTTTCTCGATTGCGGCGCTCAGTTTCATCAACTGATCGCTATATCGTTGTGCAGTGATTGTTTCGCCCGGTTTCAACAGTTCGGAGTACAGCACTCCATGCATATCCCACCACACACACAGCAGCACCTTCCCCCCCCCCCGTGGATATCCTGTTTTGTAGTGGATGTTGATGGCAGGCCGGGGTCGACACAGGATCTCTTGCGTACGGTGTTGTTGCAATAGACCCATTTTTCATCCCCGGTGACAATCTTCCACAAGAAATTTTCCTCTTGAAACCTCTTCAGCAACGGCATACAGATGTTCAATCGTTGACCAATATTACGCTCAGTTAAAGTATGCGGAACCCACTTACCAATCTTCGGGATCTTCCGCAAGGCATGTAGATTGTAGACGCCGTTCCATCGTCAATTGAGCCACTTTCAAACGTTTCGCCAGTTGCGTAATTGATTGTGTGGGATCCTCTTGCAACAGCGATTCCAGTTCCTCATCTGCGAGTTCTTGTGGCTTGCCTTCCAAGCTTACATCACCTTTCTTAAACCTGGCAAGCCATTCTCGACACGTCCGCTCATCCATAGCCGTTTCACCATACGCCTGACATATTGAACCGTATGCTACACTCGCACTTTTCCCTAAATTAAACATGAATAACAAACAGTGCCGCAAATGAACTTTATCGACCGCCATGCTTGGCTTCATGTACGAACTGACAGCACGGGGCGCCGGCCAGTTAGACCCCTACATCGCCCACTAGCGGCGGCGGACTTTTGCATGCCCCTAATAGTTCAAGGAGACAGAATAGAAAGAACTAGAACCAAAGGTCAAACGAAATGTAAATTTTTCACATTGGGCTTTGTATTTGGATACTAACTTCCCAATTGCTTGGCCACTAAATAAAGAAGTGGAAGTCACAATAGCACATGTCTTCAGACCGTTTTCCTCCTACAATTTTCCCTTAGACTAATGACATATCTTTAGACTTTATTCGTCCAAGCCGTTTCTCTTTAGACTATGCACAAGCTTTTAGACTATTTCTCCATCACGATTTCTCCTTGGACTAAGTTTTTCCTTAGAGAATTGTCCTAAGATTAAGAACATGTATTTATATATTTTTCCTCCTACACAGTTTCTCCTTGAACTAAGGACATGTGTGTAGACTCTTTTCCTTCACACGGCTGCTCTCTGGACTACGAACATGTTCTTAGATTGTTTTCCCTCCGCGCGATTTCTCCTTGGACTAAGGACACTTCCTTAGAGGCTTTTCCTGAGACTAAGAACATGTCTCTTAGAAACTTTTCATCTCACACTATTTCTCTTTGAACTATGGACACGTGTTTAGATTACTTTCCTGCACACGGTTTCTTTTTGGACTAAGGACATGTCCTTAGATATTTTTCCTTCCACACTATTTCTCCTTGAACTAAAGACACGTATTTTGATTATTCTCTTCCCACACGATTTCCCCTTGGACTAAGGACATGTTCTTACAGACTTTTCCTCCCACACGATTTCCCCTTGGACTAAGGACATGTTGTTACAGACTTTTCCTCCCATACAATTTCTCTTCTGTGGACTAAGGACATGTCCTTAGATACTTTCTTATTTCTTCCGACACCATTCCTCCTTAATGACACAGCTATCATCCATTCCTTTCCGTCGCAACCACTGCCTTGGACATCTCCATCGTTTTATTTCTCGAAATTTTCTGGTTCGCTGCGCTGTCGTAGGGGTTCCTTATCCTTTCTAATAAACAAGATTATCTCGTGATTAACAGTTTCGTAAGACATTTTTTTTATGCTCAAGGATTTCTTATTGCCACTGGTGAGATGATGCCTTCCTCAAAAATCTTCATACTCCAGAATTTTTCTTTGCCTATATTGCTGCAAATGCATCCCCAACCTTTCTCATACTCAAGAGTTTCCCTGTTTGTTGTCGATACTGCTGTAATGCCTGTATCATGCTTAAGGAACTCCTCTTGCCGAGATTGTTGTAAGGTCTTCCTCAACATTCTACACACTCAATGATTTTCCTTTCTTGATATTGTGCAGTCCCTTCTTCCTCCGTCCACATACTCAGAGATTTCCTCCTTGAAGTCACTACAGAAATACTTTCTTTTATTTTCTTTATACTGAAGTTTCCGCTACGGTTTTACTGCTTTCTCGAACTCTGGTCGTTTCCGTTGTTGATGTTGATGGGATTCGTTCCTCACACTCGAAGAATTTTCTTCTTGCTGATACTGCTGTAACGCCTTTTTCAGCTTTCTTTACTATCCAAGCAGTCTTGTTTCTACCACTTCTGAAATGCCTTCCTCATGCTAAAGGATATCCCCATGTTGACTCTGTTGTAAGACCTTTCTCATCTTTCTGCATAACTCTCCTTGTAAATACGGCTGAAATGCCTCTTACTTTTATTTCTCTCATACCCAATACTCTCCCGTTTCCACTAATTTTGAGGTGCCTTCCTTATGTTCGAAGATTTCCCGTTTAAAGCACTACTCAGATGCTATCCTTAGTCTTTCTTATGTGCAGTGCTTTTCTTTGGCACTGGAATTCCTTCTGTAACCTAAATCACACTCAGGGAATTTCTTCCGTACAACACTGTGGCAATAGTATTTTCATAAATACAGAGTTGACGTGGACCAGGAACATCAAATACAAGTAATCGCTCTTTCCACGTTTATAAGTGAGTCACGGAAAATTTTTCTCATCGGCCGCCACCAGGAATCGAACCAAGGGTCTTCCAGTTGCGCGCCGGATATGCTTCCACTGCACCACAGCGGCCTCGAAATTCTCCAGACTCACAAACTGCCAAACCACATGGCAGGGTTGCTTCTTTGGACATGGCAGGGTTGCTTCTTTGGAGCCCCACACAATGCTGGGAATTCACCACAGATGAACAGAAGCAACTGAACAAATAATTAGAAGACGAAGAATGATAAATACACAAATGAATGATAAATACACGATGTATTTGTCATTCATTCGCCTTCTAGTTATTTGTTCAGTTGCTTCTGTTCATCTGTGGTGAATCCCCAGCATTGTGCGGGGCTTCAAAGAAGCAACCCTGCCATGTGGTTTGGCAGTTTATCGTTTGTGAGTCTGGAGAATTTCGAGCCCGCTGTGGTGCAGTGGAAGCATATCCGGCGCGTAACTGGAAGACCCTGGGTTCGATTCCCGGTGGCGGCTGATGAGTATTTTCATAGTTAGGAAATTTTACATATCGGCACTGCTGAAAATACCTTCCTCTTACTCAAGAGTTTCAGCTTGTATTTGTGAGAGAGAGAGAGAGAGAGAGATTTCTCATGTTAAAGGTATTTTTTTTTATTGCTAAATCCCTTCTTCAACCTTTCTCATACTCAAGGCATTCCTTTGACGACACAGCGGTGATGATTTCATCATGCCCAGGCATTCTTCTTTACTGAAAATGTCTTTCAGGCACGCAATGATTTACCATTGTTGGTATTGCTACAGTACTTTACGCATGCTGGAGCAAGTCTCTTTGGGGTCACTGCTAAATATCCCATTCAGATACTAAAACAAATTGTCATCACTGACCTTCCTCGTTTTAAAAGATTTCCCTAAGGTTAGACTTTGTTCCATCTTTTACATATTCAGAAATTTAACGCTGTCAACGTTATCCTAGTTTTTTGTCAGCTTTCCGTGAGCTAAACAGTTTTCAGTTATCGTATTTCTATTAACCAGCTTTATAGCGCAGTTGGTCAAGTCGCTATGCGCTGTGTGGGAAGCTTAAGTTTCTGACGGGTGTTCGAATCCCGGTCCTGCTGGCCATCTTGGCTGCGGTTTATCCGGGGTTTTGCGCAGACTCCCTGTGTTTGGGGAAGCGAATGCGTAGATGGCTCCCTGTGAAGTCCACCCCGGGCGCACTTTGTCCCTTCCCCGTATGCAGCAGAGGAATGGCAAGCTAGCTGCATTAATTTGCGAGTAATCCTCAAGGGAGCATAGTCGTCTTTGCGGAACTCAACCTGCCATTGGCGGACGAGGTAGAGAGAAAGAATACTTCTATTAAGTTCTTCTGCAAGTTTTCACATACATATATATGTTGCCTGGACTGATGAGTCGAGATTCGCGTTGGTACATGCTGATGGCAGGATACGAGTACGGCGCAAACCACATGAAGCGATGAATCCTTCTGGCCAGCAGGGTTCTTTTCAAGCTGGTGGTAGGGCATTCTCGTCTGGGGACTGTTTACGTGGACTGAAATGGGACCCCTGGTACGTGTGACATCTTCCCTCACAGGTCAACGTTACCGGGATATCCTGAACGACCATTTGCTCCCGTTTGTGCGTCTTCAACATTCCACTGGGGACCTCATCCTTGAACAAGACAATGCACCGTGCCATCGCTCCCGAACTGTATTCGAATGGTTGGATGAACACTCCACCGACGTGACCTCACTTCCTTGGCCAGCTATATCACCGGACCTCAATCCGATCGAGCACATCTGGGATGCCATCGAGAGCAATGTTCGAGGCTCTGACCATCCTCCATCAAATCTTCGTGAACTGTGAGAGCTTGTTCAGGGGTCGTGGATCCGAATGGCTTCCCAACGCTTCCGGTGCCTTGTCGAGTCCATGCCGAGACGAATCGCCGCCGTCATCAGGGCGAAAGGTGGTGCTACACGTTACTAGATAGGTATCTCTAATGCAATTGCTCTTCAGTGTATATATATATATATGTATATATATCCGCCATTACATTGTTTTCAGAAGTTTCGTTTTCTTCATTGATGCAATTGAATCATTTTTAATCCCACTTCACTACTCTGTATACTATTTGATTAAAAATGAACTTTCAGAAGACAAAACTGATGCACGACGCTTTCATAAGAAATTAATATTTGTCAATTCACGAAGAAAAGCTAGAGATAACCGATTCTTACATTTACTTTGGGCAGCAGATATTAAGCGAAGGTCATAAAGAAATTTATCGGCGTATGAAACTTGGTTGGAGAACATTTGGAAGAAACAGTACAATTTTTAAGAGCAATATGTCATTGTGTCTTAAAAGAAAAGTAAGTGTTTAATCAATGCGTCCTTCCAGTCCAAACGTATGGAGAAGAGAAGTAGACCTTAAGTAAAAATGACATCCAAAGAATGCAGACAACTGAAAGATGCATGGAGAGATGCATTCTTGGTGTAATCAGGAAAGATAAGAGGAGGAATTATGGATAAGGGAAAATGACAAGGGTGAAAGGCGTCGTGGTCAAAGTAAACTCCCTGAAATGACAATGGACTGGATATATTGCCAGGAGAACGGACCACCGATAGACAACCAGAATTTTTGACTGGATTCCAAGGGACAGGAAAAGATCAAAAAGAAGACCACGTGGGATTGGTAGACGAAATTCGAAAGCATGCGGGAGTGACACAGAGGAGACTGGTCAAAGACAGATCGTTGTGGAAGACACTTGGGGAGACAGGAGACCTTCATCCACCAGTGTATTGATAATGGCTGACAGTGATGATGATGAAATATATATATATCGTCAAGGAGTGTTCCTCGAACCACTCCTTGACAATTCTGGCAGTGTGGCATGGCGCATTATCATGCTGGTAATGGTCATCACCTGCATGGAACTGTGAGCTTGGTCCGCAACGATGTTCAGATACCTGACAATTGTGCTGTTGGGAAAATTGGGCCTAAAGTGTTCCAAGAAAACATCACCCACAGCATAACACCACCGCCGCCAGCCTGTTTCCACCCGAGAGGGCATCAAGGTGCCATAGCCTCCGTTAGTAATCGGCGAATCCGCGCTTGGCCGCCTACGTGATGCACCAGAAATCTTGATTCGTCAGACCAGGTCACTTTCTTCCAAACATCCACGGTCCAATATCGATGATCTTGGACCCATTTCATGCATTCTTGGCGACGACGTGAAGTGGACATGGGGACCAGCCTGGATCTTCGGCGACGCAAGCCCATGCGCAAAAGGCTGCGATGAACTGTGCGCTGCGACACATTGCCCTGATCACCACTGTTGTAGCTGCGGGGGTGATTTGTCGCACTGTGGCCCTGCGCTCGCTGTGAGCAATGCGCGACAGTCTCCGCTTCCCCTCTGGCATCAATGAGCTGTGGACGATACACGGCTGGACGACGGTTCGTCGTTTGGCCATGTGTGCGCACCACCTTTGATACGTAGTCACTACAGCGGCACGTGATCAAAGCACGTTCCGAAGCGCCGTGCCACCTCAATTTGTCGTTTATCAAACTCCGATCAATCGGCAGCTTTTCCTATTATGCATCCGAGTACTCTACTAACCGAAAGGCGGTCCTCGGGTTGTGTATATACTGCTCTGTGAACTTCACCTGCGCAACAGTTCGGTCTCGAGGCGCGGTCATTTCTGTAGACTGGGGGTGTTCATAATATAATGGCTTATCGGTGTATATGTAAGTTCAAGTTTTCATTTTCCATGCGATCACTTTGCAGTTCAGAATAAACACACGCGCATATTTATATTCTGAACTACATAGCGAACAGTTAATTGGGCCTTCCGTACATTACCATCATGACAGCTCTGCACTCGTAACCATAAAATGCAATTATACAGCTGCCAAATGCTGTTCATGTAGGCCACCATAATTTCCACGTCGTGCAACAATTATCTCCAGATGAGAAGATTTGCCGCTCGCAGAAGTGTAATTTCCCTTAGTTACGTACGCATCAACATGATTAACGCAGTTAATATTAAAGCTTGCAATGGGTTCTTTTGTGACGATTGCCTGGTGGTTCGTCTCTCTTAATTTTCCTACTCAGTAGTGTAGGCGACGATAAAACCGCCATCAGCTCCGAAAAACAGGAAGAAGGCTTACTCCTCCCTCCTGGTTAGCCACCAAGGTGTGTTTCTAGAGACACACCTCAATCTATTCTATGCATGGCTCCCTTTATTAAACGATTTCTCTTCCGGTAGAGGAAAAAATATGTACTCAATCCACATCCATTCTTTCAGGAGCCACTTAGGTGGTCCTTGGATGCTGATCCCATTAAAACGTCTTTGGTACCTTAAAACAAGAGTCTGAAAATTTATTGCCTCTGGCAGGTGTTTTTAGCTGTTTCCTCTTTTTTATTACTGTCATAAAGCGAAGTTCTACATAACAATTGTCTTCGTGATACGGTAAATAAATTACCGATTAATTTGTTGACATACTTTTAATGAGAAGTGCAAAAAAATTGCTCTCCAAATTGAAATATTTTAACTGACCTGCGATTTTTAATTAAAAGATGAAAGGACAACTTGGTACACTACTTGTGCTAGATCTATAAAGAGAAAACACCCTGAAAGTTCTCGCAGATGGAAGTTCCCACTGTTTCCTAACTGCATGCTCTTTTCATACACAAAGCTGTGCTATAAAAGAATGCACGTACACAATGAATAAAATCTGAGAGTATAATTTTACGGTTTTGAACCAAGGTTGCCATCACAAAACTGTAAAACTAATCGTTTTATGCTGTATTATTTACAGATAACAATTGTGAAGGAAGAGTTATGCACTGTTAATCTTAGTTACATTTATTATAATTTAGTAATTCACTGTGAAGGAACTGTTATAAATGGTAAACCTTTCAGCTAAATACCGTAAAATGTGTTACATGTAACAACGTCTTTTCATTTTTTTAAAATATGTTGTCTCCATAGACATGACATTCAAACGAATTATAAATTTTTATATTTTCCGCTCCCCGATTTTGCGCCAAAATATTTAGGCGAGTTTTCCTGCGAGACACGAAAGCATTTACACTCGTGCTGGAGACAATTTCAAAACTGTGATCTTTTCCCACAATAATAATAATAATAATAATAATAATAATAGTAATCTCCACTAATATTAAGTAAACCAGATGCTAAAACAGAAGAGTCTTCTGCGGAAGACCAGATTCAAAAATTCAAAAATGGAAGCAAAAAACTTCATGGTGCTCATCCAAACCAGTTAGATAGTCCAGAAGTTGACAAGAAAGTCTCAAATGTGGGGCTAAAGCGAGGAAAATTATATGGAGAGACTTCAGGATTTATGACGGCTGTCCAAGACTAAGTGATTGCAACCGAAAATTATAGAAAATACAATTTAAAGGAGGATCTCAAAAATGACAAATGTAGAAGATGTGGTATGTGCAGTGATACCATTGAATACATCTGTGGGGTTTGCACCACACTAGCAAACGTTGATTACATGCAGCGACATAATAATTTTGCTAAGATGATACATCAAACAATATGCGCACTATACAGAACTATCAGTGTCATAAGTATCATACTACACTGCTGGCCACCCAAAATGCAACACCAAGAAGGACACGAGATAGCAATGCCAGATTTACTGGACACATAAAAACAGATACAAAGTAGAAAAGATTGAGCTTACAGGCCCGTGCGACTTGCGGAACACGTAGACATCAATAGTTCGTGTGGCCCCCATGGCTGGCAATAAAGGCCGCTACACGCCGTGGCATCGAACAAAAGAGGCTTTGGATGTGGACTTGGGGTAAGTCGGTCCAAGCTGCTTCCACACGTTGCCACAGTTCATGAGGCGTAGCCGCGGGTGGTGCTTGCCGGGCCACTCGGTTTCCGATCAGCGACCAGACGTGTTCCATGGGTAACATATCGGGAGAACAGGCTGGCCACCGCTGCAGTGACACCTGGTGTGCCATGAAGAATTGTTGCACGATGCATGCCACGTGCGGGCGCGCTTTGTCCTGTTGAAACGGGACCGCTGGCAGGTCCTGCAGGTAAGGGAAGACTACAGGCTCCAAAACGTCGAAGATGTAGCGGTGGCTGTTGAGTGTACCGGCGATGCGTACCAGAGGGGGCGTGTGTCATATCCAATTGCGCCCTAAACCATAACGCCAGGCGACGGACCGGTATGGCGATGCATAATGCAGGCGTCATACAGTCTCTCGCTGCGGTGCCGCCACACACTGATCCGACCATCGTGGTGTTGCAGGCAGAAGCGGGATTCGTCGAAGAAGACAATGTCGTGCCATTCCGTAGTATAGGTGCGGCGTTCAACGGCCCACTGCCGCAGCACTCGCCGGTGGTGTAACGTCATTGGTAATCGGAGCAATGGACGCCGTGCGACAAGTCCCCGCTCCTGCAGACGACGTCGAACGGTACGTGCTGACACAGGTTGCTGCGCAACACACCCTAATTCTTGCGCTAACGTTCGTGATGTGACGGTGCAAGCCGTCAATGCCCGCCGCACAACAGGCCGGTCTTCTCGTTCGGTGATGTGCTGCGGCTGTGGCAATCGCTCACGTCGGTGAGTCCGTCCCTCCTCCCACCGAATCCATACTCACCTCACTGTGACTGGATGTCGTCCCACACGGGCACCGATGTCTCGGTACGATAAACCGCTGTCGCGATAAGCCACTATTCGTCCTCTGTCAAACTCCGAAACTTGCTGGAATGACTGCCATATTCTGCGTCGAGGCATCAGGAAGCTTCCGACGCACAGGTCCGGCAGCACAACACACTTCCACTACTTACACCCCGTCTTCTGTGCACGCTTCTTATAGTGCTTCTCGATGGCGTGCCGGGCGCACATGATTTGCATATGCCCTGCAATGCTAATCGTTTGCATGTCCTCTCGCGAGCAACGCATGCTGCGAATTTCAGGCCAATCGGATGCTTCCTTCTTGGTGTTGCATTTTGGGTGGCCAGCAGTGTATAAATACAGTATTAACTCATTGAGGTAGTAGATAATAAACAATACTAATTATATTGGGACTGTGAGATTAAAACAGAAGTATCCATCTCTGCCAATCGTCCAGATATATTGCTATATGACAAAAGGCAAAAGAAAGCATTTATTATTGACATATCGGTACTGTTGGACCGTAATATTCTAAATACATATGCAACAAAAGTCAACAAATGTGTGGAACTGGCTGCAGAGATTAAACGGAAGTGGAAATTGAAAACAGTTCACATACGTCCACTAATTATCTCTGCAACTGGTATAATTCCTCAGACTCTTATAACTTAGCTTGCTTCTTTAGGTCTGCAACACCTAATGACCAAAATCCAAGAAGCAGTAATTCTCGATAAGTGCCAAATCCCACGACGAATTTTAAACCCTGGGTGACTATGCTTTTACTTGACTCCATGTCCGTAGAGACAAGTGGACCATACTACAGATGCCATTGCTGTAGATGAGAGCATTAAATTAAATATAATAATAATAATAATAATAATAATATAACAACTTGATTTGGGCATGGATGAAATTGGGTTCCATCAAGAAAGAAACGGAAGATCTGATTTTTGCTGAACAAGAACAGGCACTGCACACAAATGTTTTGAAGGCTAAAATCCAGAAAGTCGGTGATAATTCAAAGGGTCGACTTTGTCAAGAAAAAGATGTAACTGTGTCTCGTGTTATATGCGAATGTAACAAAATTGCACAGACATGCAGATTACAAAGCTAAAGATGACAGGGTTGCAAAATTGATTCACTGGTCATTATGCAGAAAGCACAATCTGCCAGCATCGAAAAACTCATATAGGAACATCATGCTGAAAAAGTCATAGAAAATGATCAAGATCTTGTAGGATTTTGGAATTTAACCCAATCGACACATAGAACATGTACACCAGACATAACAGTCATAGAAAATCGGAAAGTCTGGATAACTGATATAGCGATCCCTGGAGATGCCAAAGTCAATGAAAAAGAACTGGAAAATATGACTAATTATAGAGACCTGACCATAGAAGTTACCCGATTACGGACTAAACACACAACAGTAGTCCCCATTGTCATCGGGGCACTTGGAACAATGTCAAGAAATTTTATGAATCGTTTCGAGAAATTGAAGCTTCCTGATATACCACCTACAGAGCTGCAGAAGACAGCTTTACTTGAGACATCATATATTTTACGCCGATTCTAGACTGATACCTAGGTCTCCGGTGGAAACTCGTATCAGCTCTACAACATCAGTTAATCATAATTTTGTTGTTTATGATAGATTGTCATAGGCTGTGCTTCGTATATTTCAAATAAAGAAAATAATAACAAGAGTAATAATAATAATGATAATAATAATAGTAATTGGAATAATGAAATGCGTATTATACCACATGGAAAAGAAATATTTAATTTGCCCTTTTTCACTTGTGGTTTATAACTCTCTAATTTAGTCTTCTTTTTGCGTTGCTGTCTTCTTACGTAATTTTTTTTTCTGTTTCCTCCTTAAATATTTTCTGACTTAACGCCACAGAGTTCCGTCCGATGAATTTGACGTTGGTAACCCTAACAGCAGCCCAAAGGGCAACCCACGTATTTAAATACTGATAGAATTAGAGCTGAGTACAGGGCCGGAGCAAGTTTTTCTCATCTGGAGGGGAGAGGCGTTGAAATAATAATCCTTCAAGTTCAAAAGTTCCCCACTTCCTCTCAAATACTAGACAGTTTTTACCTTTTCATACCTCAATTATAGGAAAGTATTTATGATCGTTAAAAAATCTTTCTTCCAGTTTTTGACATAATATTACTAAAAATGCGAAAGTAAGGTTAATATCCAAGAAACAGTAAAAATAAAGTAAAAGTTATTTAAACGACGACAACATAGAACTCCGCAGAAATGCGGAATGGGAAACAAAACCAGCACAGAACGAATGAGTATCAGATAGTGAAAGTAACAAAATGCTTCTGAGGTAGGGCTTCGGAGAAAAAATTTCAAAGTTAAACTCTCAGAGGCCCTTTCTTCGACAGAGCACATATGACTCATTAGTACTTCATCCATGCGAAGTATTCGGAAAGGTCACGGAGGCTAGGTATATCTGCACATTATTCTATATGCTCTCTGCGCTGTTTCGAGACAATTCTTTAAATGCATATAAATGGTCTACACCCTGTACTCTGGCTAATTGCGCGGAATAATGTATGTCGCTAACTGAAATCTTTAAATAAAAAAAATATATTGAAGTGTATAATTTTCTTCTTGAGATACAGTTTTCAGCAAATTTATTCAAGCGTTATGCATTTCTATTTTTACGCCCCACAGATCATGAATTTATGTCCCTTGGTATGACCGGGAAGGCCGGAGGGCAACCGTCTCCCAGCCCTTCCGGTAGCTACGACCCTGGATGAGTGTGCTGTATTCGATGTGCAGTTTGCTATGAGCAGTTCCCTGTGAGCAGTATTCTGAGTGCAATGGTGGTTAAATGATTCATGAATGATTTAAGTTTATGCAACGAGTCGATAGCGAGCAAAAGTTAGTAAGTTCACGAAATGTTGACAGCCGACAGAGTTAACAATACAGTAAGTCCCCGGCTTACGCTTTTAATTCATTCCGAAGATTATCGCGTAAGTCGAAAGGTGCTTAATTACGGTGAATCGCCGACACGCACGTTCGTTTTGGAAGACAATTAAAGCTGAACTATTACTGTAGTATATGAAAATATCAGCAAAAAAGCGGGAATTAATCCTGAAATATAAGAGCACGTGTGACTGAAAGGAAACTGGCATGCTCACAGTGATATACACGGTCGAGTCACATTATTGTGACCACCAGCCAATATCCAGAGTAACCGCCGTGTGCAGCGCGGACAGCAACTAGACTGGCTGGGAGTGACTCAATAAGGTGCTGGAAAGGCACAGGTATGTGGAGCCATGCTGACTGCAGTGCATCTCACAGCTGCTGGAGGGTGCGTGGGGAAGGATCCATAGAGCAAACAATATGATCGAGGTGGCCCCACAGATGCTCAATTGGGTTTAAGTCTGGGGAATAGTTGAAGTCTTCATCATGCCACTCTCGGACATTTCTGGCTGTGTGACACGTTGCATTGTCGTGCTGGAAGATCTCATACGTCCCGAGGGAAGACAATCAGCATGTATGGGTGCACGTGGTCTGCAAGGATGGATTCATAAAGAATTATGTCCATAGTGCCTTCCACAGGTATGAGTGGACCCAGAGAATGCCACGAAAACATTCTCCCGACCATAACGCTACCCCCACCAGCCTGTGTTCTTCCAGAAATGGTGGAAGAGTGTTTATTATCTGATGTTTCTCGCCTTATAAGCCAACACCCATCAGTTCGATGGAGCAGAAAACTTGACTCCACAGAGAAAACAATCCTTTGCCAATCGGCGGAAGTGCGATACTGCCGTGAAAATGTAAGCCTTTGCCGCCGATGTACCTTCGTTCGTATAGGTGCAATGACCATCCGTCTGCATCGGAGCCCCATACGCAGCAGGATTCGCTGAACTGTCGTTTTACACACATTTCCGATAGCCCCCTGTTTCATTCGGTCAGCGAGTAGCACCACTGTAGCGTGTCGATCGGCTCTCACGCACCTTCGAAGCCGACGTTCACCTCTCACATCAATGACACGTGGTGCTCCGAAGTTTTCACGTCGCTTATTTGCAATGGTGCCATTTCTTCAAACCCGATACACTTTAACCACACCAGCACGCGAACGGTTCACAAACTGCACTGTTTCAGAAATACTGATACCCTTGTCCCGAAAGCCGATAATCATCCCTTTTTGCAAATCTGATAAATCGCTCCTTTTATCCCTGACAGAAACGAGTGATATGTTTTCAGAATGCCTACAGTATATCTTGTATAATCTCCAAGCCAGCTCAAGACACTTGCCTTCTTTTATTGTCTACGCGCTGTTGACGTCAAAAGTAGGAGGTTGTCACAATAATGTGACTCGACTGTGTACATACACAGTCCTCAAAGTGGAAATTTTGAAGTGCCGGTATGCTCATATTATACAAAAATCCTCCGGAAAAAATACCTTCGCCAGAAAATCTTCAAAACTTAAAAATTAAAAAAAGAGAGAAAATCCCTAGAAGAAGAACTTCGTTATTTGAAAATGAAATTGAAAATTCCGTCGAATACTTTTGCTCTATAAGTCACAAACGATGGCGGTCGATTAGAGTTTGTTTGTTTGTGGACCCCAGCGGGCACTACTTATGCTGTACCGAGGACTGGGGTTAGACTTGTTCCCAACGGATTAACGAGACTTCTGCCCCTCGGCTAATCATTAGTCATTCAGCTGAACTTGAACCCAGAATTTTGAGGTGCCGACCCGAGCAGGCAGTCTCCTTCCAATAAGGACTTTCATAAAGTCGGGCAATTAGAACATCCACAAACAGAATAAATATTCAGTTTTGAATTAACAACAATCTCATCGCCCTCTAAATGGGGCGATGAGATTGTTTTAATCTCATCGCCCCATTTAGAGGGCGATTTCTCAAGGGCACATAAGGTTTCTGTGGTTTAAGAATGGGTGCTGATAAGTCAGGGACAAAAAAAAATAATTTCTCTAGTTCCCACTACAAAAATTAGTGCCGGTATGAAATACTATGAAAAAGGAAGTACCGGTATGCCATGCGAGCGTATACCGGCCCATTTCGAGTACTACAGTATATATACAAGTTACTAGAACATATGTTCTGTATTTGGACATTACACTCTTAAACGTTGTGTATTAATATGCTTCCGGCTCCGTCGATGTTGAGGACGCTATTAAATACTTGTCCAAGGACATCTGCGCAGTGCCTTTATTTTTCTGCGTAAATCACTTTGTAGCAAGCAAGAGCATCATTCACTGCTCCAAACACTTTTCCGAACCTTTCGGGATCTGGATCATGACCTTTAACAGTCCTTAGTCCATCATTCTGACATCCGCTTAGCTTTAAATAGTTGGGTGATTCAGATTCTTCTTCTGAAACCCCGTCTTCGCTTCTTTGCTCTTGAAGGTCTAGTAACCCTTCGGTGCTTATGTCTCTTGTTTGACTTTGCAACAGTTCAATGAAGTTCTTTCTCCTAAATTCAATTCCAAATTTTTGGTAATTTCCACAAGTTCTTTGATTACGTTGTCGTTTCTTTCAGAAACCGAAGCGTCTTGAACAAATTGTGGTATCAGTTTCTTCTATGCGGCATTCGTGGTAGGTACTGCGATTTCATTTCAGGTAGCGCCGATATTTCTAACAGCTTTGAGAATGTCAAATTCTTTCTGAAACTGTTTTCTGTGACATGTTGGTTGACGGCATGCGGCTACTATACAAATGGATAACCAATGCACAACTCCAGGGGAATGACAAACGAAAGAGCTGAATTGTGTGCCAATGCACGCCGTCGATAATAAGCGATCTCAGATCTTCGCTGTTTTCACATAAAGTGGGCAGCCAGCCCATCCAGTATTTTCCCACTGCCTCTGATATATTATTTTCCCATGTCATTATTAACAGATTTTCACCTAATTATGCACATAATCTCCCGAAGAAGGAAGAATATGGGTGTTGTTTAGAAGAGAGAAATAAATTCTGTTTGGGATCAGCCAGCGAGGTGACTAGATGCAAAAGGTCAAACTCTTCTGGCTTTATAAAGGCACACCAGACCCTTGTTCAGCAGCAAGAAGTTTTCTGGATTTATAAAGGCACACCAGACCCTTGTTCAGCAGCAAGAAGTTTTCTGGATTTATAAAGGCACACCAGACCCTTGTTCAGCAGCAAGGAGTTTTTTGGATTTGTAAAGGCACACCAGAACCTTGCTCCACAGCAAGGAGTTTTTTAGATTTGCAAAGGCAACCAGAACCTTGCTCAACAGCAAGGAGTTTTCTGGATTTATAAAGGCACACCAAAGCCTTGCTCAGATGAAAGGAATTCCATGACTAATTAAGTAAGAGCGAGAACAAGCCGTCGCTCTCTCTCTCTCTCTCTCACACACACACACACTTACACTATACTAGTCACACGACAAAGCTGACATGTGCAACTAACTAGCAAACAAAGGTGGTTTTCAGACACTTAACCTAAGTAACTAATTTGGGGCGATGTCCACACCTGTGTGTTGAAAGCCCAAACCAATCAACTAATCAGAAATGAGGGATGATCATCCTACCTTCAGATATAAGTCATGTATGTACGAGCGACGGCAGTTCACATTTTACGATTGCCTTAGGAAAAACAAAGAAATCTTCTAGTTAACTAAAAGCCATGGGCAATTATCGTTTTGCTGCAGCGTCACAAGTATATGTATCTAATTAAGAGGCCCACACGACTCTAGCTCTTGAACCAAAATTCCCGGTATTTAATTAGCTAACTAAAACAGACAATAATGCGTGGTCCTTTGGCCATATGTTCACCTCCCTCCTTTCTTTCCAAAAAAAGGTGGGACCCTCAACAAAATCTATTGTCATTTGACTATAGGCACACTGTAATTTTTTTTTTTTGAATCTGTTTTTTCTTCTTCGTTTGTCTCACGATACAACGTTCTTTTTTACCGATATTTTGGATCATTATTAAAGGGGAAAAGAGTAACACAACTGAAGGGCTTCATTTGCTCAGATGAAAGGAGTTCCATGAGAATAGGGCGATAGCATTTTTACATCCGATGGGAGAAATGTAAATTGTGAGAACTAGGATAGCACAAGAAAACAGTGTGTTCAATAAGAAAAGAGGACTATTAACATCCAAGTCCATCTCGGTGGAAATAAAGAATATTTTATAAACCCTTTTAAATGTATGGAATGTAGCACTTTCTGCACCTGAAACTTGGACATTACAGAAAACAGACCGGGCAAAGCTACAATCATTTGAAATCTGGTGCTGGTAACGTATGATGAAAATTGCTTGGTCTGAAAGAATTACAAATGTGGAAGTGTTAAAAAAAAGCTCAGAAAAGACAAGAAATATTATGGACCATAAAAAGAAGAAGCGTCAGCATGATAGGCCACCTCAGAAGACACTTGGAGTGGTATGCCAACTTGACTGAAGGTAGAATGGAAGGAAAAACTAGAAGAGGACGTCCAAGAATTCAATACATGAGTCAAATAACAAGAGGTCCCTGAACATAAAGCTTATGGCTCAGGAAAGAATTTCTTTGCGGATGATGACCAATGCTAGCCACAAACCTAAGGGTTGGGGAGAGAGAAAAAGAAGATCTGATCAAAAGTATACGGACACCCTTTTTGAGTAGTGGATTTGCTCATATATGCCCTTGGCCCACTCAAGTATAAAAAGACACACTTGTCCTGGTAAACAAGCGTTAAAAGTAGAATGAGCCGAAAGGCAGAATTCAGTGGCTTTAAATGTGGCACGGTCATAGGATGTCATCTTAGCAAGAAGTCAATTGGAAAATTTTATGCCCTGCTGCAGCTGCCCCGGTCAATTATACACTCATTGTCATAAAAATCCGCGCACCAAGAAAAAACCGTGCGATTAACGCGAAACTCGGTGAATAGCTACAGGGAGGGCAGACATGCAAATGATTAAAGTTTCGTACGATTCCGCATGTCCGTGCGTCCAAGACCGGCGCTGCAATCGCAATCCGTGGGGCTTAAAAGGCGCCACGCAAGGGACTCTACATTTGTGCCGAAGTGCGCGCTAGAAGTCAGGTGAGATCCCTGAGCGATAGACATGCCGAAGAGCCGCCCTAGATGTGAGTACGGGCAACTGACGGAGTTTGAACGAGGCCGTATCGTCAGGATGAGAGAGGCAGTGTAGGTGGGGTGCTGAATCGGCCGCTATTTGAGCCGGACGGACAGTACGGTGTGGTTGGTTGGGAGCAATGGGCACGAGAAGCCACCCGGACACGACGGACTGGCTCCGGACGTCCCAAACACACCACGAGCAGAGAGGACCGTGGGATCGTGACAGCGGCACTCACAAATGCAGCGAGGTTCTTGTCCAATATCCAGACACATGTGGTGGCTGTACAAGGGACTCCCGCGTCCGCCAAAACCATTTCTAGACGCCTGGCAGAGACAAATTTGCACTCTTGATGGCCTTTAGCTTTTCTTCTATTAACAACTGACCATCTTCAGCGTCGATTGCAGTGATGTCAGCAGCGAGCAACGTGGAATGCTACGGAATGGCAACGTAGAGTGTTCAGTGACGAGTACCGCTTCTGTATTGGAACGGAAGACCACCGTGTCAGAGTGTAGAGGACCGCAGGTGAACTCTACAATCCCTACCTCACTGTACAGTGGCACACGTCCCGAACTGCAAGCGTGATGGTCTGGGAATCCATCGTGCAAGACAGCCGGACTTCCCTCGCAGTGATCCGAGGGACGTTGACAGCCCAACGCTACGCACAGGAGATCCTGCGGCCCCATGTGCTGTCTTTCCTAGCAGGGCTGCCCGGAGCCATTTCCCAACACGATAACACCCGTCCGCACACGGATCTGGTTTCCCAGGACTGTCTACGTCAAGCTTCGACGCTTCCGTGGTTTGTCAGATTACCTGATCTGTCGCCCACCGAGCATGTGTGGGAGTAGATGGGACGCCAGCTTTCTCCATGTTCCAGTGTTCGTGATTCAGATGTCAGTTTTGAGAAATGTGGGCCAATCTGTCCCAGGATAACATGCGGCGTCTCTGTGAATCCATGCTGCACCGTATCACCGCATGTATCCGAGAACGAAGCGGTCCGACGCAGTACTAACGCTGACCGGAATGTATACGGTATGTCCACAGGAAATCGTCCTGCTGCTGTGCTATTGTAATTACTTCTGTCCTTGGTATATACCATCTCACTACAAGAATCTCATTTGAATCCGACGCCTCCTTCTTGGTGTTCGGATTTTTATGACAATGAGTGTAAGTGATGTTATTGTGAAGTGAAACTCCTAGGAGCAACAACAGCCCAATCTCCACCTGAAACGACTCGTAAAGTGACAGAACGGGAGCGCCTAGTACTGAGCTTCTGGTGCGACAAAATCCCCTGTCTTCGGTTGTAACATTCACCACCGACATCCAAATTGCCTCTGGAAGCAACGCCAGCAAGAGAGCTGAAGTAAATGGGTTTCCGTGGCCGAGCAGCAGCATGCAAGTCTAACATCAAGAAGATCAACGCGAAGCGTCAGTTGGAGTGGTGTAAGCGTCGGCGCTAGTAGATGTTGGAGCTCTGTAAACGCATTCCCTGGTGTGATCAATCACGCTTCACCATCTGACAGTCCGACGGACTAGTCTGGGTGTGGAGGATACTAGGTGAATACTACCTGCCCGAATGTGTTGCGCCAATTGTGAAGTTTAGTGGAGAATGAATCGCGCTCTGTGGTTGGTTTCACGGTTTTCGCTGTGCGTCTAGTTCCAGTGCCTGGGAATCTTAACGATGCGGCCTGTAGCGACATTCTCGAAAAATTTCTTCTCTCAACATTTTACAAACAGTTCGAGGTAAATGCTCTTTCCTTAACCAACAATAAAATGCCCCGGTCGACAAAGCCAGGCTTGTGCGGTAATGGTTTGATGAGATGGGTGTGGAAAAACCGGACTGATTTGCACATTGCACAAAGTCCTGAGCTTAATCCCATGAAACATCTTCAGGATGAATTGGGACGCGGACTGCGCGAGCCAGACCAAACCGCTCAACTTTCGGTGCCCGACCTGACTAATGATCGGCAACGTAATAAAATCTAGTGTAAAGCTTTTCTTGTAGAGTGGTCTGTGATAGCAGCAAAAGGTGGGCCAACTTGATATTACAAAGGGTAACCTGAAAGTAATCCCTCGCCCTTGTAAGATTTTAATTTGTAGCAGCAAAAATGTGAAACTTGGTGGCAAAATACTTAGACGTATTGTAAATAATGAAGCCTATTCAAAGTATTGTCCATCACTTTCTATGCATTTCCGCCATCTTTGAACCAATTGGTAAAACCCATTTTGGAAACATTCCTGAGGCTGTCGTTTCACCCATGAGTTCACAGCCAGTTTAACGTATGTCACATTGTCGAAACGTTCCCCACGAAGTGTATTTTTCAAAGGGGCAAACAGGAAAATGTCTGAGGGAGTCAAATCAGGACTGTTGGGGAGTTGGGGCATCACCGTCCACCCCATTTTGACAATAGCCTGTGAAGTCTCCATTGAGGTTTGGGGACGTGTGTTATCATGGTGTAAAACAACACTATGAAGTGGAATGTCACGTCTTTTCCTTCTGATAGCTTCCTTTAGCTTCTTCAATGTCTGCACATAGTGAACACTGTTTATTGTTGCAACTCCTGCATGGTGACACGACGATCACCTGTGATGAGATCTTTCACACGTTGCCCGTTGGCATTTTTCACCGCAGTTGCGGGCCTTCCACTCCGTTGTTTGTCCGGCACTGAACTTTCTCCCTCTCAAAACCTCTTCATCCATCTTCGGACATTACTGATATATATTGTGGCAGCTCCATACACCGCCAGCAGTCTTCTGTGGATTTCTGGAGCCTCACATCCCTCTTTTTCCAGGAATTTAATAACGGCTCACTGCTTTTCTCTGTCATTCATGATCTTTATTTTCGATTCTGAAAAAATTTGTTCCCACATTAGTAACATATCATAGTACATGGCAATATAGTTTCATTAAAATCACTTCAAAAGTTATTGAGGAGGAGGCATTGCTTTCAGGATGTTCCTTGTAATTCCTTTGTTTTTACAGGGAGTTTGTGAATGTGCAAGTGTTCGGATACTTTTGATCAGACACTGCACATCAAATATGTACAAAACCTGATTTTCTATTTAATAATAATGTTAGCGGGATGTTCTTCTCCCGTTTCGGGTTCGCTTTGTTTGCAACTCTCAATTCAACGAAAGAGAAGATATGATATGAAAAATCCACGAGGAGCCTTATAATTTTATTGTATGTTAATTTGGAGATAAGGCGATTAGGCGATCGGGTGTTGTTTCGAGGTTGTCTTAAATATGCAGTGAATTTACAATTCCTTCACCTTCTATTCCTTACTTATCATCCCTTAGTAATCCCCTTCACTCTTCGTGCGTAATCATAATCTTCCGAGTTTAAGACTTAGGGAACGTCGAAAACTCCTGCCACACTCTTTTTCCTCTAGTAATGTTGTTTACAGACTCTTAGATTTTTCGTTCGGACCTTCCCGCGTTTCCGATGCTCTGTAAGAAATAGATAGTGACACGATAAAGGTTGTAAAATCATTATGTGTTGTCTGGATTCTTCTCACTTTCTGTAATGCCTTCTAGATCCTTCTCACTTTCTGTACTGCCTTCTAGATCCTTTTCACTTTTTGTGCTGTTTTCTAGATCCTTCTCACTTTCTGTGCTGCGTTCTGGATCCTTCTCACTTTCTGTGCGCTACGTTCTAGATCCTTCTCACTTTCTGTGTTGCGTTCTGGATCCTTCTCACTTTCTGTGCTGTGCTGCTTTCTGGATCCTTCTCACTTTTTGCGCTGCCTTCTGGATCCTTCTCACTTTTTGCGCTGCTTTCTGGATCTTTCTCACTCTCCGTGCTGCCTCAGCTTGAAGTATAGTAGAAGATTAAGATTGATGATATAATAAACTTCTTAGCTGTAAGAACTCCTCTAACAGATAATGCTCAGTTGCCCCGGGAATCTTTTATGGTATGGACGGTCACTAATGATTATTATACATGGTTTCTGATGGGTGCTTACTGGCAGTTTTAAACTTCCCTTTTTTTTTGCTGACTGTAAGATGGTGACCCAGGAACACACTGCTGCATTATATTCTTGGTAACAATAAATATATGTTTCTTAAAACTCTGTATTACTAACGATATTATTCTATATCTAACATGCTTGCTGACTTATATAAGACTGCACTACCAGCTAACTTACTCCATATCTAACTCATAAACTCAGAAGGATGTCCATACCTGGCTTTTGGGCCATAAAACATGTATCTACATAATTAATCATGAGGGAGGTCACCTCTTGTTCTTGAGTCGTAAAACTTCATGTTTTAGTAATTAAAGAGGGATGGCTCCCTGACTCGTGACCTTTAAAACTGTGCATCTAACTAACCAACTAACTGAGAGAGACGGCGACCTTTGATTAGAGGGAAATAAAACTTTACATGCGAATAATGAGATACGAGGGACTTTACAGTTATAACTCTTAGTAATTAGATGAATAAGAAACATGATCCCTTAAGTCACTTGTAACCCATAAAAACGTATTCCAACCAACTGATCGTTGTAAACTCTGTGCCCTAACGTTTTGTGTCATAAAATTCCATAACTAACTAATTTTAGAGGCATGGTCACTCCTGTCTTGAGCCGTAAGGTATCATGTCTTATTAACTCACAAACGATGAAAATCCCTTGACCCATTACCATCCACAACTCTTTTACCAACAGGAGTGAGCAAACGTGGATCCTGCACATTAAATACCAAAATCTACTAAAAGTGTGCAATTTATTTTTTAAATTTAACTGTTCACTTGAACATTACCAATTGTGCTATCGGTTGTTCTTGTAACACTGGAGCTCCTTATACACTGAAGAGAAATTGAATTAGAGATACTTGTCTAGTAACGTGTAGCACCACCTTTCGCCCTGATGACGGCGGTGATTCTTCTCGGCATGAACTCGACAAGACACCGGAAGCGTTGGGAAGCCATATGGATCGACGACCCCTGAACAAGCTCCCACAGTTCATGAAGATTTGATGGAGGGGGGTCAGAGCCTTGAACATCTCTCTCGATGGCATTGAGGTCAGGTGATCTAGCTGGCCAAGGAAACGAGGTCACGTCGGTGGAGTGTTCATCCAACCATTCGGATACAATTCGGGAGCAATGACACGGTGAATTGTCTTGTTACAGGATGAGGTCCCTAGTGGGATGTTGAAGACGCACAAACGGGAGCCAATGGTCGTCCAGGATATCCCGGTAACATTGACCTGTGAGGGACGATGTCACACGTACCAGGGGTCCCATTTCAGTCCACGTAAACAGTCCCCAGACAAGAATGCCACCCCCACCAGCTTGAAGAGTACTCTGCTGGCAAGAAGGATCCATCGCTTCATGTGGTTTGCGCCGTACTCATATCCTGTCATCCGCATGTACCAACGTGAATCTCGACTCATCAGTCAAGGCAACATTTTTCCACATGTCTAGGGTCCAGTGGCAATGTTCCAGCGCCCATGCTAATCTTTGCACCCTGTGATGTTCGGCCAGCAGCGGTACCTTCGTGGGACAATGGCTTCTGTACCCCATAGCGAGGAGATGGTTCTGAATGGTGTGGCTGCTTACAAGTTTTTGTGAACCAGCGTTAAATTGCCGAGAGATTTCTTGCACTAGGGCCCGTCTATCTGCTGTTACAATGCGAGCTAGCCGACGATGACCCCGCTCATCCACACGCTGTTGTCCACGGCAGTTGGCCCTTGCAGGGATGGTTTTACCGGATTCAATGTACTTACGGTGCACCTGTGACACAGTGGCTCGTGAAAATCCCAGTGCCTGCACGACTTCCGAGATGGAGTGACCCATTCGTCTGATCCCGACAATTTGCCCACGATCAAATGCGATTAGATCCTTCGCCTTACCCATACTGCGTCCGACTCTTACTGATTCCCGTCGCATCACTCCTTATATTGTCGGATCGCTACATACGTCTTGTCGTTTCCGTTTACAGGGACGCCCACAGCGCCACATTTGCATAACGCCAGCTGGCTCTAATTGAATTGCTCTTCAGTGTAGTTAGGCTCCGGATAACTAGCACACAATCCTTAATTATACAATGACCAATGTTAGGCGACCTAACATACAGAAGCGAGTTGCTTGTAACTTAGGAAAACCAGTCTTTATTCTATCTTCTAAGTACTTACTTCAGTTCACTAATTCATTGATGAGAATCGTCAGCAATAACACACGGGTAACCTTAGACGGTTATCAACACTATGCTTTGTTAAATACAACACCCTGAATCTCTGTTATTGGAGGTTCTAAGCATCTGAGTCGCAATTCAACTTTATTAGAAATACATATATCTAGACTTGCAGTACAATACAAGGTTGAACTAATCTTCCCGAACCTTACACTGTTCGCTCCACACATTAAACACCGCAGAGCCATTCCGTTATGACCACCCCGAACCTACAGAAATGAGCGCACCTAGAGACCGAACCGTGGCTCAGGCGAAGTTCACAGAGCAGTATATATACAACTCGAGAACCGGCTTTCGGTTAGTAGAGTCTTCGGAGTCAGAATGGGAAAAGCTGCCGATTTATCGGAGTGTGATAAATGACAAATTGTGATGGCACGGCGCCTTGGAACTGCGATCTCGGAAACGGCGCGGCTTGTGGGTAGTTCACGTTCCCCTGAAGTGAGTATGTATCAAAAGTGGTGCACATATGTCCATACGACGAACTGTCGTTTATTCGTCTGTCGTCCGCAGCTCATTAATGCCAGAGGGGAACGGAGACTGACGCGCATTGTTCACAGCAACCGTAGGGCCACAGTGCTGCAAATCACCCGCAGCTGCAAGAGTGGTTATCAAGGCAATGTGTCACAGCACACAGTTCATCGCACCCTTTTGCGTATGGACTTGCGTAGCCGAAGGCCCAGCCGGGTTCCCATGCTCACTGCACGTCATCGCCAACAGCGTATGAAATGGGCCCAAGATTGTCGACATTAGACAGTGGATGATTGGAAGAAAGTGGCGTGGTCAGACGAATCAAGATTCCTGGTGCATGACGTAGACGGCCTAGCGCGGATACGCCGATTACCAACGGAGGCTATGATACCTGCATGCAATGTTGGGCGAAAACAGGCCAGCGGCTGCGGTGTTATGCTGTGGGCAATATTTTCTTAGGACTCTTTATACCCTATCGTCCCAACAGCACAATCCCTGACAGCTGTCAGGTATTTGAACATCGTTGGGGACCAAATTCACCCATTCATGGCAACTGTGCTCCCTGCTGGCGATGGCCATTACCAACAGGATAATACGCCATGCCATACTGTCAGAATCGTCAAGGAGTGGTTCGAGGAACATGCTTGTGGCTTTCTGTTAATGCCTTGGCCTTCAAATTCACCTGGCATGAACCCAATCGAACATTTATGGTTTGACTTGGTAAAACGGGTTCGCGCTAAATTATACTACCCCGAAATGTAAGGGAACTAGAAAACTTGCTATTGACATTATGGTACTAGATACCCCAGAATACCTATCGCCACCTCATTGAATCGATGTATCACCGAGTGGCCGCTGTATTGCTGGCGAAAGGGGGTCCTACAACTAATTAGGCAGATGGTCATAATGCAGGGGCTCATTGGTGTATACATAGTTCTTATCTTGTCAAACATACACACGTCATTCACTCTGACCTCAAAACTGTTGCCACAAAACATTATTGAGTGAGAAAAATATGACATTAAGGTTAAAACGCTTAAATAGGACGAACCCAAAATTTGCATAGGGAAATAAACTAAAAAGTTGAGATATAGTATGAGTGTTCCTCTTGTTGATTGAGCTGTAAAATTGCTGTTGAAGGTCTAAGTGATATGATCACCATTAATCTTTTGAAATAAGAAAATCAATGGCTAAGAAATCTGACCAGCCTTTTTTTTTTCTTTTTTTTTTTTTGATTGAAGGTTTAACGACCACGTGAGCAACTCAATAGGCTATAGGCAGTCTCCCATCCTTAATTTAGAGCCACTGCTTCCAGGGAAAGGAGAGAGCCAGTTCCGTAAGACAAACACGACATCCGTGCCTCACTGGATTCGAACCGGACTGTTTTCGGATGAATGGTCATAAGCCAGCGCTTAGACCACTGAGCTACCGGGGGCGGCCTGACCAGTTTTGATTCATGTAAAAATCTGCCCCTCTCTATGGAGCGTGTAATGTACATCTGACTGTCGAGCTTGTTTTATATTCGTGTCGTCGTTTTGTTCGTGAACGTGCTTGTCATTTGCTTTTACCCAATGTACCAGGAGATTCAGAAACCCTGAGTCGCCTTTTAAACGATCATTGTGATGTGTATTCTCTGTCCTTCGTTGTACCGGCGTTTTTCGTTTTGTGTAGTATGTTTTTGTTTTGTTTGCCATTTTAGACCGTTTATTTTTCTGTTTTATGACTTCCTTTTTTTTTTTTTATGTTTCACTATTGATTTTTGTTACTATTCTAAGCTATTGGACTTGTCGCTGTTTGGCCCATTGAGGACCTTCCGCCAATGAACTCATATTAATCAACGAACCATGCAAAACGCTATGTATAAAAGAAATAGACGAAATTCCATAATCGTTTCATTCCTTGAAACATGATGCTGTGGTGTTTAAAGTCGGCTCAAATAAAACGAAAGCAAAATGAGGCAATAGTTCGGATCCTCTACGGAAGATCTGAAGAAATACCGTAAATAGAGTGGAACATTAGTGCTGCAAGATACACACTTACATTAATACATTCCACTTTCGTAAAGGCTCCCACATAATACTGCATACCGTTTCACTGGGCACTAACTGAGTATTTCATGTAATTATAGCTTGTCGTATTCGTGAAATGGCGTTAGATGATCAAGCAGTGTCTGCCTTACTTACTATGCCGACTTAAGAATGCACTCACCTCGTGTTTACAAGAGCATCACGCATGGAGAAAACGAGCATGTAACTCCTTCAATTACAAGATGCTGGCTGTTGTGAGAGACTTCCGGTTTTTGTTCTCATGTTTTGAAAGAAAGATGTTTTCATAAGGGTTTCCCTTGTTCTTCTGTCAGCACCTTGAACGGATTAAGCACGTGGTTTTCTGTTGGGAAATTTCTGCTTGAATCGTGCGATGGAGAAAAAGGGTGAAACAGGAGGTATTGTTTAAAATGAATATTGTTCTCTCAAATTTTAGTATTTCTCGGTTTTGTTTGAATTTAACCTACATAGAGTAGCATAACATCAGCGTGTGCAACTAGAAGAAACACACATACGCGTCATTGTAACACGAAATTTTCGGAATCTGGTCAGCTTGTAAGGCAAATCCAGAAATCGAATTCAACGCAATTGCTGCTTTCTTTAGGTTCAAATGTGCCATCAGATTCGTTTTTAGTAATTGTATCAAGCCATTTGCATTATTGATTTCTCTGTCTGTTTTTTCATGCCTTTTTATGTCTATCTTTTCTGTGGACAGACATTTCTACTTCAGATTGTTGAAATACTTTTTTGCATCCGATGCAGGGAAGTACAAGGGAAATTTTCCATGTGTTTTTCAAATTTTACTGATGCGCACAGTTTGACGCGAATGAGTGTTCTTCTCGATATCCCAATTTATTGGAAACATATTGAAAAGCTCTTTCAAAATAGAATAGATCCAAGCATAACTTCGATATTTTCGTTATTTTTCACCCACTCTTCCCGTGTTTCCGTTTTTCTGTTAGTCCATCACAGCACATAGTATTCAAAATAGTTTGAAAAAAGTTTTTTGTAAAAGAAAGTGCATTAGCTGATCAAGAGTATCCGGACACCGTTTTAAGCAGTGGGTTTGGCCATATGGCCGATACAGGTATAAAACGACTCACGTGGTCTAAAAAACATCAAAGACAAGCGTGAATAGTACAGGGTGTCCCAAAAGTACAGGCATATTTCAAAAATTAAAAAAAAAAAAACTCTTCGGGATACGAACAAAAATTTTTCACATCTTGTAAACTTCAAAATTTTTTTCTGTATAGTTAATGAACTCCGCGTAACAAAAGGTGCACATATTGGAGTATATCAAGCTGATATTCCGTCTCTGTCCATGTACGAGCCAAAGTGGATTTTTTTTTTCAAAGTGAATTTTTGTCAAAGTGGATTTTTTCAAGGGATTTTTTCAAAGTGGATTTTTAAATATTTTTTTCAAAGTGAATTTTCGTCAAAGTGGATTTTTTCAAAGGGATTTTTTCAAAGTGGATTTCTAAATATTTTTTCCAAATTGGATTTTTTATATTTTCAAAGTGGATTTTTTTTTGATTTTTTTCAAAGTGGATTTTTAAAAATATTTTTCAGTATATCACGCCGATATTCAATCTCTGTCCATGTACGTGCCAAAGTGGATTTTTTTTTAGATTTTTTTCAAAGCGAATGTTTGTCAAAGTGGATTTTTTTAAAGGGATTTTTTTCAAAGTGGATTTTTTAAATATTGTTTCCAAATTAGATTTTTTATATTTTCAAAGTGAATTTTTTTATATTTTTTTCAATGTGAATTTTTTTTCAAAGTGGATTTTTAAATATTTTTTTAGTATATCAAGCCGATATTCAATCTCTGCCCATGTACGTGCCAAAGTGGATTTTTTTTTTTTTGAAACTAGAAAATATATTTACAGATGGAATAACAGCAACTATGCGAGTTTTCAGTTCAACACTTTGCACTTTGTATGTATAAACATTTGGCTTTCACATATCCCCACAAGAAGTCTATAGGCATGATATCTGGAGAGCAGGGAGTCCATGGGATAGATCCATTTCGTCCAATCCGCCTGGTTGAAAATTCCTTTTTAAAAAATTTCGCACAACCTTACCCCGATGTGTTGGTTCCCCATCTTGTTGCCAAATTATTTTAGGATGTAAATGGCAGATTTGAAGGACAGCAAAAATTTGAAACATATCCAAATAAATTTCTTTTGTGACTGTGGATTCTGCAAAGAAGAAAGGTACGATCCTACGATCAGTCATTTTCAGCCATTAACATTCACTTTAGGACTATCGCGGACATGTTCGATGAAGTGATGTGGATTCTCAGACCCCCAAATTCTGATATTGTGGCGGTAGACTTTACCTGAAAAACGAAAAGTTGCTTCATCTGTAAAAACAATGTTTCGTAGGAAATCATTATCTGCCTCTAAATGATTTAACATGCCTACAGCAAAGTTTAAACGGCGTGGCTTGTCGTCCGGCTGTACAGATTGCATTATCTGCACTTTGTAGGCATACAGGCTCAGTTTTTGGTGTAAGACTCGATGCACTGTTGCACGAGGTATTGCCAATTCCTTGGCGACAGTTCGTATCGATTTAGTAAGGCTACATTTAAATGTTCTGCACCATGACTTAAGGCAGGGTTGAGAATCCCCCTGACACGTACCACTGGGTAGAAGCAAGTGATTCAAACCTCTTCTTTCTCTTTTCTTAGGTTCGTCCGCATTGTTATATCCCTTTTAGCACGAAATAGTCAGAAAGGATTTGTAGCACTCATTTCCTTAAATGTTAACTTTCAATAACAAAGCTAAGGGAGAAAGCCGCGCTTTCTGATGTGCGGATTCACTCGTTCCAGCCGCGTTCGGCCCACTTCTTAAACAGAGAATATACTTGTTGAAGCTGGTTTCATTCCAATTTGCTAACCCCGAATTAATTCGTTTCAGCAGATTAAAGGATTAAGTGAAAATAAGATTTAAAGTTTAGTTCGACGTGTGGTGTTATTAAATGAGGCGAGTTCCAGCTTCCATCTATGTCTCAGTCCAGGCACTGAGGCCGGCGGGATTAGGTGCTGGTGTGTTTGGAACATCCCCCGTTTGCTGCGGTGTCTTTTGGTTTGGTTCCTGTGGGTTCTGTTCCAGCTTTCCAACCCGCGGCAACTTAACTGTGCAGTTACACTTCACTGTGTCAAAAATTGCTCTGTTTTTCTTTCTTATCGTGTATCCTAACCCTAATCACCTAGATGACTATTTCTTAGGGTATTTTAATACCTTTGGTCAGACGTTGCCTTCCTAAAATCCTCCACACCATGATTACTTGTTAAAGCTTAATTCTAGTGAACTAAAATTGAAGAATCTTGCATTTGAACTTCTGTTGTTGGTTCAAAAATTCAGCTAAAAATCAGTCAGTTGCATTCAGGGCCGGTGGGGCTCAGGGCAACCGGGGCAGTCGACCCGCGCCCCGCACTTTAGAGAAAAAAATCATTTTCGGTAGAATTGTTTACAATTATTATTTTTTGTGTGTAAGTTTCGGGGTGCGAGGCTCTTGAAAAGATGTTTTCTTTTTTAAGTTTTTTTTTCGTTTCCAATCTCCTCATTTTCGAATAGGTTATTATCGCCCTTCGCCGTACAAATACTGAGGTTTGCAGATTTCAAGCGATTATTGTAACTACCTTAATTTTTTCCGCGTTCATGAAATAGCAAATTAAATTTCATCATTTTGTTGGCCTTAATTTTATATATTTTACAATTTGCGTGCAAACCGGATACTTAAATTAAAAAAAAAAAAAAGAAAATTAAAAGAACAATATCAAAATTAGTTTTGGGCTACATATAGAAACCATTTATTCAGGGACTTTAAAAACATTACTAGATTTTTTAAATCTTATGTGAGCGCGTATGAAAGTTTAAAAAATCACTAATTTCCCACTTACTCCACTTTCTTTAAATATCAATTACTAAATTTGCATCAGGCAAAAAAAACTGTTTACCCAGGTATACGAATTTATTTTAGAGGTATTTTTATTATTTCCTTCACAAAAATATGTGCAAAGCAAAAATATTCAGTACGCAGGTATGTTTTTATCATTTTGTAAGGAAGTTTTTATAAGAGTCACAATACAACCTCAAATCCCTTTTCCCCGGAAAGAAAGAAAATCGTAGATTTTAACACTTCTCTCTCTCTCTCTCTCTCTCTCTCTCTTTGCGCGCGCTCTCTCTCTTTCTCTCGCGCTTTCTCTCTGTCTCTCGCTCCTTCTTTCTCTCTCTCACACTCTCTCTCTCCCTCCCTCTCTCCATATTATGGTATTTTTCTTAATTTTAAAGCAAATACTTCTTTGAGGTAATCATTTTGTCTTTTTGATAGTTGTGATAGCTCTCATTATGACGCATTACAGAAGTGAATAACATATCAAGACCGAAAAGTTGCAGCGATAAATCCCGTCGGTGTAGCTTAATTGCTGAAGTAGAGGGATGCGGGTTCGTCGCCACATCGGTAAATTTGTGGATTTCACATCGTGTGTGTGTTCTTTACGGTCAGTTTTCGTGTAACGACTTTTAAAATATGAGATTTATTTCCCAGTGCCAGCAATGAAATTTTGCTCCGGGGCACCGCAATGAAATTTCGTCCCGGGCCCCGCAAAAGCTTCATCCGTCCCGGACTGTTCTAAATTTGAACATCCTCACTTGTAACTAAGTTTCAATAGACTAACGTCATGCAGTCTGCATTCTATTTTTCGCATCGCCACACTTGCTGACTACACGAGTCGCTAATTTCGCATTGAATTTCAGGATTTTCTCAGCCCAAACGCAACTGAATAAAAAAATATTAATTGAAGCCTAACCTCCGGACAACGGTCACTTTTCCCCTGTCCGGGCGGTGACTGTTGTTCAGAGGTTTCATTGCATCTTGTTGTAGATCTTAAATTTTAAATCCGAAGTTTGTTACACAGGGAAAGAGATTACACACGACATCTGCAATGGTGATGAGAAAAAAAAAACTGTGAAAGACGGGCGCTGGCAAAAAAAAGAAAAATATAACTTTTTATGATAACGATGTATTTCCTTTCAAAGAACGCTTAAAAATAGCATAATTTTCATATTGTATGGTGCATTATTATGGAAACTACACTTTAAAAATGTAGAGAGAGGCGATATTCATTATTTTTCGCACATTTCCACTTGAAGAGAGTCGCTCCCTAAATTGCTGTTAGAATTCTTGTTCAAATCCCAATGCACTCAAAGTTATTTCGCATTTTTTGTAATGGAGTAAAAAAAGAGCTAAAATGAAATAAACAAAAAAAAATAAAATAAAAAATAAAATGGAGGCACTTTGGAGCTAAGTTAAAAACAGGAGCTTAAAACGCTTTGTTTTCAGATGGCTGTTTGGTTGTTTGAGCCCAGGGACCAGTTTTATCTCCTTTTTTTGTATTGATGTCCGGTATTATATTGAATAGCTGTATAAAATTTCCACTCTTAAGTTTCTGGATATGGAATGTGTTAAAGGACTTACATGTTTGGAGAGTTACGATAAAGTGGTTTGTCAAGTGCAACTGTTTGTTTGGCACCACATATTAAAATTTATAAGCCTGCTTCTCGTTCTCACCTTCTCTTTCTTCCATCGGAATGACTTCAGTATGCCACATTCGGTCTGTTGTACACCCAAGTGTTCTTTCAAATGCGAAGAATTTCAAATAAGACGTGGTTTTGATGCTTCTGGGAGTTTGGAAAACTCTTTTAGACGACCGCTTTTATCTTCGTCTTTGACACTATTTTTTTTTTTTTATATTGCGAATTTTACGAACTTCTGCGTAAAATATTCTGGGACTTTTTTTTCTTCTCTTCTTTGCATCACAGATATCTTTTTCTTTTTTTTATCGTCTGCAATTTTAAAAGTGTTAAACCACTGTTTAACTAGGAAATACATACCGAAAATGCAAAAAAATTGGGCGAGGGGTATTTTGACAAAATCAGATATTTTACGTTTCCTTTTTTACTAAGTTTCTTTCTTTGCACATGAATTTATTTTGCATCACACACTTCTGCAAAACTGACGTAACCGTGAAATAATGTGAAGAGATGAGCTTAAGACATAGTGCATACAATTTGTACTTAGGAAATATACTATTCGACAGTTTGGTTGGTGGCTGAATTACAACGGCCGTTCCATAAAAACTGAGAGTAAAATCGCACAAAATGAAGAAGTATAGGTACAGTAAAATATATATTATTCTATCTCAAAGTACCTTCCCTCGGATGATATGCAACGGTCACATCGTCCAGTCCACTTCTCAAAGCATGTGGCGAAGGCATTTTGTGGAAGCTGCTTTAGCGACCCCTGTACAGCTTGCATGACGTCAGTGTTGAACGCTGCGTCACAGAACTTCTCCTTCATGTTGGAAAGAACCAGAAATCGCACGGGGCGAGGTCAGGACAGTAGGCAGGCTGTGGCATGATTTCAATACTACATTTCGTAAGAAACTATTGAACACAAGCAGCTACATGTGGTCGGGCGTTGTCATAAGGGATCCACTTGCCCATCAGTTCCGGTCGCTTAATCGATAAGCGTCGTCGCAGACGCTTCAAAGCTGAAATGAAACATTCAGTATTTACAGTAATTTATGGAGGAACTGCAGGCTGGTAGACTACACCTTTATGATAAAAGAAAATTATTATCATCCCCTTCCCAGCTGATTTGGTTTGGTGCACTTTTTTCGGAGGAGGAGAGCCTGTGTATTTCCAGGCACTCATTGCGCGTTTCCTAATGGGGTCGAAATAGTGGACCCATGTTTCATCGGCAGTTATTACTGTATTTAGAAAGTCTGAAAATACTAAATTACTGCTCAATCATTTGTTTCTACTCATGACACACATGAACTCTGGCTAACAATTGATCTCTCGTCAGGTGATGAGGTACCCATCTGGAACACACACGAAGCAGCAGTAATTTGTCGCATAGAATGTGGAATGCCGGTGTTATTGAAATATTAGTTGACGATGCTATGTCTTCACACGCCATTCTCGATCTTTTTGGAGCATTGCTTAAACAGTGTTAACAATACGCTCCGTAACAACACTTTCAGGTCGACCAGGCCTAGGAGCGAGTTCTGCTGACAAACGCTCTTTTTTGAAACCATGGTGCCATCTAAAAATCATTGACTCACCCAAACATTTATCTTTGTAAGCTTTTTTATTGGAGCCGTTTTACCCAAACCAAAGCAAAATTTTATCACACATGAGCTTCAGCTTCATTTCACTTCTTAACTCTGAATCACTCACCTCCATTGCTGTGTAAAATACAGACCTACCTTAAACAACTGTGCAATAACAAAATGAGAATCGTCTGCCACGGCAAATAGCAGTTGCGATAGATACCTCCTTAATTTAGTTAGTCGTCTGCGTGGTTATTTTTCTCTTTCGCACTGTTGCCAACTCAAAAGAAATTATTCTCAGTTTTTATGGAACGGCCTTGGTATATAGGAAATAGACTGTACGACAGTTTGGATGGTGGCTGAATTACATTTGCAAGTACGAATTGTGGAATATATGCAAAACGAATTGTAACTGGAATGTCTTTCCACACCTCATACAAATGATATACGCAAAAAGTAATTGTGACGTCATTCAAGAAATATTCTAGATGGTACGCAAAACAAACTCCGGCTAAATGTGGTTCGAGTTGAAACGAACTGTGACTGCAACGTCTTTCAAGAATTTTTTTTTTGTTTTTTTTTGTTTTTGTTTGGAGGTTTAACGACCACCGTGAGCAACTCAATGGGCTATAAGCAGTCGCCCGTCCCTAATTTAGGGTTACTGGTTCCAGGGAAGGGAGAGCGCCAGTGCCGTAAGACAAACACAACATCCATGCCTCACCGGGATTCGAACCCGGACCCCTTTCGGACGAATGATCAGAGGCTATCGCTTAGACCACTGCCTTCAAAATAAACCTTTATTAGTCTAAAAGCAAGGTACATGTGATACGCTTCAGTCACATGAGACTGTATTAAAAGAGACGAGGCCAAGAAGTCTCAACACAAAAGAAAGGAGGAAGGAAAACTGGTAACATCAGAACAAGATTAAAATATATACAGATAAAAAAGGAACACAGAAAACAAAAACGAAAAACACACACATTACAAAACCCAAACCCCAGAGTGAGGGAAGAAAAACACATTCCAAAAACAAGTACATAGCAGCGCGAACACAAAGGTGACAGGTAAAAAACACAACAACAATACAACACAAATTGGCTGACACTGCAAGACAGCGACAGGAGAAACAAAACTGTACTTCTGAAAACATGCAGCAGCGGCCAAAACATTAGTACAAGAAGAACATAAAAAACAAAACAATACCGTGCACATAAAGAGGGGTGTTAACCAACCGCTATAACTAAAAACGAAATACGAAGTGACGCATGTAAGTCAGGAGGAACACTGTACAGAAGAATACATGATAATAAGGGGAAAAACCGCTGCATCACACAAAATAAATGTAGCCAAACAGGCACACGAGGTTCACAAAAAAAAATCGCACTCAATTCAATTTTCAGACTCAAAACAAGAAGACGCGCGTTGACAAACCCCAGAAGCCGACGTGGCGCTATAGAGAGAATCACGCGGAAACAAGATCTCATAGCATCATAACACATTGAAAACAACACAAAGTACGTCCAGTCGTGCACGGCAACAGAAGGCTGTGCAGAGAAAAAATACAATATTACAGGAAAAAACCGGACAGGAGAAGCACGAAGCAAGACGTAGAACCTTAGCTTGAGTGCAAAGAAACACAAAAAGTGCACTTAAAACATAGTCAAAGACAAAACTGCCTCAACTGACTACTTCACTACACATGTAGTCACATACAGTCTAGGAAAAAAATCACAAGAGGCACAGTAAAAAAAAGTACAAGGCAAATAGAGCGTTGACCAACTCCTTGGGTCAACGTAACCCAATAGACAAACAAGTGAGCATGAAACACAAGGCATGAGAAAAAAAGGCTCCCTAAACTGCGGAGCCAACTGAAACACGAAAGTAGAACATACACAAACAAGTAAAAAACAAGATTATCACATTAGCAGTATAGGTAAAATACAATCACAGTATTAAAAAAAACACACACAGGAGCAGAGCGAGTATGACAGCCCCCATCCGAACAACTAAACACAACACGTGCAAAAAGCAAGAGCAATTACAAAAACACGGTAATACCACACTAAGGAAACACAATACAAAAAAGAAGATCAGGAACAACAACAAACAAACAAGCACAATAGAAACACAACACGCCAAAAATTTTTTGCAAAACTAGACAACACAGACTAGCCCAATGGAAAACAACAACACCCAACAAGCATCACACTAATACCAAACAATAACAGTGATCACAAACAATTGGTGGCCAACCAGTACAACAAAACACCACAACAAGAAATGCGTCGACCAACAACTGTGGCCGACGAAAACATAGGAAGCAAGCAAACAATAATACATAGACAAACAACTCAACAAAAATACCGACACCAAAAACAATAACCGATTGCACAGCACCACCAAGAACCAGAAAAAAAATACACACAGAACACAGGAACACAAATGCCCACGGACTCCGGACAGAAAAAAGTCAAAGCAACTAGCTGTAAACATTCCGTCTGTTGGCGCGCTACGTTCCTATAGTCTCGGAACTTTTTGATCTCACTACGTATATGAAACAGACTGTGACCGGAATGTTGTACAAGAAATGAAGCAGATGGGACACGAAACGATCTGCGACTTTTATCTCGTTCAAGAAATGTTGCAGATTATATTCTGAAGGAGATGTGACAGGAGAATCTTTCAACATGTGCCTCTTTTGTCTGTGCGTGCAATACACGCAAAACAAATTGTGACTGTGACTGGGATGCATTTGAAGAAATGTTGCAGGTGATATGCGAAGCAAACTATGACTGGAATGTGTTTGAAGAAAGGTTGCAGAAAACATACAAGATGAAGTATGACCAGAATGTCGTTCAAGACGTATTCCAAGCAAACGAACTGGAACGAACTGTGCCTGAAACATCGCTCATGAAATGTTTCAGATCGTACAAAACGAACTGTGCCTGAAATGTCTTTCAAGAAGTGTTGTAAATTATTTTATATGCTAACCAAACTGTGACTGGAGTGCCATTCAAGATGTACGGATGATATGGTAGGTGACCTGTTCCTACAATACCGTTCAAGGTTGATCTGATGTGAGTCAAGACATACAATGTTCTTTTCTTGACTGTGTAGCTTCAGACTTACCGTCACTGAGGTACACTGAACGCCAAGGCAGCTTTTTACGAAATGATTGCTTCCGTCCGAATTTGCTTAGCTCAATTATTTAATATCAAGCAGATGCATCGCCATTTTGGTACTACTAAGCTCAGTAAACTTTGACTGTTTTTACGTCGCTACATGGCTTACAACTTACTGAAAATCTTCAGTAGATATGACAATTTGAGTTCATCTATTTACTTGTAAATGTTATCAAGTGAACAATGTTCTAAAAGCGGAAAAAATGCCCCCCCCCCCCATAAAAAAAAATAACTTGCAAGAGCACCTTTTCGTAGCTTAAATAGCAAGCTAATAACAAGGAATTGTGCACCAACTATACTTAAAATAGTGTAACTATACTAGTAATCAAAATTTCTTGGCGTAGAGTATAAATCAAAGTTTCCAAGCTTTCGCACTTCCAGATGGCTTTTTCAAGGAAGTGTACAGAAGCCATCCGGTTGATGTGCGAAAACTTGGAAACATTGATTTCTATTCTACGTCAAGAAATTCTGATTACTAGTAAAGTTATACTACACTGCTGGCCACCCAAAATGCAACACCATGAAGGAAGCATCCGATTGGCCTGACATTCGCAGCATGCATGCGTCGCCCGCGAGAGGACATGCAAACGATTAGCATTGCAGGGCATATGCAAATCATGTGCGATCGGCACGCCATCGAGAAGCACTATAAGAAGGGTGCACAGAAGGCTGGATGTAAGTAGTGAAAGTGTGTTGTGCTGCCGGACCTGTGCTTGGGAAGCTTCCTGATGCCTCGTCGCAGAATACGTCAGTCATTCCAGCACGTTTTGGAGTTCGACAGAGGACGAATAGTGACTTATCGCGACAGCGGTTTTTCGTACCGAGACATCGGCTCCCGTATGGGACGACTTCCAGCCACAGAGAGGCGACTATGTATTCCGTGGGTGCAGGAGGAACGGACGGGCCGACGTGAGCGATTGCCACAGCACACCACCGAACGAGAGGACCGGCATGTTGTGCTGCGGGCATTGACGGCTCGCACCGCCACATCACGAACGTTAGCGCAGGAATCAGGGCGTGTTGCGCAACAACCTGGGTCAGCACGTACCGTTCGACGTCGTCTGCAGGAGAGGGGACTTGTCGCACGGTGCCCATTGCTCCGATTACCATTGACGTTACACCACCGGAGAGTGCGGCGGAAGTGGGCCGTTGAACGCCGCACCTGGACTACGAAATGGCACGACATTGCCTTCTCCGAGGAATCCCGCTTCTGCCTGCAACACCACGATGGTCGGATCCACGTGTGGCGGCACCGCAGCGAGAGACTGTATGACGCCTGCACTATGCATCGCCATACCGGTCCCGTCACCTGGCGTTATGGTTTTGGGCGCAATTGGATATGACACCCGCACCCCTCTGGTACACATTGCCGGTACACTCAACAGCCACCGCTACATCTCCGACGTTTTGGAGCCTGTAGTCCTCCCTTACCTGCAGGACCTGCCAGCTGCCACGTTTCAACAGGACAATGCGCGCCCGCACGTGGCACGCATCGTGCAACAATTCTTTACGGCCCGCCAAGTGTCACTGCCGCCGTGGCCTGCCTGTTCTCCCGATGTATCGCCGATCGAACACGTCTGGTCTCTGATCGGCAACCAAGTGGCCCGGCAAGCACCACCCGCTGCTACGCCTGATGAACTGTGGCAACGTGTGGAAGCAGCCTGGACTGACATACCCCAATCCCACATCCAAAGCCTCTTTCGTTCGATGCTGCGGCGTGTAGCGGCCGTTATTGCCAGCCATGGAGGCCACACAAACTATTGATGTCTGCGTTTTCCGCAACTCGCACGGGCCTGTAAGCTCAATCGTTTCATCTTTGTATCTGTTGTTATGTGTCCAGGTGAATATGGCTTTGCTATCTCGTGTCCTTCTTGGTGTTGCATTTTGGGTGGCCAGCAGTGTATTTTAAATAGCTAGCATCTATGTATGTAAAGAACGAGCTATAGTCAAAATAAAGGTTCCGAAATAGCGTTACAGGTCAAAACGGAGTTCTAAACGTTACATTTATCCCCACCTTAACTGCCTCTGCTGTTAGTATCTCGTCAATGGCAATTGTGTCAAAAGTAAAGCTAAGACTGTTCCACTTTGCGGAAAATTTACTTTTCTTAAAGTTGTGTTTTCAATAAAACTATGGCGCGTCTAAAAACCTCTATACTGTTTTACAAATTAATAAGGCCTCTGATCATTCGTCCGTAAGGGGTCCGGGTTCGAATCCCGGTGAGGCATGGATGTTGTGTTTGTCTTACGGCACTGGCTCTTTCCCTTTCCTGGAACCAGTGACCATAAATTAGGGACGGGCGACTGCTTATAGCCCATTGAGTTGCTCACGGTGGAAGTTAAACCTCAAAAAAAAAATAATAATAAAGCATGTGCAAAGTAGAATATAGTCTAAGCAGTTCCGAGAAAAAGACAACAGACTATAAAAAGAGGTTTCTTTTTCACGTCATTTCTGAAATAAACCTGCACTTGTAATGTTTCTTTCGCATAAAGTTCTAAATAACGACAATAAAGGAGCGAGTTCAATGTGTGTTGTAGTTTGTACAGACAAAATCTCCTATTCGAGTTCAGAGGAATTATTGCATTACGTATGGAGAGCAAGCCTCCCCAACTAAGGCTAGTACGTTTCCGACCCTCGACATCGAAAGAATACTGAAAATGTCAGGGAAGTGTTCGGAAGATGTCGGAAGAAAACAATAATAATTTCCGCATAAGAACGTCAGTTGTCTTACTCAATCGACCATAACATTATGGCCTAAAAGGCCACAAAATGCAGCATTTGAGGTTAATATTCTGCCTCAATTTATCCTGCTCGCAAAAAATCATGTTAAGAGGCTCGAAACCGACACTCATTATTTGAATAAAGTGTGTTTTAATGACCAAGCCAATTTTCAAATGCCGAAAAAGTTATGATGTAAGAATTTGGGGGTTTGAGAATCCTCTTGCACAATGCGAACATGTTTTTGTGCAACCCCGTGGCGCAGTGGTCTAAGCGATGGCCTTGTAAAGGTTGTGTTGACCTGTGCTCCGTGTTTGACCTGCGTTTATTGGTGTTCTTTTGTGTGTGTGCCGTCATTTTGTGTATCTCCTGTGTTGTGAACGTCTCCTGTGTCGATTGAGTCCGACTTTGACGTCCTGTAAGTAAAACTTTACTTGTACTAACTCTTTTTCCGTCCTGGCTTTGCCCAGGGTCGGGTTTAGCAAGCCAGCCATTGCAAATGGCGGCGACCGCATCTGATAGGCCAGGTCTGAAGCTTGATAGCAAAGCTCCGCCCCCACCTGGCCACGTTCGGTCATCGTCACTACCACACGCAGCTGGTTTCCAAGCCGCGTTATCTGATATTACCACTTCTTCTTCCAACTTTATGGATGTTGATTTCCCGACATTTTCCACCACCGTGACGTCATTAACTTCTTCAGTATCCGTTGCCTCTGGTACTTCATCTGCTCCTGCGAGCACTGCGTCTCGACCTTCCCCATCTCCGCCCATTCCTACGGCAACTCTACCTTATGCTTCCGTTGTGAAGGGTACCAGCTCATCTTCCTCTACAGCGAAGAATCCATGTACAACGCCTCTTGATATGATTGTCACTAGAGACAACAAGAAATTACGCATCGAAATTCCGGAAACTTCAGCTGCTGGGCAGGAGGTTTTACGCACACAGAAACTTGGCACATGTTTTGATGCCCTCCCGGACACCAGCCTTAAGAAATACTCCTTAGCCGTCCGCCAAATCCTCCCTAAGGGAGCGATCACCCATATGGCGAGGAAGCCTAGGACTGTTCTTATCTACTTTGCGAAGCCAGAGTTTGTGAAGCGCGTCTTATCTGACTGACTGCATGTTGGGGATCATACCTTACTGAGAGTCCCGCTCACGCAGCGCCCCGTACCACCAGAAATCAAGGACCATTACTTAATGGCGGCCCTTTCCCGTTGTGGAAAAGTAGTTGGATCCATTTCCACTCTGTCTTCCGCACCAACAGACCCAGATGACAGGAACATCTTAGGTCTGCGTCGCCAAGCAAGGATCCTGTTTCCTACTGAAGATGCCATTGCTGATTGCCCTACTGACCTCACTGTGGTTGTAGGGAAGCAGATTTTCCGGATCGATATCGTTACTGCCTTGCATTGTTTTAAATGCAAGGCATATGGCCACATCCAATCACGTTGTCCACATGTATCTGCCAAGCCCCTATTTCCATACTACCCAAAGTCAACACCCCAGCCTCAACACCAGTTTCTCTGGCCACACCAAGTTCGGCTCCAACACCAGTTTCTCTGGCCACACCAAGTTCGGCTCCACAGACGTCCTTGATCCCTTCTACTGTTGTTCCAGATGATTCTCCCCCAGCAAGTGATGATTCATCATCAGTCTCCAAGTCTTCGATATCTACTACAGGTACTTTGGCCACCTCTCCATCGTTGGACCCACTTGCTGCTGTGGTACCTCTACGTTCTTCGGAGGGTATTCTCTCAGAAAAGGAATGGCAACCCCTCCGTCGTGTTGCTTCATCTTCTTCCCTTGGATCCCCTAGTGTGGAGTCAGATCTAACTGTCCTACATCCACCAGCTTCTCCCGGCGTTCCCACGTTGAAACGTACCAGACAGAGTTCCATCTCGCCAGTGACGTCTTCTCCACGCTGCTCTCGTTCCCGTTCGCCAATTCGACAGTCTTTCTCTCCAACAGCAGTTCCTACATCTCTTAAGTCCCCAGCTGTTCCAAACTTGTTGGATCAAAAAGCTTTCGCTGAATATCTGGAAACTTTCCCTGCATTAGACGGGCCGCTGGCGCCCTCTGATCTTGCTCTCATTATACTCAATCAACCGTCACGTCCTCTCAAGCAGCTAGACTGCGTTCATTCACGTAATGCTCAGCTTACCACTATTATCACCCAACTTCAGAATCTACTTGCTCTTTTGCCAAAAATTAACACAGTCACCAATGCGCAGACATCTAACTTAAAGAAACGTGTAACCAGTCTTCACAAAAGTGCTGATAGTAATATTCAACCACTACAACCTCTTTCAAGTTAAAATTACTTTCTTTCAACTGTAAGGGATGCTCCGTCCCTCCTACCAATGCGTTAGTGTTTGAAGACATTACACCGCATGATGCGGATATATTATTGCTACAGGAGACTAACTGCCATCCCAACACCCCATACCACCGGTGGCGAACCTGGCCATTTCAATTCTACCATGCCCATCGACTTAGTCTTCACACAGGACTTGCGGTGGCCATCAATTTTCGTCTTCGATCCTTCATTACTGATATCACGGTCAAACCGATTTATCGTGACCTCCTGCAGCTTCTGTCTTTCCGACTTCACAACTTCCGATACCATATCTTCAACATCTATGTTTCCGGCAATCAACAGTATGCAGACTGTCTTTTTGAGCATTTTGTTTCCTGTGTTCAAGGTCTTCCGGCCACTGATATTGTCATCTTAGGTGGTGATTTTAACTGCACCCTTGACCCATCCCTCGACAGATCGGACGGTTCCACGGATACCAGGTATTTTCTTACCAGAGCACTTTCTACAGCCATCAACCAGCTACAACTCCAAGATGCTTTTCGACACCTGCACCCATTTCTTCGTTCGTACACCTGGCGCTCCTACTCCACTTCCTCCCCTACAACTGCCCGACTTGACCGGTTTTATGTTTCTTCAATTCTTCTTCCTTCAGTTATCTCCCTTTCTCATACACCGACAGTTTCTTCCGACCACAGCTGTGTCGTAATGTTTCTTCACACCGGTCCATCTCCTCGGCAATACTACCGTACTTGGACCCTTGATGATGATCTTTTACTTGATTCAACTTACGTAAATTCCATCCAATCGCAGCTCCAACAAGCCTTATATACGCTCCCTTTTGCTTCTTGTCCCTTGCAATACTGGTTAAATGTCAAATCCCAAATTCTTCTTTATACCAAGCAATATTCCCACGTAAAACGTACCACCGCCTCTATGAAGATTGATGCTGCACGCTCGATTTTTTCCACCCTAGATCTTGATTCTCCGCTGTTTTCTCATTACCAAGCTGAACTTCGTGCCTTGCTACTTCCTGTCTCCCAACAAGCTCTTCACCGCCTCAAGCTCCTTTATCTCCAGCCAAATGACTATCTATGTGAACAGGTTCAACAACTGGAATTCCACAAACGTTCTGCTCATCACCTCCGTAATCTGAAGTTACCCGATGGAACTGTTACTAATGACACCACTCTCATTTGCTCCGGTGTTAGAACATATTTCCAGTCACGTTTTGCTCAGTTCCAGTCTAGTCCTCCGCATGCTGATTCGATTCTTCGTGCCTTACCACATATTCCATCGCATCTTGTTACATCTCTTTCTATGCCTATCACCCCAGCAGAAGTAGTAAGTCACTTGCCTTACTTAACTCTCACTCGTCACCTGGTCCTGACGGGTTGACAGTTAATTTCTTTCGTACGTTTTCCTCTTTCTTACACCCTCTCCTATTGCCTTGCTTTACAGCTGCTTTTTCCTTATCTGTTCTTCCCCCGCTTTTACTCTAGCTCACATCATTCTTCTTCCAAAGAAGGGGTGTCTGCTGGAGTTGGATAACTGGCGTCCTATATCCATCCTTAATGTTGACTACAAGATTTATACTAAAATACTCTCTCTTCGATTGAACCCTGTCCTTCCCACCGTCATACATCCCGACCAAACGTACACCATCCCTGGCCGAAGCATTCATACTAATATTAATCTCCTCCGTGACTCATATTGCCTTGCCCACCTTTCCTCCGAACCTTTAGCCTTCCTCAATCTTGATCAGAGGCAGGCCTTTGATAACGTGAGTCATCAGTGGCTTTCCTCTGTGTTCTCTGCCTTCGGTTTCCCATCTGTCTTCATCACAGCCCTCCTTGCCCTGTACCAGGACTCAGTTGTCCATATCCGGACGGTCTCCTTCCTTACAGCCCCCATTCCGTTTCGTAAGGGCATCCGTCAAGGATGTCCTCTTTCCGGACAACTTTTCTCTCTAGTCTTTGAGCCGTTTCTTTGCTCTATCCGTTCTCTTCTACAACCTCCCCTCCACCATTCGGCATAGCACCAGGCACCATTCTATCGTTCTTACTGCCTACGCCGATGATATCACAGTTCTCATCCGAGAAGAATGGCAATTCACAATTGTTCTTGCATGGTTTCAAGTGTATGCTGCGGCTTCCGGCGCTTCGTTAAACCTTTCAAAGTGTACAGGCTTGTGGTGTGGCTCCTGGAGACATCGCCCCGATACACCGTGGGGCGCTCATTGGACGTCCACCAGTCAAAAGATACTTGGGGTGCACATTGGCAGCCGGGTCTCAGCAGCGGCTGCCACCTGGAGACTTCTCGTCAGGAAACTACGTCACACCGCTGCTTACTGGTCCAAGCTCAAGTGCTGTTTGACCTACCACAGTCGTGCACGGCTTTCTGGCACCCACATCCTCTCGTTAGTTTATCATTCCTGGATTGCACAACCGCCACCAGCCTACGTTCAAACTGCAACAACATCAGAAATGCTCAGCATTGTTTGGTCATCTACTCATTGGTTATCTTCCTCAGTATTGTCTCTACCTTCGACTTGTGGTGGCCTCAATATGCCAGAGATTACCGTACGTTATAAAGCTGTAAGAATTTTCAATTTCCTCCGTTTGACAGTTCAACCAGACTCTTCCGCTTCCATTCTTTTGCTTAATGTTCTGACTTCCCCCTTAATCCCTGCCTCACCGTCCATCTTCTTCTCAAGATGGATATTCACACTGTCATTCCCTCCCGTTTTCCTCTAGTCTACCATGAAGCTGTTCAGTTCCTTCGTTCTTTACCGCTCATTCGTCAACCCCCTCTTCCACTCTTGATCTTCTTTCCGAGCCTCTTTTTTTCTCCTCCGTCCTCCACCCCCTACTGCCAACTTTTTCTTTTTCCCCGCATGGCTACACGCTGGTGTAGTCTCCGTTTCCCAACTGGTCCTCCCCGATTTTTCATGGAAACCCGTTTCCGAACTTTTTCCCACCCTACCACCCTCGCCCGAACTCTCTGATAACTTCCTCCAAATTAAACATGCTCTTCAATCACTTTTTCCTTCCCTAGTCGATTCCTCTGGCCTCCTTTCCGTTTCCTCTGCCTCTCTCCCTTTTCCGTTCTTCCTTCCCTTTTCCGGTGATCTCCTCCCTCTCCACAGTCTTTCCACCCGCACCCTGTACCGTTTTCTCCGTTCTTCTTCTGCGGTACCTTGCCCTATTCCCTCTGTTCCTTCTTTTGCACTAACCTCAGTCTGGTCTACTGCCCAACATTCACCGGCCCTCTCCTCAGAACTTAAAGTGCAGTGGAGGTTTTTGCACAATCGACTGCCTGTCCCTTCGACTTTGTTCCGGAGAAATATAGTATCATCAGATCTCTGTCCTTTTTGAAACGTCGTTGGAGACGTCTTACACATGTTTGTTTACTGTCTGACGCTGCTCCCACTATTTCACAGTATGTTCCAACTTGCACATCCTTCTTGTACCAGTGATCTCACCCTAGAAGATTATCGTTTCCTCGGCCACAGTTCTACAAGTTTCTGCTCTATTTTACCAGTTTGTTCGTATTTATTTATTCTAGCTAAATATATTATTTTCTCTCACCTGCTACAGTTACAAGATCCAAATCCTATTACATTCTCTACCTCCTTGGTTGCACACTACCGCAACAGGGTTAAAGCCAGACTCACCCTGGAATATTCCTTGGCGAAAGATACGGCACGGTTACCTGCCTTCTTCACAACATGGTCGCCGTGTCGTCCCTGGTTTCAGTTTTCTAGTGCCCAGACTGTTCATCTGCTGTTTTAATAAACCTACGTCGGAACTTTCAATTTTTACTGTTCCCTCACCATGTTTTCTCCTGGAACTGGATTGTGTTTGCTTCCTGCTGATGTCACCTTTTGTACACAGTTCTCTTCATCTTCACAGTGCCTCTCTGCCACCAGTGATTCCCATGTCACTAGAACTGCACGGAATTTTTTCTGTAAATTGTTTCACTCCAGTGATGTTACAAGACTTCAATGAACAATTATCCCAGAGCTACTGCTGTTTACAGCAAATAATGCAATGCCTGTCATTGCTCATCTGTACAATTATCATTTCATTGTAAATATCTACATTTTGTTTTATTTCTCCTTCTCTCACACTGCGTGTGAGGTTGGGGATGTTCTGTTGTAATTCTTTTACGTGAATAAAAGCTAATATTGAAACTAAGCGATGGCTTCTGATCATTCGCACAAGATGGGTCCGGGTTCGAATCCCGGTGAGGCACGGATGTTATGTTTGTCTTACAGCACTGGCTCTCTCCGTTTCTTGGAGTCAGTGGTTCTAAATTATGGACGGGCGACTGCTTATAGTCCATTGAGTTGCTCACAGTGGTCGTTAAACCCCGAAAGGAAAAAAAAAACATTTTTGCGATAGTCCAAAGGTGAATGTGAGGTGTAGTTTGTATTATTCTGCATTACACACCTAATATGTGCGTGTGTGTGCGCGCGTGCGCGAAACAGAACGGCACCAAAAACTGGTTATCAGTATATATTGGGAGATACTCTCAGTACTTCAACTGAAACGACTTCAACTCATCAACTTGATTTTGTCTTTTCTTCACTGTTAAAAATTTTGTAGTAGGTTGCACCAAAGTTTTGATATGTTGTTGGGTTTTGTTTGCAAGACACAATGGTGCATCTTTTCTCAGAAAGTGGTGCAGCTGGTGTAGCACCACTTTTGGGTGCAATTTGCCACAAAAGTTTTAACAGTGGACTCAGCGGTACTCCGCAGCTCTGGAGTCTTTCAATCCGTACTGTTTTGATGAACAGTACCGGGTGATCGGTCGGGAGGGATGGTCCGACACATTGCCCTCTCCGATTGTCTTACATAACCCAGTTGGATTTTTTCTTGTAGGGACACGTTAAGGATATTGTTTGCCAAACAATATCGGACGCTATTGTTACCGTTTCTCGGAATAGGCTTGCTTGGAGAGAAATCCAATATCGATTGAACGAGAGCATAGGCTCCGATTAATAGACATTTAATCTGAGTACTTTCCCCCTTTAGATTGAAACTAAGGGAGCATATACCGAAATGGTACTAACGATTGTAAAAACCAAACTTTGTGAGTGTATCTTTTTCTCGAAAAATGCTAGTTAATAAAATAGTTAAATTAATGTGTTATAAAATTTTGAAATAGCATAGACCTTTTACAGAAATGTTTTTTTAAGAAAAAACTCAAAGGTAATTTTAAACACAAGTTATTAAAAGATAGAATGTACGTTAATCGCAGATTGGAGTGCTTGCCTACTGTAAAGTCAGAATAAATTAAAGCAAAAGCTTAAAATGGCTAGATAAATTTCTTTATTTGGGAATTAACATACAGTAAAACAGAGCAGTAAGTTTTGATCAAGGTATATATTTTCTTTCAAGATAATTTAACATCCTTATAAACAGCTTCAGAATGATGGACAGTTTTGGAAACAAAATCTTAAGAAATTAAGGGCGGCTTTTAAAGTTGTCTTTAACAGTGTCTTGGGCCTAACATGCAGCATAGGGTATCATCGTCTTCAGAACAAGTTACATAAGAAATCTGCTTTTGATTATGAAAAAGAATGAGATAAAGAGATTGTAATCAGATAGAGAAGGAGAGAGAGATCGAAAGAGAAAGTTATTCTTGAGAGGTACCAATTCGTGAGCATCTGTTCATATAAATTTGTACAGATATGCAGATCTAAGGGTCTTGCCATGCGATTACTGCACATGGTTCTGTTTAGAACCGTCTCAAGCCTGTAAGCAAGATAAGCAATTCATCGGGGCGCTTTCTCGAGTGAAGTGCCGTTTGACAACGCAACTTTTGTAAAATTGAGGAGAGGCCGATGAAATGCATGACTTCTCTGGCGAGTGCCGTCGGCCGCTCCTATATAGAATAGTTTTAGAAGAATTGCCCCATACACGAACTTTAAAGAGACATCCATCATGGAAACAGCCTATCCAGCAAATTAGCATCCTATCCAGCAAATTAGCGTCCTATCCAGCAAATTAGCGTGCACTGATGTAGTTTCTACTGAACTACCAAGAGCTTGGCATGCGTTATTAAAAGATGGAAACACATCGCGATACACCGTGTAATTGCGTGATAAAAATTCGCGTAATATGCTCGTGATGCCATCCACGTTTGTTTTCAAAAATCATCTTTGTTCCATACGTGCTCCAATGCCCTGCATTTTTATGTCCACCATTGCCTTGAAAAAGCTTTCCAGTGGAGTGCGAAAGCTAGGCGAATCTTTGCACTTTCTACGCCACAAAAATAAACGGATTTAATCGCTATATGCGTCTCTTGAGTGTTAATAGTGTGGTGTATCTATAATTACGTTTTCAAACTTATTCATGGTGTCTAAATGCAATTATGTGTTTCAGGCATTCGAGGTTCCCAGAAGTATTATTATGGGCAGCCCCTTCTTTCCAAACACACTCTTTTTTTTCTGTTTTTTTTTTTTTATTGAAGGTTTAACGACCACCGCGAGCAACTCAATGGGCTATAAGCAGTCGCCCGTCCCTAATTTAGGGCCACTGATTTCAGGGAAAGGCGAGAACCAGTGCCGTAAGACAAACATAACTTCCACTCCTCACCGGGATTTGACCCCGGACTTTTCTCGGACGAATGGTCAACGTTTAGACCACTGTGGCAACAGGGTGGCTCAAACTACACTGGATTTCCTAAATTAAGGAAAAACCAGAAAATCCGCAATTTTTTGTGAAAAAAGAGCTGGAAACGCAGGAAACTTGGGTACATCGCGTGAAATGCAGTGCGGGGTCAGGGTATCGTATGCAATTCTTATACACAGTGCGTCAAAAAAATTTTAAGAGTGGCGCTAGATTTCAGCCTACGGTGGCGCCACCAGTGTAATCACGAATGCGTTATAAACCGTGACCATCTGCTTGCTTTCTGTCAAAAGTACTGCGCAGTTGTTAAAGTAACTCAAACGAAACGGGCGTTCATTAGAGAAGTAAAATTTTTTTCATGTTGAATTATTAAGATGGAACAAAGGGCTGTTATTAAATTTAACGAAAAACTTGTTAAAAGTGCCTCGAAAACGTACCAAATGATGAAAAAGAAAGTTTACGGTGAGTTTTGTTTAAGTAGATCAAATGTTTTCCTGTGGTACAAACGATTTTTGCACGGAAGAGAGACGCTAGAAGATGATAAGCATACAGGAAGAACGAGTTCATCTAGGAAACCTGAGATTATTGAAAAAGTGCGTGATTTCGTGGAAAACAATCGATGTGTGTCACTAAGAATGATGTAAGAGTCTTTAAACATCAACAAAGAAACGATTTGAACCATCCTGCATGAAGATTTGGGCAAAACAAAAGTCTGTGCTAAATTTGTTCCACACACGTTAACCGATGAACAAAATTCAAGGAGAAGTGCACATTGCAGAGACATCATTTCAGCCGCTGAAAGTGATCCAAACTTCTTAAAATTGATTGTTACTGGTGATGAAACATGGTGTTTTCAATATGATCCTAAAACAAAGCGACAAAGTGCGGAATGGAAGTCAAAAAACTCACCACAAGCCAAAAAACAAGAAAAGTTCCATCGAAAATCAAAACAATGCTTATTACATTCTTCTATAGTAAGGGTATTATCCACAAAGAATTTGTTCCAAGTGGACAAACAATTACTGGTGAGTTTCATTTAAATGTTTTGAGGCGTTTATGGGCAGAATTCGTCGCATTCGTCCAGAATATCGAGACGAAAACAGTTGGTGTTTGTTTGTTGCACACCTCACATGTTGTTCGTAGATTTTTGGCGAAAAATAACGTCTGTGTGTGTTGAATCAGGGTATCGTTCACTTGACCGAAAGGTCACTTGACCGAAAATCACTTCGCCGAAAATCACTTGATCGAAAGGTACATTTCACCGAAGGGTCACTTGACCGAAAAGTTCATTTCACCGAAAGATCACTTCACCTAAAAGTTCATTTCATCGAAAGGACACTTGATCGAAAAGTTCATTTCACCGAAAGATTACTTTACCTAAAAGTTCATTATATCGAAAGATCATTTCACCGAATGGTCAGTTTATCGAAAACTTAGAATTTTGTTGTTATAGATCTGTTGGAGTATGGTGCTGGTTTTTAAAAAACTGGTCACCTAAACATTATTGGATTGTATAAAAAATACACTTTTAATTTCTTTTAAACACCTCCCCATAAGTAGGTTTTTCGAAATATAACATTAATTATAAGTCATAGATAGACCTGTGCCTTTTTGCCAAATTTTAATCCCCCGAGCTCATATTCATGAAGTTTACATAACAACTCAAGTTAATGAGTTGTTATGTAAACACACTTATTCAGACAAAAAAAAAAAATCAGTTTTAGGGCCCTTGGCCTCGGTTTAGGCCTTTTTAGAACATTTTAATCGTGCGTGCTCATATTCATAAGGTTTACGTAAAATGTCCAGCTAATAATGTTGCACATTTATTCAGGCAAAAAAGAATCAATTTTTGGGCCCTAGGCCTCGGTTTAGGCCTTTTTAGAAAATATTAACCGTGCGTGCTCATGTTTATAAGGTTTACATAAAAACTAAAGTTAATGATGTTGTACTCTTATTCAGGCCAAAAGAATCAGTCTTAAAGCCCTTGGCCTCGTTTTAGGCCTTTTTAGAAAATTTTAATCCTGCGTGCTCATATTTATAAGGTTTACATAAAATGTCAAGTTAATAATGTCGCACATTTATTGAGGCAAAAAAAATCAATATTAGGGCCATAGGCCTCGCTTAGGCCTTTTTAGAAAATTTTAATTGTGCTTGCTCATGTTCATAAGCTTTACATAAATAGTAAAGTTAATAATGTTACACAATTTTTCAGGCAAAAAGAATCAATTTTAGGGCCCTAGGTCTCAGCTTAGGCCTTTTTAGAACATTTTAATTGTGCTTGCTCATGTTCATAAGCTTTACATAAAAAGTCAAGTTAATAATGTTGCAATTTTTTTCAGGCAAAAAGAATCAATTTTAAGGTCCTAGGCCTCAGCTTAGGCCTTTTTAGAAAATAATAACGGTACGTGCTCATGTTCATAGGTTAACCTAAAAACTCAAGTTAATGATGTTGCACACTTTTCAGGCTAAAAGAATCAAGTTTAGGGCTCTAGGCCTCGGCTTAGGCCTTTTTAGCAGATTTTAATCGTGCGTGCTCATATTCATAAGGTTTACATAACAACTCAAGTTAATGATGTTGTACACTTATTCAGGCCAAAAGAATCAGTCTTAAAGCCCTAGGTCTCGGCTTAGGCCTTTTTAGAACATTTTAATTGTGCTTGCTCATGTTCATAAGCTTTACATAAAAAGTCAAGTTAATAATGTTGCAATTTTTTTCAGGCAAAAAGAATCAATTTTAAGGTCCTAGGCCTCAGCTTAGGCCTTTTTAGAAAATAATAACGGTACGTGCTCATGTTCATAGGTTAACCTAAAAACTCAAGTTAATGATGTTGCACACTTTTCAGGCTAAAAGAATCAAGTTTAGGGCTCTAGGCCTCGGCTTAGGCCTTTTTAGCAGATTTTAATCGTGCGTGCTCATATTCATAAGGTTTACATAACAACTCAAGTTAATGATGTTGTACACTTATTCAGGCCAAAAGAATCAGTCTTAAAGCCCTAGGTCTCGGCTTAGGCCTTTTTAGAAAATTGTAATCGTGCGTGCTCATATTTATAAGGTTTACATAAAATGTCAAGTTAATAATGTCGCCCATTTATTCAGGCAAAAAAGAATCAATTTTAGGGCCGTAGGCCTCGCTTAGGCCTTTTTAGCAAATTTTAATCGTGCTTGCTCATGTTCATAAGCTTTACATAAAAAGTAAAGTTAATAATATTACACATTTTTCTGGCAAAAATAATCAATTTTAGGGCCCTAGACCTCGGCTTAGGCCTTTATCGCAAATTTTAATCGTGCGTGCTCATATTCATAAGGTTTACGTAAAAAGTCAAGTTAATAATGTTGCATATGTATTCAGGCAAAAAAGAATCAATTTTATTGCCCTTAGGCCTTTTTTTTTTTTTTTTTTTTTAGCTTAGGCGTTTTTAGAAAATTCTAATCTTGCTTGTTCATAAGTTTACATAAAATGTCAAGTTAAAAAAATCAAGAGGGGGGGGGGAGTTAAAGATTGCCGTTTCTGGGCATATATTGAGAACTGAATTGGGAACTCCAAACGCATTTCGCGAAAACGGTCCATGTAAGCCAAGCGAGGCGAGAATTGCACTTTAATTTGAAGAAAAAAATTGCCGAGGATCCGAGGTACACCTAGTTTTGGGAGGGTGTACCCCAACTTCCGTAATATTATGTTCGGGGCCGCTGGAGTCTGTCAGTGTATCCAGGATGTTCCCCTTGAAGCGTCCGCGAGGTCCGTCATCTTGGGGGGGGGGGGGTTTGGCTTTCCCCCAAAATGTTAAAATGGACGTAGAGCTGTAAACATTAGACCCATGCTTTATATAATGATTCTGTACACGACCACGAATTTTCAGGAATGTGGAGTGAAACTGAACCCCCCCCCCCCCCGCCGTTTCCAAGAGCTCTTCAGGGGTAACATCGAGGATACACTGATGACCGACTCCAGAGGTCCAGAATATAAAATTACTGAAGTTGGGGGTAGAGCCCTCAAAACCAAGCACCTCGTATCCCTTTTACAGACTTCACCAAATTTCTGGGGGAGGGGGAAGGGCATACACAGTTTGGCACTAAACACAACATGAAGCATAGAAATTGCGAGCAAATCCCTTACCTTGAACACCTGTCTGCGCTCTTAGAAACTTGGGGGAGGGTGAATTCTTCCCACCCTCCTGAAAATTCGTGATCGTGTACAGAATCATTATATAAAGCAAGGTTCTAATGTTTACAGCTCTACGTCCATTTTAACATTTGGGGGAAAGCCCCCTCCCAAAGCTCACAGACTTCGCAGACACTTCAAGGGGAACATCCTGGATACACTGACAGACTCCAGCGGCACAGAATATAATACTACGGAAGTTCGGGGTACAGTTCCCTCAAACCAAGTGTACCTCGGATCATCGGCAATTAATTTCTTCAAATTAAAGCACAATTCTCGCTTGGCTTACATGGAACGTTTTCGCGAAATTCGTTTAGAGTTCCTAAAAAGGCCTAAGCCGAGGCTTAGGGCCCTAAAATTGAATCTTTTTTGTCTCAATAAATGTGCAACATTATTAACTTGACTTTTTGCGTAAACCTTATAAATATGAGCACGCACGATTAAAATTTGCTAAAAAGGCCTATGCGGAGGCCTAGGGCCCTAAAATTTATTCTTTTTGCCTGAATAAATGTGCGACATTATTAAGTTGACATTTTATGTAAACCTTATAAATATGAGCAAGCAGGATTAAAATTTTCTAAAAAGGCCTAAGCCGAGGCCTAGGGCTTTAAAGACTGATTCTTTTGGCCTGAATAAGTGTACAACATCATTAACTTGAGTTGTTATGTAAACGTTATGAACATGAGCACGCACGGTTAAAATTTGCTAAAAAGGCCTAAGCGAGGCCTACGGCCCTAATATTGATTCTTTTTTGCCTGAATAAATGTGCAACATTATTAACTTAACTTTTTGCGTAAACCTTATAAATATGAGCACGCACGATTAAAATTTGCTAAAAAGGCCTAAGCGGAGGCCTAGGGCCCTAAAATTGATTATTTTTGCCTGAAAAAATGTGTAACATCATTAACTTGATTTTTTATGTAAACCTTATGAACATGAGCACGCACGGTTAAAATTTGCTAAAAAGGCCTAAGCGAGGCCTACGTCTTTTTGCCTGAATAAATGTGCAACATTATTAACTTGACTTTTTATGTAAACCTTATAAATATGAGCACGCACGATTAAAATTTGCTAAAAAGGTCTAAGCGGAGGCCTAGGGCCCTAAAATTGATTATTTTTGCCTGAAAAAATGTGTAACATCATTAACTTGATTTTTTATGTAAACCTTATGAACATGAGCACGCACGGTTAAAATTTGCTAAAAAGGCCTAAGCGAGGCCTACGTCTTTTTGCCTGAAAAAATGTGTAACATCATTAACTTGATTTTTTATGTAAACCTTATGAACATGAGCACGCACCGTTAAAATTTGCTAAAAAGGCCTAAGCGAGGCCTACGGCACTAATATTGATTCTTTTTGCCTGAATAAATGTGCGACATTATTAACTTGACATTTTATGTAAACCTTATAAATATGAGCATGCAGGATTAAAATTTTCTAAAAGGGCCTAAGCCGAGGCCGTGGGCTTTATGACTGATTCTTTTGGCCTAAATAAGTGTACAACATCATTAACTTGAGTTGTTATGTAAACCTTATGAACATGAGCACGCACGGTTAAAATTTGCTAAAAAGGCCTAAGCGAGGCCTACGGCCCTAATATTGATTCTTTTTTGCCTGAATAAATGTGCAACGTTATTAACTTGACTTTTCATGTAAACTATTTATGAACATGAGCACTGAACATGATTTTTATGAAAAACGTATGAACATGATAAAACTTGCTAAAAAGGCCTAGGCCGAGGCATAGGGACTTAAAATTAATTATTTTTGCCTTAAAACTAAATCTTTGCGTTCTCTGTGACACGGAGAAATCAAAAGTGCAATTTGAGTATGATCCCCTAACGTTTCGGTGGTCTGTCTGTCAAACTTGCACCATGCTTCAACAGATCCTGTAATGAAATCTAGCGTTTTCGATAAACTGACCCTTCGGTGAAATGACCTTTCGATGAAATGAACTTTTAGGTAAAGAGACCTTTCGGTGAAATGAACTTTTCGATCAAGTGACCCTTCGGTGAAATGTACCTTTCGATCAAGTGACCCTTCGGTGAAATGAACGCTTCGATCAAGTGATCTTTCGGTGAAACAATTTTTTCGGTGAAGTGATTTTCGGTCAAGTGACCCTTCGGTGAAGTAAACGTCGGGCAAATGAACCAGACCCGTTGAATCATCCACCGTATTCGCCTAATTTACCACCCTGCGACTTTTCTTTGTTCCCAAAACTTAAAATGGAGTTAAAAAGGTGTTATTTTGATGATATTTTGACCATACAAACAGCTTCGACGCGTGCTTTGGAGGCAATTCCGCAAAATGAACTGGAACAGGCATTCGAATCATTATTAAATCGCTGTAACAAGTGTATTGAAGCCGGAGGGACTTATTTTGAATAACAAACCAAAAGAAATTATAATTTCTTGTTTCTTCTTAATTTTACAGACCCAGTCTTAAAAATTATTTGACGCACTGTTTATAAAATAAAAAGGAGAAAAATTAATTCACACAGAGAGAAGTACGAGAAGGTAACCAGAAAGAAAAAAGGAATTTTTTTTTCATATTTATAATTCTGGTAGTTAGGTAGAGGTGCCTTTGCTAGCGTTATTTTTACATTTTTGATTGTAGAAAATAGCTGAGTTAAGCTGCTATCCCTTCAGATATTATAGCAGTCCATGGAAATTTGCATAACAGCGTAATTGGGAAGGCAATTTAAGTGTCACAGGTATAACGAGAATATGCACTTCAGGTTAATCTTGAGGGAGACGAATGAGAGTGGGAGAACTACCTTCACACAATCGCTGACTGTATCTTACAAGTATTTCTGCGGCGTGTGGACTAAAATAAAAGAGAAAAGAAAGGTTAGTGGAGGAGGAACACGGATCCGTAGTGCCAAATTTCAAGGTTTTATTGTCCCGAAATGTCAAAAGGTCAGAAGATATTCCTTGTCTTTGCTGTTTCTCTCTTCTTGACCACAGAAAGGAACCAAATCATCACAGTTAAGTAGTCCTGTGATATCACACAAAAAGAAACTTACAGTTCTCTGAGAGTTCTGAAGGTGTTATTCAAAGGAAATTTTGTCACGAATGATAGAATGCTCTCTTTTTCCGGATCAGAAACTGTAGTTGTAGATCGATGGAAAGAACATAAAAGATTGCCATCTTTTATGTTCTTTCCATCGATCTACAACTACAGACAAAATTTGTGAAGATAGTATTTCTCAATTCACGTTGGCATCTACGGAAAGCATGTGAAGAAAGCTAGCAACAGAAACCATTTCCGTAAAGAACGCTAGTTGGCAGCGGTACTCACTCTTTTTTTTTTTTTTTCACATTCCCACTAACTCTGCAAATCTAACGCTCTCGCCCCTTTCGACTTTGTGTGAAAATATGCACCGCTAGTGAACACTGGTTCTTCCTTTGTGTTCAGTTCTCTGGCTTTCTTGGAACCAGAGACTCCTCATAGCCTTAGTTTCTCAGACGGTCAGTAAACAAACGAAAGATATGAAAAGACCTACAGAAATCTTACCGACTGACGCAGCATGAACAAATGAGGAAACTTTGAGAAAAGAACGATTAAAACAAAGGTCACAAAGTTCAAACTTTTCACGACTTAGAAATTTTAACAACTACAAGATGTATTTAGTCTTCATCACTCAGACTGCCACAAAAATTGTTCTTCACACACAATCCATGAATCTGTGTGTGTGTGTGTGTGGGGGGGGGTTGCTTTCCTACCACACACCGCTTCTTCGTGACAATCAACATTTTAGTCTCACAAGTTAACACAGAACAGAATAGCCTATACAAATTTGGCATTAACCTCTCAAAATACACCACATAACAGAGAAAAATTAGACTATGAAAAAAACTAAAAATTGAGCGTTTGCTACTAAATATTATCAGACGGTTTTTTTATTATTTTTGCTTGTTTTAGAACCAGAAAGAAGACCAGGAAGAAGACACTTCAGTTTAAAGCCATCTTGAGGGAATTCGGCCATAACTCAAAACGCTAGCCAAGTGGATTGGTGAGTGTGGGATAGCATTTCCTCTAATCCCGGTGGTATAGTTATGTAGTTATGTGGTGGTCATTAGAGCCCCTTTAGTAGGAACAAGATGCACCACGAAAAGGCTGCCACTCCGGTGGCGCAGTGGTCTAAGGCGCTGGCTTCTGATCATTCGTCCGTAAGGGGTCCGGGTTCGAATCCCGGTCAGGCATGGATGTTGTGTTTGTCTTACGGCGCTGGCACTCTCCCTTCCCTGGAACCAGTGACCCTAAATTTGGGACGGGCGACTGCTTATAGCCCATTGAGTTGCTCACGGTGGTCGTTAAACTTCCAATCAATCAATCAATCACGAAAAGGCAGGTTTGACATTTGTCAAGGAGAGGATGTGATATGTTTGCGCGGCACCGGGCCTTGCATTTTAGGAATGTAGATACAGCTACAAATATAGTGCAAACGGAAATATGCGTTTACGCTGCCTAGTCGTAAAATTTTACTGCTAGAAAGATAAAAAATATATATTGTTAATGTGTATTGTTATACACTCATAGTTAAAAAAATAGTTTCATCCAGAAGGAAGCAGCCGACAAGAATGAAACTTGGAGGGTAGGTTTGACATCGTGAGACTTGCAAATGATTCAACTATCACGCTCGGCCGCGTATGTGACCCCAGCAAGGAGGGGTCGTAGCGCTGTGCCTAACCGGCTATACTATAAGGTCGTTCCGTTGCACGTGCTTGCTATTCTGACTCGTGCTGTTGTGTTGCATGCTTTTAAAGTGAAGTATGCCTCGGAGAAAAGTTCAGAAGCAATTCGAACAGTTGGAGGAGTTCCAGAGGAGACACATCGTCGGGCTCCCGGGAGAGGGGATGGTCTTATTGCGGTATTGCGCGCCATACCGGTCGTGCGGATATCACCATAGCACGCTCTTGGAGACAGTGGATAGAACAAGGCACGCAGCAGCGACAAGAAGGTTCTGGGAGAACTAGACGAACCACGGAGAGAGAGAGAAAACCACGGGTTGTCCGACATGCGCAGAGTGACCCAACAACCACGATAGCGGATATTCAGCGAGCAGTGGTGCCCTCCGTGCATCGTTCGATTAGTGCCAGCACCACTGGCAAACGGCTGCACGACGTAGGACTATACGCACACAGACTGTTACAACGATTGCCCTTAACACCATTGCATCGTCGCCAAAGACTGCAATGGTGTCGTGCGAGACGGTCAAGGAGCCACCCAGAACGGCAGCGGGTGATCTTCAGTGACGAGTCGCGCTTTTGTCTTGTAGGAGACGATCAACGAATCCGTGTGTGGAGGCACCGTGGTCAGCGCCAAGATTAATGGTTTGCTGTCGAGCGTCATACGTCAAGAAGGCTTTGTGTCATGGTGTGGGGTGCAATTGCCTACGATGACAGATCACCTTTGGTGTTCATTACAGCCACTTTGACAGCCGAACATTACGTTAATGCGGTCCTGCAACCAGTGACCCTACCTTTTCTGAACGCTCACTCTGGTGCGATTTTCCAACAGGACAACTCTCGTCCGCATACTACTGCTGCCTCGAGAGCTTGCCTTTAAGACACTGACTCTCCCATGGCCAGCCGCATCGCCAGATCAATCGCCGATTGAAAATGTGCGGGATGCTATTGGACGCGCTATCCACACTCCACCCCTACCGCACAATCTGCAGGAATTGCGGGAGAAGATTCAAGCTGCGTGGGATGGCCTATCGCAGGACACAACTAGGAACCTGTACAACTCCATGCCCAGTCGTTTGGCATGATGTGTGAGCAAACATGGCGGCCCTACACCATAATGAGAAGCACTAGTTATTGGCATGTAGCTCAATAAATATTCCCCATATCAGTCTCATTGTTTAATCAGTTTTTTAACCTTTACCTTGGTCCCGAATAGCATTGCAATCCGAAACGTCCTTCTGAGTGTAAATATTTTTTGAACGATGAGTGTACATAAGTATATTATTCGGTGCTTCGTACATTAATTCTGCGTAATTTTTTATTCTTTCACGATGGCCTTCTCGGAGACCTAAAAAGGTGCTCCTTCGTCATTCTCCCTCCATCTTTCCCCAAACCTCTCTTTCCAAATTTCTCAGTCTCAGCTTTTCCGACGCGTGAGCCACCTCCCCTCTCCCCTTCCTTTCTCTCGAACCTTAACTAGTAGGAAAGAGCTGCCTCGGCCCTAACAGCAATAAAATCATTTAGCCGTCTGCCCAGCACCTTCAGATCACAATGCTCTAATCACTGAGTATTTCAATAAAACTATGTAAAATCATTTAACCTTTTCTGAACAGGCGTTTCAACTACAAAGTACATTTACTTGGTAAATCTTTTTCACAACTCTTACTAATTACCGTTGTCGCTGTAGTTTCCCAAGCTAACTGAGAAGGACCTACAACAGAAAATTCCCTACTTCCGAATGAATCAGTACTAAAACCTGAAAACCTAGGTATTAAATTTCTGAAACAGTATGCTGAATGTTCTTCACCATGAGCTCTCTCTCTCTCTCTCTCTCTCTCTCTCTCTCTCTCTCTCTCTCTCTCTCTCTCTCTCTCTCTCTCTCTCTCTCTCTCTCCGAAACGGAAAGAATGCATCAAGTGGGTCTTCTACAAGCTGAGATACACTGTATTGGCAAAAGTCACGGGAAACCTAGAAAAGAAACAACACAACATTTATTGTCATACATTAGTACGGTGTCGGTCCACATTTGTCCTTAATGCATGCACTGACCATTCGAGACATGGTTTCGACAAGGTTTTGGAACACAGCGATAGGTATGCGCTTCCATTCAGTACATAATGCTGCCGCTAACTGTTGCTTAGCAGTAGGCCTTGGTTCCAAACTTCTTATGCGGAGCTCTAATTCATCCCATAGGCGCCCCATGGGATTAAGATCAGGGCTCTGTGCTGGCCAGTCCACTCACGATACGGAATTATCGTCAAACCACCGTAACAGTCCTTTCTTTATGGCTCGGTGCATTATCCTGCTGATTGCAACAAGGCTCGGTTCCATAGTATTGCCACAGAGTTGGTAGGGCATAATTGTCCAGAATATCGAGGTAGACGTGCTGGTTAACAGGTTAGTTCACGACAACCAATGGGCTGGGACCATACCACAAAAAACACCCCCACACGAGTACACTGCCAGCTCCAAACTTAACCGTAGGAACAATACACTGTGGTGAATAGCGTTCCCTTGGCTGCCGACATCGTGTATTTGGATTCATCAGTCCATAGGACCCGTTTCCATTGATCTACGGTCTACGATAAATGTTCTTTACACGATACTAAACGACGAGTAGCACTCCGAGTGGAGATGAAAGGCTTATGAGCAGCCGCACAACCACGGTGACCAATGGAATGACGTTCTCTGCGAATGGTAAGCGTACGTACCGAGATTCCAGAATTTTTACTCACCTGTACACTTAAGTTTTGTGCAGTACTTCGTCGATTAGCTGTTACGACTCTAGTGATGCTTCGACGTCCTCTATCACTGATTTTCTTTGGTCTGCCGGTACGTTTTGCTGCTTCAGGCACGCCATGTGTCTTCCAATAATTCAGTACATGCAAAACAGTTGACTTGGGTACGTATAAACGCCTTTCGGTTTCTCTTATGGACAACCCACTAATATAACACCCAACAATCTTTCCTTTCTCAAAGTCAGTTCAGCGATATTTTCACTGAACCTCACAGTCCGATATGATCGCGGTCAGCTGCAGGCTTGTTTTTATACCGTTTGAAGCTGTACCGCGCATCTTAACAACGCAGAGGATCCGTTTATTTGCATTTGAAGAGGCGTCCGATGACTTTTGTCAATATAGTGTATACAGGGGTTATTCAATATACAGGGTGTCCATAAAAGAAGTTTACAGCTTCAGTATGCTATTGGGAAAAAACTCCACTATAAATAACAACTTACTTTTCATGTCAAAGCACATGGTAAATGTGAAAGTCGTTATTAAATTTCAGTAGCTCTCCACGTGTGCTCCGTTGGTTGCTCGCAGGATATCTAAACGATAGTGCAGTTCCACTCACGTACGCTGCAGAATGTCAGGTGTAACAAGAAGGAAGGCTGCAGTAGTACATTCTTTGAGCTTAGTGGTAGATGTAATTTTTTTTTCTTAAACACGGTGTCCTTAATAAAGCTCCAAAGGAGAACGGGGTGGCTACGCCATCGGACCCTAGGGCCAATCCAACGCAATGGAAAATGTTGGTCTAAATATATTGGTACATCTAAGGGCCAGTGGGGAGGCGCTCCATTTTGTTGGTACGTACTTCTTCGGGCTCTTTAGAGAAGCCTTACGCACGTCTTCCACCTTTTCGTCCGAAATGGAAGGTCTTCCAGTGTCTTTGCCTTTCAAGACACTTTCTGTTGCTATGAATTTATTTTCCCATTTTTCGATGCTGCTTCGTATCGGCGGCTGTCTCTTGTACTCCGTTCTGAACTTACGCCGAACTGTTGTTAGAGATTTTGACTCGGCAATACAAAACACACAAGATGCTTTCTCCAGTGGGGAAGCCATGTCTACTGTATTCCGTGTTTGACGAGATTTTTCATTACATGAGACACCTGGCGCCATCTATTATCTGACATAACAAACTTTAGCACATTCTACGTCTCTTGACGTTTTAAAGTAAGTTTTTTTTCTATATTATATTTTTAATAGCATACTGAAGGTGTATACTTCATTTATAGACACGCTGTACAATTACGCTTCCTACAGGGATGACTGTGAATCATTTGATTGTAGAAGATATTTGCCAGATTGTCTAGCTGCAAAGCGTGTCAAAAGAATATATTTCTCAATAGGAATTTTAGAAGCAATGATATGGAATAAAACTGCATCTCAATTTACGCCCCCTAGCGGCAAGTTGATGCAGTTGAAACCGACCAAATGTTAGATTTTTTTATTCTCGCAGCTCATGCTATTAGAGGACAAAATAATTTGCCGTTCCGGTGGCGCAGTGGCCAAAGCGCGGGCTTATGACCATTCGTGCAAGATATGTCCGGGTTCGATTATAGGGTGAAGCATGAATATTGTGTTTGTTGTACTGCACTGGCTCTCTCCCTTCCCTGGACACAGTGGCCCTAAATTAGGGACAGACGACTGCTTATAGCCCATTGAGTTCCTCACGGTGGTTTTCAAACTCCCAATCATAAAACATAATTATTAATAATGACGAAATGATTTTGTTACATTTTTTTTTAAATGGACTAATTGGAACAGCGATATGGTGTCTGTCCACAGACGAAGGCGCATTATGATACTATGTGCACTGACACGTAGTAAAAATTAGCAATGAGGAACTAGTTTTTTTATTCTACAATCCATGTTGTTTTCCTAAAAGAACAGAGAACCATTGAAGATGCAAATGTCTTCAGGCACAGACAATTATTGGAAAATGGCAAAAACTAGGAAAGTGTGGTCGAACGTAGAGTTCAGAAATTTGGGGTAACACTTAAAAGAAAAGTAACATGATACCAAATTATCGGGTGTATTGATTACGTCTTTTGACTCCATTCCGACACACACACAAAAAAAAAGAATACCAGATTTTCAGAAAACGGGAAACGCAGCAAAAAATATAACATATTTGCACCCCTAAGAGAAAACTCCACAATGTGAAGAGTGTTCTTCGTTGCGAATATAATAATATAATTAATTGAGGGAGGGGCTGAAATGTTGGTTGTTTATCAGCTGTAAAAATAAATCATCAAGTGATGTTGGGGAGGACAATGAGTAACCCTCTGAAAATTTAAATATTTCGCGAGTGTGCTTTGATAGTTTAATAAACATTCGCTTTGGATGCGAAATTTTTCCTAATCTTATCAAATCCTTAATTCTTATAGTTTCACTAGCATAATATGATGGCGTTCTAATCTAATTGTAATGCTAATTAGTCTAGAGGTATTTCTGTTATCCTACTTTATATATTTTATTTATCTATCTCCCTCTTCCAACTCATTTTCCGGTTGAAAAAAACAAAACAAAACAAGAAAACTCAACTAGATTTCTTCAGGTGGTAAAACATTCAAAAAAATAGAAAAAGCTACTTACACCCATTAGCAGCTAACACGTTGCACAAAATGTTTCTCATAGCGGAAAATATCATACGCAAAAGAGACTTTTCAAATCAAAGAAGCAGAACAGTAGACACAGAGGAAAACGAGAAATAACTATACGCTCCCAAGCATTAAAGTTGCGTTACGAAAATGAGGAAATAGGGGCAAAATACTTTTCATAGTGAAGAGTATGTTACAAAGAAAGGATTTTCCAAGGAACTTTTGAAACCAAAAATACTCCCTCAAATAGAAACATAAGTTACGCTTACTGTCGGTGTAATTATGAATTATACAAAAGAAGATACGTGCCAAATGTTCTTCACAGCAAAAACTATTGGAAAGAAGAAGAATATTTCAAATAATACTTTTAGAAGCAGAGATATTAAGAAAAAATAGTTTTTACGTATACACCCCTAACGGGAAAACTGTGCAATATTTAAAGGTTATAATGCTCGCAAACTATACAGTAGCGAATGTCAGACACCGCAAAAAATAATTTTTCAGATCGGACTTTTAGAAGCAGAAATAACAAAAAAAAAATTACACCTTTGCTCTCTCTAGTAAGAGAATTTTGTATTACTTTAGGCATGAAATAGTCATAAAATGATATTGTAGTTGGCGGTATCTGAACAAAAAAGAAATTTTTAATCGGGTTCCTAGATGCGCAGATATTGCTGCATGCTGTAAAAATGCTAATGAACTTACACCCTCTAGTGGCAAAATTGTGCTTTAAGAAAAATTATATACAATACATTCCACACCAGGAGCTCAATCCGATAAAGAAATAATTTTTTTCAAATCGAAAAGTTAGAAGCAAAGATATCGAGAAAAATAATATGTACATCTTCGCCACAGACATAAAAACTGAGCATTATTATGATCAGAAAGTCCAAAAGGTTTTTCGTGTTAAGCGATATCTGACCGGAAAATAATTTTTCAATCGAATTTTCAGGTACGTAGATATTGCTGCAAGTACATCGGAAACAGAAAAATGCACTTATGCCCTCTAGTGGCAAAACTGCTCTTTATACTTATGCAAAACATTCCTTGCCACGAACTCTGTCTGAGGCAAAACAAAAATTTGAAAATCGGACTTTTAGAAGCAGAGATATACGGGAAAGCAGAGTTTACCCTTACGTCCCCTAGCGCAAAATTGTGCATCATTTAGGAAAATAAACTGTATTCAAAATGGTCTTCGTCTCAAGTCGTATCAACGGAAAGGAGCTTTCTCCATAGGATATTTAGATGCAATGATATTGAATAATATTTTTTATAATTAGATAGCATCTGCACTCATTCCCTCCACGGGTGAAGTTTTACATCTGAAACAGACTAATAGGTAAGAATCGTCGGACTGTTATTTGAAGTTTCTTTTACGGATATTTTTAGATTTCCGAATTATTTTTTTAAAAGTAAGGTTAGTTAGCATGGGAACATTCGAAGATGATATCAACTGCGGCAAGGGAAATTAGAGCTGTAAAAAAGTGATCCCAGGCAGTCGTCTTTGTATTGAAGGGCCATTTCGGAAACGTTAAGTGCTTTCTTTCGTTTTATTAGCCTACGCTGCAATCATGTACATTGTAATCCGAAAGGCACCATCGAGACGGTTAAATTAGTTTCAAGTAATAATTTAGTAAGCCTGCACATACAAGTTTAAGTAGGTAATAAATAATTTGAAACTGCAATATTTTCAGCTATTGTTTTGCTATATATTTTCCGCAAAGAGCTGTAATCAAGCTTAAATAACGAACCTGGACAGGACTTGTAAATAAAATTAACATAGCCTTCTTACACTTCCCAAAGCAAGCAGAATTTATTTTAATCGGACAAACAGCTGAAGATATATGGTGCTCGCAGTGATAACATAAGCACATCTCTTTTTTTTTTTTTTTTTTTTTACAAAAGACGTGCTAAAATATGAGTGATATATTCAGGAAAAACATGCTCATTCTTCTGAAATAATGCAGATTTACAGGAAAGACCCGAAAGAAATGAACAGTAAAGGCAAAATAATCTAGAAATACGAGATACATAAAGAAATATAGAAAATGTAATATTTGATATAACTTTAAATAAATGAAAAGAAACACATTTGTATATGATAACGAATAAAATAAAAGATTCGTTAATGCACGTCAAACTAATGAAATGCAAATGGGAATATAACCTAGCCAGTAGGGGAAGATGGGAGGTGTTTTAGCAAAAACCAAAAAAGTGTAAGACAGATAGATGGTTGGAAGAGACAAAAAGGAACTTCTGAAAGAAAATGAATATCCAAAGGGAAAGTCAACTAGAGAGAAGTTGGTAAGGCTTTAGTCCAGCAATCGATCTAATCAGTGTGCCAAGAAGAGTGCGAGAAAGATTTTGATGAAGAAATCCCTTTTGTCATCAACTCCTCTTTTTTCCTTAAAATGATGTTACTGCAGCATTTTGTTTAATCATCGTTATTAAGTCATGTTACAAAATCACTAAAAACGTTGAATCTGAGTACGCCTGAATTGAATTAAGAGAGAAACCAGCAACAGTATAGTTGAGCAAAAGGCTTATATAGGAAGCATGAATCGGGGTAGACATATCTCAGTTATCGCTGATTCACCCTATGGCTATCCCCACGGTAGCTAACCTACTAATAATCCGTACGGCTTGGGTCGATAGTTCTTTGGAAATAAAATTTCTCCATATAAAAGAAAATTGCCGGAGGCATTATTTTCTTTTAAATTTCGAGCATCTTTTTTCATGAGACTACTAACTCGATTCTTCCTAATCTGTACTATGAGTTTGCTTGGCGACAGGAGCTAGTCCATCGCACATCTGAGAAAAAAAAAGAAGAAAAAAAAAAAAAAAAAAAGACTTCGTACGTCTTTCAGCGGACTTCTCGATGCGGACATGGCGAAGAGGAGGTTTTCTTGTCCAGAAGAGAATGGTAGGAAGAAAAAGTAAGAAGAAAAAAACGGGAAAAGAAAGAAAGCCCCTAAGAAAAAGAATCGGCAAAGTTGGTCTTGGCCAAACAACAAGAAAGAGAACTTTGTACACTACATCTCCAAAGAGTATGATCACTCCCAGCCTCTGTGCTATCCTGTCTGCCATGGTGTATCGAACTCCGACGCAGCAGTTCCTCCTCGCATTGGCAAAGGATAATCAACGAAAGCATTGATCACCGAGATTTGGGGAGGGCCAAGTAGTCCTGGTGCTGTATGCGTAATGTCGTAACTGTCCACTCCATCCCCGCCAGCTGGCTTCGCATGAAAGTCAGATAGATCCTTAAGAAATTCGGCAACCTGCCTCTTAATACTTCTACCCACCCCGGCGTTCCTCCATCGCGAGAAAAGATTCTTCACCAACGACATTAACAGCTAACGGGAAAGAGAGAGATGGTAGAGCAGAGATGGCTATAGACGGAGGAGGTGGAGCTGGTGGAATGAATCAAATTAAATCGCTAGATAGTGAAAGTAAATCTTCGAATTACTTTAAGGAGGCATCATGGTGAAGTATCTTTCATTTTTCTTTTTTTTTTATTTGGGGGGACGAGGTCGAAAAGTCGTGCGAATCGTTAGCAGGTCGGGGTGGCCACCATAAGAAATATCCCTTTTCCAACGGGTCCCCGTCTGTTTCTTCCGCTATCAAAATCCTTGTCGGATCATTGCGACAACGTATTCATACACAAAATCAAAAAGCGGGGAGGGGGATTGGACGTAATCCGTTCTGCTACGGAATCTGTTTATCAAAACAAAGCAACCTTTTTAAAATGTATGAAGATTGGATGGAATTGCATGAGGAAGGAGTAATGTGGGGAAATAAAAAAAGGAGGGCTGCAGCAATTCCGATAGTAAACCTTCCTCCCTCCGTTCTGTCTCTCCCTCTCTGCTCGCTCTCTCTATCCGAGGAAAGGATCTGTGTTGTAAATGAGGTAAAAGGGGGAGGGTTATGTTAGTTGTAGTAAGAGATGGAAAGAAGGATGGAGGATAGATGGAGAGAAGGAGTGGAAATAGAAAGAAGTGAGCTGTGTTTGAGGACAGAGGAGAAGCCTTGTCACTTATAGCAAGCAGTGGCTGCTCGGCCTATAAGACCACTCCTTTAACCGCACAAATCTCCCGCTCGCTGCTGCTTTAATTCATTCACTTAACGAGTCAGCAGCAGCGGCACACACAGAGCTCTCCGCTTCCATGATGATCCATATTAACTTGATAATTAGACCCCCACGGCAGGCGGCCAAGAGAGCCCATTGCAATGCAGATGGAGAGGTACTTTCCATATAATTACAAATGAATACAAGAAACGCCGCGCCCCGTCCACAACCCCCGTCGCTAGACTGGGCGACGGACGTGCGGAGGAAAATTTCTCCGGCGCTAGCATCGGTGACGGGCGGCGACGGACGCCGCCGATGCGGCCGTTTCCTTGTCCCCTGTCCGTTCAGCGAACGTCGCCGTATTAAGTAACGGCAAAAGATTTTTTTACCAGATTTCTTTGAGCAGCGCTGCTCTTCTGTGGGATGAGATTTTCCATCTACCTCATTTCAAATCCCTGGATTTACTTCCCTAGAGGTAAAAAAAAATGTCACCTGTCGCATTATTTGTTGTAGCTTTTCTACCCTCTGTGTGTGTGTGTGTGTGTGTCCATAGTTGTTGCTCAACAGAGTTTTGCAAAAAATCTCCATAATACTTCGATATGTTATTATTCAAAAGTGTGGGGTACATCTCATGATGTGTATTTTTTTTTTTTTTTTTTTTTGCTGTGGGGTTAAAGTTTACAGGAACGACTTGTCGTGAGTTTTCATGTTTGGTTTGCGTAGAACGGGGGAAAATAGAGAGATGGGGGATTTCTAAACGCCCTATTCAAGAATACCTGTTTGTAGTTTGTTTTCAAAGTGTTCCTTTAGGAATTTCAAGAGAAAAACTACATCAATTTTTGAACTATTGCATATTGAAATTTTGAAGTCATCCTAAAAATATGTCATCCATAACTGCCTTTTGCCTTTCCTTCTACAATGAGCCTGCTACTTTAATTTCCGGGAAGCAAATGCGGCCACACAACATTCCCCAGAAGGGGGGCGGGAATGTGTTTAATGTTTAAGTGTTTATGAGAAACAGTAGGTTGAGTGAAAGATTTCAATAAAATCGTGGTGACAAATTTATTCGCAGCATCCTCTTTTCATGGAAAAGCTCTATGTGCTGTGACATGATGATTAAATTTACTTGATATCCAAAATTAGAATCGATATTTATTATCTTTTAAATAAATCCAATAATAATATTAAGAAAAGTAACAATATTCGACAAAGATTAATGGACAGCAAAAAAAATTATCATTATTATAGACAATGTTGCACTGACTGTTTTGCTACTTATGCTGTTGCAACCAGTTAAAATAACTTGATGAAAGAAAATTTTGAAGATGACAATCCGTTTTTTGGTGTAAATATGACAAGGATGGTAAGTCAGATAATATCCGAAAACTTGAAAATTTCGTCGTCCTGGACTGGAATCAAACCCGCGTCTCCCAGATAGCGCCCGGGTATGCTATCAGGACGACGAAATTTTCAAGTTTTGGGATATTATCTGACTTACCATCCTTGTCATATTTACATCAAAAAACGGATTGTATTATATGGTGTAATCCCGTATTTCATTCATAATTGAATTTCTATTTCCCACGGCAACTGGTACTTTAAAATATACTGCATTCCACTAATACAAATTCAAGGTCAAAACGCTCAACCTTTTTTAGTTACGTTTTACAAAAATACATTAGGACATCTGTATGTCCGGAGAGTTAAAACGCTTTTTTGTCTTTGAGTAAAAACAGACTCCATTTTAGAAATTTTATTCACTGGATCTTACTATATTCACAAAGACTTTAGTTAGTTCTGTAGGATTACTTTAAACTATTACGAGTTCCCGCAGAATGAAATTTTTAAATAAAAATAAAGGTATTGTCTTGTTTATGTACTACGTTATGAAGTATTAGGACTTAAATGACAAATCTAAGAAAATGGAAATTACGCTTACGGTAAAATATTTACAGAAAGTTATTCAATTCTGTCCTAAACGGTGATATGCTGTGCTACAGAAAAACTTGAAAAAGAACCAGTTCCCTTTGTAAAGTAGTAACTCTATAAATAACGCGATGTTTATAGAGCTGGAAGCATATTTTACTTTTTGATGTTTAAGGCTACTCATGTGCATCAGAGACGGAGTCATTTACGTCGTATATGTAATGTGAAGTTATCTATCGGTTCCAGAGTAAGAAGAGGGGTGGGGGAATAATTCACTAACTTAAAAAAATCAGTTTTGGTTAAAGATGACCCATTATTTAAAGTGATCAGTTCCAGTAAAAAAAGTGATCCAAAAGGGGCGAAAAAAGAAAGTACGCACCCATCCGTAACTTATGACTCCAGCACCTGCTTTTGGTGAGAAATGGCATTCTAATTGCTCTGCGATAAACTACGCACAATTTTTTCCTCTTTTTCTTAATTTATATTTTTGGTATAATTATAAAGTGAACAGTATTTCTCATTAACATTAGTGAAATTAATTTTTCCGAATTCTGAAAGTACGTTGAAGTTGATTACACTATTATTCCATTTTTTTTAATTGGTCGTTGGAAATCATTAATTGCGGTTATTACACTCGGTTACATTAAATGGCGAAAAAAAATATGGTTCTGATGTATAGACATTAAAATTTGCTTTTAAAAATTAGTATATTAATTTATTTACCCGTTCCAGTTTGTTGCACGAGTAAATTTAGATGAGAAGTGCTACCTTTGTATTAACGATCACTGTAAAATCGCTCTTTTTTTTTTTTTTTTTTTTTTTTTTGTTACTGAACTTTTACTGTTCAGTAATATATGTTTTCGAATAAATCCACATCAGTGGAACTGATTATACTCATAAAATAGTAAAACCATACTAGTAGTCCGATTTATTGGTGTAAGAATATAAATAAAGGTTTCCAAGCTTTCGCATAACAACCAGATAGTTTTTTTAAGGAAGGTAGGCAGAAATTGCAATCTGAATAATAGAACGCTTCAAATTGTTCACTACACGCCGTTCAAACTGCTCACTTGACGATGTCAGAATTGTTAACTTGACGACGCTCAAATTGTTCTCTTGATTTGACAAGTCACCGCGTTCAAATTGTTGAAGCATTCTGTTATTCAGATTGAAGTTTCTGTCTACCTTCAAAAGCTATCTGAGTGTTGCGCGAAAGCTTTGAAACGTTTATTTATATTTATGCGCAGTCATAGCACGCAAACGATAGCATGACAGCTTAGATTCTTGCATCAAATGATGGATCCTACAGACCTACTGTAGAGCATGCTTTCTAAAAATTAAATATGTTTCATAATTTGCAAAAAAAAGTTGGAGGGTGAGTCTGCTTTTTGTTAACGTTGTGAAATAGATGGTGCAAACCTTTCGTCTTTCTGTGATTCAGGCTATGTACATTTAACACTATTACATCATCCTGCTTTTATTACAGGCCATGCGCTTGCCACTTAAAACCGGTGCGTTTGTTTGTGTTTATTGCAGACTACCGATATGCTGTTCAAACCCCGGATGTTGGTCTTTTGTACCAGAACTCGTACATATCATCCAAAACCGAAATGTTGGTCCACTTACAGACCACATGTCATCTAAAAGCGGAATAGTGGTTTTCTTCTGTTAAATACCATGTAAATGCCATCTAAAACTGGAATATTGGTCTACAATATAATAGAAAAAATACATACCATCTACATACAGAATATGGTTCTCCTTTTATTGCATATTACCGAGGGCCGGATTAAGGCCTTAGTGGGACCCTAGGCTAAGACATTTGAGTGGGCCCCAAGGCTAAGACATCTGAGTGGGCCCGGAAAGAACTTATGACGGGGAATTATTAAGAAGTCCGTTAAAACACGAAACTATAGCAATATGCTTGAGATAATTAATACATAGTGCATTCTTCAAACTAATAAATTATCTGCAGAGTTTTCATAAGTCTATATTTTTCATTGTTCTCATAAGAACATGAGTTAAAAGCTTAAGATTCCAGGATTTTGTCACGGATTTTCTAATGATTTAGCATTGTATACTTTTCTTAGCGCATCTTTTCTGTAATGCAATGTGAAGCCACAGGAGACTTGACAATTAACGGTTCTAAGTGCAAATCAGGAGGTGTGGCTGGATGATAGTGAAAGCCAAAATGATCTCTGTCTCGCCTACCCCGCTGTGCACAGCTACATGAAACCTTTACCCTTGGTGAGTCACTGCCTTGAAATCTGTTCGTCTTCACGCGTCTGTTTCTGACCTAGTGGAAAGCATACCAGACAAAAGTGAAACTATTTTATAAACCTCTCTCTTTCTCTCTATTATTTGCCCAGGTATGCCTCCTGGGCCCTTGGTAAGGGTGGGCCCCAAGGCTACAGCCCCTATAGACCCCCTTAATCCGGCCCTGATACTACCTGCATGTTATACAATAGTAGAACAATGTTATGTTTTTAATTCAGACCACATATATCAACGAAACACAGGTCTTATTTTATTACAGACACGTACATGCTATCCAAAACCAGAATGTTCAGACTTCCTACATACTGTCCATTAACAAAATATTCTTGAATTACAGGTCACGTACATGCCATTCTAAACCGGAATATTGGTATGCTTTTGTAAAAGATCACGTGAATGCCATCTGTGAAATTGGAATATTGGTCTACTTTATTATAGACAACACACACGCCATTTGTGATCGGTGTGCATGTCTACTTTTATTGCAGACTATGTACGTGCCTCCCAATAGCAGACTATTTTTTCTGGTTTTTATTTCAAACCACATATGCGCCGTATATCAATGATACACATGTCTTATTTTGTTACAAGCTCGAGCGTGCCATCCGAAACCAAAATGTTGTTCGTTTTTATTTCACACTGCCTACATGCTATCCAAAAACGAAATGTTAACTTCTTGTATTACAGATCACGTATATGCCATTGTAAACCGGATTGTTGAGCTATTTTTATTTCGGATCACGCACATACCATCTAACAACGAAATCCCAGTTGGTATGCACATGGTCTATGCGAGGTCTAAAAGACATAGCTGAAATATGTGAGTAAAAAAAAAAAAAAAAACTGAGCACAGCGTTGTGAACTTTGGCATTTTGCACCTGCACCTCCATAATTCATTTAATTTCAGTTTACCTTTAATCTTCCAAAACTCATTCCGAAATCCGTGGAAAAACAAATTACGGATCAAACTTTATTCTCCTTAATAAACGAGTCTCAATGCTTACTAACAGATAAAACATTTATCGAAAATGTTGCCATTTACTGGGAATTCACAAGGTAAGGCAAGGAACTATTAGAATGATTGAGTAAGATATTTATCAACCTGAGCATCAATGTTATGTTTATTTAATTCTGCTACAAAACCTCTTGTTTTGATACTTCAGCTGCTAAAGCATCTGGTTTCACGCACCGCAGTGCTTGGGTTCGAATCCCCGGTTGGTATGTTGTGTTTGTAGCTGCCGCCCGCAGTTTATACATCATACTCCCAATCAACGCACCTTACTCATGTACTGCACAAGCTTGCTCGGAGTCCCCGGAAAATAGAATGCTCTAGCACCCGTTTTATGGCATCACATCATCCATTCGATCTAAGTAATTTTATTTTAAATTTGTTTTTCGAAGTAAATAGCGGTTACTGTAAAATGTGTTTATCTAACTGGATTGTTCTTTGTTATGAAGTTCAATCAGATTAAAAGGTAAAAGAAAGGTAAACTTCAACTTTTTAATCCTTTCTTGTTCAAAACAAAAGGATTATCTGGCTTACAGTAACCGCTGTTTACTTGAACAAAGAAATTTTGAAACGAGGACCCCAGGAAAGGAAAAGCCATAACAATCTTTTTGTGACGCTCCACTATCTATTCGACGAAACCGATATCACTTAAAATTTATTTTTCAATGTATATAGTGATCACTATAAATTTCTTTAATCTAGTTCAATCATTCTTTGTTTTGAATTTAAGAAGATCAGAAGAAAGAAAGAAAGGTAAATTTTTCTTTCAAATCTCTTCTTATTCAAAACAAAAAGCTAAATTAAGACATTTTGTAGTAATCGCTATTTACTTCAAAAACGAAATTTTATGAGAGATTACCTGGATTGATCAGATCTGTCTGAGATAGTATGACATCACACAAAGGGTGTTATGGGCTCCTAGTTCTCTGAGGCCACGACTTTCCCCATTATAAGAACAATGCCTGCTTTTGGGGGTTGTAGTGTCAGCAGTACAGAGGAGCAGGAATAATGCAAATAAACGAATAACGTACTTACAGTAAGCTATCGCTTTATCTCTCTGTTCATTCGATCTCCGTTTGCACCGATCGAAACTGAAAAATTATTTTTGCATCGAATGGAAATAAATTCCTTAAATTCATTTTGTTTCCTTAGTTCACGATTTTTCGTGTGATAACGTAACCGCATGTCTGTGTTTTTTCACAGCTAGTAGACTTCGCATGTCTGCGTTTTTTCACATCTAGTAGACTTCGCATGTCCGTGTTTTTTCACATCTAGTAGGCAAAGAATATTTGATTCAGGCAAACAGAAAAAAGCATGCAACTAATTTCAATAACTTTTATAAGCATTTGTTTTTGTTAAAATTATGGTGACATTTACCTTCTGGAAGACGTGGCCGTTTATTGTATTCACCACGACATCTCTGCTTTTAGAGGACTGATTGGAAAAATAATTTGGGATCAGATACATAAGAATTAACTTTTAAAAAATTTGATTGTAACTGCTATTATCTCTTCAGGTCTAATGTTTAGTACAGCTGAAATGGCAACACAACACTTTTGTTTACGATCAAAATGTGACTGTTACTTGAAATTTTGTAGAAGGAATATTGCGTAAGGACATTTTAAAACTAATTATATATTTTATAAAATCATTTTCACTACACTGTTTGGTAAAATTCTTCTTCCTGTGGTTCGTTTTCAGGAAGCAGAAATACCGTGATAAATATACGCAAACGTCCTCAGCTCCAAATCTGTTTGAGACTCAACAAATAAGAATTTTCATCCATTCCTTTTATCCTTTTGTTTATAGAATTTATACTTAACTCCTTTAAGCGGCCGATGTACCTGAGCCATATGGTGCCTAAATTTTCTGCGCTCCCCAAACAGAAATGTTCACATAGCAGCCGGGTTATATGAAAGCTCCAGCAAAACAATTCCTTTTCCCTTCCCCCAACTCTGCGGTACTGAGGATTAACCTGTCAGTGGTGATAAGAGCTCCCTTCTAGACCTTTGACTTTGTTCTCTGTTCCATGACCCAAGGATTTATGGGGAAGGGCTAGTTCTCCTGACACGGTCATCATGCCACTAGATAGAACAAGTTACTCAAACATCTCTCCTTTCTTAAATTCGTCGTTGTGATCAGGCATTCGGACAGAAAGGATTAGTGTTAATCATCTCCCTAGATGACCACTCTGAATAACAAAGCAATGATTTTTCTTATGAGCAGGTTCAATCGTCCCAGCCACGTTTGGACCACTTCTTAGACAGCGAATATATTCGTTCGAGCTGATTTCAGCCGATTTTGTTAACCTCGAGTTAAATTGTTCCAAATGGTTAAAGGGTTAAGAAATCTAGTAGATGTTGAAATACCAATGTTTTGGGGTAATCTGGATACAGTGGAACCTTATTTTTAGCAGAGTTCGAAACGTGTCAAGAAATTTGGACCCGGACACGGCCCGTACTCGGACTCAGACGTCACATAATTGGACCCGACCCGGCCCCGGCCCAGATCTGTAACTGACCCGAAACCGACCTGGACAGATATGTTTTCAATTATAATGCATATATAGGGCGCTTAAAACGTATATCCGCAGTGAGTATCTTCGGTTATATGGAAATCAAACAAATGTATTATGTGAACTTATAATTTACACGTTTTCATACACATCCGCGACTGTCCAAAAGTCCCTCCGAAGTAATCTTAAGGCTGTTCCACATAGTTTTGAAGGAGTTAGAGTCAAAAATTTTAATTAAGCAACTTGTATGTTTAATTTCAGTTTTTGCTGTTTTCTTGATGACATATCAAGGTTCAGAATATGTTTCACAGCAACACCAATTTTCACAAGTTTATGATGAGTTGTAAGTTTCCAAAATGTGGATGTTGTTTTCTTCATTGCCCTTCAGAAGGGACAATTTTCCTTCTGAGGATCCTCTTGCTTCATATTGCATGACAAATTATTTTTCAATCTGCGGGCACTAGTATCAAGTACAAAATTCTACAGTCCAGATCTTAGTTTGAAAAAAAATATTTTTATTTTTCAAAAGTGAAACGGAAATAAAACTGGGTCAAAATCGGGTCAGGAACACCTTGACCCCATCCGTTTGACCCGCTAGAAATTGTCGATCCGTTGACCCGTGGCCCTTTTCCCCATCTCTGACCTTCGGCGCTAGATATGCAAAAGCGCTTAGAAATGCCAATTCATGTGCATACAAAATGAGAGAGAGATATCTCGAGAAAATCTCGAGAAAATTGGATTCCTAAAAATCGCGATTCCGAATCGGGATGATTGCCTAAGCAATAACGCAAGTGCCTCCTTTTTGTGACCTTCACTATTGAAAATGTATTGTTTCGCCAAAGCTGTCAAACAGGGAAAGGAAAACAGAAAACGATTAATTTAATTGAAAAATTGCATCGGTGATCTTCTAAATCGCATAGATAATTCACAAATGACTGATACTAAATTTTGTAGCATGGGATATTATTGAACAATTACAGAACTACCGTCGTGCTCACAAACCCATGCAGAACAATGTCAAAGTAAGAAGAGAGAGACAGGGAAATCACATCTACTAAAGCAGCAATCGAATATTTTTTACCTTAATATTCACAGTAATAGTTCGCAAATCTCGCGCACTGGGAGTAAGTCACGTAACCTGAGGTGTTCTAATCAATTATGGCATTCTTTTGCATTTCAGAGCCTCATGTCCTAAGTTTAGCGCCACGAATTTAACGGTTGTGAAAACGCCGAAACAGAAAAATAGAAGAAAAGCATTTATAGCTGATTATTTTATATTAAAACAGATATGAAATTTGTATCAGTGTGTGAAGATTGCTGTATTCTGATGACACAATCCTGTTGGCCAAGAGCAAAAGTGAGTTGCAGTGTTTGTTGTTCTGGATGTAAAAGGTTTGTAGGAAATTAAAACTGGTTATAAATAAGAAAAAAAAAAGTTATGGTTTTATAACAAGAAATGTTTAGTGCTGAATGCAAGATCCGTCTAAATGGCACAGAGATAGACCAGATGAATGAAATTTGTATATATAGGAAGCATGTTTGACAGAGAAAACGAATTAGATGGTGAAATTAGTACAAGAAAATTCATCTTTGAAATTCATAGCTATTTTAATAGGATTTCACAAGAATGATGGGTTCTCGATAAAATCCTTAATGGCTATGTTCACTTGACTGAAAGTTCACTTACCGAAAATAAATCAGGTATCGTTCGTTCACTTGACCGAAAGTTCACGTTACCGAAGATCAGTTGGCCGAAAATCAGAAGACCGAAAGTTCACGTTACCGAAGATCAGTTGGCCGAAAATCAGAAGACCGAAAGGCACATTTCTCCGTAGGGTCACTTGATCGAAACGTTCATTTCACCGAAGGATCATTTGATCGAAAGGTACATTTATTTCACCGAAGAGTTACTTGATCGAAAGGTTTTTTCACCGAAAGGTCTCTTCACCTAAAATTCATTACATCAAAAGAACATTTCACCGAAAACTTTGGATTTTTTGATAAGATCTGTTGAAGTGTGGTGAGAGTTCGGAAGACGGACCACCAAAAAGTTAAGGGATCGTACACAAATTGCACTTTTGAATTCATCTTGTCCATTTCGCCGGAGCTCGGTGTTTTGAAATCTAAAATTAAAATCTTAAAATGAGCATTGCAGATTAAAATATGCTGAAAAGGAAAACTCCATGTCTGGGGCGTTATAATTAATATTTCGGGTCAGGGTAAAAGTGCAAAATTATTTACTTGACTCTGTGTGTAGCCCTTATGAATATCAGAACGGACGATTGAAACATGCTCAAAAGTCCTAAATCCTGGCCTAGTGCCTTAAAATTAATTCTTTGTGTTCTTTGTACGACGGATAAATCAAAAGTACAATTTCAATACGATCCCCTAACGTCTTGGTGGTCTGTCTTCCGAACTGGCATCATCACATTTAAGCTGATCCTATCTGGATAATGAAATCCAAAGTTTTCGAAAAAAATGACTCTTCGGTGAAACTACCTTCCGATGAAATAAACCTTTCGATCAAGAGACCCATCGGTGAAACGTACCTTTATATCAATAGATCTTTCGGTAAAACAATCTTTTCGGTGAAGTGATTTTCGGTCAGGTGACCCTTCGGTAAGTAATCGTCGGGCAAATCAGCCTTTCGATCAAGAGATCTTTCGGCGAAATGTACCTTTCGATCAAGAGTCCTTTCGATGAAGGGATTTTCGGTCAAGTGTCCCTTCGGTGAAGTGATCGTCAGGCAAATGAACCTTTCGATCAGTGACCGTCGGGTAAAATGTACCACATTTTACGGTCGAGTAACACTACGGTGAAGTAATCGTTTGGCAAATGAACCTTTCGATCAAGTGACCCCTCGGTGAAATGTACCTTTCGATCAAGAGGTATTTCGGTGAAGCAATCTTTTCGGTGAAGTGATTTTCGGTCAAGTGACCCTTCGGTGTAGTAATCGTCCGGCAAATGAACCAGACCCGTGTGAAAGTTTAACCGTTCCGACTCTGATGTACAACAGTGAAGCCTGGGTACAGATACGTGGGAATGGTTTATATACTGGAGAGATGCGCTACTTACGGGGGGTTTGGAGCAAGGCACATTCTTATCATGTGAGGAACCATGTATTACAGATGTGTAATATGAAGCAAAATGTTGTTAGTACGGTGGAGGCAAGTATTCTTAGATGGTTTGTCCATGCTGCTGAAATGAGTGGTGAGATGCTTACTTAGAGAATTTATTCAGCCCAAGTGGCAGGAAAGAAAGGTAAAAGAAGGCGAAGAAAATCATGAGTGCACCAGAGTTAGAAATGTCTGCATAAGATAAAGATAATGAGTACGAAGTACAAAGGTCTGGTGGAAGACGTGTGATAGATGTCTAGTGAACCTCTAGCTGTGAGCCGAGATTGCTGTAAATGGTGACGTTTGATGCATCAATAGCAACTAAAATCTTGCTCCATCAGTTGTAAACTTTAATCTGGCAGATAAGCTTTCTCTGAGGAGCTAACCTGTGTATCTCAGAGAACAGCCTAAAGTTTATAAAAAAATAAACACATAAAATAACCATAATAGGCTTTCTTTTATATGTAATTAAATTTCTTCGAAAATCACGCAATTGTTTATGTTACTGGTGACATAAAAATCGTAAACATTTTTAATATTTCCATGGAATTCGGGTTGAAGCGATAAAATTTGGCATTTGCGGATTGCAAAACGAGATTCATTCACATCATGTAATCAGTGCCAATCCTCCTTGACGGTGGTTTTTGAACGTCAAGTCACTTTGCGATTGTTGAGACATGAGACACTGCGTACGATAAAAACTCATTGTCTCAAATTACATATTATTATTATCATTCATCCGTTCACCGTAACCTGAAATTATTGATTCCCTTGTTCTTGAAAGTAAACTTTGGGATTTTCCGTATCCGAAATCACTGTCTCTCCCCTTGACAAGAAGGCTGACCTATTCCATTCAAGTAGCCGCGTCTTTCGGTAAGAAACGGGAAAATAGTAGAATGAATGGTTGCCACTCGAACATGAATTCAGTTGATTCGTAAATATACATTGTAACTAAAGTGATCAGTATAGTATATTCAGTTCGCGTGCTTACAGTGTTTTATGATAAATTAGTGAAAATCGCTTTAGCTATTATATTTACTTGAACTACTCGCGAATGTCTTGAGCTATACACTGATGAGCTTATTACATTATGACCCCCCTCCCCGAGCCTAGAGAAATGAGCGCGCCTGTAGACCAAACGGTGGCGCAAGTCAAGTTCACAGAGAGGTATATATACAACCCGAGGACCGGCTTTCGGTTAGTAGAGTGTTCGGATTCAGAATGGGAAAAGCTGCCGATTTATCGGAGTTTGAAGAAAGGCAAATTCTGATGGCACGTCGTCTCGGAACTACGCTCTGAAACGGCGCGGCTTGTGGGTTGTTCACGTGCCGTTGTAGTGAGTACGTATCAAAAGTGGTGCACAGATGGCCAAACGACGAATCGTCGTTGAGTCGTGTATTGTCCGCAGCTCACTGATGCCAGAGGGGAGCGGAGACTGTCGCGCATTGTTCACAGAGACCGCAGGGCCACAGTGCGACAAATCACCCGCAGCTACAACAGAGCAGTGATCAGGGAAATCAGTTAATCGCATCCTTCTGCGCATGAGCCTGTGTAGCCGAGGAATCAGTCGTACCCCCATGCTCACTGCACGTCATCCCCAACAACGCATGACATGGGCCCAAGATCATCGAGATTGGACAGTGGACGATATGAAGAAGGTGACCTGGTCTAACGAATCGAGATTTCTCGTGTATCACGTAGACGGCCGAGCGCGTAACGTACTCGAACGAAAGTGGGGAGACGCGGATTCGGTTTCCAAGTTTTAGATGTAATTTTCAAGTTTTCTGAGGCATGTCTACTTCCAAAATGTGGACTCGTGAGACCATATGACAGCCTTCCACTAATCAACAGTCCACGTCCTGTGAGCTTTTCAGTCCTGCAACTCTACTTCAGGTATTCATTCGGTGAAGTTGCCTACGCAATGTTCGCTCAAATATAGACGTTATGAGGTCCATCATTGACTGATTGGAGGAGTTCCTCCCTTGTTTGAAATCAGTTTTCGTTGACCACGCGAGATTTTCTGTTCCGGTCACTACTTGTCAAAATGGTGTTTCGTCCACAGTTTTTCCTTTTATTTTCAGTCAAGTTTCACTCCCACTGATCTTCATAAACACGTAGAACTTTGCTAACACTTGCAAATTCAGTAAATTCCTAGATGATGTGTCCTTTTGACTGCCCAAAAGCTAAGATACATTTTTTTCAGTCACCTACAGATCTTTTTCGACCCACTGATTTTAATTTTTCAAAACTTTCAGATTAAAATTTTGCCTGTAGAAAGAAATAACACACAATACGTTATTATATAACCCACAATTATTTACATAAAATGCTAATTATTACCTCTAAAATATGTCATATTAAATAATTACATATATTGCTGCAGATGATTAAATTTTTCTGTATTTTTATATTTATTTTTGTCACGTTTCTTTGTTGATGATATATGTATGTATATATACACTATATTAACAAGTCATCGGACACCCCTTCAAAAGCAAATGAACGTATCCGCTGCGTTGTTAAGATGCGCGGTACAGCTTCAAACGGTGTAAAAGCCAGCCTGAGTTGACCGCGATTATATTGCACTGTGAAGTTGAGTGAAAGTGTCGGACGAGAGAGAACTGACTTTGAGAAAGAAAAGATTGTTGGGTGTTATATTAGTAGGTTGTCCGTAAGAGAAACCGGGAGGCGTTTAAACATACCCAAGTCAACTGTTTCCGATGTACTGAATAAGTGGAAGACACGTGACGTGCCTGAAGCAGCAAAACGTACCGGCAGACCAAAGAAAATCAGTGATAGAGGACGTCGAAGCCTCACTAGAGTCGTTACAGCTAATTGACGGAGTACTGTGTACAGGTGAATAAAAATGCTGGAACCTCAGTATGCACACGTACCATTCGAAGAGAACTTCATTCCATGGGTTACCGTGGTCATGCGGCTACTCATAAGCCTTTCATCTCCACCCGCAATGCTACTCGTTGTTTAGCATGGTGTAAAGAACATTTATCCTGGACCGTAGATCAATTGAAACGGGTGCTATGGACTGATGAATCCAGATACATGATCCACCAGTCTGATGGCCGTGTTTGGGTAGGGTGGTAGCCGGAAAACGCTATTTACCACAGTCTACTGTGCCTATGGTCATGTTTGGAGCTGTAAGTGTACTCGTGTGGAGGTGGTTTTCGTGGTATGGTCCCGGCCCATTGGTTATCGTGGGCAAACCTGTTAACCAGCACGTCTACCTCGATATTATGGACAATTATGCCCTACAAACTCTGCGGCAATACTATGGAACTGAGCTTTGTTGGTAGCAGCAGAATAATGCACCAAGCCATAAAGCAAAGACTGTTACGGCGTGGTTTGACGATAATTTAGTATCGTGTGTGAACTGGCCAGCACAGCGTACGGATCTTAATCCCATAGAGCACCCATGGGATGAATTCGAGCGCCGCATAAGAAGTTTGGAATCAAAGCCTACTACTAAGCAACAGTTAGAGGCAGCATTATGTACTGTATGGAAGCGCATACCTATCGTTGTGTTCCAAAACCTTGTATGTACTGTATATATATATATATATATATATATATATATATTCTATAAAGATACCTAAGCAAAAAAAATATACAAATATAATTTTGACTCACACCTAGTACAACATAGAAAAGGTTATGTATCTACCTGTGTGAGTAAAAGGAGAAACCTTCGTTCTAAATTCTAAAATTTTTTCCTTAGTCTTCAGTTTTGCTCTTAAGTATATATATATATATATATATTTAAGAGCAAAACTGAAGACTAAGAAAAAATTTTAGAATTTAAAACGAAGGGTGCAAAATAACCTGAAAATCAAAACGCGCAACGCAGCAGTTTTGAAAATTCAGAATACACATTCTATAAAGAAGATACCTAAGCAAAAAAATACATATATAATTTTGACTCACACCTAATACAACATAGAAAAGGTTATGTATCTACCTGTGTGAGTAAAAGGAGAAAAGATAAAAGAATAAAATAAAATAACTGAATGTAGAAGGTGTCGAGAATACTGAGCCTTGGCTTTATCAAGGACCAGCAAAAACTCTGCATTTTCTCACTTCCACAAAGACCTAGTTGGAAATGGGTTTCTGCAAGGCCATAGATGCAAGTAACATTCCCACCTAAAATAGTTAAAAAATATATATCTATAAGTCATGTCCTCCGTAGAGTAGCATGACCTAGCACTAGTTAACAATTTCGCTTGCATCCATTAACCTTCATGGCCCGACCCATGCTCTTCATCTGTTACTATTAAACAGAGAGAAGAAGATTAAAGAGAACTCAAGCTGTGAGAGTGACATAATAAATGGAAATGATTTTCAGCTATAACGAAATTCCAAGTTCGTTTGAGAGAGAATTTAAACCTGAAAAACAATGCAAAAGAAATCCAAATTTTACATGGCAATTAAAAAAAAAAAAAAAAAAAAGGAAATGTTAATTTATAACGAACAGATTTTTGAAAGAAAACTTGAGTCTAAAACCCCCTACTCTACAACTTATGACAGCACGAAAACGAGAATAAGTTAAAGATAAATATTAACTAAAGAAAACTTTGTGAAAGTTATATACCTTAAACAGTTAGTTGCAATATGTACAAAGCATTTCAGCAGTGCTTTAAGTGCATAATTAATTAGTTATTAAGAACTTAACTACTTTGAAAAAGCAGCGCATAGACAGCGCATAGAAAAGGAACAGGCTTAGCCTTCTTCTGTTCCTAGGTACCTCAAAAAGACGCTCAAAGTTACAAAAGAAAAGTAAGAGTTAAAACCCGCAAAAATGTTAACAGACAAACCAATGCTTAAAAGCTGAAAAGCTAAAAAACGACAGAGAAAAGGTACATAAAGTACAAACATTGAACTTATAAAACCTAGAACCCAAAAACAAGGAAGAGAGCTTACCTCTTGTGTGACAAAAACTTTTCTCCACACAAGAGGAGAACATGGCTGACCCCTTCCGCCACTCCCTAGACGCTGGGGGGCAGTGAGGGTGGGGCTGATTGCCTCCTCATACAGCAAGAAACCAACGCGCGGAGATTTTAACCAGAGAAAAAAATATATAAACTTAAGACTGTGGATCTGTATGATCAGAATGAGCAGAATTAACTCTCCAGAATACATGAGAAATATTATAAAATACACGAGCAGTTTATTTAATAATCTTTGCATGTATTAAATCACCTTAGTGAGCTTCTATAGATTAATCAGAATCTTATTAATTTTAATGTTGGTTTTACTATTTTTAGTATAGCTATCCTAGTGATGAATAACTAGTTTTCTTTTTTATTTGTTTTTATTTTCTTTTATAAACAGATTTTTAAGCTTTTTTTGTGATTTTGTTTATATTATTTAATTTTTTGTTTTAATAGGACCGTCATATCCATAGCACTAAGGTTCCTTTAGGTAGTTAATAGGCATCCTCTAGCCAACTTCCTTACGGCTTTGATTGGTCAGAATCATATTATTAACTGTGTAGAAAATTAAAGCAGATCTGCCAACCTTACTCTATTATTCAGAATAATTTTTCTTAAAGTTCTTTTGATGAAAGAAGAAGGAATTTCGTTCTCTAGAAAACTTTCTAATAGTATATTAATGTGGTAATTGAAATCCAAATTGTTGCTGCAAATTCTTGAAATTCTTAGGACCTGAGAAATTAGTACATTCTCAATTACTTTGGTTGAAATGTTATTATTCCAGTGTAGATATTTAATTACTTTGAAAGGAAAATTAACTCTTTTATCAAAGAGGCTAATAGATGGGTTACCTCTGTTGAGCTTAATGCTTAAGTCTAGGAACTCAAGTTCCTGATTACTGTGGTTGGTTTTACATAAGTTAAGAGAGCTAGGATAGATATTATCAAAATCACTCTCTATAACTTCTGAATTATTGATACACAGCAGATCATCAATATATCTAAAAGTGTAAAGGTAGTTATCTGAGCAGGTGGGGTGATTTTTAATGAATTTATATTCCTTAAAGAACAGGAATAGATTAGCGATATTTGTGGACATTGATGTTCCCATTGGAATACCGTTCACTTGCTTATAGAGAGTATTATTATATAAGATATGGTTATTTTTTATGCAGCAATTGAGATAAGAGTTCCAAGTTCCTACATCAACAAATTGGTTAAGTTTAAATTCTGCATACAGCTCCTTAAATGTAGTGATTGTATCTGATAGAGGCAGATTAGTATATAGGTTTTCAAAATCATAACTATTAATATCTAGGGGACAAACATTGAGTATAGTAGAAATTACTTCTGCATTATTATTAATTATCCAAAAATCTCTGTACATCAAGTTAGAACAGTTTCTAATGTGTTTCAAAACCTTCTTTAAGACATCTTCAAAAGCAAGATCTATTTTCTTTTTATGACTCCTTACTCCACTAGCTATGAACCTGAACTTCACAGGATCCTTATGAAACTTAACCGTTGCAAAAGAAATGGAAATTCAGGCCCATATCTTCTAGTTTGTGGAATTTTAAGTTTCTTGAAGAATGCCTTAAACCGATTTTCTAACTGCTTGGTAGAATAACTTACGGGCTCGTATGTTACTCTATTATTGAGTTCCATAGTTAACAATTCAAAATAGAACTTCTTACAGATAATTGCAAAATTATTGCTAGCTTTATCCGTAGTGGTAAAAATAAATTGGTCTTGTAGTTTGGAGAGTGACCTTTTAGCTTCTCCAGAGAAAAGAGATTTCTGTCGAAACAAAAATCCAGACCTGCCAACTCACCGGTGAAGCTATTGATTATATTATATTTCCATTCTGCGAAGGCCTCAATAGGCTGATTGTACGTCAAACTGGTTTTTACGATGTACTTATTTACATCTTGAGTGAAGCTCTCAAGAATCCTTTCTTTGGAAATTTTTTTTTTTATTGGAGGTTTAACGACCACCGTGAGCAACTCAATGGGCTATAAGCAGTCGCCCGTCCCTAATTTAGGGTCACTGGTTCCAGGGAAGGGAGAGAGCCAGTGCCGTAAGACAAACACAACATCCATGCCTCACCGGGATTCGAACCCGGACCCCGTTCGGACGAATGATCAGAGGCCATCGCTTAGACCACTGCGCCACCGGGGCGGCATATATATATATATATCACCAATAAATAGTAATGCACCGCTGATGAATGTAGGTCTCCCTAAAGTCTCTGCCGGAACTCTGTGTCTTCAGCAAATTCCACACTCCAATATATTTTAGAATTTCATCCACCTTTCTCCCACGTGGTTTTCTTGTTCTTTTCCTGTACTTTGGTATCCAGTCTAGTATGTATTACAATTGTCCAAAGATCAGTTCTTCTAGCAATATGTCCAGCCCATTGTGTTGTTTACTTCGGTGACGGTGTAACCAGCTCGTGTTTTTTCCTGAGCCATGAAGCAGTTTTTTTTTCACTTTCTTGGTTGCAACAAGCAACCATCTCTCCATATTTCTATGAGTTGCCGCCACCTCTGAAAGTCTTTTTTACACTTTCCGACCATAGGTTGAAAAAGCGTATATGCCCCAACTTTGTCCGTCTATCCGTCTGGCAGTCCGTTCGTCCGTCAGTCAGTCAGTCAGTCTGTCTGTCCGTCCGTCCGTCCGTCCGTCAGTCTTCTGTTCTTCCGCCAGTCTGTCTGCACGATAACTCACGTAAAAACTGTTCTTCGATTTCGATGAAATTTTAGTATGTGTTAGGGGACCACCTGGGGTCGAACCTATTAAAAATGGACGAAATGGGATCAGAGGTCACGACATAGGAGCGGGATCCATTCCATTGCCCTTATGGTTCATAACTTGCGTAAAAATGTTTCGATTTGGATGAAATTTTAGTATGTTGTAGGGAACCACTTTGTTTCCAATTTTATTGAAAATGGACGAAATGGGGTCAAAGATCAGGACATAGGAGGAGCGGGATCCATTCCATTGCCCTTATGCGCCATAACTTATGTAAAAATGATTCGATTGCGACAAGGCTTTATCATGTTGTTCCAGAGGTACACTGAACAGGTTCTGTTGAATATCATCGAAATGGGGTCAAAGGTCAGGACACAGGAACGAGATTTATTCCACAGCCATTATCCTCATAGCTTGAGTAATGATTTCCGGCATGTTGGAAAGCGTATCATAATCAATGATTTGCATGATTTTACTAACTTTTTTTAAATGCATTGATTAAACATTTTCTTTCTCTGATCTGCTTCTTCAAATTGTCCTTCAGCCAAGTGTTATAAGTCTACAAGGGCGTGATTATACTTGTAGTGAGGCATACAAGTCCAACCTAATCTTGCAACTGTCGAAAGAGTTAGGTGCGACATGTATGGGATTTTTCATTATCTTGATTAAATTTAATGTGTAGTTTGTTCTTTTACATGAAACCTCTTGGCTTTAATGGCTCTCTGAAGTTTCATCTTCAATATCTTCTTCATAAGTATTGGTATTTTTTTCAAGAGTATCAAGGAAGATAATGCCATCTTGGTCCCAAAAGATAAATAATCATCATCTTATTCTTTAACAGAGAATACCTGTTTTTTTTTTTCTTAACTGGGGATATATTGTGGATCCTTTGAATTGGCTGATGTTTTAGACCAAGGGTCAAATTGATAAATCCAGGTCGTGTCGCATGTTTTGACCCCCTTAAAAGCCTTAGATGATGGGGTCGAGAAAGTCTCAAGAAGGTCGGCACAGATTTCTTTTCCTGATTTCTTCATCTTATGTGTAAAAACCTTTGGCACTTACCTTGAGCAAATGTTTCAATATCCAAGGATTGAAAACAACTGCACAACACTTTCTTTAGACATTAAAAGTTTTTCCATTATCTGATTTGCTGTTGCTGTTCTGTCAGCTTGGATCATTTGTTCAACAAGGGCTACATTTTTGTTCACTGTTTCTGTTTCTCCCGGAGTAACTTCACTGATACCAAAAATCATCATTTATGAAGCCCTGAATCCTGCTTCTATCAATAGTTTTTTTACCATGAACAGTTTTCAGTTTTTCCTGAATCAGTTGCTGAAGTTCCACCTGTCTCGGAAAAGAACTCTATGGCCGACCGTTATCCGATTCTGGCGCTAACTTCCGGCTCCATAACTTTCGACCTACAATACACAGAACGCTTTCATTAGGTATATTTATAAAAATATCTATAAAGAAAATTATGCAAAAACTATGCTGATCTTATAATCATATACTTTTCTTGGCGGACTGTGCGTTGCTTTTTGACCGAGCCGTGTATATACAATATCTGGCTACACCCAAATATTTTACAAAAAGCCGTATGGTACTTGAAATCACGCATCTAAATTTGGAGCACTCAAATACGACTACAAATGGAAACCATGTTCTTGAATTCGGTTGCAAATGAAATTAAGTTTTATGTTCGCCTATAACCTGGAAACTATGCTCCTCAATTTGGTTGCAAATGAAATTAAGTCTTGTGTGTGTCTATAACCTGGAAACTATGATTCTCAGTTTGTATGAAAATTTAAATTAAGTCTTATATTTTCTTCTAACCACCTCCAACCAAGTCATATCCATGGTAATGTTTTGGATTTTAACAGAAATTAGAAGAATCGTTGCTTTCGAAAAAGTACTTAAACAGTAACGAGCGTTCGAAATTTTTATAAAGTAATGAGAAAATTTTAAATCAAAATTTTGATATCTCTTTGTTTCCTTGGGGCTGGGATTTGTTTTTATATTACTTGGAATATGAATCTGAAATTTCCAAAGTTCCGAAACTTTTAATTTTTATTTTATCCTGAAGATGAAGCCTTGTACGATAAGATGTCTTTGCCGATATGCTTCTGTATATACAATTCAATTTCATAAAGTAACTGTTCGCTCTTCTTTAAAAATTGAAAACTACTGCTATGATAATTTAAAATAGATGCCATTTGAAAATGAATGATGAATTGATTTGTTACTCAATTGATTTCTTTGGATTTTGTTTTATATTGCCGTTCCTTCTTACTACAAATCATTTCTTAAATTTTGGAATGTTGAACGTATTTTTCCATACAGCAGAAGATCACAACTGATATACGTCAGTTCCGAAATGAAATCAGAAGTTAATCAAAACTCTGGTATTTCTTCAATACGTGAAGCTGAGAAACACTCAAAAGAGGGAAAGTGTTGGGGGAGGAGAAAATGTAATGAATATTTTGTCTCGTACAGATAAGAGACATCAGAAATGAAATGACATGTTGGCACCTTTAAAAGAAAATCAACATTAGATATATGTATTTCTTAGTGAGCAGAGAATCTGAAACAATATGAAAATCACGAAGATAGATGCTCAGTTCTTTTTTAGCTATGCAAATCTAGGAAATGAAGTTAGCTTTCAGTTTTCTAAGTGAAATGCATACGACGAATGGTGGAGTCTGGAATAAAACAAAAACTGTTGTTATCAGGAACGAAAAATGTTGTTTTGCATTAAACTAAATATACGAAACAGGATATCACATTAGCTCTTTTAAGCCATGTCGTTGTCTCAGGATAAACTCATTTCTCCTTCGTGAATCAAATTTACTAGATGGAGCAACTGTCCGTATTTTTGTTTCTGTACTGGATTTGCGTGTAATTGGGTGATCGTACTAGAAATTAATGATGGAAGAAATATTACTCGTGATACATGGGAAATCGATAGAATATTCAAAACAAACAGAATAGAAATTCTGAATTTGCTTGTACCACTTACTGGTCATTAATATAACCACCTATCAATAATCGAACCCGCATCTCCCGATTTCCGTTCGAGTATGCAAACGTTACACCATCGAGGACAGTGAAGTTCCAAGCAACTGAGACTAAGCAAATTTAGCTTAGGAATCTGAACATCCTCAGATTTTCGATGGGAGATGGGATCGAAACGAGATGCTCAGATTCCTAAGCTAAGTTTGCTTAGCCTCATGCTAAGTTTGCTTAGTCTCATGCTAAGTCTCAGCTGCTTGGAACTTCAGTGTCCTGAGTGGTGTAACGGTTAGCATAATCGAACGGAAATTGGGAGATGCGGGTTCGATTCCCTCTCCAGGGCGATGAAATGTTCAAGCTTTCTGAGAGGTGTTACATGGATGACCACGTAAGTGTTACAAGCAAATTCATAATTTATATTCTGTTTGCTTAGAATGTTTTATGTACTACAAATTAGAGGTCTGCGCTGGCCTAATTTGGTAAGCCCGGCCCGGCCCAAACCAGCGTGTTTCAAATATTAGACACTCGGCCCATTCCGGCTCGAACCAGTCAATTGCAGCTCTTGTTTAGGCCCGGCCTGGCCCGTGATGTGCAATTTGGTATTATTTTGTCTTTCTAGTGTATTTTATTAAAAGGGGAAAATTATATGATGACATGAGATATTATTGAAAATCTTTAGTTGAATGTAAGCCTAAAAATATTAACTAAACTTTGACAGTTATGGAAAAATATAACCTTTAAAGAGAGAGAGAAGACTAAGCGCGTTCAGAATCTTCCATTCTCTGAACTGCGTAAAAGCGGTAACACTACAAAAGTCAATCCCTGTACAAGATTAGGGATAGAAGAAAAAATCGATGTCGTCCCACTCTCTCATACAAACCCACACATACACACCCCACTCCACTGCAGACGCTCCCCGTTCCCCACTCCACTGCAGACGCTCCCCGTTCCCCACTCCACTGCAGACGATCCCCGTTCCCCACTCTACACAACACACACAATCGCTCGGGGTTGAATCTCTTCGTTGTCAACAAGCCTGAAAGTGGTTTTATCATCTTAATATCAACAGATTGGTAAAAAAACTGTGAGTGCCTCTCCTTGCTTTTATGATTACGTCCTGGGCTATGTCATGAAAGAAAGTAAAGCCAGCAAACAGTTAAACAGACCAAGAAATCGGGGAGCACGACATTTGCTTTCTTTACCATTGCGATTAAAAGAATGGGTCGATTTGGTTCGGTCCGAACCGATCGTACGTGTCTGGGAAAAGGCCCGGCCCGGCCTTTTGCTTTGTTCTCTAAACTAAAAAAAGGCGTGACTCCACCCGCCGGCTAGGCGGGGCTTGGCGGCCCGTGTAGACCTGAACTACAAATTTCTTTGGTTTTGTAAGGCACTGAAGCTCCTGCTCAAGGAAGTGTTTTTAATCTGAGCTCCTTGTAATGCAAAAAAGAGTGCTGGATTGCTCATATGATCATTCCAATAATTTTATCTTCTTCTTTGGACTGAGCAATAGGACGGTTATAATGCTGTAATAATGATGTTTTTTAATAATTTTTAATCTTAATCTCTATATATCAAATATAATGTATCTTTGTATGTTCCCTATGAACTCCTAAACCTTTTGACCGATCTGAACCAAATTTTGCATAGTTCATCTCTAGGAATAGGAACATGAGGAAAATATAGGCTGCCATGAAACCTGGATACCTTACTCCCTACCCCTGGTTTTATCCCCTTGACATTTTGTGTCTGAACCCTTTGATCGCTATGGAAAAAGTTTTGCATACTTACTCTGTAGGACATTGCGGAAAATGTAAGCCATGGCCGGCTGGACCATAAGGACAACTGAGACGGTGGCCCCTGGCCCCCGCCTTTAAGGGCCCCACAGGGGAAAAACTTCATTTTCGGTAGAATATTTTACAAGTATTATATTTCGTGTATACGTTTTGGGGTGCGAGGTCCTTAAAAAGATGATTTGTAAAGTTTTTTTCCTCCATTTTCAAATAGGTTATCGATCTTCGCCTTACAAAGATTGAGGTTTGCAGATTTCAAGTGATTATTGTAACTACCTTAATATTTTCCGCATTCATGAAATAGCAGATTTATTTTGTATTATTTTGTGGCCCTTACTTTTATATATTTAGAAATTTGCGTGGAAACCAGATATTTAAATTAAAAATAAATAAAAAATAACATCATCAAAGTTGGTTTCGGGTTACATATGAAGACCATTTATTCAGCGACTTTAAAATCATTACTAGAAATTTAAAAAAAAATCATGCATGAGGGCGTATAGAAAATTAAGTAGTCACTAATTTGCCAGTTACTCCCCTTTGCACTAAAATCAATCACTGAAACATATATCAGAAGAAAAAAAACTTTTAATACGAATTTATTATGATTCCTACACTAAAATATATTCGCAATCCAAAAATTTTCGCAAAGCAAGTAGCTCTTTGTCATTTTCTGAGGAAGTTTTTATAAGTCATAATATAACCTCAACCCCACCTCCCCGGGTAGAAAATCGTAGATCTTAACAGTTTTTAATCTCTCTCTCTCTCTCTCTCTCTCTCTCTCTCTCTCTCTCTTTCTGTATCTCGTTATGTCTGTCTGTCTCTCTTACTGTATCTCGCTCTCTCTCTCTCTGTGCCTGTCTGTCTCTCTTACTGTATCTTTCTCTCTCTCTCTTACTGTATCTCTCTCTCTCTCTCTCTCTCTCTCTCTCTCTCTCTCTCTCTCTCTCTCTCTCTCTCTTTCTGTATCTCGTTATGTCTGTCTGTCTCTCTTACTGTATCTCGCTCTCTCTCTCTCTCTGTGCCTGTCTGTCTCTCTTACTGTATCTTTCTCTCTCTCTCTTACTGTATCTCTCTCTCTCTCTCTCTCTCTCTCTCTCTCTCTCTCTCTCTCTCTCTCTCTCTCTCTCTCTCTCTTTCTGTATCTCGTTATGTCTGTCTGTCTCTCTTACTGTATCTTTCTCTCTCTCTCTTACTGTATCTTTCTCTCTCTCTCTTACTGTATCTCTCTCTCTCTCTCTCTCTCAACTTTCAATCCATATTATGGTCTTTTCTTAAGCTTAAAGCAAATATTTCTTGGAAATAATCATTTTGTCTTTATGATAGCTTCCGTTATGAGGTACTGTAGAAGTGAAGCACATGTTAAGACGGAAAAGTTACAGCGATAATTCCATCGGTGTACCTTAATTGGTAAAGCATTTGGCTCCGGAGTAGACGGATGCGAGTTCGTCACCGGAAAATTTGTTGATTTCACATCGTGTGCGTTCTTTACGGACATTTTTCAGGTAACGACTTTATTAAACGATGAGATTCATTTCCTAGTGCAAGCAATGAAATTTTGCTCTGGAGCTCCGCAATGAAATTTTGCTTCGGGTCCCGCAATGAAATTTTGCCCCGGGACCCACAAAAGCTCCATCGGGCTCTTATATGAGCTACCATGAAACCTGGACACCCCACTTCCTCCCCTTGACAGTTTATGATAATTTATGTTTAGTGTATGAAGACGACAGTAAATTTTAAAATATTATGTTTGATATAATTGCTGCAATATTAGAACAATGCACTTGCTTTAACGTAACAATGCTGCTCAAACCTGCATAAAATTGATTGAGATAACCTGCTAAATAATTGAACCCCTAGCACCGTTACAAAGCAAAGGAAAATAAATGGCATATCTGAGCTGGAAATATGAAATGCTATTGCTACGCAAAATGCTATGAGAGAGACCGCATAGTCGTCGCATACATCATATGACGTCATATGCTGCTGGCCTGCTATCCAGTACGTAACACATGTGAAAGACACTATTACATAAATCGACAAATACAGCAAGAACAGTTAAGCTATACAGGGTATTGTTACAGCAAGAACAGCTCCGTCACAGGGTATTTTTCAGAACTAGCGCTATTGAATTTCAGTTGTTTGGCCTGTTGAAAAAGAAAACTGAATATTTCATAAGCAACCAGGTTCGCTCAGAGTTCGGGAAGACCCAGGCCAAACGGCCTTCCTACTGGTGATTGGTCCTACAAGCAGTGACGACTTAGAATTAGCGCCAGCCGATGCTTTTATGAGCACATCGTCAATTTTCACGACCCAGGACCGAGGCCAAAAGGGCCTTCTTTCTTTACCGTCAGGACTTTCCTTCGTACCAAAGGGCCTTCCTACCGTCAGGACCCAGGCCAAAGGACGTCAGGACCCAGGCCAAAGGGCCTTCCTACCGGTGATAGGTTCTACAAGTAATGGCGAAGTAGAACCAGCCCCATCCGATGCTTTTATGGGCACATGGTCACATTTTGCGACAAAAAAAATTGTGTAGACAGTGGTTTCAAAGGGTTTAAAGGTTGCGATGAAAATGGTTTAAAGATTTATCTCTTGTTAGTGTGAATTTAAATGTTTGCTGTAAAATACATTACAATAAAAAATAATACATTCGAGAACGGCTTTTTCATCCATCCTGGTGCCAACTTTAGATAAAATGTGTTGCTTTAAACGATCGGTGAGAAATCTATTGTAGTTTGAAGGACATGAGGAGGAATGTCCCATCCTTAATTCATCATATTCAATGTTATCATCTTAATTTATGATATTCAATGTTATAAATTAAGGAGGAATGTCCCATCCTTAATTTTTGATAACATTGGTTTCAGGCGACCAGAAATGAACTCAGGCCCAGAAAGAAGAAAATCTTTGGTTTGCTTGGGAAATACGTCACCCAATCCTAATCGATTCTATAATTTTCGAATTCATTGAAGGCTTTTATCCATCTTCTTACTTTGAGTCATGAAATTCATTAAAATATATCAATGAAGGTTACCAGCCTTCAGCAGACAGTTCCAGATGACTATTTCATCCTGAGGACTCTCGAATTAAACTCGGTGTGTTGAAGTCACGCAGAACTAGAATATTTTGGTCTTCAACTTGATGATACAACAGTAACGACGCCTATTTCATATGGAGTAGGATCCAAAAGTTCGGGAACAGCGCCTACCCGTGACAACGCAAGCATGTAGTTAAAAGTGACGGCGGCTGAAATACATCCCGCCATTCCCTCCCCTCAGTAGTCAGAACGATTTGCCGTATGGAATGCAAATGCGCGCGCAGTCATCTGCTGCTGTGATTAGTCGTCTGGCTTCTGCAATGTGAGAAACATGGCATTTGAAGAGCAACGTTATAACATTAAATTTTGTCGGCGTTTGGGTAAAACAGCTGCAGAGACCTTAGAAATGCTTTCGAAGGTGTACGGTCACTCTGCGATGGCGAGATCGAAGATGTACGAATGGTATCGGCATTTCAAAAGGGCCGAGAATCCATCGCAGATAATGAGCGCTGTGGTAGACCTGTAACTGCATGGAGTGAGGAAAACATTACGATGGTGGCGCAGTGTGTTCGTCAGGATCATCGCCAAACCATCGAGGATCTCGCTAACGCAACTAACTTACCAGGGCGATCACATGCAAGCGCATTTTGATGGAGGATCTTAACATGATGTGAGGATGTGTCAGCACACTGTCCCTCGCCTTTTGACGTCTGAACAAAAGGATGAACGGATGCCAATATCGGGCGAGTGTTAATCGACAAAGCCGATAGGATTCCTACGTTTTTGGATTATATCATCACAGGTGATGAAACGTGGTTCTACGTGTTTGTTATTAAGCCAAAGCGTGCGTCTTCAACATGGAAATCACCATCTTCACCGCGATCAAAGAAATTCAGGCGGGAACGCAGCAAAGGGAAAGTCACGTTGAAGGTGTTTTTTTTATTCTCACGGCATTTTCCATTCCAAAGTTATTTCTGAGGGCACAAAAGTTAACAAGAAACGTTACCTGAACATTTTACGTCGCTTACGGGAGTCAATCCGTCGTAAACGGCTGGAGATGTGGCGAAGTGGACAATGGTACCTTCTCCGTGACAACACGTTTGCACATCGGTTCTTACTGGTCACGGAGTTTCTGGCCAGATATCGTACTAATGAGCTTCCACATCCCGCCTATTCACCCGACTTAGCTCCCTGCGATTTTTACCTCTTTCCACTGATGAAACAAAATCTGCAGGGACGTCGTTTTGTGTCAACAAATGAGGTAAAAACAGCAACGCAGGTGGCATTACGAGGGGTTGCAAAATATGCCTTTCAGCAATGCTTCTAGAAGCTTTACGAGCGCTGGCAAAAGTGCATCGTCGCTCAAGGGGATTATTTTGAAGGAGGTTGTGCATCGTTGTTTTAAACTATTCAAGGTAAGAAACTATACGCCAAGTCCCCCAACTTTCGGATCTTATCTTGTATGTTATGTGCATTTTATGGATGATGATCATAAAGTTATTGATGTGTTGTTATGCTGCAAGAGTATTTTACCCGGATGTAATTCTGAGGATCTGTTTGAAATCACTGATTCCCTTATGGATGAAAAACACACTGACTTTAGATAACGTGTAGCTGAGCGCACAGATGGAGCTCTTTCAATGCCGGGGTACTATAATGGACACCTTAATTTACAGCACAGCTCCTAATGCAATTCGGACCTGTTGTGTTATTCACAGGAAGGCTCATGTCTCTTGATTTTTGAGTCCTTCCTTAAATGAGGTATACGAAACAGTCATAAAACAATAAACTTTATCAAATCCGAAGCTTTGAATTCCAGATTTTTTCATCATTTGTGCATAGATATGGAAAGTAAGCATACTGCTGTATTGCACTATTGTAACTCTCGATGGCTGTACAGAGGTAATGAGCTTTCGCGTATGTAAATTGATCAGTGAGTTCCATGCTTATCTGGCAGAATAAAATCATACTAATACTGAACAGTTCACTGACAATAACTTCCTTATTAAGTTGGCATACCTTTGTGACCTTTTTGCATAATTACACAGGCTTTGTTTAGCATTAAAAAGGTAGTGATACCTACGTATTGCAACTCGATAAAGTTAATCACATTATAAAAAATTGGGTATATGGAAGATAAAATTTCAAAATGCTTTCCAGAGGACTTCAATCAACACATCTTGATTAGAGACTCATTAAAAACACATCCGCCGCTAATTGCTAATTTTCACAGCTCAAGGAGAGGAAGAGCTAATTGGTTTTTCCTCAAATCCATGTTTCAGGCATTTTCTACTATATCGTTAGCTGGTTTTGAAACTCTGTAAAGAGGGAGTATCCGCATTTCAGCAGTATATCCTGATAGTTTTAATACCATTCACCACTTTCTACTTGTGAGAAGCAGGTTTTTCTGCAGTAGCAGGGATCAAGACAAAGTACCGCTCAAAAATAGAAGGAAATGTGTCTTGCTGTATCCAAAACATTTCAATGTTTTGAGATATTGTGTCTAAACAAACAAGCATACCAGTTTCACATAGAGACGGGAATAACAAGCTGTTCTATTTAGTGCAAAAAACATTATTTAAAATTATTACCGTTTGCAAATATTGACATAGGGAATTAGCTTTCCTTTTTACTCTGATGTTTACACTCATTATAAATGTTCCTTATTAGCGATGCAGTTCTACAAAATAAATTATTTAAGTACTTCTCTAATTCACACTGATTTTTTTTTTCCTTACACAATATAGTAAAACAGTATTAGGTAGATTTATGAAAAATTTTATAGTGAAGAGATGCTAGAAAAGTTTGGGAACCCCATGCATTTGATGAAACTACAGAACCATATACAGGTCCAAATTCTGCCTGTTCTGTAAATTCACTCCAGTAGCTTGCAGCAACTTTGACATGCTTTCAGTATCCGTGATCTTAGTAAGCCACTTCCGGTGGCCGAGTTCAAAAGCATAGGTTTCTGGCTGTTCGTCTGAAGTGGGCTCGTGTTCGAGTCCCTAGTGAGGTGTGGGTTCTTCTGTTTGTTGAATACCTCTGGCTCTGTCCGTTTGCTGGAACCAGTAGTCTTAGTTAGGGATGGGCGACTGCTTATAACCGTTAAAGTTGCTCCTAGTGGTCGTTGAACATTCTTTTCACATTGCAATAACACACATGTCTAATTTTTAAGACATTTTTGCTCCTAAATTGGCCTTTTGTTTTAATATACTTCATGAAGTTTTTCCTTTATTTAATAGTTTTTTCTCCAATTATCCTCTCGTTCCCTCTTTAAATGTTTCGCGTTCTTATAGTAAGTGCAAGCAATAGTCCAATTACTATCTTAGCATATTTTCTTACTCTCGCAGTAACTCGTTGCTGTCCCTTGGGAGGTCACTATTCCTCGATATTAGGATGAGAAGAGGCATGATCATTTGGCATTTGCTTCCTTTTTAAATCCTCTGCAGAAATATTTAGGTCAAAATTATTTGGAAGATTTTTAGTATTTTTGTTTGCGTTTTATAGGCTTTCACAACTTCGATTTTTGGAGTCTTCCGAGCTCACCTTCTAAAAATGTTCGGTCTCTGGTGCAAAAAGCGGTCTTGCTAGCACCAATCCAAAACTCGCTTCATTTAAATTTATTTATTTATAATATTTTATGGGACTTTGCTAGATTTTTTCGGGTAGATGGGGTTCAGAATAATTATTTTTTTTATTTTCACTATTTTATTTAAAGCTTCTGTTATTATTATTATTATTATTATTATTATTATTATTATTATTATTATTATTATTATTATTATTGTCGTTAAATCCTTGTTAGATGTAGAAGGACATAAGTGTTTCTAGTTTTATTCATTTCCTGTACTATTAGTAATGGCCATCAATTCCTCGTGATTGCTTTTATTGTAAAATAAAAAAAATATGGTAACAGAGCGGAAGTGCTGAACTGATGCGAAAGAGCCAATAGCGGCAGTTGTGTCTCAAATCTAGAATATTCTTTTCACGCGAGAAAAATATTTTAATTTTTAGCACCCTCGCTCCAAAGACGATAGAGAGCATGAAAAGCTCATTGTGTGATGTGACTGATGTATGTGTGTGCGAGCAAAATATTAATTTAGGTAAGAGTGCTTGACAATCTCACTTTGATTAAAAAAAGGGAAAGTTGTTTTTATAAGATGATAAAAGCTCTCCTTTTCAAATTAAGAGTGTGATAACAAAAACTGACACTACTATCAGCTTTTATTCCCAAGCGATTGACTTTGAATCACGTCAGTTAAACAAAGTAAAAATTTAAAGAAAACTGATCAACCGATGAGTATTTTTTAAAGTATTTATTGGACTGGTTGTTAGGAAGTTGGAAACGAGAGTTTTATTGTAGTGTTCCATGACACATATTAAATAAAGTCTAGTAAACTTGTTTGATGGAGTGTGGACGTAAAAATAAAATTATCAATTTGGAAACGATGGAAGTGAGGCTTTCTTTCCACCGCATGTGAATGGATAAATTTCTTTTGACCTCCTTTATTTACTCCTGTAAATCCACAAGAAAACAAAAGGCTAAACCATCTTTTATCATTTAAGTGGAAACAAACAATTTCGTTGTTGAGAAAGATCTGATTACCCCATTCAGCGATATCATAAGTTGTCAGCCATTCAGAAAATCTTTTTCATCTCCCCGAAAGAACTTTAAAATCATCTTCCTATTTCGAAGAAAAACACCCTTTTCTTTTCTCGTTTTCCTTCATAAATTAATCCGTACTCAGTTGTCAGAACATTTCCAGTACTGGATAACTTTGGTAAAGATTGCATTTCCTTTTAAAATCATGATCACCTCCTTTAAAATTTTCCTTTTCCAAATATCCTACTGCGTAAAAAGAAATATAGTCGTTTCCTTTCATTTTTACACTAAATCACACAGCAAAAGCAAAAAGAATTAAGAGCAACAGCCATGCTTCTCTCTGTATAGATCAGTGGTCTCAAACTCAGACCCTTGAAAGGGCCACTTTCTACTTTTGAACGAATTTTGTGAATATTAAAATATTTCTTATGAATAAATATCAACTTTACAAAGGTACACTAATAGCTTGGCACTAGAGAGGTATATTATTTCTAATTATCGGTAAATAGCAAAAACAAATGTTCCGTCAATCACAGAAAATAATCACTTTTATGAAACAATTATTTTCACTTAAATCTTAAAACAATCATATTTTACCAACTGAACACGGTACAGAAAATATTACATGTTCTGAGCAGAAACTTGGGCTCGCTATTCTGTCACTTATCGATATTTGCAATAATATCCATTGAACATGTTATCGACATTTGGAATAATATTTGGAATAATATATTTTGAACATGCTGCTTTTAAAAGTGAGCATAAGTGTCTGCCACTTAACTTATTCCTTTTAAGACATTTTACTTACTTCATTCTTGAAAACAACTGTTCACATGAATATATTGTTCCGAACATAGACAGAACCCGTGCAGCTAGGTAATGAATGTTTACGTGTTTGTCCTTTGAAACTAACTGGTGTGCAAAAATTAAGGACGAAGAGGAGAAATTAGCATAACAACGGAACGAGCAGGCAGAACGGACCGAAAAACCACTCAGGAGATAGACTAGGGTCCGGTACGGTAGGGCTGCGCATATATGCAGCATAACGTAGGGAGGTGGGAATGTCGGAAGGGTATAAAGCACAGGGGCGGTGTACGCTCGGCAATTCAGTGAAAGCTATTGCGCGGTGACCATCGGTTTGAACGACGTCGAGTTCCTGCCACCGTGTGATATGGCCAACAGGCAATCCAGTAGACGACATCTGGATGACTTTACCAGAGGTCGCGTCATTGGGAAGTTGGGAGAAGGTCGAAGTGTGACTAGTGTGGCCGAGGAGTTCGGGACCGCTTACGGCATCGTTTCACGAGCTTGGAGAGCATTTCAAACGACATGAACAGCTCTCCGAGAGTTCAGCAGTGGTCGTCCTTGAGCAACCACGGCGGCGGACGACCGGTATATTGTCCTACAGGCGAGAAGAGACAGATGGCAGACAGCGGGAGAAAATGCAAGGCACATGCGACAGAAAACTGGACGTCTGTTATCGCGTTTTACCGTGGCCAGGAGGCTGTACAAAGGTGGTCTGTTTGCACGACGACCAGCACGGTGTCTGCCATTAACGCCTGCTCATCGGAGACGGCGGTTTCTGAGGTGCCAGGAACACAAGAACTTGACACATCAGCAATGGAGTAAAGTTCTCTTTAGTGATGAGAGCCGATTAATATGACGAGCGATTCATGACGTATACACACCTGGAGAGAGCAGGGAACACACAATCACACCTCCAACATCATAAAAAAGGACCGGTTTGGAGGTGGCGGAGTTCTCGTTTGAGGCGGTATCATGCTTGGTAGCCGTACTGACCTCCACATCTTCCAAGGAGGTTCAGTCACTGGTGTCCGCTATTGTACTGAGGTTCTTCTGCCTCACGTGCTTCTGTTTAGAGGTGCTGTGGGTCCTGAGTTCCTCTTCATGGACGACAACGCTACACCTCATTGTACAGTGGCAGAGCTGTTGGAGAGTGAAGATATTCAACGCATGGATTGGCCCGCAAGGTCCACGGACCTACATCCAATCGAACACGTGTGAGGCCTTCTCGGGAGACGCTTGGCAGCCCGTCACCAGCCGCCAGCAACGATTCCGCAGCTGCGATTGGCCCTACAAGAGGAATGGGCCGGGATGCCTCAACAGCTCCTTGACAACCTCGTCCTCAGCATGGACAGACGTTGTAAATCCTGCAACGCAGTCAGGGGTGATCATATCTCCTACTAAAGACTGAAATTTTCTTGGCAGCCGCCTGTCACATGGAAGTTTCTGTCTTCTGTCCAGTTGTGCTCGAAGCTACCTTTTTCAATAAAGTGCCTTTGTATCCTTTGGATTCCTTGTTTGGACGGTTTTGCTCACTTGTCCCATATTCTAACATCTTGGGGATCTTATGGTATGATTTGAGTCGATGTGGAGCACTTCTGCATGACGTTACATTCGAAAAACCGTCTCGTCCTTAATTTTTGCACGCCAGTGTAACTGGTAAAACTGTGGCGTATTTCAGCTGTTGAATTTTTTTCTTAGAAAAGAATCAGACTGAAAGTCTATTAATTCGAGCTAAAGTTCTTCAGCTGCGTTGGCAGCATTATAGGAAAAAGGAGACTTGAATATAATTTGCTCAATATGTTTATACTCTTCGTAAATAAACTTCTTACTTATAAAGAGGATGGCTTTGGTAAGCAGCTTTTTTATTTTTATTTTTTTTTGTTTTTAAATTGGAAGTTCAACGACCATCAGGAGAAACTCTATGGGCTATAAGCAGTCGCCCGTCCCAAATTTAGGGCCACTGGGTTCAGAGAGAAAAGAGAACCATATATAACGAAGTAAATTTCTCCGTCATTTTTATCCGCGCCAGGATTCGAACCCGGGTCCCCTCATTCCGGAATAAGTTGCTTTACCAATTGAGCTACGCGGACGCTTTATTCTGATTCCTATCTGCCTTTATGTCGTGTGCGTCCTTCTGGCAGGTACGTCACATCTCCTGGTACGTTACATCATCTCCCCCTTATTTTTTTTTTATTCGAAGTGCTGGAGAAGGGATTCTCTTATTTTTCCTATCTCGCAGTGTGGAAATAACATCACACCATTGCGAGATTTTGAACGGGCGGGTCATCTGGATAATTCGGGCGCCATTATAACGAAGTAAATTTCTCCGTCATTTTTATCCGCGCCAGGATTTGAACCCAGGTCCCATTCATTCCGGAATAAGTTGCTCTACCAATTGAGCTACGCTGACGCTTTATTCTGATTCCTATCTGCCTTTATGTCGTGTGCGTCCTTCTGGCAGGTACGTCACATCTCCTGGTACGTTACACATAAGACCACAACATCCATGCCTCAACAGGATTCGAACCCGGACCGCTTTCGAACGAATGATCAGAAGCCATCGCTTAAACCACTTCCCCACCTGAGCGGCTTGCTAAGCATTACTATGTTTATATTATATTTAATATATTGTAATAACACTTGAAAAAAGGATATTTTTTTATTTTGTAATCGTTCATGCGGGCCGCAAAACAGTTGGTGCAGAGAAACAGAGAAATAATATTTTCTGCCATTTTCTGAACGCAATTTTGACCCCCTCCCCTTCTCTTCTTTTATTATTTCTTATCGCTGCTAGACAACGACCATTCTCTTCAAAAGTGCGACCACGATAGGGCTTTAAGGTATATTTCTCCCCCACTCCAAAACCCAGAGTTTTTTTTTTTTTTTAGGATTTCCATTAGCAATGCTATTTAGCTATATCGTATGTTTCAGTTTCAGTTTGGGTCAATTTTCCTCTCCATCAAGTACTTTTAAGACAAAATTGTGAACATATACATTTCCAAGTTGGAAGGCTTTCTTTCTCTAGCCTGTCTGGCCCTAACGCAGAAAACAACACAATTACTCGGCTTTTTGCACTGCCCATAAAACGCATTGAAACAAAAAGTGGGATATACTTGTGCTTGTTTAGTCGTCTGATAAAGGTCGGGGCAGGTATGACCCTCCAAACCTATCCCAAGCTGTTCTAACCGACTAGGATCTAACACATTTGGGTACGGTAGGATTAAGGGATTTTAGAATTTTATGTTACCGGCTGTTCGGCACCAACATTCGTCTGGACTCCATGTCTGTGGTCAAACTTCCAAGTTCAACATCAGCCCCTTTTCTGGAAGTAATTGTAAGCATTCAAGAAACATACGGCCAGAATTTTAAAAATGTAATGTAGTCGTCATTGGTCATTTAGACAAGAGGTACTCAGACAGAAGGGGTACATTTCTTCAGAGTGTTTTGCCTTTCTATTATGGTTATGTTTATGACAAAATGTTTGCAATATTTTTATCTGATTATTCCTAATGGAATTCATTTCATTCTTTTTTACTGTAAATTACTTTATCAATTTCTCTACTCAAATTAGCTCAATAAGGGTACTTACTTATTTTTATGATACCAGTTAATTGTCTAGTGATACTAATTAGGAAAAATACTTTCCCTGATTAATATCATTTAGAGAAACCTTATTCAGCCAATACTTTCTAGGCTGAATAAGGTTTTCCTAAATTTGGTTAAAATCTACAGTACTAAAAAGCTTTATTTAAAAACAATGAAAAAATCTTTCTATGAAGAAGTTAGTGCTAAAAATTTGAACTCTCAAGTTCTTTCACGTTAATAAATTACTTGCGCCATATTACTGTACATTTGGTACATCATCTCAAGATTTTCGTCCTTTTGTCGTTGGAATTTAAAATGTCATATTTACTATAAATGTTATATTTCTTATAAGTCTTCCTTTCCACAGATGTATTATGATGATAGCCTTAATATGGTGATCACGTAGCGAATATTCCTTGCATATTTTGTCGTTCTATGGTTCTCTTGTACTTCATCAGTAATTGTCTTCTTTTTGTGTACTCGGTTTTCTGCCATTCATGGAGCTCGTTATTCTACATTACCAGTGCAAGATTCCGTCTCACCATTAACGCTGAAGAGTACACTGAAGTGCCAGAAAAACTGGTACAAAGAGCTTATGCAAAATATATAGAAACGTCACCTATGCGCGTACTCGGTCGCGTCCGTCAGTGCGTATATAAAGCGATAGACATCCTCGCCCGCTGTCAGAGCTGTTTTCGGCATGAGAATGACAAGTAATAACGATTTAAGCGATTTTCAACGCGGTGTCATAGTTGGCGCTCGTGAGATGGGCCATAGTATTTCGGAGGTCAGAAACGAAGTTCGGATTTTCACGGACGACCATTGCAAGGGTGTACCGTGACTACAGGAATTCCGGCAACCCCTCCAACCTACGATACCAGTGTGGCCTTAAAAAGACATTGGGTGAACGTGACCATCGTCGGCTGTCAAGAATCCTTTCACGCGATAGGCGTGCAACACTCTCGCAGGTATCATCGGAATTCAATGCTGGAGCCTCAACAAGCATCAGCGTCCGGACTGTGCAATGCACCCTGCACGATATGTGAGCCGACGCCTAACTCGAGTCCCCCTTGATGGGTGCACGACACGTAGCTATGCGCCTCGCTTGGGCACGGCAACACAGCCACTGGACACTTGATGACTGGAAACAAGTAGTCTGGTCTGACAAGACGCGTTTCCAACTGTATCGGGCAGATGGAAGGATTCGTGTGTGGCGCAAACCCCATGAAGCCATGGATATCGCCTGTCAACAGGGAACTGTACCGGATGGTGCGGGATCCGTAATAATATGGGGTGTGTTTAGCTGGACTTCACTGGGACCCCTGGTACGTCTACAAACATCTGTGACCGGCCAAAGCTATGTGCACATTCTTTCTGACGAGGTACACCCGTTCATGTCCTGCATTCATGCTGATGGGTTGGGCCTGTTCCAACAGGACAATGCACCTCCACACATGTGTCAGGACGCCACATTATGGTTAGAGTAGCATTAACATGAGTTTGGTGTGTTGCCATTTCCACCCAAGTCCCCAGATCTGAACGTGATAGAACACATTTGGGATGCCATGCAACGCGCTATCGAACACAGGAATCCGAGACCTCGGAATCCACCCGAATTGTGGAACGCTCTGCAGGAAATATGGTGTGCATTGCTTACAGCATATTTCTGGCAGCTAGTGGAGTCCATGCCTCGTCGTATTACTGCACTCCTGCGCTCCTTTGGGGGACCTACCAAGTATTAGACTGATGTACCAGTTTTTCTGGCACTCCAGTATATACCTGAAGGTGTGAATCATATAGCAGAAAATAGAAATGTTTTACATGGAACGTGCAGAACTCTTACTGTTCGTGAAACACCTCATTTTTAACCCATATTAGTACCCAGAAAGGAGCATCGCATGGAAATCTTAGTCTACTAATTTTGTTGATTTGCTTCACTAGCGAACATACATTTTCTCCATGCTGAAAAGTAAAAAAAAAAAGATTAATTCAAAATATGGAAAACGGGGGGGGGGGGGGAGAACTGAACTCCCTTGAAATATGAAAATTAAATAAATCGCTACACCAACACCAAACAGAAGTCATCGCTCTTTCAACGTTTGTAAGTGAGTCACGGAAAAACTTTCATCTGCCGCCACCGGGGAATCGAACCCAGGGTCTTCCAGTTACGCGCCGGGTACGTTTACACTACACCACAGGGCCTCGAATTCCTCCAGACTCACATAAGATTAACTGTCAAACCACATGACAGGTTGCTTCATGGAGCTCCACACAATGCTGGGGATTCACAAAAGATGGAAAGCAGCAATTGAACAAATAACTAGGAGGTGAATAAGTAATTAATTCATACACTCGACGTGGATCAGAAATATTAAACAGAAGTCATCGCTCTTTCAACGTTAGAATTTTTCCGTGACTCACTAATTAACGTGGAAAGAGCGATGACTTATGTTTGGTGTTCCTCGGCAGATGCGAATTTTTCCGTGACTCACTAATTAACGTGGAAAGAGCGATGACTTATGTTTGGTGTTCCTCGGCCGATGCGAATTTTTCCGTGACTCACTTATTAACGTGAAAAGAGCGATGACTTCTGTTTGGTGTGTCTGATCCACGTCGAGTGTATGAATTAAATAAATCGCTTTATCAGAATACGTTTGATGGCGGCTGAGTTGCAGGATCACTATCGCTGGAGGAAAGATACCTTCCTACTAGCATGAAGAAACTATTTACCTTTTAGTATTCTTACCGTGGTCAACAATAAAATGTAGCTGCCCCACTCAAGAAGCAAAAGCTCACAAATTCCTTCTACTAAATACTTCTCCCACATATGGGTCGCAAAAACCACTCAAACTCACGGCAAAACAATGAACAGGAGGAATTGAAAGCTTTCTCTCTGTCTCATACAAAGATTTCTCTTCAGCACTGTTTTACATCAGCTAGAGGGATACATTTAGCGTACGCTCCCACATCAACAATGTTTATTCGCTCCCACATCAACAATGTTTATTCGCTCCCACATCTAAATTTGTTTCTTCAACAACGTTCCTTTACATTTTATGTTTCTGCGGGAAGAAAAAAGATGAAGGAAGAAAGAAAAAACAGAAAACAGAAACAGGATTTCTCTCTTCCCTGACCTTTAGCAGCAACAAGCGCAATGTCTGTGCGGTAGAGAATCATTGGGGCCGCTGTTGCTGCTAATTCACTTCGAGAAATAATTTCTTCTGGGTTATCCACCGTATGTGCTGTATCATTCCAATTTTCCTTTTTTTTAAAAGTGCAATACATGAATAAATAAGGTAAATTATTTGTGTTCATAAAACACAAAATAAATTTTTATAAGCCACCGAAAATTAAAATTCAGAGAATTTGCATCGTCCATTTTCCAGGAGAGGGGGGCTTGTTGTCTGAGCCTCCTTCTAGTCTCTGCTTTTGGTATTCCTTACAGCTTTCACAATGCTACTGAAACAGTTGTCAGGCCACATAAAGGTCGTCGCACAGAACAAAGAGTTTTGTGATTGCATTTGAAGGAACTTGAGCACTATCTCAAAATTACGCATTATTTTGAAGAATAAGATCATGTTTCACGTATTGGCAGTTAGTCACGACATTTTAGCCTCCTCCAGGAGTTTTAAAACAGCAACTTAATGGTCAACATCCTGTTTCGCGTTGAAGCCGAAATTCGAAACATGCACGAAGAAAACAATGGTGTTTAAATGAGATCCACTAAAATTAAACAACTGGTTGAGGTTGATCAAGTATAAAATTTATGGCCCGTTTGTGTTTGTTGTGAAAATATGTCCTGAGGTTAAGGCATCTAGTCGTGCTAGAGCAATTTCTGGAACAGTTGACTAAAGGACGAGGATTTACTTCAGCAAAAGCTGTCCTCCCATTTTCAATCATTTTGCATGTATTGCACATGATTACTTTAATTTATCCTTTCCAAACAGACACTCTGCAATTCATTACTACCTCGAAAATTGTCGCGTGATGGGGCATTAAGTCACAACTTTAGAGAACAAAGATCCGAAAAGGAAGAACCCGAGATTTTATCTGTCTCTCTTGAACGCATAGCCCCGGTAATGTGCAAAATGTTTCTTTAAAAACAATGCATCAGTAGAGGACATATTTACAAACGGAAAGTAATCATGCGGAATTTTAATGATAAAAATGAAATAAATCTCTTAAGACGTTTGTTCCTCTAATTTTTGAAGTCTTCTTCCCGAACATTGCATGTGCTCCTAAAATGCAAATTACTATACTCGGCAGTCTTTAATTTTTATACAGCATCTCTCTCTCTCTCTCCTCTTTTTTTTTTTTTTTTTTGTATCGATTCTTTATGTGATATGTCTGACTCACATCAGTTTATTTCCTGTATCAAGATACACTATATTGACAAAAGTCACAGGACACCTAGAAAAGAAACACAACATAGTATTTGTCGACATACATTAGTACTGTGTTGGTCCACATTTGGCCTTAATGCATACACTGAACCTTCGAGACATGGTTTCGAGAAGGTTTTGGAACACAGCGAAAGGTCTGCGCTTCCGTTCAGTACATAATGCTGCCGCTAACTGTTGCTTAATAGTAGGCCTTGGTTCCAAACTTCTTATGCAAGCACTCTAATTCATCCCATTGGTGCTCTATGGGATTAAGATCAGAGCTTTGTGCTGGCCAGTTCACACACGATACGGAATTATCGCCATACCACGCCGTAACTGTCCGTGCTTAATGGCTCGATGCATCATCCTGCTGGTACCAACAAGGCTCGTGTAGGGACGAGCGTATTCACCTCATTATGTGGATACGCCCAAAATTATGTTCCGTGGCTGTCCATGTCATAGGCGCCTCCCTCACAGCCAATAGATATATGAGGCTCGTTCCAAAGAACCTTCCCCAAACCAAGATTGGGTGAATGGATGAAATCCTCCCCGCTTTGTAATAATTAATCTGCGAATCAGGAAGATGGATCGAGACCGCTGAAACTCAAACAAGAATTGCCAATGTCCAAAAGTAATACACGAAGACTTAGTCAAACTCAACAAATTTTATTGGATATACCTGAGAGTTGAAAGTCAGTCCGTCCGTCGAGTCGCCGTCTTTGGTTGCAGATCCAAACGTCCGTTATCTCGTGAAAAGTTCGGAATTCGCCAACATTAACTTGGCGTCTCTCTCCTAACGCTATTCTCTAAAACTTGAGAGTCTTTCTCTTCTGAGATAAGACCTGTATCTCTCAGTTATCTCCTACCGTCATGTCGTATCAAAATTCAGCTCTGACCTTTGTCTTCACTGTCTCGAAAAACTATATCCTTCCGAATATCTAGAGATATCCGTGAGAGTCTCTGGATATGAGACCTATATCACGGGTACGATAACTCCGAACAACGTCTCGTTACTCTTCGGTACGCGACCGACATACCGGACCCCTACCGTCCGGGTCCGCTCGCACTCAACTCCCCTGGAGTTATGACTCCAAGAGAACTTACCTCTCTCCTTACCGAAAATAGACCAACTAACGCTTGCGTTCACTTCTCTTTCTCTCTCTCTCTCTCACTCTTCGCCTCCGCCGCACGCACGTCACTTCCGCTTCCTTGCCTTGCGGGCGTCTCTCTCTCTTTCTCTCTGCTGACGCCTACGTCATGAGATGACCAGGCGTTTTTCTATCTTCACGTCCGTTGAACGCGCCCATTCTATTTACGAACTATCGGTTCCTCACGAGATAGCCGGCCCGTTTGCTGTACATCCGTTAGCTGCGCTCTTTTGGACAGACTTAACTTACTTCAAAGTACAGCAACACATTAAGCAAAATATACACTGCTACATACATGCAATAACTAATGGTTAGCTTGCCAGACATCCTGGCGTCTGCTCTTATCTGACAATGTTTGGCGGATGTCGTTAGCTTAATGACTGATGGTTATCTTGCTTGGGAAAAAAGTTTTTCTTTCTCCGAGCGTGCGAACCCCAGTCCTCCATCGTATCACACAAATAACCCGAAAAGTTCTAGAACTACCCATTTCTTCTTTGTCTATTGGACCACGTTTTAAGGTTTGTTAATAACCATATACATGGATGTTCGCATCATAAGTCCACATAGCACACATTGGTTTAATATTATGTAGGCATAATGTTCCCATCATTAGTTCATTAATATATGTATTTCCTGTTTATACAGGTATAATATTTATGTGATTATCGCACACGCATAAATAATGCTTCCGCTCTTACAGCTCGGTTCCATAGTATTGCCACAGAGTTGGTAGGGCATAAATGTCCAGAATATCTAGGTAGACGTGGTGGTTAACAGGTTTGTCCATGATAACCAATGGGCCTGGACCATACCACGAAAAACACCCCTGCAAGAGTGCATTGACAGCTCCAAACTTGACCTTAGGAACAGTACACTGTAGTAAATGGCGTTTCCCCGGCTGCCACCATACTCACGCATGGACCAGTTTCTATTGGTCTACGGTCCACGATTAAGGTTCTTTACACGATGCGAAACGACGAGTAGCATTCCGAGTGGAGATGAAAGGCTTATGAGCAGGCACACGACCACGATGACCCATGGAATGAAGTTCTCTGCAAATTGTACGTACCGAGGTTCTAGCATTTTTACTCACCTGTACACTGAGGTCTTGTGCAGTACTCCGTCGATTAGCTGCAACGATTCTCCTGAGGCTTCGGCATCTTCTAACACTGATTTTCTTTGGTCTGCCGGTACGTTTTGCTGCTTCAGGCACACCATGTGTTTTCGATTTATTCAGTACATACAAAACAGTTGACTTGGGTATGTTTAAACGCCTCTCGGTTTCTCTTATGGACAACTCACTAATATAACACCCAACCGTCTTTCACTTCTCAAAGTCAGTTCTCTCTCGCCGCGACATTTTCCCTCAACTTCACAGTGCGATATGATTGCGGTCAGCTGCAGGCTTGTTTTTATACCGTTTGCAGCTGTACCGCGTATCTTAACAGCGCAGCGGATCCGTTCATTTGTTTTTGAAGGGGTGTCCGGTGACTTTTGTCAATATAGTGTATTTTAGCCAGTACTACAACAATTCATCTTTATTAAATCAAAACCCTTCCTAGAAATCTGTACGAGCCTCGACCCAACCCCAGGACTAGACTGTTTTTTTTTTTTTTTTTTCCTTCTAAAATTTCCTGGCTTGGAAGAGGACCAAGCCTGTACTGGAAGATTTACCATTTTGCTTCTGCACACAGACACACACAATACAAAATATTTTTGTCGCACGAAACGAAGAATGACTTGTTGAAGAAATTATATGGCGAAGTACACTGAAGAAAGCGGAAGATCCTAACCAGCACAGGATACTTTGATTAATTGCATCTGAAACCGACTGGCATGCTGTAAGATGGTGAGGGTCTGAAACAGGACGGTTTATTTCTTTAAAAATTCAAATCAAGTTCCATTTTCCCTTTTTTAGGTATGGTGATTAAAATACGCGGTTTTTTTTTCTGAGAAATGTTTACAAGAACAGAGTTTTCAGCTACACGAAACCAAAACCAAAACGATCTTCCGGCGCCATTCGTTGCTACAACGGAGATGAGGAAGTTCGAAGAATTTCTTTACATATCTTTGATATGTAGCCTACCTCTTTTATACCTAAGTGTAGAACAGAAAAAGCGTTTACATGCATGGAACAAAGTATTTAGTCAGGTTTAAATCTCATCTGTGGGGGTAATTCCTACGAGAAATGTCACTGCTCTATGCGTGGCTTTCCTCTTATTCCTAGGGTAAGTCAGTTCAATAGAGAAGCTTTGTTTCTTTACAGCAAAGAGGTCTTCAACCTTTTCTGAATTGCAGACAGCAGGTGGAATAGTACTCACAGTCCACATGAAAAAAAAAGTGAAACTGTATGTATTCATTTTGAATATCTATTATTTCAGAGATTTTGAATCCTAAACCTTCACATTTGGAAAAAAGAAATGGCGCAGTTAACATGATATCTATGTTACGAAAATGTCCGAAGTAGGTATTTGATATACACTGACGGAAAAAAAAATCCCAACACCACGAAAAAATAGTTGTAGAGGAATGAAATAGCGGCAATACATTTGTATAGGTAACATATTTAATCGATTAAGGTTTCAAGATCACAGCTTAATGTAAGCGCGAGAAGAGCCATTTTAAATGTGAAATGCTGGTACATTAATAACCGGTGTAACCGCCAGAATGTTGAATGCAAGCACGCAAACGTTCGTGCATTTTGTCGTACAGGTGCTGGATGTCAGTTTGTGGGATGGAGTTCCATGCCTGTTGCACTTGGTCGGTCAATACAGGGACGGTTAATGCTGATTGGGGGTGACGCTGGAGTTGTCGTCCAATGATGTCCCATACGTGCTCGATTGGTGAAAGATCTGGTGATCTAGCAGGCCACGGCAACATGTCAACACTCTGTAGAGCATGTTGGGTTACAACAGCGGTATGCGGGCGAGCGTTATCCTGTTGTAAAACACCCACTGGAATGCTGTTCATGAATGGCAGCACAACAGGTTGAATCACCAGACCGACGTACAACTGTGCCGTCAGGATGCGTGGGATAACCACGAGAGTGCTCCTGCTGTCATAGGAAATTTCTCCCCAGACCATAACTCCAGGTGTAGGTCCAGTGTGTCTCGGCCTCAGACAGGTTGGTTGCAGGCGCTCACCTGGCCTCCTTCTAACCAACACACGGCCATCACTGGCACCCAGGCAGAACCGGCTTTCATCGGAAAACACAACAGATCTCCACTCCGTCCTCCAATGAGCTCTAGCTTGATAGCTTGACACCACTGACGTCGCAAACGGCAGTGGTTTGGAGTAAGTGGAATGCACGCTACAGGGCGTCTGGCTCGGAGCTGTCCTTCAAGTAACCAATTTGTAACAGTTCGTTGTGTCACTGTGGTGGCAACTGCAGCTCGAATTGCTGCCGCAGACGCGGTACGATGCGCCACTGCCATACGCCGTACACGGCGGTCTTCGCTCTCAGTAGTGCCACGTGGCCGGCAGGAACCCGGTCTTCTTGAGGCAGTACCTTCCCTTGACCACCACTGCCAACAATCATGCACATTGGCTACGTTCCTGCCAAGTCGTTCTGCAATATTGCGGAAAGAAAATCCACCTTCTCGTAGCCCTATTACACGACCTCGTTTAAACTCCGTGAGCTGTTGATAATGGCTTCTTCGTCTTCTTAAAGGCATTCTTGACTAACATCAACACACTACGTCGAATCTCAACGATAACTAAAGCTCACGCCCTTTACAGCGCGTATTTACAGGAAACCTGCTTTTCATGTTCCAAGGGGCGCTACTAGCGCCACACGTATGCGCCGAGCGCGAAATTTGCATAGACGTCATCTTACAGATGTACTTCTCACCGCCTACCAACTGTCGTTTATCTAACACAACCCCTTCTTGGTGTTGGGATTTTTTTTTCCGTCAGTGTATGTACATTTTTCAGAACACTTTTAAAATTTCTGTTACATAAGCCTTATCACAGCATAAGCTCATAGGGTATTTGGAGATTCAAAGACCATTATCCAGTGTACCTGGGATATTCATTTCTCCATTGTGAAAATGTAACTTTTTTTTTTTTCCATTTTAGAATTTCCTTTATGGACGTCCCTCGAGTCATTAAAAAAGGGCTCCGCGGGCCGGTCAGACTTTGATCTAGAGGAAGCTTTGCAGAGGGGCAACTAAGCATTCTTGCGCCCCGGGCAAACCACAAAATATTGCGCCCCATTTATCATTTTTTATTACGATCGCTATGAATAACTGTAAGGGATATAAGCAGCCGTCTGTACCTAATTTACGGCCCCGTGTTTTAGGGGATGGAGAGACAGCTAATGTAATAAGACAAAAACACCATTTATGGCTCCATAGGGACCAGAGATGGAAACGGGTCAGCGAGTCAAAGGGTCAAAAATGTTTTGCGGTGTAAACGGGTAGGGTCAAGGTGTTCCTAACCCGATTTCGAACCGGTTTTATTTCCGCTTTATGTTTTGAATAGGAAATTTTTTTTTCAAAGAACTCTTCAGAGGTCTTTGAAGTCCATGGATTTCAAACCAAGGGATATTTACGAGCACCTGTCACCACGCCTACGGTGGTACACAAATTCGACAAGACTGCGCTACAGATAAAAAAAATAATAATAACAGTGATAATAATATACATCATACACAATCTTTTGTGTTACTTAAATAACATACACCATATACACTGAGTGGCCACTTTATTATGACCACCCCTCAGTACTTCGTTGGGCCACCTTTTGCCTTTAATACTGCGTCGATTCTTCGTGGCATGGACTCCACGAGATTTTGATACGTTGTTTCTGAAATCTGAGACCATGCTTGATGAATAGTACTTTCCAGGAGTGTGAGATTGCAGGGTTGTGGATCCAGCTGTCTGATGGCTCGTTCAACTTCATCCCACAAATTCTCACTGGGGTTGAGATCTCAAGATTGTGGGGGCCACCTAAGCAAAGTAAACTCGCCGGCATGTTCCTGAAACCAATCCTGTACAATACGAGTAATCTGGCAGGACGCATTATCTTGTTGAAAGTAGCCATTGGGATAAACCATCTATATGACAGGATGCACTTGGCCCGCAACGATGTTTAGATATGGTGTTCCAGTCGGACGTTGATCAACACGAATTAAAGGGCCCAAAGCATGTCAGGAAAACATTCCTCAAACCATAACGTTGCCTCCACCAGCTTGAAAGGTTGTAGCAATGCATTTGGGGTCCATGCTTTCGTGCTGTTTCCGCCAAATTCTCACTCGGCCATCGGCATAGTGCAACGCAAAACGCGATTCATCGGACTACATAATTTATTTCCAATTATCGACTGTCCAATCCTTGTGCTCCTGTGCGAACTGGAGACGTTTTCTCTTGTTAACTGCAGACAGCAAAGGTGTTCGAACAGGCCTTCGGCTGCCATATCCCAACCGATGCAGTGTACGGCGAACAGTGCTTGCAGGGATCATTTGAGGGGATCCTTGATTAAGATGGTCTGTAATTTGCTGCACTGTTGCCTTTCTGTTGTCTGTTACCAGTCTGGACACTCTCCGTTCCGCCAGAGCAGTCACTAGTCGATGACGACCACACGTTGCACATAGAGACCCAGTTTTTTGGCTGACAGTCCAGTCTTTAAACACTTTAACAACAGCTGCTCTGGAACATTTCACGAATGCTGCGGTTTCGGGGATACTCGCTCCATGGCTCCGAGCCCCTACAATCATCACACGTTGAAAGTCCGTCAAATCGCAGTTTTTACCCATCTCGTCAATAAAAAATCACTTCTACTACTGTCGTAAGCACTAAGCTTTCCCTTTTTATACTAGCTTCGCCATCTGGCGGCAACAGCGTGCAGCCATAACTCATTTGCTTAAAACTGTGAGGTGGTCATAATAAAGTGGCCACTCAGTGTATAATATATTCCAGTTAATTTGGGCATGAGTTAATGGGACAAACATTTATTTGGGACATATCTCGAAGAACATCCCGAATTAGCTCTTTGGGGTAAAAGTACAGTAGATTCCAGTTAATTGGGGCAGCCGTTTATTTGGGGATAATTCTTGAACATTCCAAATTAGCTCTTTGGGATAAAGGTACAGTAGATTCTGGTTAATTGGGACATCGGTTAATCAAAGCAACCATTTATTTGGGACAATTCTTGAGAAACATCCCAAATTAACTATTCGAGATAAAGTTACAGTTGATTCCGGTTAATTGGGTCATCTGTTAATCGGGGCAGCTGTTAATTTGGGGAAATTCTTGAAGAATATCTCAAATTAGTACTTTGGGATACAGCTTCGCATAATTGAGGCAGCCGTTAAATTATGTAAGTGTTCTAGCCTCGGTGTGCCTCAATTAACCCGAATCTACTGTACAATATTGTGCGTTACTAGCTGTCCAGCAAGTAACACAAAAGATTGTAAGGGTGCAAAATATCTTCATAAACTATTCATGAATAATATCATAATTGAGGTCCTACTATTAATAAAGAAAAGTTTCTGAGCACAATCTAGTTTGCGGAGATGGATTCCAGGAATTGCAAAATAAGTCCAACGGCAAAGTTTAAATAATTGGGATCAAATGTTACAGATCATGGATCATTAGATGAGGAAATAGAAAGAGGAATTACGGAATGGAAGAAAGTCTTTGGAATGGGGGATCCGCAGTAAAAACAAACAGTGTGGAAAATCTATGCCTTAAAGCAGTAAAAACATGGAAAACCAAGAAGCGCAAACAAAGCAAATTGCTTGTTATATGGACTTTCGGCGACGAGCGGTAAAGCATCAAGAATAGGAAATGTAGATGTCGATAAAAGCTTAACTGAAATTATCAAGAAGACCCAACTGATGTAGTACGGACATGCTAAGCGTGTGAATTGGGTTGGGGGGGGTTGCCTGAAGTGATTCTGGAATGAGACCCCGAGGGAAGAAAAGAAAGATAAAGAAATTCTGGATGGAGAAAATGAGAATTACAAGATTTGAGAGATGAGGCTTTGTAAACAAGAGTAAATGGAGGGGAAGAAATTGACTAATTTTATGACATGTTTTGGATTATGGGAAGCCTTGCGCTGTGGGAAATTCAATAAAAACGCAAGTAAAAGAAACAATACACCGGATTTCACTTTTCGCACTTCCATGCTTTCTTTATCTATGCTGCAAAATAATTCTTAATGGCGCGTTGCTTACATTACTTTTTTATTTTCTCACTTAACTACTGCGGCTTCGTAAAAATTTTATTGTTTTAAAATTTGGAGACAGATAGCAAAGGAGCAACTTTGCATTTCGTGCAACATTGCTCGATTCGAAAGTCGCACAAGATTCATTTGATCTTAAATAGGCAACTGACTTTCTTCCTTTTGTTTTATTTGACGTCTATATCCATACGAGCAGGGGTTCATCTAGTAATTTCAAATTGCGGGGTGCTGAAAAAGAATGGGGTAGTGTTCGAAAAGTTTGACGGGAGACGAGGATTTTCATAATGAAATTGTTTAGGCTTTAAACCTAGGATTAAAAATGGGAAAAACTTCAAAAAAGGGAGAACTGTTGACTGATTTATACTTAAAACCCGGAATCTCTTTTTTTTTCAAAGCTACACACGGTCATTTTGTTTTTGTGTTGTTTTTATTTTTTATCTTTCGTGTCTGAAAGCTTTCCTAAACAAGGCAAACGCAATTGAATATCAACATGTCTGCCTGAAACAGCAGATATTGATATTTTCAGAAGTATTGTGCATGCTGAAACGATTCAGAAGTATAAGACTGAAATGAAAGATGCGTGCATACTTTTTGCAGTTGCAATGAATTATTTTAAACATACGCTTTAAAACTCTTTAACCGGCTGCATCGAGTTGACTCGGATTAGCAAAATTGGGTGAAATCAGCTTATTTGATAACTAAGAATTGCTAAATAATTCGCTGTCTGAGAAATGGTCCAAACGCGGCTGGAACGAGTGAACCAGTGCATCGGGAACCATTGCTTGCCCATTATCTTTGTTATTCAAAGTGGCCATTTACGGTGATGATGGGCACTAATCCTTTCTTGCTGATAACTTGCAACGAACTACGGAGGATGTTCAGACATTTTTAGAACGATCTTCCAGCAATATAATTAATGTTTAAAATAAAATTATTCCTCTCTTAAATGTTCTATCTGATACCCCTTTCTCTGGACTATGAATCTACATCTAGATTTCCAAGACAACAGGGCATTTCTTAAAATTGGTAGTGGTATTTTATTCCACTCCTCTTCCACTACTTTCACAATAGCCCATTGGTGACACACCAGGGGACTTTGAAGGAATATGAGCAAAAGTTGTAGACTTGATACTCGTCTCTATTTTAGGCCTGAACGCTCGTTTTAGCAGTCCGAAGGCACAATAATCCATTGGTGACACACCAGGAGACTTTGAAGGAATATGAGCAAAAGTTGTAGACTTGATACTCGTCTCTGTTTTAGGCCTGAACGCTCTTTTTAGCAGTCCGAAGGCACAATAGTCCATTGGTGGCATACCAGGGGACTTTGAAGGAATATGAGCAAAAGGGATACACTTAATACCCGTTTCTGTTTTAGGTCAGAGCGCTCTTTTTAGCAGTCTAAAGGCACAATAGTCCATTGGGGACACATCAGGGGACTTTGAAAAAATATGAGCAAATAAATAAACTGACAACCTTTCTTAATAAAGGTTGTCAGTTTATTGTTTTTTTCAGACAATTTAAGCGATTACGCGTTTAGATCATTTCCATAACGGTAAGTCAAGAGGTATTCTTGAATGAAGATCTTTCAGTTATTCGTGCAAAGTGCTGGTATTAGTTAAGTTTAAGATCACGAAAAGAGCAGAAAAATCATCTTAAACATGAATGTTTTCCTACGAAACATCATTTGAGTGGAAGCTTTGACTCAGTGAAGTGACAGAAAAGTTGCATTTTTCAGTCATTATTAAACTCATCTTATCAAATTAAAAATTTATTTTCTGTATCAATACTTTCTTTAAAGACACGTACCTACGCTTCTGTAAATAAAAATAGCAGTACAATTTTTATGTGCATTTGGAGATTTGATAAGTAAAATTTTTGAAAAATGATAATTATCATCTGACGTTTTCTATATATAAAATTCCATGTTATGTCATAATTATGAAATTCACTAATGTTAATGAAATACAACGATACTTCACAAATATTTTATTTTTTGTGTCGACCAAGGTTTCGCTGGGCGGCAGCTTCTTCATGACACGTAAATCTCACATGAAGAAGCTGCGCCAGAGACCAGCGAAACTTTGGTCGACACGAGAAATAAAATATCTGTGAAGTAACGTCGTATTTTCTTAATATAATTTTCACAACGCTTGTAGTCTTCAATTTTTAGTATGAAATTCATTTTTGTAGAAAGACCTACTCATTGATTAAGCGCTTTTCATTTCATATTTACAGGGTGCCCAGTAAAGTCCTTTCTCAGCCCCGTAACTTTCGTACGCCGACAGCTATAGCCTTAAAAATGGTGTCTAGGTATAGTAAAGTGGCTATGCGCTATTCGATGAGATAGCTTACAACGCCTCCTAGCGGCAAAGTCAGGAGTTAGGGTGCCGATCTCGAAAACTATACGAGATACGGGAAAATAGTCAAATACAAAGTTGTAGAGCAGCATCGATTTAGTACGAAAAGACACCTTGCGCAAATGAATGCTAAGGATAGAACGCGTACAACGCTAGTTTGTTTGTTTGTTTGCGATGTCGAACACTACTACGTCACGAAACGCATCCGAAAGGAGATAATATCGCCTTCCGCAAAGCACTAGCCCGACTCGTGGTAGTGTAACTTCGTCATGAACAAATTAGAGGTCCAGTCAACGTTTCTTGCCGACATTATTTGAACAGATGAGGCGTGTTTTAGGCGTAATGGCGTCTACAATAGGCAGAACACCCTTTACCTCGACGCTGGAAAATCCTGCACGTGGTCTACCAGTTCGTCATCAGGTGCTGTGGTCCATTAATGTTTGGTGCGCCATTTTCAAAGACAGCCTCGTCGGACCTGTGTTTTACGAGGGTACGTTAGCGTGAGTCCGATACTTGGAGCTGCTGCATTACGTATTACCCGATCTTTAGGAAAATCTGCCGTTGCCTCAATTGAGAAGTATTTGGTTCCAACATGACGGCGCCCCTCCGCACCAGCCAGGAAACGTACGAAGGTACTTGGTCGAGGCATTCGAGCAACAAATCATCGGCTATGGTGGTTGCGTAGAGTGGCCTGCACGCTCACCGGACCTTACCATATTGGACTTCTTCCTGTGGGACTACCTCAAAGAGCAGGTGTATCAGACCCCTCCGACAACGTTGCAGGACCTTCGACGCCGTATATTGTTCCAGCGTGTCACCTGACATGCTGCAAAATGTGTAGCGTTAGATTCAATCTAGGGTCCAAATGTGTATTGCGCCTGACGGAGAGCACAATTGAGCACCGACAGTAAATGTGCTTAGTGACAACTAATTGCTCCTTTCTGACGCGTTTCGTGACGTAACAGTGTTCGACACCGATAAAAACAAACCAACGTTGTACGCGTTCTATTCTTAACATTCATGTGCACAAGGTGTCCTTTCGTACTAAATCGATGATGCTCTACAACTTTGTAGTTGACTATTTGCCCGTATCTCGTATAGTTTTTGAGATCGGCACGCTAACTCCTTACTTTGCCGCAAGGAGGCGCTGTAAGCGATCTCATTGAAGAGCGAAAAGCCACTTTATTATACCTAGACACAGATTTTATGGCTATAGCTGTCGGCGTTCGAAAGCTAAGGGGCTGAGAAAAGGACCCTGTATAATAACTTCCTTTCCCCAAATTTTATAATATAAAAAATTAGTAAAAAATATCAAGTTAATAATACTACTCACTTTTGACAAATAAATGTCATGTCATTACTTGGTGGAAAACTGTGTAGGGAAAGTCGCCGTGAATAAATAAACACAAAAAATTGAAGCCTGATGGCGTGCACTTTCATGTAGCTTATCTTCGTCTGGTAAGACAACTGTCCCTTCCTATGCAGAATCCCGGGTGCTCTAAGTTTATTTAACACTATACAAAATCATTTCGCTAAAGAAATTATTCACACAAAAAATTAGAGCATCTGTTTCCACCATATATGTATATACACTATCTACCAACAAGTGATTGGACATCCCTGCAATCGACGATATCTGCGGTCCTGATACACGTCACGGCCGCCGCCGTTAAATATCGTGTGGGAAACAACAACGCAGCCAGTCGCATGCAAGATGCCACGCAGTTCGGAGCTCTCTGATTTCGAGAAAGGTGTAATCGTCGGGTATCACAGAAATGGCCGATCCATACGTGACATATCCAGCGAGTTGAGGTACCCAAAATTGACAGTGGCCTACGTGGTTGGCAAGTGGAAGATGAGAGGTGACTGTCGGAATGTGCACCGACCCGGCAGACCCACAAAACTGGGAGTTAGAGACCGACGGGTGCTGGCCAGAGAAATTCGGAACAACCGCATCAAATCGATGGGCCACATCCGCGAGGAGATGCAACAGGCATCCGGGAGTGTACTTTCGATGAATACCATCCGTAAGGAAGTCCATCTGCTTGGTTATCATGGACGTGCTGCCGCCCACAAGTATAGCGCTACTCGGCTAACGTGGTGCAAAGAATGTCGACAGTAAACCGTTGAACAGTGGAAATCGGTTCTCTGGAGCGACGAATCAAGGTTCACCCTCTACCATTCGGATGGCAGGGTCTGGGTTTGGCGTCTGCCTGGAGAACGCCTCCTGCCGGAATGTATTGTGCCAACTGTGAAGTTTGGCGGCGGTAGAATTATGCTATGGGGGTGTTTCTTCTGGTATGGCACGGGACCCATGGTCGCAATTCCTGGTAGAACTCAACGCCGAGACCTACTGCACCATTTTGGATGACCATGCGCTTCCTACGTTGTGGCAGTTTTACGGGTGGACCCATGTTACTTTCAGGATGACAATGCCACCTGTCATGTTGCGAGGTCCATCATGGCTTGGTATGGTAACAATAGGATTAAGCGAATGGACTGGCCTGCGCAGAGCCCGGACCTTGACCCTATCGAGCACCTCTGGGACGAGTTGGAGCGTCGACTTAAGGGTGCCGCCACCGTCCGAAATCGATGAAGGAACTGACCAGTCTTCTCCAAGCCGAGTGGAAGAAAATACCGCTAGCCGTCGTACAACGCCTGGTTGAGAGTATGCCCCGGAGGGTTGCTGCTGCAATCGCCGCTCGTGGGCTCCACCAACTATTGAAGGTGAATAAACTTCGTTTTCCTTTGCTATCACAGGTGTCCAACTACTTGCTGGTAGATTGTGTATATACCGATGATCCATTGCATTATGATCACCTACCTAATAAGCTGTAGGACCCCATTTAGCCAGCAAAACAGCGGCCACTCGGCGAGTTATCGATTCCATGAGGTGGCAATAGGTGTCCTGGGGTATCTGGTACCATAATGCCGACAGCAGGTCCTCAGTTCCCGTACATTTCTGGGTGGTGGTGATTTAACGCGAACCCGCTTTTCCAAGTCGAACCACAAATGTTCGATTGGGTTAATGTCAAGTGAATTTGGAGGACAGGGCATTAACAGAATGTCACCAGAATATTCCTCGAACCACTTCTTGATGATTCTGGTAGTGTGGCATGGTGCATTATCTCGTTGGTAATGGCCATCACCAGCAGGGAACACAGCTGCAATGAATGGGTGAACTTGGTCCGCAACGATCAAATACCTGACTGCTCTCAGGGATTGTGCTATTGGAATACTGGGGCCTAAAAGTGCCCCAAGAAAATATCGCCCACAGCATAACACGGCCACCGTTTCGCCCAACCGTGCGTCCAAGTGCCATAGCCTCCGTTGGTAACCGGCATATCCGCGCGCGGCCGTCTATACGTGATGCACCAGGAATCTTGATACGTCAGACTAGGCCACTTTCTTCAAATCATCCATGGCCCAATCTCGATGATCATGGGCCCATTTCATGCGTTGTTGGCGAAGACGTACAGTGAGCATGGGGATCCGGCTGGGTCTTTGGATGCGCAGGCCCATGCGCAGAAGTCTGCGATTAATTGTGTGCTGTGACACGTTGCCCTGAAAACTACCGTTTTAGCTGCGGGTGATTTGCTGTACTGTGGCCCTGCGGGAAGTTGTGAACAATGCGAGACAGTCTCCGCTCCCCTCTGGCATCAGTGAGCTGCGGACGACACACGGTTGGAAGACACACGTTTGGATGACACACGGTTGGAAGACGGTTCGTCGTTCGGCCATCTGTGCACCACTTTTGATACGTACTCACTACAGCGTCACAATTTGTCCTTTATCAAACTCCGATAAATCGGCAGCTTTTCTTATTCTGACTCCGAACACACACACTACTAACCAAAACCCGGTTCTCGGGCTGTATATTTACTGTTCTTCTGTGAACTTCATCTACGCCACCGTTCGGTCTCCAGGGGCGCTCATTTCTCGAGCCTATAAGTGATTACAATGGGAAAAATGCAAATAAATACTAGTTCATTAGGAACACGTAACTACAACTTATTGCGCCGCCCTTGGTCTGCAGAATAACTTGTATTCATCGTTTCTGAATAAGTACTAGAGGCTGGAAGCTTCGTGCAGGAATGTCGTACCATGCGGAAATGATTGAGTTGCGCAAATACTGCAATTTTGACGGTGGCGCACAATATTGCAACGAGTAGGCCATTTCACCTCATCCTAGAGATGCTCAATGGAGTTTCAATTCGGGAACTGTGTAGGGCATTGAAACATGGAAAACTGGTTTGTGTGTTTCTTGATTCTTTTGGTAACAAGCCTCGTGAGCTGGTGCTTTATTCTACTGGCCCTGCCCATGTTCACGAGGAAAATGTTACGGAGTTTTCAGAATTCATTCATTTTCAAGAAAATGGAAATGTGTGTAGTGGATCTCTTCGTCATCAGCATAAAGAATTGACGACGCTTTCAAGATGCTGTCAGCAACGGTCATTAGTAGAGTTGTGAAACAGCGTTTTCAGGCAATCGAGTTTAATTCCTTGGCTAAGTATTTTATTGTTATATTGCTTTATGCGGCGATCAGTACATTGTGATCTAAAGCGCCATCAGAGTAGGTAATAAGTTTATTGCTCTTCACGGCGACAGAGGAACACGAAAAGAAATAGCTAGGGTTCCAACAGAGGAAGGGCTAAGAAAACAGTCTAACACGGAGATCGAGAGACATCAGACTGGAAAGCCCATTTGGGGAGTAAGGTGTTTTCTGGCCTCCGAAAGGCGAGAAAATTAAAAGTTAAATTGGAGTCGTAGCAAAAAGAGGGAGTAATTAACAAACGGGATAAATAGCGAGAGAAGTAAGATCTCTAAGAAGAAATCTGAGACTATTCTAGGACAAACCAACAATGAGCGTTTGCTAGTAATAAAGAACAGATTTAATTCTACAAGTGCATTTAATACTTTCTTCGTAACATTCAATAAGATAGCTCGAATAAATATCGAACACGAACGGGAAAGTAAAGGCCTGTTAACAAAGACTTGCTGCTCGTTAACGATAACACGTTAAGAATAAACCGTAGCTATGAAGGCATGTATTTGGTTGACATCGGTCTTCAGATACGCCGTGGAATTCAGATGTCCATCGGGGGATAAGTTCGTGTAGTGAAATCATTTCCAGATCAGCTCACCACTGCCACATCCGCCTATACTGTTGACATCTGACAGGATGGCTCCACAGCTTCATTCTGCGTGCGCCAGATTTGGACCTTGCCATCTACATGATGCAGAAGGAACCTTGATTCGTCCGTCTAGGTTACAATTTCCCAGTCCTCAACGGTCGAGTGTCAATTTCCACTGAGGCACGCTTCCGTGTTCTGTGCTGACAACATCAATATTCGACATGGTAGTCAGCTGTTGTACCCCATTCTCGATGTGGTGCAATAGGTGGTGCGTAACGAGATGACCTTCAGCACGCCAATGTTGAATTGGTTCAGAATCTTTTAACGCCCACCTTTTGAGCAACTCGGTGGGCTATAAGCAATCGCTCGTTCCTCATTTAGGGCCACTGGTTCAAGGGAAGGGGAAGTGCCTTAAGACAAATACAAAATCCATGTCTCACAGGATTCGAACCCGGAGCCATCTCGGACGAATTGTCAGAAGCCAGCGCTTAAACTACCGCGCCACTGCGGCGGCCCAGTGTTGAATCCTGCAGTTATTTTTCGGGTAGTGGCCCTTCTGTTCGCTTCTCCCAAGTCTCCTTTTAATCCTCTGATCCATCAGCTATTTTTGTCCAGAGAACAACTATTATGAAAAGTTTTTTTTTTTTTACTTGTTACATAGTTAACGGTAAAACCTTGCTACAGATACGTGTGAAAATCCTTGGAGGAAGTAGTTCAAGAGATGCTCGAGCCTGGCGCCATCTATCATGCCATGTTCAGAAGTCGCTTAAATCATTAATACAGGCATCTGACGTGGAACAGGAACATCAGACAGAAGCCATTGCTCTTTCCACGTTTATAAGTGAGTCACGGAAAAATTCGCCTTGGCTGCCACCATGAATCGAACCCAGGGTCTTCCAGTTACGCGCCGGATATGCTTCCACTGCACCACAGTGGCCTCAAATTCCTCCAGATTCACATACACTAACTGCCAAGCCGATCTGGCACGTTGCTTCTAGGAGCCCCGTACAATGCTGGGGATTCACCAAAGATGGTAAACAGCAACTGAACAAATAATTAGAAGGCGAATGAATAATTAATACAGACACTTGAGGTGGACCAGGAACATCAAACAGAGGTCATCGCTCTTTCCACGTTTATAAGTGAGTCATCGCTCTTTCCACGTTTATAAGTGAGATAATTTTTTCGTGACACACTGATAAACGTGGAAAGAGCAATGACCTCTGTTTGATGTCGCTCAAATCACTTGTTTCGCCCATTTCTACCCCATAATCAAACACTAACTGTTGATCGATGAACTAATCTGCCTGATTTATACGGTACGCCATGCCCACATTGCATCTTAGGAGTTGGAGAGAGCCATTTATATAACTTGGGCAGGTGTACATAATAAACTGGCATATTAGTTTATATTTGGTGAATATTAGGCAAAGTGACGTTAACCCTGCTCTTTGACCTAACTGCCAACGCTAACTGGTGATCGATGAACTAATATGCCTGATTTATACGGTACGCCGTGCCCACATTGCATCTTAGGAGTTGGAGAGAGCCATTTATATAACTTGGGCAGGTGTACATAATAAACTGGCATATTAGTTTATATTTGTTGAATATTAGGCAAAGTGACGTTAACCCTGCTCTTTGACCTAACTGCCAACGCTAACTGGTGATCGATGAACTATTCTGCCTGATTTATACGGTACACCGGGCCCACATTGCATGTTAGGAGTTGGAGAGAGCCATTTATATAACTTGGGCAGGTGTACATAATAAACTGGCATATTAGTTTATATTTGTTGAATGTTAGGCAAAGTGACGTTAACCCTGCTCTTTGACCTAACTGCCAACGCTAACTGGTGATCGATGAACTAATCTGCCTGATTTATACGGTACGCCGTGCCCACATTGCATCTCAGGAGTTGGAGAGAGCCATTTATATAACTTGGGCAGGTGTACATAATAAACTGGCATATTAGTTTATATTTGTTGAATGTTAGGCAAAGTGACGTTAACCCTGTTCTTTGATCTAACTGCCAACACTAACTGGTGATCGATGAACTAATCTGCCTGATTTATACGGTACGCCGTGTCCACATTGCATCTTAGGAGTTGGAGAGAGCCATTTATATAACTTGGGCAGGTGTACATAATAAACTGGCATATTAGTTTATATTTGTTGAATGTTAGGCAAAGTGACGTTAACCCTGTTCTTTGATCTAACTGCCAACACTAACTGGTGATCGATGAACTAATCTGCCTGATTTATACGGTACGCCGTGCCCACATTGCATCTCAGGAGTTGGTGAGAGCCATTTATATAACTTGGGCAGGTGTACATAATAAACTGGCATATTAGTTTATATTTGTTGAATGTTAAGCAAAGTGACGTTAACCCTGCTCTTTGATCTAAATGCCAACGCTAACTGGTAATCGATGAACTAATCTGCCTGATTTATACGGTACGCCGTGCCCACATTGAATCTTAGGAGTTGGAGAGAGCCATTTATATAACTTGGGCAGGTGTACATAATAAACTGGCATATTAGTTTATATTTGTTGAATGTTAGGTAAAGTGACGTTAACCCTGTTCTTTGACCTAACTGCCAACACTAACTGGTGATCGATGAACTAATCTGCCTGATTTATACGGTACGCCGTGTCCACATTGCATCTTAGGAGTTGGAGAGAGCCATTTATATATCTTGGGCAGGTGTACATAATAAACTGGCATATTAGTTTATATTTGTTGAATGTTAGGCAAAGTGACGTTAACCCTGTTCTTTGATCTAACTGCCAACACTAACTGGTGATCGATGAACTAATCTGCCTGATTTATACGGTACGCCGTGCCCACATTGCATCTCAGGAGTTGGAGAGAGCCATTTATATAACTTGGGCAGGTGTACATAATAAACTGGCATATTAGTTTATATTTGTTGAATGTTAGGTAAAGTGACGTTAACCCTGTTCTTTGACCTAACTGCCAACACTAACTGGTGATCGATGAACTAATCTGCCTGATTTATACGGTACGCCGTGTCCACATTGCATCTTAGGAGTTGGAGAGAGCCATTTATATAGCTTGGGCAGGTGTACATAATTAACTGGTATATGAGTTTATATTTGTTGAATGTTAGGTAAAGTGACGTTAACCCTGTTCTTTGACCTAACTGCCAACACTAACTGGTGATCGATGAACTAATCTGCCTGATTTATACGGTACGCCGTGTCCACATTGCATCTTAGGAGTTGGAGAGAGCCATTTATATAACTTGGGTAGGTGTACATAATAAACTGGCATATTAGTTTATATTTGTTGAATGTTAGGTAAAGTGACGTTAACCCTGTTCTTTGACCTAACTGCCAACACTAACTGGTGATCGATGAACTAATCTGCCTGATTTATACGGTACGCCGTGTCCACATTGCATCTTAGGAGTTGGAGAGAGCCATTTATATAACTTGGGCAGGTGTACATAATAAACTGGCATATTAGTTTATATTTGTTGAATGTTAGGCAAAGTTACGTTAACCCTGTTCTTTGATCTAACTGCCAACACTAACTGGTGATCGATGAACTAATCTGCCTGATTTATACGGTACGCCGTGCCCACATTGCATCTCAGGAGTTGGAGAGAGCCATTTATATAACTTGGGCAGGTGTACATAATAAACTGGCATATTAGTTTATATTTGTTGAATGTTAGGTAAAGTGACGTTAACCCTGTTCTTTGACCTAACTGCCAACACTAACTGGTGATCGATGAACTAATCTGCCTGATTTATACGGTACGCCGTGTCCACATTGCATCTTAGGAGTTGGAGAGAGCCATTTATATAACTTGGGCAGGTGTACATAATAAACTGGCATATTAGTTTATATTTGTTGAATGTTAGGCAAAGTTACGTTAACCCTGTTCTTTGATCTAACTGCCAACACTAACTGGTGATCGATGAACTAATCTGCCTGATTTATACGGTACGCCGTACCCACATTGCATCTCAGGAGTTGGAGAGAGCCATTTATATAACTTGGGCAGGTGTACATAATAAACTGGCATATTAGTTTATATTTGTTGAATGTTAGGTAAAGTGACGTTAACCCTGTTCTTTGACCTAACTGCCAACACTAACTGGTGATCGATGAACTAATCTGCCTGATTTATACGGTACGCCGTGTCCACATTGCATCTTAGGAGTTGGAGAGAGCCATTTATATAACTTGGGCAGGTGTACATGATAAACTGGCATATTAGTTTATATTTGTTGAATGTTAGATAAAGTGACGTTAACCCTGTTCTTTGACCTAACTGCCAACACTAACTGGTGATCGATGAACTAATCTGCCTGATTTATACGGTACGCCGTGTCCACATTGCATCTTAGGAGTTGGAGAGAGCCATTTATATAGCTTGGGCAGGTGTACATAATTAACTGGTATATGAGTTTATATTTGTTGAATGTTAGGCAAAGTGATGTTAACTCTGCTCTTTGACCGTCGAGCATCATTGCTTCTTGAGTGACTACCAAAAGTATTAACCATCAATGCCGAACGATATCGTCAAACTTTAATGAAACTTGGACAAGCCATAAAAAAAAGAGACCTGGCAACTTTACTCAGGGTATTATGCTTTTGCATAATAACGCCCGCCCGATTACGGCAATTACCACGCAAAGGACATTGCAGCGCTTTCGCTGGGAAGACATTCAACATCGGGCGTTATAGTTCTGACCTGTCGCCCTGCGATTTTCATATCTTTTGGATCTATGAAAAAATGTCTCAAAGGCAAGCGTTTCACTTGTGATGATCAGGTGCATGAAGCTATTGATAACTGGTTGCAGCAGCAGCTTGCCTCGTTCTATGCCGCAGGAATATAAGGACTTGTACAGCGATGGGACCGCTGCTTAAATGCTGGCGGCGGTTATTTTTAGGTATGTCATATTTTGACCCTTTCAGGCAGAAAGTCTCACTACTTATTGAACAACACTTTCATATACACTATATTGATAGAAGTCACCGGACACCCGTCAAAAGCAAATGAACGGATCCGCTGCGTTGTTAAGATGCGCGGTACATCTGCAAAGGGTATAAAAACAAGCCTGCAGCTGACCGCAATAATATCGCACTGTGAGGTTGAGTGAAAATGTCGCGGCGCGAGGTAATCGACTTTGAGAAAGGAAAGATTGTTGGGTATTATATTAGTTGGTTGTCCATAAGAGAAACCGGGAGGCGTTTAAACATACCCAAGTCAGCTAGCTGTTTTGGATGTACTGAATAAATGGAAGACACATGGCGTGCATGAAGTAGCAAATCGTACCGGCAGACCAAAGAAAATCACTGATAGAGGAAGTCGAAGCCTCAAGAGAGTCGTTACAGCTAATCGACGGAGTACTGCACACGACCTCAGTGTACAGCTGAGTAAAACTGCTGGAACTTCGGTATGTACACGTACTATTCGCAGAGAACTTCATTCCATGGGTTACCATGGTCGTGCGGCTGCTCATAAGACTTCCATCTCCCCTCGGAATGCTACTCGTCGTTTAGCATGGTGTAAAGAACATTTATCGTGGACCGTAGATCAATGGAAACGGGTTCTATGAACTGATGAATCCAGATACACGATCCATCGGTATGATGGCCGTGTGTGGGTATGGCGGCAGCCGGGGTAACGCTATTTACCACAGTGTACTGTTCCTACGGTCAAGTTTGGAGCTGGCAGTGTACACGTGTGGGGGAGTTTTTCGTGGTATGGTCCCGGCCCATTGGTTATCGCGGACAAACCTGTTAACCAGCACGTCCACCTCTATGTTCTCGGTAATTATGCCCTACCAACTGTGTTGCAATACTCTGGAACCGAGTTTTGTTGGTACCAGAAGGAAAATGCACCGAGCCATAAAGCTAGGACTGTTACGGCGTGGTTTGCCGATAATTTCGTATCGCGTGTGGACTGGCCAGCACAGAGCCCTGATCTCAATCTCATAGAGTACCTATAGGATGAATTAGAGCGCCGCATAAGAAGTTTGGAACCAAGGGCTCCTATTAAGCAACAGTTAGCGGCATCATTATGTACTGAATGGAAGCGCATACCTCTCGCTGTGTTCCAAAACCTTATCGAAAGCCTGTCTCGAAGGGTCAGTGCATGCAATAAGGCCAAAGGTGGGCCGACACCTTACAAATGTATGTCAGTAAATGCTATGTTGTGTTTCTCTTCTAGGTGTCCGTGTATTTTTGTCAATATAGCGTATAAATAGAACAGTTATCAGTCTCGTTCTCGATAGATTAAGGTTAAATGCTTTAAAAATGCCATGATAACTGACCTAACTGATGGAATGCTTACGGTTTATGAACATCTGACGCTCTTTTAAAACTGCGCAATTTCTTCACAATTGTCTGTTATCAGTCCTTTTGATTAATTTATTTTCAACTTAGTTCGGTCTACTTCTGGACGAAATCTTCATCCATTGCTCTCCGTTTGCTTCTGTTTTTGGCCGTTGATCTTCATCCAACCATCTGACTCTGGGTCTGTCTCATTTTTGACGTTCCAGTCCACAGTCTTTCGTTTATGTAACTCCTTGCCTTGCTTTCTGGCTAGGTCGGCAGCCCATTTTTTTTTTTTTTGCAGTCATTTGGCTTGCACTAAAGCATTTCCTGTTTTTGTTTGTTTCATTTTCCAGTTGCATCCATTCTTCAAATAAATATTTAGCATTATTACCTCTGTCTTTCTTTGTGTGATTGTTTTTCATTTAGTTTGTCCATATCATGAATGGAATACGGGATTATACCATGCAACACAAATTTTGAAGATAACAGTCCGTTTTTTAGTGTAAATATGACAAAGATGGGTAAGTCAGATAATATCCGAAAACTTGGTTTTCAAGTTTTCGGATATTATCTGACTTACCATCCTTGTCCTATTTACACCAAGAAACGCATTGTCGTCTTCAAAATTTGTATTGTGTGGTGTGATCCCGTGTTCCATTCATGATTTATCTGCTCCTACGGGCATTCACGCGATAGGAAGCATTCTTAACCTCCAGATTCGCTAAACATGAATACCGGTTTGCTTCGACTAGCAAATCCTGTGATGGTCATATTCAAATGAATGGGAAATTTGAGACTTGGTCGTTTTGGGTAGTGTAATGGTTAGCATTCCCGGGCGCTGTCTGGGAGACTCGAATAGATTCCCGCTCTAGGAGAGACGAATTTTTCAAGTTTTCGGATATTATCTGACTTACCATGCTTGTCATATTTACACCAACAAGTTAGTAAAAGCATGCAATGCATTGATTATGATGCGCTTTCCAACATACCAGAAATCATTACTCAAGTTATGAGGATAATGGCTGTAGAATAAATCTCGCTCCTATGCCCTGACCATTTCGATGATATTCAACAAAACCGGTTAAGTATACTTCCGCAACAACATGATAAAGTACTATCTCAATCGAAGCTTTTTTACGTAAGTTATGACGCGTAAGGGAATTGGAATGGATCCCGCTTCTATGTCCTGACCTTTGACCCCATTGTCAACAGGGTTCGTCCCCAGATAGCCCCCTATGACATACTAAAATTTCATTGAAATCGCGCCATTTTTACGCAAGTGATGATGCATAAGGGCAATGGAATGGATCCCGCTCCTATGTCCTGACGTTTGACCCCATTTCACCCATTTTCAATAGGATTCGTCCCCAGGTGGTCCTCTACCACATAATAAAGTTTCATTCAAATTGAACCATTTTACGTGAGTTATCGTGCTGATAGACGGACAGACGGACAAAGATGGAGCATATACGCTTCTTCAACCAACTGTTGGAAAGCGTAAAAAAACGGATTGTCATCTTCAAAATTTGGGTCCATATCTCTCTCCACATTTGTTAAGACTGGAAGTATGCATTGAATGAATTTTTCTTTTGCGAGAAATACAGTAGGCTATCTTTTCCTGAAAATCTTACTTAATTTTTCAAAAGCAACACAGCGTTTTTCAGTTCTCCGGTTTTTTTGGTTTTCCAGGTTTCCGAAACTTCCAGGTATTTGTCTCAGTTAATCTAACTTCTTCTGTTGCTTTTCGGTTTGCATGTAATTGAATCAGTTGCAACGAATCAACTTTTCCCAGCCATTGTTTTTAGTTCATCCGTTTCGAAATCTAGCTTTCTTCCTTTTTCATCCAAGGCATTAAACATTGAAATTGCTTTTCCTTGCCTTACCTAAAAAGAGAGAAAAGCGGTCAGCACATCTTAAGTGACTAACTTTTTTCTTGTTAATTTTTATTCATGTATCCTTTCTACCTATTTCGTACGTTCTACCATTTCTCTTTCCAAATTTGAGTTTTTCTTTTACCTTTTAGAGTCGAAATCATTATCTGTTTTGGGGTGCTCTGATAACGAACATTCGCTGAAGCGCAAAGAATTAAACACGACTCTTAAATCTCAGCTTTAGGATGGCTTGCTAACAGCAAAGTGCACATCAGGCCGTTGTGTGCCCGAACTGCGCGAACTGACTCCTTATTACACAGACGTTATATAACGAAGTAAATTTCTCCGTCATTTCTGTCCACGCCAGGATTCGAACCCGGACCCCCTCATTCCGGAATAAGTCACTCTACCAATTGAGCTACGCGGACGTTTTATTCTGATTCCTATCTGCCTTTATGTCGTGTGCGTCCTTCTGGCAGGTACGTCACATCTCCTGGTACGTTACATCATCTGCCCCCCCCCTTTTTTTTTTTTTTTTTTTTTTTTGAAGTGCTGGAGAAGGGATTCTCTTATTTTTCCTATCTCGCGGTATGGAAATAACATCACACCAATGCGAGATTTTGAACGGTCGGGTCATCCGGATAGTTCGGGCGCTATTATAACGAAGTAAATTTCTCCGTCATTTTTATCCGCGCCAGGATTCGAACCCGGGTCCCCTCATTCCGGAATAAGTCACTCTACCAATTGAGCTACGCGGACGTTTTATTCTGATTCCTATCTGCCTTTATGTCGTGTGCGTCCTTCTGGCAGGTACGTCACATCTCCTGGTACGTTACAGTTATGCCTCTCTGTGTGTTATCGCATTTACGTAGATGATGCGTATCTTGAAATGCGCCTTTCCACTTATACGTTACTAATTCGCATAAAAGCGAAACACACGCAATTCGAAAAATTGCAGCTGATTGGTCGATTGCATGTAATGCGGAGCAATGGTGAACTTATTATAAATAATAATTCAAAAATATAGTCTCAGTTCTTAAAAACACTTCACCTACTTTCTAATGAACACAGTTTCTTTCGATGATTTCAGATTTATTTCTTCTTTAGCGAAGAGCAAGACAATACAAATTCTGATGAAATATACGCAAGGTCGTTCAGGATTTATGTTAACGATTTTCATAAGAGAGTATATCGCGACCAACATATAAATCACACTGTAGACCCTCACTCGCGTCAAGGTCCTGCTAAGTCAGTGCTTGGGAGAGTGACCCCTGGGAATACCACGTGCTGTTGACACATTTTGTCAAGCTGCCATACCAAACTGAAAACACCGGTTCTCAACCGACGATACCTCCAAGGGCCGTGGATAACCTTTTGGTCAGCACGGCTTCCTGACAAATGAAAGGTCTCAGGGTCGATCCCAGGTAGATTAAATACGTTGAACCATAAAATATGCGCCGTGAGTCATATGGACACGTTCAGATCCGGGGTACTGTCGCCACCCCGTTAAACTTAAGGGCGTTTGTTACTCCCTTACTAACTTCTCTCTCCCCGACTGCTAATGTGCACTTTGACGTTGTGTGGCGTCAGCGGCGCGCACTAGTAGTTGACCATCGAGTTTATACAGTATTAGATGGAGACACCACTGACTCTGCCGCCATAGATCACAGCTAATCTTTGGCGTGACGTCACATACAGGCAAAAAAATAACAATTATACAGTTGATAAAATAGTAAGCTTGTGCATAATTGATAAAGATTATTGAATTTCTCATTTTATCTGTTTATACGCCTAGATGCTTTTATTCCATTGGTTTCAAAGCAGTTTCTCGTCTGCGGCTCCGTCGTGCCCTGATGTGACGTCACTTGCAGTACGGACGGTGACACATGGCGGCCAGTGCTGCGTGGATAGCAGTGGTGTCTCCACCTAATAGAAACTCCATGTAGTTGACCATTCTGCTGTCTCTTTGTCTACCAAATTTCCTGTCGTGAGCCTCTAGATTCCACCTAATGTTGCATGGCTCTAACGGCTATACAGACTCAGCTAGTCGCATCTGAGGATGTAAACACTACTTACTGATCGTTGAGTTAGTTGTGATGGTGACCTTGATGGATTTGCAGCAAACGTCTTATCTCAGATTGATCCGTTAAGTGAGCGTAATAAGCAATCAGCTGAGCGCAAGTGATTCTGTGGCTGTCATACCAAAAGTGAAGACGTTGATGTTAGAAGCAACCCTGCGACGCATCATTGCAGTGAAGACGCGGTGTCCGTAATAACCGTTAACACCGTAATCCACCGAGATTTAAATCTACAGAAACGTTATAAGGGTCGATTACAGTTCATAAGCTTTTCCCAACCCAGATTTCAGAGAGAAGGACCTCATGCAGACATTTCACAGAAAACGGCTGCCTGCAGAAACCCTACTTACTGAGAGCTGAGCCAGTTGTGATGATCTTGGTGGATTTCAGCATAAGTCGTGTCCCAGTTTGATTCATTAAGTGAGCATAATGAGCAACGAACTAAGCACATCCGGAAAATAAAGGCTTCGGTATCCGGACCAAACGCAGCAACACAACGGAGACGTGGCTTGTTAATATCGTAATCCACCGAGATTTAAACCAACTTCTCGTAAGGTAGATTTCAGAGAGAAGAACGCCCACAGAAAGTTCTATGAAAAACATCTAGACGGTGAAATATGTGGCCATACTAATAAAAGCCTACGCTTACCTATCAGCCTGCAACAAACCTCGTCCACTTTACTATTCGGCAAGACGCCTTTCCAAAATGGTAACGAGAACGGAAAGAAACTTCCCGTAAGAATTCTTGTACCGGGGCAAGTTGCAGTTTCGTCCGGTGGTTCAAAATACAAAACTCCTACTTTCAGACGGAGATTCTGATCCTAATTTACGAGCTGAAGGTTTCGGCGCTGTATAGTAGTGATAAAACTTTGGTGCCTATACACCAAGATAAAACGTCAAGATACACACCAAAATCGACCCAAAATTTCTTACGCCAGATCACTCAGAAGGCCAGGATTCAGGCGGCATCCCATGCAGCTACATCTCTGTCACTAAATCTCCGAAAAGCGGCGCCTTTGGTTTATTGAAACGCGTGCTCTAAGGTGGAGACGATCATTTACAAGAGATGTTCATTGGAAAGCGTGCAAATAGAAGTGGGACAATATCAGCATGATTATGCCTCAAAATAGCCTTCTGCGGTAGAAATTGCGTTGTAGAGAGATAGCTGCAATGAAGAGCTATCAGATCGAACACCATCGGTTGTGGAGGAAGTTTCTCGACTTCCCTGTCTTTTGAAAATCGCTATCGTAAATGCTGAAAGACCTTCTGATTTTTTATTAATGTCTGGAATGAAAGATTTAATGTCACTGAGGCTCATGTGGTAAATAAACAAGTCGCAATAAATCCAAGCTGCATCATCAAAAAAATATATATATATGCTTATCAGCGCTTTAGTGAACAGGTTGTAGAAACTAACTCGTTGATTTTCTTCGGGGGAAAGAGAAGCATATTTTCGATGGAAACCTATCTAGTTGTATTTACATATTTAGCCTGGTAAACTAAAAAGTGAAAAATACCACATTATTATCGCTATTTGATAGCAACTTCAAGTACCGTTAGTATTTAAGATAAAGCTTTGCAAAGTGAAATGCATTTTCACGTCTCGACAAAAATTAAATAAAATACGAAATTTCCGATATTCATTGCAAACGTAATTAGTATATGTTTGCGCAAAATAATAAAAGAAAGAAAAAAAAGGTAGCACGCACATGCAACATAAGAGTCGGCAAAAGAAAGCAAATACAGGGTGTTTATAAAGTTCTTTTGCAACTTTCAAACGTTAATAACTTTGGATGTACGCATGACAGAAATACACTGTAAGCTGCATATCAAGCTTTATTTGTGCAGTTTTTATGCATAACAGCTCACATTTCTAACATTCAACACGGCCACCATCTTTTGTGACACATCGTGTAAACCGGTTTTCCAGTTCGTTGAAAACATTTTTCTGTTGCTGCTCAGTGATTTCATGGATTGTTTCTTTGATCCTGACCCGAAACTCATCTAAAAAAAAACAGCTTGGATAAATAGACGACTGTTTTGATATAGTCCCATAAAATATAGTCCAATGGGGTCAGATTGGTCCCTTCTTTTACATAAGCACCATCAGTGATGAATGTTACCTTGCAATGTTGCAGAATTTCCTCGTCCCCGAACTAAGACCGTTAAATATTTTAGGTAGCACCTTTTTTCAACAAGACGGAGCACCCTGACACTGTGCTTCAGATTTTGAATGAAGACTTTCTAGACAAGTGGATCGCTAGGGCTGGAGTAATTGCTTGGCCACCTTGTTTGTCTGATCTGACCCCAGTGGATTATTTATGAGGTCATGTCAAAATAGTTGTATGCTCATCAGGGCTACTTTCTTTAGATGAGCTTAGGATCAGGATCAGAGAAGCAATACATGAAATGACTGAGCAGCAACTAAAAAATGTTTCCAACGATTTGGGAAATCGGTTTGCACGTTGTGTCACGAAAGATGGTGGTCATGTTAAATATTAGAAATGTGAGCTGTATTGCGTAAAAACTGTATAAATAAAGCTTTTACATGCTGCTTACGATGTATTTCTATCCCGCGCATATTCAAAGTTATTAACGTTTAAAGTTTCACAATAACTTTACAAAAACACCCTGTAGATCAAACGATCCCTGGAAAACCTTATCGAGAAATTAATTTCTGTCAACTTTTGCATGCAAAATGCCGTCATCAATGAGCCTGCATGATCTTTAATATTTTAGGCTAAAAGCAATCATTTGCTAAATTCATTTATTTCATTTTGCACATTTCTCGTGCTTTTTTATCAGAAAGTTAAAAAAGCACGAGAAAGGATGGAAACTTTAGTAATAATTCTGCTTAATATTGATGATAGATCTCCTCCCTCCAAAAGAAAAAACAAACAAAAAAAACTTACCGTTCTTCGTATATGCAATATCTAAAATCAAATACTCCCGAAATTTTTGTTTTGCGCATCACCCTAAAAATTTAATACTTGTTTTTTGAGCGTTATATATAAGCACTTGAATATTTGAAATTAATGAAAACATAAACCAGAAATAGATGTAATTAATGTCATTAGATAGTGGTATTGACATGCAGCTCAAAACGTTTGCGGGAAAAAAAGGATTTTGTTTTAAAGAATTGAAAAACCGGAAAGAGCTTGACAGGTATTATCCGCCCTTTAGGGTCAAGAAACATGCTCTTACGCAATTCACCCCATCACAGCCAAAACATCTCCCTTTTAAAACAAATCTCTCTCTCTCTCTCTCTCTCTGTGTTCATCCATCCATCTCCCATGTAGTCTTCTTCTGGGTCTTTTCCTGTCCCTTGGAATCCAGTCTAAAATTACGGCTGTCCATCGATGGTCTGTCCTTCTGGCAGCATGTCCAGCCCGTTGCCATTTCAGGGATTTTACTCTGATCATGATGTCTTCCACTCCTGTCATTTTTCTGATCCACGAGTTCCTCTTCTTATCTCTCCTGGTTACACCAAGTATGCACATGCATGTAATCTCACAAAAAAATTGTAGAACTCCATGAAGTGTACCATGTACCAAATGCACTCACACTTAGCTGCTCAGTAAATTACAAGAAAATGGATGCTGAAAGATATGTTTCTTCTCCATTCTACAAATTATTCAACGAAACTTAAATTAAAGCAGAATAAATAAATAAACCAAACCAGCGCCATTTCCAGACAATATGACGCACCAGACAAAAATGCCGATATGCGGCCTCCGTCCTTGTTATTCATTTAAACAGCGAAGATGAATATATTTAAGTAACCCCAGTGATAAACACTTCTTCGTATAGACAACACAAATGACTGTTGTTAAAATGGAAAAAATTATTCGGAAGAAATACGACTTGGGCGGGGAAGGAAATAAAAAAACAAACAAAAAAACCTGGGGTGCTCACATTAACATGAGCAAATTTTAACGTAATTTTACATCTAGCTCACTGAATGACATTTGGCTCCTAAATTCTTTTTGAAATGAATCGTCTGTGGTTGGAAAATTGTTTGTGTTTTAAAAATCGACACTTCTCTTGAGAACATTTGCTGTTGTGGAAGTGTACCGGTGGTATTACATTCGGAATTCTATAGATGTATGCCAAAAATAAGATAAAATACTTGTTCCGTCAGTCAAAAATGAAATCCATGCACTCACGGCACTTTCTTGAGAACTATGTTCTACGGATACATGTTGACACGCCACTTTGTTTTTCGGAAAAATCACATATGTTTACGAATTGCACATTTTTACTTCCTTTCAGAATTTTCATTTAATTGTTTTATCAGATCACGGAATCCCCCACTCGGGACCGGGAGGGAAGTCTGCTTTCTTTGTTCCTTATTTTGTCACAAAAGATCCACACTAACACCTAAATTCCGTCCTCGGGTGGCCTAGTGGTCAACGTTCGTGACTGCAACGGTGAAAATCTCTGGTTCGATCCCAGACAGGTACGAACGCTCGAACCACTAAATATCCGCCGTGCGTTGGATGGGCACGTTCAGATGTCTGGCCCCCCCGGTAATAAATAAGGGCATCTTCCTCCCCTTTCTACCTCGCTTCCGTGTCACTTTCGTATCGGGCACTCTAGCCCAAATCTCCTAGCTTCCTATTTCTAAGGGTTGTTTAAGACCTTAGGTCAGACACTGCCTTCCTAAAATCCCCTACGTATGATCTGTGATATATCTGTCACCTCGGGAAGTCGAAGCTATGAACAAGGTTTAAAAAAAGGCGGAAGAACTTCCAAATTTCTTCATTCGTGTTTCTTCTTTTCTCTAAATTAAAAAAAAAAGAAAAATGCTACTGAGTGGTGAACCAGTCGGTCTTCCTGTAAACGCATAAGACACTTAGGCCGTTGAGTACCCCAGTTCAGGTGGGGGCCCTGGGCTCTGGCCCCGTTGGACCACCCATTAAGACTGCTCCTCCCGGGCTGCCCGGACGCAGCTCAAGAGAGGGCGCAAAAATCACTGCTTGCAGTCTGAATAAAATTGGAACTGAAGCTTTTGCACCAGTTTCTGGTGTAATAGCAGTGCTCGAAATGGGCCGGTATGGCATACCAGAACTTTTATTTCCCTAGTATTTCATACCGGCACTTTTTTTTTTTTTTTTTACCCGGTATATAAATTCCGAGTAAAATGCTTTTTTTTTTACGCGGAATTTACGTGCCGGACTAATTTTAGTAGTGGGGACTGCAGAAATGATTTTATTTTATTTATTTTTTATTTATTTTTATTTTTTGTTCCTAACTTACGACCGCGCATTCTTAAACATAGGAACCTTATGTGCCTCACGCCCTTAAGAAATAGCTGTGTGGGAGCCGTAAAGGGTGGGGTAGTGGTGCACGCATGTGCTATATAAGTTCAGTCCTTCAAAGGATGAAAATGAAGCTACCCACAGCGCATGATCACATCTTTCCCAAGCCGTAGATCATCCCACTAAAGATGTCTGTAACTTTTATTATATCATTATTTTAATATATTCAATTTGAAGAGGTTCTTAATGGAATAAAGAATAAGGAGCGATAGATTAAACACAAATTTTTGTTTTTCAGCAATGATTATAAACTTTTTCCAGTTCAGACTTTTTACTTTATTTTATTTATTTATTTATTTATTTATTTATTTATTGAGAGTGGTGAGATTGCTATTATTTTAAGACTAAATTTTCATTCTGCCTTCGGAAATTTTAATTGCCCGGCTTTCTGCTTCATGAAAGTCTCCCTAATGGACGGGGACTATATTCTTGGCTCAGGACCTTAAAGTTCTGGATTCAAATCCAGATGAATCCCTAATGATTAGCCAAGGCTCGGAAGTCTCATTAATCCTGTTTCCCGTCGTATAGACTCCTCATTCTAAACAAGTCTAACCCCAGTCCACGGGGTAGTATAAGTAGTGCCCACAGGAGCCGTAAAACCAACTAACTGAAATCAACCACCATAGTTTCTGACTTATGGCGCAGTAGTATTCCACCGAATTGTTAATTACATGTAAGGATTTTTCTTCCAGGGATCTTTTTTTTTTTTAACTTTAAGTTTTCGAAATTTTCTGGCGAAGGTATTTTTTCCGGATGAATTTTAGCTAAATGTCAGCATACCGGCACTTCAAAATTTCCATTTCGAGCACTCTGTAAAAGTTTCAGTTTTCAATTCGAAGTTTCAGTTCCAATTCGAATTTCTTCCTCAAAATGTTCAGGGGTTGATAGTTACTCACATTCGGAAATGAAGGCGCGAGTCTGTTATCCTTCCAACTGAAGAATCACCACAGTCTTCATCGAAAGCAATGGGGCGCCCAATATTTCTTTTGTTGGGTGGACTATGCTTAAGTTGCAAGATAAGGATGTCATTCACATTGATGAAGATTCTTTGAGAGCTATTCAGTCATTATCAGGATCGTAGCACGGTTTTCTTATCTGGGAGGGTAATACTTCAAATTACGCCCCTTCGAGTGCCACTCAAACAATACGTGGTTTTCACTTTCTCACGCACCGCCGTTATAGGAAAGTACTATAATCGTTCAAAAATCGCATTCCAGATTTGTGGCACAATTTTATTAAAGCCATAAAAAACTAGGTAAACACCTATAACGAAGTAAATTTCTCCGTCATTTTTGGTCTACGCCGGGATTCGAACCCGAGTACGCTTATTCCGGAACAAGTGGCCTCGGGTTCGAATCCCGGCGTAGACCAAAAATGACGGAGAAATTTACTTCGTTATAATGGCGCCCGAACTATCCGGATGACCCGGCCGTTCAAAATCTCGCATTGGTGTGATGTTATTTCCACACCGCGAGACAGGAAAAATCAGAGAATTAATTCTCCAGCGCTTCGAAAAATAAAACTGTGTGATGTTGCATTCCACACAGCAGATTGACTGGGAGTTCTCAAGTGCACGTTCTACAGTGGATGGCTGCCTGCAACGATTCATGGTCACGGCTGACCCGTGGGACATGCCCCCGGCCCTCTTTCGGGGGGGGAGATGTGACGTACCTGCCAGCAGGACGCACACGACATAAAGGCACATAGCAATCAGAACAAATGTCTGCGTAGCTCAGTTGGTAGAGCAACTTGTTCCGGAATAAGCGGCCTCGGGTTCGAATCCCGGCGTAGACCAAAAATGACGGAGAAATTTACTTCGTTATACACCCAAGAACCACAGGTTGTAAATACCAATTGAAGAGTAAACGTTATGTGAACGCCGACAACACAAACTCCACAGAAATGCAGAACGAAAAACAAACCAGGACAGAACAAATGAGGATCGGATAAAAACGTAACAATAGGAAGAAGCTTTAGGGCCGCCCCGGTGGCGCAGTGCTCTAAGGCGATGGCCTCTGATCATTCGTCAGAAAGGGGTTCGAATCCCGTGAGGCATGGATGTTGTGTTTTTCTTACGGCACTGGCTCTCTCCCTTCCCTGGAACCAGTGACCGTAAATTAGGGACAATTTACGGTCACTGGTTGGAAAATTTCCATCGTGGATATAAAATGTTCACACCTCATATAGTGTATGTTACTCTGAACCCTGATTAACTGCATGGAATACTTGGAAAGTAGTCGTTAAAAGGAAAATACTGAACGGCGTAACTTTCTTTTTTAATTAGTTTTCAATTTTTTATATCCCTCATAGTATGAATTTACGCCACTGAAATAACGATTCTGGGTGGGAAGCCGCCCTTCCTGCCCTCCCGGTAGCTACGGCTCAGGTCATTGCTGTGGGTGCGAGCCACAAATGCCCTCTACATTCGGTCCGTTGGATGCGGCACCCAAGCTCCGAAGTAGTTGCGAAAAGTTGTACAAACAGTCGTAGCTTGATTGTGCCTCCCTCGTATAGGCGTTTGGGTATAACGTTAATTCTGTTTTGGCGAGCAATGTATGCTTATGTGTATGTGTGTGGGTGGGTGCGCGCGCGCCTGCCAGTGTGCTAGACAAATAGGAGTGCAATATATATATAAGTTTTTTTTTTATTATTATTATTGGAGGTTTAACGAACACCGTGAGCAACTCAGTGGGCTATAAGCAGTCGCCCGCCCCTAATTTAGGGCCACTGGTTCCAGGGAAGAGAGAGAGAGAGCAAGTGCCGTAAGACAAACACAACATCCATGCCTCACGGGGACTCGAACCCGGTCTATTTCTGACGAATGGTCAGAAGCCATCGCTTACACCACTGCGCCACTCCGGGGCGGCGTTCAGTATTTTGGGGTTTGCCCCGGGGGCAAAAATGCGTAGTTACGCCTCTGCTTGCAGGAAATCATTTTCTTAAAAACAACGACCGCGAAAGTTATTAGCATTTAAACTCCAAAGTTCTTGTCAAACAACAAGTTCAGATCCAAAATTAGAACCATTTGATGGATTATTCAAGTTCATTTCCTTTTGAGTTCACAGAAGCATATTTCAAAAAAGTTATTCGTTTAGAAGTGTTCGTTTTGATTGCGTTGATCAGTATGTAACTGAATAATAGAAAAAAATAATTCATGTAAAATTACACGATTCATTCGCTTATGGTTGATAGCAAACAGCTTTTGTTTGTTTTTTCACCTGAGGAACTTGCCGAAGCGCCGCCATTCCAGCACATATTTAAATACAAAATTTTTAGTTTTGAACTTTTAGAATAATTATTGAAGTAAAATATCGTAATAACTAATAGCAGTAATATATAACAACACGTGATCATTTAGTTTCAGTAATGTAATATAGAATTCTTAACATGCGAAGGTGAGAGATCGCAGGTATTTACCCGTTGCGTTTGATTTTTTCCAAGCTGTACGTACAAAATATTCCTTCCACCAAAAAGAAATTATGCACAACATAATGTATCGATGTACAACCTTTGCACACCGATACATTATATACAAAGGGAAATGTGCTATATGGTGAACAAGAAATCGTGAAGTTATCTAAGCAACTCTATGAAAGAGGCGTGATTCGTAGGTTTAGAAAATGCTATAACTTCAAGGAAAACAAAAACCTAAGCGGCTTTTAAACAGTTGAAGTGGACTTCTCAAACTGTTGTTGTATCTTCTGGGGAGTGCCAAAGGAAGGTTTTTTTCAGACGCGAATTTGATAACCCCCCTGTTAAGTCTTCTCTTTCAGTCATAGCATGCAATTACCTCATTGCTGTTCACAAAAAAATGTGGGCGTCCATTGCTTAGTTTTAAGGATGGGGCAAACAGAAATTGTTACTACGAATAACATATACAAACACAATATGCAAACTCCCATTGTACCTTATTGCTATTTAACCACTTTTCTCATACTCCCAACACATGAATTTAATTGGAAACCAGAAGATCCAAAAACTGCGTTAAAAAGATAGGTAAATGAAATAATGCAGCATGATAGGACAATAAGGAAATTTCTTTGTCGTTCGTTTGATCATTTTAACTACTTGTCACATGTACTACGAAACCCCACAGATCATTCAATTGGTCATCATGAGTAAAAAAATACCCTCAGGACCAATTTCTGGGGAAATTTTCAACAGATCTAGCAGTGAATAGCTGCTGATTACATATATTTTCATTTCTTCGCTTTTCATACTTTTCCACATTGTTGCTCACCACGAGCAATGGGAAATTTCATTATTACTTTTCTAGTGTAATTTCCGCTTTTCTACTGAAAATTTCCGACATTTTCCCCATTTTTGCTGCATAAAACGCATCCAGAAGTTCTGTAAAAAAAAAAAAAAAAATGAGCAATCAGAATTAGTGTTAATGAATGAAATACGGGATTACATCATTGTACAACACAAATTTCTAGGATGTGAAGCCGTTTATTGGTGTAAATATGACATGGATGATAAGTCGGATAATATCCGAAAACTTGAAAATTTCGTCGTTCTGGAGCGGAAATCGAACCCGCGTCTCCAGGATAGTGTCCGAGTGTGCTAACCATTGCACCACCCAGAACAACCAAGTTTCAAGTTAATTTGAATATAACCATCACAGGATTCGCTAGTCGAAGCAACCGGCATTCATATATAGCGAATCTGGAGGTTAAGAATTCATTCCCGTGATTGCCCGGAGGCGCAGAATAACAATGAATGAGATACGGGACAACATCATTGTGCAATACAAATTTGAAAGATGGGAATCCGTTTATTGATGTAAACATGACATGGATGTTAAGTCAGATAATATCCGAAAACTTGAAATTAATCGGAAACTTTAAACTTGGTCGTTCTGGGTGGTGTAGTGGTTAGCAAACTCGCCCGCTATCCGGGAGGCGCGGGTTCGATTCCCGCTCCAGGACGACGAAATTTTCAAATTTTCGGATATTATCTGACTTAACATCCATGTCGTATTTACACCAATAAACGGATTCACATCTTCCAGAATTTCTGTTATTGAGGAAATCTCTGTAGTATCTTCCAAGAACAGAAAGGGTATTATGATCCGATTTCCAGGGGAGGGGAAATGTCCCCCTTGCTTCCCTGTATGAGGGCCCATGGCCTCCGCTAACCTAGTTTGATGATATAAAATACGTCCTCTCGTGTCTTCTTCGAGAACACCATTGGGCAGAGGATACAAAAAACAAGGAGCGGACGAGAACAGTAGAAATATCTCAAGAGTTGAGCAGAATCTGAACTGTACTTAATGAAAAAAATAAAAAATCTCAGTACCCTTCTGTTCCTCCATGTAATGTTTTCCTCAGCACAAATTTAATTCTCGTTAGATTTTAATTTCAGCGTTTGCTATGTACAGGGTGTGCCATATAAAAGAGGCCCGGCCAAAAATGCAAATCCATCTTAAGTATGCGTCGGCATGACGTGGCAGATATTCCCGTTGCAGACGATAATTGGCGAATCGACTTTCGAGGGCTTTGTAACATCATTGTACACACATCCTTGATATTGTCTTCAGTACGAATTGTCTTGGGTTTGTTTCTTTTCCTGTTGCACACCGTTCCGGTTTCACGAAATTTCCGCACTGATTTCTGTACCACTGATTTCGCCGGTGCTGCACAATGTGGAAATTTTTCTGTGAAGAACTCATTTTAAACCTTGTATGAGTTATTTCTGAAATACTGTTCCACAATAAAAATCCGCTGTTCCGTACTTAAAACCATTTCCGTTGCCTTTTTTCTCTCTTTACTTACACTTGTGACCGCGTACCTACACTGCTGTGGCTAACCACTCCGGATAATTCCTTTGCCCACTCAGAAACCGGTTAGAAGCGGTTTTAACTGGAAATCCGGCAAACGACGTCTGGCCACGTGGCCTCTTTCATATGGCGCACCCGGTATTACAAAACTGTTACGAAATATTGTTTTTAACAAAATAATTTTTTTTTGTTTTTTTTTTGCATTTTGCATCACGCAAGATCAACAAGGCTTAAAGAATAATGTTCAAGAAATTGATTTGGTTTTTATTAGGTCCACATGTTTTACTTTGTTTAAAAATTTACTTATTTAAAACTTGGTCTCTCGTTGGCTCCACAGTTTCCTTTATTTCGTGTAAAAGCACTCATAGTAAATATAAATAAAATGGCAAAACCAGAGAAATTTTCGAATTTGTAGGATTTTCATGCACCGCCATACAGTGGGGAGGGCAAGAGGCGACATTTACCCCCCCCCCCCCACTGGAAATCGTATAATGCCCTCAATGTTCTTGTGCAGGGATTTTCTCGATAACACTAATTCTGAATGCTCAATTTCCTGTAGAACTTTTGGATACGTGTGTATGTAATAAAACCGAGAATAAAAATGAGAAAAAAAAATTTCCACCTTTTCCAGTGGAAAAGGTGGAAATTCGCAATAGAAAGTAATAATGAAATTTCCTATTGCATGTTGGGCACAGTATAAATAGTATTGAAAAGTATGAAAGGCGTAGAAATTAAAAATATATCATTCTCTGCAGTAACTATTCACTGAGATCTCCCGAAAATTTCCCCAGAAATTTGTGTTAAGGTTATTTTTGCACTCTTGATGACCAATTGAGGTACCTATGGGGTTTCGTGACGTAAATGGATATAAGGATCAAACGAACGATAAAGAAATTTCCCTATTGTCCTAACATGCTGGCTAATTTCATTGAACCATTTTTTTATTGTAGGTTTTCGGGTCTTCTAGTTTCCAATTAAATTTATGTGTTGAGAGTGTGGCAAAAACAGTTGGATAACGAGAAGGAAAATGGAAATTTGCATATCATGCTTGCATATGTTTTTCATGCTTACAATTTCTGTTTGTCCCCTCCTCAAAACGAAACTATACGTATCCATGGCTCAAATTATCAAAATGTTTTTCAAGTTTTTTTTTTTTGATTTACAAAAGCGTTACATTTCAAAAAATTACCGATCTTGAATTGCTAGTTTTGATTTTGCAGATATTTGTTTAAAATAAAACAAAATACATAATAATAATGCTTAGATTTAATGCTTATCAGTCACTTAGGGTTTATAGTAAATATAAATTAAATGAAAAAACCAGATAATTTATGGTTACTCTCTTTGTTGTTGCTCTCATTGATAACGTTCTTATGTTTATCTTCTAGAGTTACAATAAAAGCTTTGAGAGAAATTGAGCGATTTGAATATTCACGTGCCCGTTCTTTTCCCGAGGAAGATTGGCGTAACTGCGCTCGAGAGGAAAATATAATTACTTGTTACTAAACAAGGTATTGTGAAACTTTGAAGCGTCTATGGTATTAAACAAATTAGTCTAAAGCAATGTTACATGTATTTGTCGTTCAGTATCCACAAATAAAAAAATCTATTCCGAAAATATCTGGATTTTTAATTTGGTTTTCCAGATGTGTGTGTCTAAACGAAAAATAAATAAAATTGCTTGGCGCAGCCGCTGATAGAGAAATTATAAATGAAATGGGAAAACCGAAGAGTTTGTAATTTTTTGCCATTATAGAGAGCGACATCACGTTTATCTTCTTGAATTTCAATAAAACTCCAGAGGAAAATTAATTAGATCATTGTAAAGAGACGTATGGCGAAATTTTACTTACAGAAGACATGGTATTGTCAGTTCAGCTTGAAACAATGCTATTTGTCTGTTCATTTTTAATGCATGGTTATGGTCAAACCACTTTTACGTTCACCGTTTCTGTTGTGCTTTAAACATGTGTCTTGAACGCCATTATGCAGAATCGATTATTTATACTTGGTAACGTGTGTGAGCAGGATGTATTATGCATTTCTAGATTATGTATTTTTGGCGTCTTTTGCAAGACACCTTCGGAAGTGATCGATATTTCCCTTCCGACTCCGCGAACGCGTATGTAGATCAACGTACAGAAGATTTTCTTTGCCTTGGGAATGCACAAAAACAAGTCCGGAATTCCTCTTTTACGAGACCCTGGTTGCCGATGCTTTTCGTCTTTAGACCCTTCAGAGGCATTAAGTTCATAAGGATGCGACAAACGGTCCCTGGGGGGAAACGTCGATGGCAGGGAGCGGCGGTCCCACGGCGTTAGCCGCGTCGTGGACTTCTCATCGATGCCGATCACGATCTAGCTGCCGTTGAGACCGACGGGGCGTCCACGATTCGACGCGGCGCTCGGGGCCGTCCTTCCCCGCAGGACATCCAATCATTTGCCCGTCAGCGGTTACTGCCGGAAAACCCAGCGTCTCGCGACGGAGTTGGTTACCAGGCAAAAGCTGCACTCGGAATCAAAAATCGCTGAAAAGCCACACCCAGATTAAGCTCTACATGATGCAGCGAGGGAAAAATAATCATCATATTAATAAAAATTAAAAATAAAATCATGAATATTCATAATCATCACATGCTGCTTGCTCCAAGTGAGTCTTTCTGCACGCAACACTAAATCGTATACAACTTTCCGACCAGATGCGTCTTCATTTTCGTAAAATTCGTGTCTGAAACCTAAAGGCTACCACGTATTTTTCAATCTACTTTTTCTGATTATCGAAAAAAAAAAAAAAAAAAAACGTACTCGTGCTATATGGCAGGGTATTAAAGAAAAAAAAAGCAAACACGTGGCTCGTAAGTTCGGCATGCCCGACCTGTTAAAAGCTTCAGTGATTGCTAAATAAAAGACGTGAACAACTTAATGAAAGTAAACTGATTTTTACGAAGTTATTATCCACCCACCCCCTCCCACCTAACGCACAAGGAAATGGTTTTATATTTGCTCTCGCGGAACAGTTATACAGCAGCTTTGAAATAATTCGTTTAAAAACATACATTTGGCAAAATAAAATAAAATCGTTTCCGTTTATTTGCATTAAAATAAAGTTTACTACAGTAGAAGTCCAATTATCCGGACTTTCAATATCCCAAACTCCACGGATTGCTTGTTTTTCTTTCAAGGCTAAGTAAAATTAAGATCTTTGTAGATTTATTTACGTGCTTTTAGTGTTTAGTTTTTTCGTTCATTTAAATAATACAAAATGATTATGCAGTACAGTACATATTTATTTTTTAAACTGTATAGCATTTGTTATTGTAAAACACGATAAACGAAAAAACTAAATTTCCTCACTTCAATTAATAAATATGTATTTGGCCTACAGAAAAAGACAACCCAATTATCCGGATTTTCCGAATATCCAGATAGGATGTGGTTCGAGATAATCCTGATAATTGGAGTTCTACTGCACCTTGATCGCAACAAAATTATTTCCGTAAAACTGTATAGATAATTGCTGTAGAAATCGTAACTACAAAAAAAAAAAAAAAAAAAGTGGGCTTTTAAAATGAAACAACGCATATTTGCTTAAACAATTGGGAAAATGTCGCCTAATGTTCCTAGAATAAAATTAGCAAGGAAATTAATAACTGTCAATCTAAATTATTTTAAACTCACCTAAAAAAATCAAGTGTTTTCTGGAAACTTATCTTTGTTTTTCTGCTTTTACTAAAAATAACTTATTACATGTTTATAATTCAAATAAGTACAATAGTAAAATTTTAACTGAGATGCATTACAATTTGTTTTATCGGTATGCATATTAAGGCTGCTAATATTCAGGCGAGATTAAGAGGATACACACCGGGGCATATATGGAATTGTTTTGCTGAGGGGAAGGGGGACGACGAAAAAATGGAAGTTTTTGAAATCCACCAAAACAAAATAAAAGTTAATGAAAAATAGAAGAAGACATTAAAGCATTTTTTCTAATGTAAATTGATGCATTTTGATTAAATTAAGGCTTTTTTTTTTCTAATGTAAGTACATTTTAACCCAAAACATTAAAAAATGAAACACTTTCGGGGGTGGCCAAGGTTTTCTTGCCCCCCTCTCCCCTCTAAATATACCACCTTGGATACACAGTTGCTGTTTAAGTGTTCACTGCGGTAAAGTTTATTTGGGAAATAACTCTTACACTATTTCTGCAACTGTTCTCATATTTTTCTTTCAGTAATCATTAAATGCAAAGAAGATTCAAATTATCAATGGCGAAAGTTGCTGCACTGCAAAAGTTGCAGTTCATACACATACATAACTAATTTATGGCATTTAGATGTTTTTCAAAAAGTAAGGCAAAACGCTGATGAAAATTAAATGGTAAATGAAATCTGTTTTACCACGTAATTAAAGGTTCCAAATTTCCAAAAATTGGATTTTATTATCTTCGACGTTTTTTGTAACAACGAAATGTTCCCTTACAGAGAGAGAGAGAGAGAGAGAGAGTGTAAAAATATGAGAATAAAAATATTCAGATCAATTGGTTTGAGAATTTTTGCGTTTCTCCCCTTTTGCAAGAAGACTCGGGCATTGCAGGAGACTCTTTTATCTCATGAGTCTACTGCGCAAAAGGAATTCTGATGATATAATACTGTTCAACCCCAAGGCACAGTTTGGTAGTCGGAAAAACCATTTTCTCTTCGATCGACGGGCTCAAATATATCGGATTCAACTGTGTTAAGCTAATATCATCGGTCGGGTTATATTGTATTTGCTCGTGGTAGCACATCCAAGAACGCAGGAAAAGCCAGTAAACGATACAGAAATGAATATCTTTACGTAAAGGTATCTTCACAATATTCAGAGCTTCTTAAATCGCAAGGTGATCAAGGGTGGACCGCTTAACATATATGTAAGACATACCGAAAAGATTAAAGACAGCATAAATCAGAAGCAGGCATGAAAATGTGTCAAACTGCGCTCTCTCAGATCACTGTAAGCTCTTTTTAACTGTAAAAAAAACAGTAGTACTGGTGGAAAAGAGGTAAATACTGCGTAGCTTTGGGACAAAGGTTTATCCAGGAATTTAAAACTGGAGGAGTACTGAAAAATTTTTTGGAATGTTGAAAAAATTTGCGGGAGTGAAAGTTTTCGGAGGCGAAAAAATTTTTATGGTGAAATATTTAGGCTTTCAACCTGTTTTTCGAGAAACTTAGCTTTTAAAACTTTTGCAATACGAAAGGCGATCTTTAAACATTTTCAGCGCTGTGACTCATTTCAAAATACTGTATTTTTACGGTAACGTTATTACTTCACACTAAAAAATTTCCGATGTGATCACGAAAATTCCCAATATTTTGCAATTAAATGTAATAATTTACCATAAAAAATATATATTTCATAATATAACATATTTGATAGCAGAGGAAATGTCAAAATGTTTCCTACAGTGTATTTTTGTCTGGTGATATTTCATATTTTTTTAAAGAAATGCGTATATGTAAAAAATTTAGTTTTTTTTTTGAATGCATCACAATTATGTCTTGCCAAAAATGGGACACATTTACATGATTTTTCCGAATATATCAAAATCGGATTTGTAAGTAAACAGGAATTTGTACATACTCCAAAGCCTCCAAATTTCGCCAGAAACCCCTGCAAAAGTACCAAAACCTTTCATTATACGTATACCTAATTCTTAAGTATAATTTTTTTTATTATCATATAGCACAGAGGCAAGTAGCAGTTAGCATTTATGCATGAATTCTTCAGCTATACATTGAAATTTTTCTATCGTAGCGCAATAGTTTTAGTATATGTATAACAGTCTAGTTATGCATACATTAAAATTATTTCAATGTTTTATTTTTTAGTTTTTCATTTTTATAACCTACAGGCAGTCATTGCTAACACAAAACGTATGTACATATCTCTTCATGTTAGTCTGCTACAAAATTTGCAAATATACTTCTATATCATTTCAGCATTCACAAAACTAGTAAAAATATCCCTGTATAGTGTTTCAGTAACTCATGTTAATCCTTTGATGCTTCTACCTAGTTTAGGGAGATATGAAAGATGGAAGATAAAAACAGCTCAGAAGCAAAATAACCGCGTGTAGTTCCAGAAAAAAACGTTCGCGGTTTTAACCATTCTTCATAGCAAAAAATTCAACAGTACTTCATTTTAGTCCTAGGTTTAAAGCCTAAATATTTCACTACAAAAAAATTCAGCCTTCGAAGAATTTGAATTTATCTAAACACTCCTCCAAATTTTTTCGGCAACCCTCAATTTGAAGTTCCTGTATAAACCCCTGGAAGTAAGCCTTCGTGAAAGTGAAACGTTTAGCAGACAAAAGGCATTTAGGGGCCAAAAAAAGAAAAAAAAAAAATCTGGTTTGCTTTCCGGAAAGAGTAGCAAATGATTTCATAAAATAAACGACTCAGGCTTTTCTATGAATAGTAATAATCTTATCTACATTTATACGTGACAGACAAGAGATATACGAAATGGAGATACTCAACGTTACTGATCACTTGATCAGTTAGGAAAGAAGAACTTCAAGCTTTGGAGCATGAAGTGATAAGATATGCGGGTGGAACTGTGCTTAGAATTGAGAAATTACCCCACTGATCTTTTGCAAACGGGCAAAACACGTGTAGCCACACCTTCGGTTTCCTATATAGTTGCGATGATGGTTGCCTGAAACTATAAATCACAACGTTGCAATGCTATAGGGAAAATCGATGCGTTTCTGTTTCATTAAAAAACTGGTTGAGTTTACTTTTCATTCAGTGAGGAGATTTGTTTTTCCTTTTGAAAAATACAGCAAATCATTTTGCCTTAGAGCCGAAACAAGCTTTCTTATCTGAGAAGCGTAGCTTGAAATTACAACCCTTCGAGTTCGAAAGTTCACTCAAATTGTACGAATTGTTTATTTTCTCATACCTTCATTGTTGGAAAGTGTTATAATCATAACTTATTGCCCTTCTGGTTTTTGATACAATTTTACTACCGAATAAGCTGTCTGATGCGCGATTTTTCAGATAAAACCACTCTTTAATATTTAAAAATGATGTTAAAAGCACATTAAAAACATAAAAAAAGGGACAAAGATCTTTCTGTGACCGCGTCGGTCCCTTTATCAGGTCATACACACTGAGCAATAGGAATGAAAAGTTGGGTGACTTAAATACAGAATGAAGATGTCATAATACAAGTACATCAGTGGCGTATCTTGGGTCCGTGACCTGTGCTATATCCCTCCCCCCGTCCCCCCACAGTGCTGTTTTTTTTAAATTGCGGTTTATTTTTTAATTGTTAAGTAATAGAAGTAACATTTTTTTTTCTAAATTTTAGGTACACACTATTGCTAACATGATAGCAAATAATTATGAGGATTAAGATTTGAACACTTATTTGTACACGAACTCCATTCTTCTTTCCTTTTGTGTGAACTTTGAGTGTTACGTTTTCACAAAAATGTTTCTTCCGAGTACTTTTTTCATATTTAAAAATAATGTTTTTCTCTATTAACAAACCAGCCAAGCTGCTCGAATGTGCATGTCCTTGTGTGGGTCTCAGATACATGTTGATTCTTTTTAATACGGAAAAACTTCTTTCGGCAGTTGCAGTTGTTGATGAACAGTTTAATATTGATCTGCTAATTCCTACAACTCACTAAACACTATGCCCAATTATTCAACTTTATGTAAAAAGTCATGTTTCTTACTGATTTGTTTTGTATTCTTCAGGGAAATTAAACACATTCAGTTCATTTTTTAAACGAGCTGTATCAAAATTTGAAGCATAGAGTTCTTTAAGCTCTGATAGTAGATGTTCAGGGAAGCTTTCACAAAATTTATCAAAAAATTTGTGAAAGCTTACCAGAACATAGACTATTAGATGCTGACTGATAAACCGCGAATAGCGTTGTGAATTGTTGGCACCGTAGCGTAAAGCGAACGCACTTGGCTCTAGTTGTCGAGAAATCTGGGATTCAATCCCAGCGGTGTCGGATGTACAATTTTTCAGTTGCTATTCGTTGTTTATAAAATAACGTGGACAGAGCGATGACATCGTATATTTACATTATCTCCACGTATTTAAAATATACTCACCATTTCTATCGTCCTTTGGCTTTCTCTGTTGAATGCCACTAGATGGCGACACAACAGTTGCTGAGGCCATCAATATGGATTTGTGTAGTCAGATGCTGATTGATAAACCGCCAATAGCGCTGTGAATTGTTCGCACCGTAGGGTAAAGCGAATGCACTCTGCTAGTTATCGAGAGATTTGGGTTCAATCCCAGCGGTGTCGGATGAAAAATTTTTCGGTTGCTATTCGTTGTTTATAAAATAACGTGGACAGAGCGATGACATCGTATATTTACATTATCTCCACGTATTTGAAATATATTCATCATTTTTCAAAACAGTTCGAATCCAACAAAGCCACGAATTTAAGATATAGTATAACTGATTTTAATTCATTGACACTTCACACAAACTGAAACAGCTCTCGCGAAACACACGCTGGAAGCATGGAGGGACTGAGGTAGTCCGAAGTCTTCGTTTTTCGGAGCGAACCCTTGGCCAAAGCAATGGCCACTCACGAGTACGAGCTCCGTAGCTCATTCATCTCGTCATGGAAACGATAGCAGGAGATAGTATTGAAGCTCTTCGCATCAGAACAGCGAAGTCTCTCGAAGACCTATTTGCGTTACGTTGATGCCGTTGATCACTGCTCGCCAGACTGATTATCATAATCGAAAGAAGCGAATCCGCTCGTGTTTTTTTTTTTTTTTTTTTCGCACCGAAAGCATTGACATATCTTAATACCGTTGATAATTGACTTTTATTTGTGTATATTTAATTGACTTTTATTTGTGCATTCTCTGTGTTTCGCAGCTAGCCTCGAATATACGCCACTGAAGTACATGTACTTGTTTTATGACATCTTCATTCTGTATTTAAGTAACCCAACTTTTCATTTCCATTGCTCAGTGTGTATGACCTAATAAAAGGACCTACGCGGTCACCGAAAGATCTCGTCCCTTTTTAATGATTTTAATGTGTTTTTAACATCATTTTTAAATATTAAAAAATGGTCTTATCTGAAAAATCGTGCATCAGACGGCTTATTCTGTGACTTCACATACTTAGCACGAAACTTCACGACTTTACAATTTTACGAAAAATGTGAAAACCAGATAAATACCCAAGGATCAACGGTTATAAATATCAAATAAAACGCATAAGTTATGTGAACGCGGACAACACAGCAGTCCGCAGAAATGCAGAACGAAAAACGAAGCAGCATAAAATGAATTGATGATAAAAAGATGCTTTCAGATTAGGGTTCAGAAAAATTCCGTTCAAGGTTAAATGTTCAGAGGGACTTTCTGTCATAGAACATAGATGACCAATTAGCTCTTCATCCCTATAGCTTATTCGGAAAGGTCACCGAGGTTAGTGATATCCGCATATTGTTTTATATGCCTCTCTCCGCTGTTTCGGATAATTCCCTTCATGCGTATGAAGGGTCCATACCTTACAGAGTAGGTTACTTTGTGTTCTAGTTAGTTACACGAAATGATGTATGCTTCAAGCTAAGGTCCTTAAAAAACGAAAATACTGAAGTGTATAACTTCCTTTTTCAGTAAATTTATTCACACGTTGTGCATTTCTATGTTTTAATCTCCTCAGAGCATGAATTTATGCAACGGATGTGACTATTCGCAGAGGGCAACGATCCCCACTGCACTTCCGGTAACTATGTCTTGCCCTCCTACGATTTTCATTGAATTGATCGAACTAGATATTTGAACCATAAAGATGCATTTCGAAATAAATTCAAGACATCAAAGTTTATTAAAATTATTCTGTTATGTCCTTTAAACTCCTCATGTATTCACTGCTTTTGTACAACATCCGACAAGGTGAATAATGCGAACACTTTCCTAAAAACACTGCATGCATTAATTTCATGTTTCTGTTACGAAGTTGTAACGAGATCGGATTGTATTTATATTGCACTTTTATGTTCGATGTGTATGCCTAGTTGCAACCCATTGCGGAAAACTTATAGCAAATGAATGGCTGAGAAAGTCGTACTTCCACAAAAGTACTGATAAGAGCAGATGACTGCAGCGTAGGCCAATAAAACGATTTGAGCAAATGGTTTGAAACGGTTCTTCCATGCAAAGAACGATTCTCTGAGAAACACATTTCTACAGCCTCCAATTACCGCTTGCCGCCGTCGATAGCTCCTTTCGAGTTTAGCGCCAGAATATTCTCATGCTTAGGACTTGAAAATTAATGAATATTAAAATCCTTTATAAAATCTTCTAGATCTACGTAACATTTCTTTTTCTTCAGGTTATCTCGATTCATTTTTTTTTCTCATAATTTCTCTAAAATTAAATTTAGTTCTTTCTCTTTTTCTTATATCGATTAATAATGATATCCTTTGGTTGTACCTTTTTAACACCTGGTGAGGTAGGGAACTTTAATTTTAAGTGAGATTAGATAGAGGATTTTCTTTTCAACAGGAAACTACCTGCAGGACTCTCATTTCGGAAACGAAATGAAAGCGTTCATTCTTAACAGGCAGTGGATTTTATAACAGATTTCACTTTGATGAGTTACTAACCATTAATTTCAACGGCAATGAGTTAAGCGACATTAATTTCAACGCAATGAATTGAGCGACATTATTATCAAGCCGCGGGAAGTTTATTTCAACACGCGCACGAATTTTGCGACATTCGTTTCAACAAACTATAAGTTAAAGAAAGTTAATTTCAACAGGCGATGAATTGCACAGTATCCTCTTCAATACGTAACGGCGTTAGGCAGGTTGTCCTTCTGAAAAAAAAAACGGTAGGGATTGAAATGTAGACGTAAAGAGAGATACGCAGATATCACTTTACTAAGCAAAAGTATGTAAATGTCTGAGGACGAAATGGCGAATTCCACTTATTTTTATGCCCCTGAAAATGCGTTACAGAAAGGCACAATTTGTAACATTGCTCTTAGTGCAATTTTGTACTCATATAGAAAGTATGCAGCCTTCTCCGAAATTATAAAAAACAACAAAAAAACCCCACAGAATCTGGATTCTGACTCTTACAGTGACGCGAGTGTATGACTCTGGACTGCCTCTTTACAAATGAATTAAAAGTTACAAGTCGCTTTGAAAATCGCGGCACAAGAAAGTCGCCAGTAATTTCAGAGCTACCACACTTTTGTCTGTGCAAATCAGGAGTGAAAATTCAAAATCTTTTGCTCCCTGTATTTGCTTCCAGGAGACACATTTCAAGATTATTTTACCTTCGCATAGCTTTTACTATCAAGAATTCATTTCGCACATTTTTGTGCTCTTCCGTTATTCAAAATTCTTCCACTAGGGAGCATAAAGTAATTTCGTGTTTTTTTCTTCATTATTTCTGTTCGATTTGCAAATCCCTTTACCTCTGATATCTTCCTTCAGCTATGAGAAACTTTTTGTGTGTGCGCAATTCGTTAACTTTTCTAACAAACTTTTCAGCCGCTAGTAGGAGGAGGTAGCTACTTCTATTTCTAGATGCTTCATCGATTGTAGAAACCCCGTTGATTTTTTAACGGGTTCCATTGACTATGAAAAACTTAGATATTTTATTCATGTTGGAAGGGATTCAAAAAAACATGCACATTACAACGAAAAATTCAGTGTTATTTTTCTTGTTTAAAATGTTATGGCTACATAACGTCAAAATCGTTTGCTAAGATTAACTGAAAAATCTCTGTCGAGCGAGCGTATGTTTTTCACTGCAATATGTGCTCTCTTACATGCTTCTTTTTCCAGTCCCACGAAAAGAAAGAGAGGTATTAAGACAAATTCAGAAACGCATCTGTACCACTTACAGGAAAAAATCTGGAGCAAATAAAATAAAACTGGAACTTGTACGGAAGATATTGGGGAATACTGAATTTTTCTAATAAGAAAATAGATTTCCAATTAAGTTTCTAGCATCACTGAGATTGTTCAGTGTACAGGCAAAGCGATAAAATAAGAACCCTTCTTTATTTGTATTTATTTATTTATTTTAGATACGTATTTACGTCAAAAATAGGAATAAGAATATCACCAATGAAGTTATTTTAAAATTATTTTTAAATTAAATTTATATATTCCGAATTATTTAAAAAAAAATCATTCTTCGGTCAACTGAAGTGAATTCAATTTAAGGCTTCATCTAGATGAGTTTACGAATTTGTGTCTCTTAAATTGACCACGCTTAATCAAAAATGTTGATACGGGTTACAAAAGTAAGTATTCAGCAGCTCCAGGTCCAGTACATAATGAAGCCATGCACGTCCATAGCTTAGTGTTCCGAAGGGAAAAACAGAAATTGTGACTACAAATAACAAACACAAACATCTTAAGTAAATTTCCACTCAGTCTTCTTGTTATTTAACCCATTTTTACGACACACACACAGCACATAAATTGGGCCTTCTGGGTTTCATAACACGTGAAACCCAGAAGGTCCAAAAGCTACGTAAAAGTGATAGATAAACGAAATTTGACAGCATATTGTGGCAACAAGAAAATATCTTTGTTGGTACCTTGCGCCTTTTGACCATTTCTGTCCTATGCTCCACGAAACCCCAGCGACCACCTAATCGATCATCAAGAAAGAAAAAAATACCCTCAAGACAAATTTCTGAAATACACTTCACAACACCTTTGTCCAGCTGTGAAAGGCTGCTGCAGAAGATATTAGCATATTTCTGATTTCTTAGCCTTTCCTGCTTTCTTACATTGTACGCTGTGCTCTAGTATTCAACGTAAAATTTAAATATTACTATTTCCTACTGGAAATGTTTACTTTTTCCCTGTAAATTTTCCCTTTTTCTAAGAAAATTCCAAACTTTGTTTCTGTTTTGTCTGTGCACACACGATAAGAAAAATTAGCAATCAAAATTAATCGTATTCAAAAAACAAATCGTAATTCTTCCCAAGCCTCGAAATGGGATTTTCAGAGCATGCACTCTCTTGCTCTGCCCCCCCCCACACACACACACACTTCCATATGGACGCTCATTAATGAAGCTTCGGATCCTTGGGTAGCCATGCTTCCAAAGTGAGCCGAAAATTATTGCTAATTGCAGCCAAGAAGCTGCTACGGGTGTTTTGACTTTTAAACAGAAAACATTCGTAACGCAAGAAGGTAAAATATTAATTGTTTCGTAAAAATAAAAATAAAATTCTTGCTATTTCAACCTTTCGAAAATTATTGTTTTCAAAAACCTGAAGAATGCGTTCGTTTTTGGATCTGTTCTTCTGGTAAAGTAAATCCCTATAAAGAAAGCTAGATTTTCATTTTTTTTTTTTTTTTGAAGAAATGAGCGTGTTTTTGTTTCATAAGATGAACAAGTACAGAGATATGTTCGCTAAAACTACGGATTTTTCAATTGGTTGACATCAATGTAATAATTCTTTCATGAATGAGGGCTATTCAATTTGTTATACATCACAAAAATGTGAATTAGAGATGCGCACATTGCAATTTAAAAAATCAGGTACTGTCTGAGATGATACACGCCATTCACGGAATTGCCAGTTTTTTGAGAAGCAAAGAACGTGCTGGTAATTGTAGTACTACTTCCACTGTTATAAATGATAGGAACGCCCATTTGGGACGTCTGGGTTCAAGGGCGCCCTCTAGTGTGCCCCATTGTAAGTCATTGACGAATACTCCGAGGATTATGCTTGGACGTACACTGTGTTTTACGGAAGGATTAATTTTTATCAGTTGGAGAAGCTGCGCCACAGAAATTTGAAAAAAAGGGGGGGGGGGGGTGAAAGAAAGAAAAAGATGCTTTACACTGTCCAATTCCATTGGGCTTTTGAGCTGAAGGATTTTTTTCATGACGGCAGAACCCTTACAATCTTTCATGATTTTAAGAACAATTACAATCTTTCTAATGACAGAAAGAAGGTATGTTGATATTGTGGCAATAGCATTTATCAACATTTTCAGACTGAAAAACTTCAGCGAGAAGCAGCAGCACTTCTTTTTTTTTTCTTTTTTTTTTTTATTTCTTCGCTACACAGTTTTGAACTATGCTTTGCGCCCGACGCTATAAGTGAGCTGGGGTGGGCTCCCCTCCCCCTCCGAAAAAAATATAAAATATGTAAGCTGTTAGAACATATGGCTGGTGGAACCGTCAAAGATTTTGGGGGAACTTGGATAAACGTACCTGAATGTTTCGAATTCACAGAAATTTCGTAAAATATTTCTTTTTTTGTTAAATTTAGTGTTTTGTACCTTTGAGAAATGGAGGGAGTCCTCTGGGCAAATTTCTAAGAGAGTAGTAGAAACACACCATCTTAATGATTATAGTTTAAAGGATGAGAAAGAGAAAGATAAATTCCTTGTCAAGTTGTAAACTAGTATTCACAAACAGACTTATAATAGAGAAAAAAAAAAAAAAAAAAAGGAAGAAAAAACGACGTAAGTGAGCTAAATTTGCGAAGAAACTGTAACTTGTCATAGATATTCCCATACTGCATACGCTGAATAAATATTACGTACAGGATGCCCCTGAAAACGTTTTTTTGACTTGGGATAACATTATCGGCGTCGGCTAAAATTCACATGAACGAAATAAATTTTTTTGCCAAAATTTCTGCCTAGCACTTCAAAATTCATGTCCCGTCATGCTTGTCCCCTCCTCTCTCTTCCCCCTCCTAATAGCGTACCCAGTTATGAGCGGCTGACGAACCACTGCTTTGTGGATGTGTGAAAGATAAGCTTCGGAAGCAGAGAGAGAACGTGATGAGGAATTTGTGAAGTAGACAACCGAACTGGCCTAAATTAAATGCATTCCTCAAACTTGAAAATAATTAAATAAGTAAATAATTAAATAAATAAATAAAAAAAAAGGTGTACCTTGTATTGTTCTTATTCATTACTGTGATTCTCTATCAACAAGGTTTTTCCTTCATCACCGATACTTCCTCTTCATCTATCCATCCACATTTTCCCACAGGATGACGTACTGTAAATATTATTTACATTGAGTACAATATATTCGTTACTGTAAATAGGTTTAAAAAATTATTTTTTATCAGGACACAAGGAACATTACTAAAATGATTCGCATATTATTACGAAATGTTGAGCTTTCATAAGATTACAGATTGTTTTATTATTCACTTTAAAATTCTTCTAGCATAACTTTTTGTCCAAAATGTGCTTATACTGATCCGAAATTTTGAATTTTGTTTTAGTTTCTCACGTTTTTATTTTTTCATAAGATCATTTAATATACTTTTTGTGAAAACAAACAGTAAGGAGTACGGAAAACTTTATTTTAGAAGTTCATGCATCTTTTCATCTTTCAAGTTATAATAAAAAGACCAAAGCGAAACTGCCCTGTCTTGTACTGTATGTTATAGCTGTTATAGCCAAGATCTCTCTCTTTGTCCCTCTCTCACTATCTCTCTCTCTCTCTCTTTATCTGTCTCTCTCTCACTCTGTCTCTGTCCCACTCTGTCTCGCACTCTGTCTCTCTCTCTCTCTCTCTCACTTTCTCTATTTCTCTCTCTCTCTTTCACTCTCCCTTACCCTCTTTCTCTCACTCTCTCTCTCTCTCTCTCTCTCTCTCTCTCTCTCTCTCCATCCGTCCATTCATCCACACTAGATGTTGTTTATTACTTACAGATGTATAGGAATATTTTCCAAGTCTTTGAATACGAACAATATCTCCCACCTGTTTAGAGCAATGAATTTAACGCCAATTTTCCTGTTTGAAGATTCAGGAAAAGTGCATTTTGTTTTTGAATCTGGCTACAGGATGAAAATTTGTGCTGCCTGAATGAGTAACAATGTGTAATCATTATCCACTTATAGACCGATCTTGCATTTTCTATTACATGGCTCCGTCAGTTCCTGCCATTGCACATCTTCAATCCGCAATTACTTATTCTTCAGCCGTTGGTACTTGCTGAACAAAATTCAGTACGAACTTTTTCACTTTTTGTCATCTGACCCTTGTTCCGGAAGTTACCTATACTTATTCATTTGATTCGTCTGATTCTGATAAAGTAAAAGCTTCTTCCCCCTGACTGACACCTCCTTGCAATATAACACTTGAGTTTAATATCTGGAATATGCGTCGCAAAATCTGAAATTCCTCATTTATTCCCCACTCTTGGACACCGCCAGTTTCAGCCCAATACACCGGCACTTCCTCACCCTTCAGTTAAACCACAACACTAAATCGCGCAATAGCTCTAGAAAATCTGAATTTTGCGACACAAATATTTTAACACTTATTCATTCTTAAAAATCTGGTCCTAATACTTATTCATTCACTGCTCGATACTTGATGCGAAGCGCTCACTAACTCACCCTTTCGATTCTTACAGTGACAAACTTCATGTAATTTCATAACGTCAGCTCTTATAATAACAAACTGAATATGTTTTCGCGGTTGTTTAAGTGGTCTACGGTGCAAGATTCTGCCTTTTCTTCCTACTAGAGATCGTTTCGAATTCCGTTTGTCCTTGCACGGAGCCAAAGACCTCAAGTTAAGGATGAGCAACTTCTTCAAGACTTGGCTTCTTTTGTTTTCTTTTCTCTTGTTTTTTCAGTGTTTAACAACCACCATGAGCAATTCAGAGGGTTGTAAGCGCTCATTCGTTCCTGATTTAGGGTAGCTGGTTCCAGAAAAGGAAGATAGCCACAGCCGTAGAGCAGACACACTACCTAAGCCACAGCTCAGACTCGGACAAATGATCAGAATCCAACGCCTTAGACCACTCGGCCATCAGGTGGTTACTCTTAGATTTGCTCAGGGTGGTTAAACCTTGAAAAGTGAGGCGGAATGGGACCATGTTCAAGTCTAGATAAGGCATCGTTGGTGTGTCTATCCGATGGCGCTGACTCACTCCTTTCCCTGAAATCAGAGATCCTAAATTAAGGACGGGTGACTTCTTATTTCCCTCAAAGTTATTCATGGTGGTCGTTAAAATCCGAAGTATATAAATATAAACCCTAAAAAATAGACTACATATACAGTATAACTGTGTATGTCATCTTTTATTAAAGATGTAGCACTAAGACTTTATTTCTTACAGTTCAAACAGCTTGAAACTCCATGATGTCCCCCTTCTACTAATAGACTCAAGGCATGTAGCGCTACAGACTTCACAGAATACAAGGTCAATATTTATACAGTATAACAGACCGCCTGTGACTCTATGATGTCAGCACTTATTATAATAGACTGCGTGTAACAGTATAAAGCCGTCTCTTGCAATGGTGTAATGCAAATTCCATAGCATTTTTTTTTACTAACTGGATGGGTGATACTGCAGTGAGCCTTCACGGTTGCAGAGCGGTCAGATGTATAGATTTGTGGCTAGTCGTCCGAGTTGGGCCCAAGTTCGATTCCCAGATGAGGCTTGGGTGGCGTGATTGTCTTGCGGCGCTGAATCTCTCCTTTGTCTGGAACCAGCTGCCCCAGTTTAGGCACGGGAGATTGCTTACAGCCTTTAGAGTTGTTCACAGTGGTCGTCAAATCCGAGACATGCTATGATGTAATTTCCTTTGGTAGTATCCTAATGTAAACCTATGACGTCATTTGTTGTTCGAATACCTAGAGACTTAACTGGTGCACCCGCATAATTAATCTTAGGGACATTCACTTTGTCTTTAATTTATCGAAAGGTTCCCTGAGCTCTTATTCAGCAAAATCCAAAATCTATGTGGACGAAATGCAGTTCTCAAATAATTAGTCTTAAAAACCGGTAAAGATATTTCTGGTCCGGATAAAAAATAAAATTAGTATGTAATTAGTCTTAAAAATATAATTAGTAAATAAAAATTAATTACATTATATAATTAGTCTTAAAAAATCGGTTCAAATTTATGGTCCCAGGAAAAATAATTATAAAAAAAATATAAAATTTAAAATGCAAATGTAAAAAAATTGTGGCCAGAATTCAAAGTCCTCACGAAATTTCAGTCGGTTTGCAGGGCCATCGTTTCAGAAGACTCAAGTGTTACGCGGATATTGCATTTTAAAGCATTTTTGTATTAATTCTTTTTCACGTAAGGTCAGTCTGCATTTCGTTCGAAGACGCTACTAAGGTGGCATCAGTAATTATAGGCTTGTAAAAATGTGTTTCACAGGGAATCGTTCTTTTGCACGGAGGAGCCGTTTTAGAGGGCCTTAAGATGCTAAATTAGTTTATTAGCCTACGCTACAATCTGGGCCATTGTCAACTGTAGAGCGATCGAGACTGCTAAATTAGTTTATTGCATCAGAGATGCCATAGCTCTTCGAGCTACGACAGACACAGGAGTCAGAGTGAGAGAGAGAGAGAGAGAAAGAGAAGTTCAGAGGAAACAGAAGTTGCGGAAAGATGTTTTGAGAAGGGAGACGATTTCCCGTCAGCGAGCTATTAGAAGGTGAAACAGAAGATGTCTTCGGGATCGAGAAGCAAGAATGATAAGTAAACGAAGTACAAGAGGGATTGAGCAGTACGTGAAGATGGCAAGTAGAAAGTAAAACAATCATAGTTAATTCAGTAATCAATTTAATTTCAGGACATACCCAATATGGAAATTAGATAGCAATAAAGGAGTAATTCAGCATCGCAAATGATCTTGACACTTTCGTGAAATACAATTCTTTCATAGCATCCGCAAAGAGCTGCAATTATTTCGTACAATCGAACCCCATTAACACAAGACTACATTTAACCAAGTTCATGGAAAACACAGAAATGCTCTCAGAACTTTCGCATATATGCGCATTTCTTTATTTTACTCTGCACTCTGTAGCAAAATTATTGAGACTTTTTTCTTTGTTTTAGGAACTGGCGGCTACGGTAAGCCATTCTAACGATTAGAAAAAGTAGGCTGTCTCTAATTTAGGTCACTGGTTTCAAGGAAAGAACAAAGCCTGAGCGGGAGACAAGTATCTACACCACACATACTTCATCCGGGATTTAAAACTGGGCTTATCTCGGACGAGTTGTCAGTTGTCCGAGTTGTCAGTGGGTAGCAGAGTTGTCAGCAAGTTGTCAGTTGAGTTGTCAGCGAGTTGTCAGTAGGTTTCTGGCTAGGCGGACGCCGCCTAGCCGGAAACCTACACTGCTAACAATTCGGTGTCCGGGAAGACCACTGCGATTACAAGCGCGGGACGCCCAATAGCCGATTGGTCAGGGCCATGAGTTTCTGACTAATCAAACAATTTGGGCCTGGCCTCGAATCCTATATGACCACCTCTATATCTAGCTTGGTTATCTAAACTCAAGTTTTTGACCATTTGGTAGAGACAGGCCAGCGTTCCACTTCCGGTTGAAGTGTTACGGGGATCTTGGAGATTTTAAAGCATTTTAGTATTGATTCTTTTTCACGTAAGGTCATCCGGCATTTTGGGGTGTTCGAAGACGCTAGTAAGGCGGCATCAGTAATTAGACTTGTAAAAATGTGTTTCACAGGGAATCGTTCTTTTGTGTGTAAGGTCGTTTTAGAAAACTTTAAGTGCCTAAATCGTCTTATTAGTCTGCGCTGCAGCCATGAGTACTGTCATCAGTAGAGCTTTCGGAACGTTTTATCACGTCAGAAAGGCGTCCGGTGGATCTGCTCTTGGAACCAGGACGGACACCCAGGGGGACAAGTATCTAAGAACTCTAAGAGGGGGGGGGGGTGAGAGAGAGCGAGAGAGAGAGAGACCGACAGAGAGATGTCTAGAGGGGACAAGGGTTGCACAGGGAGATGCTTTGAGATGGGAGACAATTTTTCGAACAGCGAGCTGAGAGGAAGTTGAGTGGAATAGAAGATTGCGTCAGAGCTTGGAAGCAAAAATAATAAGTAAATGAAGTAGAAGAGAAGTTATAGGTAGAACGTGTCGACGACAAGTAGTAAATTACGCAATCAAAATTAATTCAGTAATCAATACAACTTCAAGACATACCCAATAGGGAAATCAGATAATAATAATAAAGAACTGCTTTAGAATCGCAAATCTTGATATTTTTCGTTAAGTACTATTATTCCGTGACATCAGAGTTGCAATTCAGCATACATACCGAATTCAAACGGGAAGGAAAATTCCCGTTAACAACTGTACTACAAATCCCGTTAACAGAAGCATGGATGGAGTGTTTGTATTACGGCATTGGCTCTCTACTTTCCCTAGAACCAGTGGTCCTAAATTAGGGACTACAGTCTGTAGTCCCTAATTTAGCTCATGGCGGTCATTAAAGCCCGAAATAAAATAAAAAATCGCAGATGACGCATGGATGGTATATTTATCTCTTAGAGCTGGTTTTGTCTCCTCCCCGGAACATCTGGTCACAGATTAAAGACGGTAAGCACCTTACTGTGTTAGGGTTAAGTGCTCACAGAGATCGTTTATCCCCCCCCCCGCTTCCCTAAAGAAATAGAGATCATTTTTTCCTCACACACTAAAGAAATAAATCAGCATGAAAGAAAGTACATCATCACTTTTTGTTCTTTGTTGTTGTGAAAGGTTAATCATTGACCCTCATCTTTCCAATATCTGGCTTAACTCTTGTACTAAAACTGGCATGTGAGACTTGGTTACAACTTAGACATTTAAAGCCTTCAATTCCCCCCGTCCCGCAGCCACATATTGTTTATTTATATTCGTTCATTTAACTTTCCTTAATTACTCGCTGCTGATTTCCCGTCACAGGCCGAACTTACTGTATTTCTCTCACGAGGAGACGAGGATCATATCATCTCCACCAACCCCGCCCTGAGCTTGATCAGTTAAACATTCGTTTATATTTTTGTTTTATATACATGCAATGCTTTATGGTGGGCATTTTGGAAAACGAAGCACGTGGAATCGGCGATGCCACCATAACAGAGGAACCAGTTGGAGAATTAATTTATAACACTGATACCCAGAAATAGGGACCGATTATGATAGTTCAGAGCTATGGGCAAGAGATTTCGAGGGACGGGGGACGGGAGGGGGGGTTCTTCTCCATTTTATGCTATTTTTGCATGTGTGATTAAAGATGGTTTGAAGAAGGAGCTCACTAAAAGGGAGAAAATAAGTGTTTCACATTGTTCCAGTGGTTAGAACTGTTTCATTATTATTATTTATTTACTTCATATACATAACTTTAGAAATTCAGTTTAAAAACTACGCCCACGAAAGAAAAAGTAACGGAAAATGTTTGGTAACCGGTTTATTCATTGGTGTGATGGTTCAGATGTATAAAATATGGCAAACATCTTTTTCTTTGGGCGGGAGGCAGGGGGGGGTGGGGGGGTGAGGGAATTCAAAAAACGTTAACATTATCTTGTGATGAACATTACAGTATTAATCCTTGCACGACATTGTATAATTTGTGAAAAGTGAACCGTTTCAGCAAGGCCCTCCAAAATTCAGCCCCTACGGAGAATTACTGAAGAATGCTACTTACTGGATTCTTCTTGGCAGAGTACGATATGCTCAGGTAGCTTCAAATTCCGACCAATAGCTTCAGTCTTTCTTGATGAAAGTCTGATTTGAGACTTTTGTTGTCGCATATCGAATTCAATATTCTACAGCAATCTCAGATTTTGCTAGAAAATTTAAATGCCTGCAGTTGTTGCGTTGTTTTGGAGAGATACTTGTTACCAGGAATATAATACTATGCAGTGAAACCCCCATTAACGGACATCTCCGAACAACGATAACCTCAAAGCAACGGCAAGTTTGGGTTGGTACAGAGGATTAATATTAACTGGAATTGGGACGAATCCTTAGTTTTCTCAAATATCGCGAATCTCGAATCCTTCATATAAGGATAATTATAAGAAAAAAAGGGAAAGAAAATACTTCCACTTAAAAAAGTTTTTAATTGAAGCAAAACTTGAAATCTGTGTTTAATGAAAAACAAATTAAAGAATACAGTTTACAAAATAATATACCTGAACTTATTAAGAAGATACAAATGAAATTTATAATTTACATTTACCAAATGAAGTACATAACTCTTGAGTCTTGAGGTTCATTTCCATTTTCTGAACATAATTTGACAAAAAAAATATTTGAGTAACAATTCCCATTTTTGACATTTTTCTTTAATAACAAAAGTTCTAAAACCTTTTTATATCAAAGTAAGTGTAGAAGTGTGGAGGAATATTTCAAGAGTTAATGTAGATAAACATGGAACACTAAATTGAGTAAATTCTTTCCAGAAAATTAAGAAAAATCAAAAACTTGTTTGTTTTAAGAGTTAATAAAAACACTAGACACTAAACTCTTTCAGGGCAATGCAAAACAATCAGAGACCTTTAATGGAGATTTTTATTTAAACCACTAGCATTCGAACTCGCTCTGGGTCTAGCCTGTTTCGTTTTTTATCAGCTATGATACCTGATGTGCTGAATAGTCTTTCTGACATTACTGTCAATGATGGTGTGATTAAGAACTTTTTAGAGAGTTTCCTCAAGTTTTTTTTTTTTTAGTAGGACTAGAAACGCTGAGCTGTAGACAGAGTAACTTGAGTCATACGCGCGACGCGGCTCAAGATCTCAGTACCCCCTCCGTTCTCATGCTCGTTACAACGGTAACTGCTGCCGGGAAAGAGATAAAATACGGCTAAGTCATTTTTCCCACTATACTTGAGGTATTGTGGCTAAGGCACTTTCCGATGGGAGACGCCTGTCGCTCAGGCGGTTGTTCTCTGTGTTTGGCTGAGCAATTCCTTCACTGTTGCATCGGTTTTGAAATAACGAGCTTTTTCAAATAGCTGTGTACACACTGTAGACGATCTTCTTCGCTTGTTTTCTAATGTCAGAACTCGTCATGCTGACAAAAATTCGAACAAATATCGTTCTAGAACAATCACCAAACGCCAAGTTTTTTTAGGTTAAGATTCGAAAAATTCGAATGACGAAAAAAGCGCGAAGATTCGAGTTTTTCGAATCTCGAATCTTTTCAAGATTCGTGGGATTCGAGGATTCAAGGATTCGAATGTCCCATCCCTAATAATAACGAGAACCTCCCTGCAACGAAACCTCTGAACAGCGGTCAACGGACACCTTGCCCCTTAAGGTTTTAGGTATTTCCTTTGGTATTTCGGCGAATAAGATAAGATAGGGACAAAGAATGCTACCAAAGGAACTGTGCCTCGAACAGGATGGTTTGAATTACGGCGGGTACAATGGTGTTCTTAAGTGAAAAGAAAGGAGTTACAGTTTTGTTCGACGTGAGACGAGCTTCAGCTCCCGTGTATGTTTCAGTCTTACTTCGGAGGTTGTGGGAGTGGTTTCTGGTGCCTGAAATGTTTCCCGTTAGCAGCGGTATCTCTTGGTTTGCTCCGTGTGGGTTCTGTTCTGCTTTCCGGAGCACAGTCAGCAAGCTATGCAGTTACGCTTCTCTGTATCGTTATTTAACATCTCATGCTAGTTATTTTTTCAACTGGAGAACCTTTTTTTTTCTTTCTTCTTCCCCTACAGCCTACCCTAGCCCTAATTTCTTTCACTTCAAGATCAAAATTAATTTTTCTAAGAATTTATCAGAAATTATAATTCTAAAACTCTTGATCGTTCGTCCGAGTGGATCCGGGCTCGAATCCCTGATGAGGCGCGGGTGATGTGAACGTTTCTCCCTTCCCTGGAACCATTGACCCTAAATTAAGACAATCGATTTGCTCACGGTGGTTGTTAATCCCCCCCCCCACTCACTCGCTCTCTCTCTCCCTCTCTCTCTCTCTCTCTCTCTCTCTCTCTCTCTCTCTCACACACACACACACACACACACGTACGTCATGTCTGTGTCACGTGACATCTCCAGCGTGTTAAAGCGTTAAAGATTTTGATTTATTGGGGACCTTCGCCATTTTCCTAGCCCTGAACCACCGGAGGTCTTAGGTACAGCGTATAAAAAGTAACTGATAAACTTATCACCTCTTAGAAAAATATAGTTTTGAGATATACAACCTGAATACTTGTTTCTTTAAAGAAAGTATGGTTAATACATGATGGATATTATTTGCTTTTAAATTATTTTTTTTTTGAGGGTAAGCGTTTTTTTTTGTTTTTTTGTTGTGTGTGTTTTTAGACACACACATCTCTTCTATGAACGCCTTCTCATTCATTACATAAATGACACAAAAGTTCTCCTCTAACACTTTTATCATCCGAACCTCGGCGAAAGCAAATTTCCCTATAAAAGCATACGAGCAAAGATGCGAAATTCCCACTGTCCCACGTGAATTACTTGAATATCCTGAATTGGGCAATTTCTCCCTCCCCCTCCTTTTTGTGGCTTTCCACCCACACTTATCTCCCCCCTTTCTCTGGTACCTTAAGACGGGATGGGATTGAGAATGACTCGCACATGATGACGGCGGATTCAGTTGACAACAACAAACGATGGGGACTTGACGTGTTCGTGATAAATAGATGTTTCCGCAGATGAATGCATCGATGAACCGACAAGTTACTCGAGCCGACGAATCCATCGTATTCCTGGTCACGTAATTCCGGATCCTTCAGCGCGGTTACTCAGCAACATCGCACAAGACATATCCGTCCGTGTACCCTACTGATTCTACACGTCTAGGGCAAAATTTCGTCAACACTGACGTCGGCGAAATTTTCGAACCGTGTCGACGGTTGTGGAAGATGTTTCATCTTCATTCTTTTATTTCCTAACACTCTTTTCTTTTTTTTTTTTTTTTTCTTTTCTGATTTCTTAACACGCTTTTTTCTTTGTTGTCTCTGCGCTAGTGAAATCACAAGATCAGGAACAGACGCTACATTACCAGTATTTGTTAGTTGCGTATAAATGTACGTGACGTAATTCTTTCAAACAACAGCGACCTTGAAGCAAATGAAAGTCGCGCATTTTAATTTTTTTTTTCTTTAATGCTGTACCCCATTTGTAAAATGTCACAGGTTTATCAAAATATGTTTGCATTATATATGAAAGTTTAGGACGATTAGTAGTTCGGCGATTTCTGTGAAAATCGCCATGAACATTTTTAAATTAGGACGACGTCCCAGTGGTGCAGCTACCTAAGCGATAGCTTTTGACCATTTGTCCGATGTGGTTTAGGATTCGAATCCCGTGATGCATTCTGTTTGTCTTACGGCACTGGTTCTCTCCCTTCCCTGGAACCAGTGGCTCTAAATTAGGGACGGGCGACTGCTTATAGCCCCATCGAGTTGCTCACGGTGGTTGTTAAACCCAAAAAAAGAAAAATAAAGAACAGGACAACCTACTCGTATGCTGAAATGAAATAGGCCTTCATATGGACAAAATTTTAACTCTTACGCGAAAAAGCAGCAAGTAATTTCTCTGACGCATTCCTATGAATAACTCTTCGTTTGAATTTCTGTTTTCTTATGGAAATTTAGTTTCTTCGCGTTAAACGTTTCTCCCCTGAATGATACATTATTTCTTCGCAGGCACGACCTTACGGTGGGATAGGGTGTGCTTCATAACGTGAAAATAAATGTTCCGTCTCCTATTAAACTGCTGGTGCTAAGAATTTTATTATTCAGTTTTCTAATTGTGCTGAAAATTTTTCTAAGGAGTTTGGAAGGTCTCCTGATGAACAATGTTTCGTGTGTGCTGCTGATTACTGTTCAAGAGATTTCTTTGCACTTGAGCTGTCTTGAGATAAACCCTGATTTGCTGCAAGTTTCTGGACTTGCGGGTGCTAATAATTTTATTATTCAGTTTTCTAAATGAGCTAAAATTTGTCTAAGGCGTTTGGAAGGTCTTCTAATGAACAATGTTTTGTGTGTGCTGCTGACTACTGTTTAAGAGATTTCCTTGCGCTTGAGCTGGTTTCTGGATATCGACAATGTTACGTAATGTTGGCAATGACAGAGACAGTCAACCCACGACCCGTTCGTTTATCTTTCGCTTGTCAAATGTCTTCTTCTTAAATATGGATCCTCATCCACTGTGCTACGGGGGAAAACGTAATTTGCTGTTTCAGTTTAAGAGGATGCCAGAATCGTAAAGAGTACCGTATTTTTCGTCCTATAATCCGCAGACCGTAAAATTCAAGGAAAGAAAAAAAATATATCATTCGTATAATTTGCAGGCAGTGAAATTGAAGGGGGAAATCGCGATACAATCTGTACTCGCGACAGTAATTTCGTACAGAAAAATCGCGGATCACAGGATGACATAGCATCCAAAGAAATCGGAAGGAAAGTTATCTTCTTATTAAAAATAAATGACTGACATTTTAAAATGTTTTTCTGTTACATTCAAGTGAATAAAGAGCAGAAATTATGCGTTTCTTTTTTCATTACTGCAGTTCCTTAGACCTGCGGCATTCACGAATGTGTGTGACGTTGAGTTTCCCACCGCACGAGATCGTCCGCGAGGGCAAATAATATCGCCTTCGTTGGGTCATATTTTTTTGTCAAACAAAATGCCCGTACGTAAAGCAAAAAAAAAAAAAAAAAAAAACTTTCCAACTCTTTGTATACCTCCATCATCGTATTTCGTTACGTTTCCTGTTACTAACGTATTTCTGGTAATTTTTCAAATATACAACCTCTCCTGACAAATGTTTTTGCCGCACAAGTGTTGGAAAATTCCTATTTTTTAAAGCGGCGTATTATCGGAAGAATCTAAATTTGACTTTTTTAACAGATAATCAGCGGATCACATGACCTGCATTTCCTGTTTAAACTTCGCAGAATTGTATTGTGCTCGTGCGTGTGTGTGTGTGTGTGTGTGTGTGTGTCAACAATCAGTCAACAAACTTTTACCCATTTTTCTGGATTGCTGCATATGATAGCGTATCCGTAATGAAACTTAATGTAAAAAAAACCAACATGACTTCTATTACTGAAGGAATAGACTATCTTCCTCTCTCTTCCATTACTGAAGGAATAGATGTTCTCTAAGAGAAAGAGATAGTGAAAGAGATAGAGGAAGGGAGAGATGAATAGAGAGAGAGAGAGAGAGAGAGAGAGACTGTCGAAGATTTTGGATTTTGATTTTATTCCAGTATTACAAAAATTTTCGCAATGACTGAATTCGATGGAAATCGTTAATTTTTTTTTTTTAGCTTTTTGTGAGAAAGGTACTCTAAATGTGCCAACATTACATTCTTTTTTTTTTTTTTTTTTTTTTTTTTTTTTTGAGACATGAACACTCCTCTTTGAAAAATTACGAAAACTACTTGGAAAATTTCTACAACTGCAAGAATTGCAGTGGGAATTTATAAAGTGGGAGAATTAAAACGTAAAGCATCCCCAAAATATTACTAAGTACTGGGAAACCTTCGAGTAACGGTCGCTGCTCGAACCGAGGGAAAAAAGTGACCGTTGTTGGAAGGTGCCGTTGTTCGGAAGTTAGGCCTAGGTTAACCTTACTAGTCCGTTGCTTTGGTACAAAAGGAGAAGAATTGTACAATGCTTACGCACAAAGAAAACGGTTGCAGAGCTTTCTCTAAAGTTATAATACTGAATGAAACTCAGTGTAACAGTTTAAAATAACATCATGGAGTAGAGAATTTTGGGAAACTGGTGTCTCACCCGATGTCTCAAACTTCCCTTTGGAAACATCAAGCTAAGAAGTATTGGGTATGCTAAGGGAAAGAAAAAAGGCTAGACAGTACACTGGAACTCCACAGTTAGCGCATAGAAAAATAGGAACAGAATTCACAGGGACCAATCAAAGATATACCACCGTCAACGGAAAACATTTCACGAACCAGCAACCCCCCCCCCCTTTCACTTTGCGACTGAAACATGCACAGAAGCTGGAATTTGCCTCATGTCGAACTAAACTTTAAGTTCTTTTTCACTTAAGCACACCATTGTGCTCATCGCAATTCAACCCATCGAGCTTGAGGCACAGTAGCAACCTTAATTCTTAGTAGCGTTCTTTATTCCTATCGTAGCCGCCCCGCCCCGGTGGCACAGTGGTCTAAGGCGCTGGCCTCTGATCATTCTTCCGTAAGGGGTCCGGGTTCGAATCCCGGTCAGGCATGGATGTTGTGTTTGTCTTACGGCATTGGCTCTCTCCCTTCCCTGGAACCAGTGACCCTAAATTAGGGACGGGCGACTGCTTATAGCCCATTGAGTTGCTCACAGTGGTCGTTAAACCTCCAACCAAAAAAAAAAAAAAAATTCCTATCGTATCCCTGTGGCCAAAGTACCGATGGAACAACGGAAAATCCTAAGAACAAGGCTTCCGTTAGATTTCTTTCGGCACTGACTGCGATGTCTGCTGGTCGCTGTTAAGAGGTTTCGCTATTTGGAAGTTATCGTTAATGTTAATCGTATGGCAGCTGTTCTGTACTTATCAAAACTTACAGTTGCTTGGAGGTAACCATTGTTCGGAGGTGTCTTTTAATGGAGGTTTCTCTGTATAATGAATTTCGAGTTAAAGTTTGTTTCCAGGTTAAAACAATACGGTCTTGAGATTTGAAAAATGGAAAGTTAGTGCTTTGCAGATCTCGTGGGGATATGTTTCGCTCAACAGAACACTCTCTCTCTATATATATATATATAATTCATAGGGGTAAGGGGGCTGTATCGTAAGGCTTACCGGCCCACAATACGGCGGTTACCGGTGTCCCTGCGGCCTAGTCCGTACCTCATCATAACCCCTTCCAGAAAAAAATTCTAGTTGCGCACCTGTTCCCATACCTTTTTACTTTCCCGAAGATTTAAGCTCCCCGGCTTCGTTATGAAAAGATAATTAAATAATTTCATGCATGCATGTATTAAATAACATCAGCTGACAACGACACTCTCATTGATGTTTTTGTGTCAATGAATGGCGGGATTAAATATTCGAATTGCTATTCAGCTCATTATAATTGCGGCTAGGCTTTCGGCTATGGGATTGCTAACAGCTTCACAGAGTTGTGGAGTCAGTCTGGGTTTTTATATTAATACTAGATGAAAGCCCGTTAATAATGACGGGGAAAATAAAACTTATGATTTAGAAGTTTTTGAGTTAAAATTTATGATAGAGTTTTTTGAGTTCCGCGTCAATAGATGGCGACGTTGGCTCACAGCTTTCTAAAAATTTTCCCGAGCAGTCTGTTATGGAATTTAATATGACGGGCTGTCTGTTTGTTATGTGTTTTGTAAAACATTTAGTCCTTATTTCGTCGACATTTCCTTGTACACAACATTTTTCGTTTACACTGACTGTGAACCCTGCATCAATTTCCCTGTTCTTCTCCGTGAACTATTTTTAATTTGACGTCGTCAGATCGTCGTACTCTTGATGTTGTCACTTACAGATGGGTAAACGCCGGTTAAGATAGTGAACCAAAATTCCTGATGTAAAGTTTTCGTATCTCTAAAGAGTTGACCGTGTGGCGTAACGCATCTCTGACGTCATGGGAGAATGATTTGGATTAGACGACGTCACACCACCAGCTGTGGTCTTTGTTGCTATGACAACAGAACAAAGTGATATACGCGTGGACTGTGTGCGTGTAGGTGAGGACGTCACTTACACGAAAAGCTAAGCGTGACGTCACAAACATTTGTTTCTCGGTTGTTGCTATGGCGACTTAAAAAGTGCCACTGAGGAGGAGGATGGCTCTAGCAAATTATATGTTAGGATTTACTTAGCAGAGTTGAACAGCGTTTCATGGATATGCCACAAACATTTTTTCATCGCTGCTTTCTGTGTTTGCTTTTGCCAAAAAAAAAATAAATAAATAAATAAAATTAAAGGGTACTTCATTTTTTATGGCTTTTGCGCAGGTATTACTCTCAGGCCAGGTAACGAATGTTAAAAAATTTGGGCACAAAGGTAGAGTCGCTGATTAGGAAAACTCTCACACATGCTGTTTTGTAAGATGTTCGTGCTGATGTTCTTCCCGAACCTCAAGACAATTTCTCCACAGATGGTCATCACATTTCCGGAATAGTTAGTAAGGCGAGATGACACTGTCTCAAAGTAAAACAGATTATGTTCTTTTCACATGCCCGTAAAAGGCGTTATCTTTAACGACAAAACACCCCCTGGGGTGGCTGTCGCTGAAACTCATTATGAAGTTATCACAGAAAAGTGGCTCCGACAGAAAATCGCAACGAAGCTACCCAATCTTTTGCAATTAGGTGTTACTGCGTTCTGCATGATAATGAGCCTCCTAGCTCAAAATTACAGTGCATCTCGACACTTTATTTGAACAGTATGAATATAAGGTTCTTCCGCCTTCACCTATAACTTGAAAGAGGGTCGAAAATTAAAGGTAGTGGTGTGAGAAAACCAAGTCACAGTCTCACTCTAAGAAATTGTAGCTCCAATCATCCTAAAGCTATATTCAAAGCTTGGTTGCTAGACTTAATTAAACTTTTGATTTTGTCAAACCCTTTCTGTTCTCCGTGAAATCACAAACTAAGTAATTCCATTCTTGAAATCGTGCATTAGTATAAGATTCAACTTCTCTGAATGTACATACAAGGTGATAAAAATATATTTAACCTATTCCTTTTACTGCATTTCAAAAAAACCGCACGGAGTTTCTCATCAAATGGGTTCACATTGTGTTTTAATATAATGGGAAAGTACACACACTGGGCGAAATATTACGAACCATTTTGATAAGAAAGCCACAGACCATAAACAACAATACATGCAATAATCACAATCGGTAATGACGTTCTACTTTGTGTGGAGTTTTAAACTCCTTCAGCTGTTGGTTAACTGGAATGAAAATTGGCTGATGTTCTTATTATTGAGTCATCCCATAGGTAATGAAGTATTTTCGATGTGGTCGGAATGGATACCGCCAGATGGCGCGATCGTGGCAGATCTGTAGGGGTATATATACTGCTGGACCGTGCGATGTTGGCATAGTGGTGCCGCGGGTAGCCTAGTGGTCAACGTTCGTGACTGCTACGGAGAAGACCTCGATTTTGATCCCAGGCAGGTACGAACTCTCGAATCTATAAATATCCGCTGTACGTCGGATGGGCACGTTAAGCCGTCCAGTCCCGGGTATTGCCCCCCTCCCCGGTAATAAATAAGTTCGTCTTCCATCCCCTTTCTACCTTGCTTCCGTGTCACTTTCCTATCGGGCACGCTAGCCCAAATCTCCTAGCTTCTTATTCCTAAGAGCTGTTTAAAACCTGGGGTCAGACAATCCCTTCCTAAAATCCTCTACATATGATCTGATCTGATCTGATGTGGGCATAATATCTGAGGAAACTTTAAGCCGTGTAGATGTCCATTTAATGCATTTTAACCCCTCATTACGAAAGTGTCGAAACACCAGATAAGGCATGTTTTGCTTTCGGAGTATCGTCAGGACAGCAACGTCCCCAGCAGCAGTATCGAAACTGTGGGAGATTTATGGTTCAGACACTGTAAGCGTGATTTAAGGACAAAGATTGTTCCAGAGTTTTTGGTCTCCAAACTATAGATTTAATAATGAGCCAAATCCAGGACGTCCTCAAAAGTTGGATGATGATCTGTTACGAACGATCATCGAGCAAAATCCTCGTGTAACGGTGCAAGAATTAGCCAAGCAGCTGCAGTCAATTTGGAATCTGCAAGAAGATTGGTCAATAAACTTGACCAATCTCTTGCAGATCCCAAAATCTGAAAGAGATTGGTCAAGTTTATAAGCTGGGTTGATGGATTCGTCACGAATTATCGGAGCGCGGTCGGAAACAACGAATGGAGGTCCACACGTCACACCTTTGTCGATTGGAAAAAGAACCTTTTCTAAATCGAATTGTTACTGGTGATGAGAAATGGATTGTGTATATCAATATTAAGTCAGTGTGTGGACCACAATGAGACACCAGCACCACAGCTGAAGGGAGGACTCCTCCCAGGAAGATTATGCTGTGAGTTTTGTGGGATATGGATGGGTTATCCACGAGCTGCTACCAGCCAATCAAACTATCACGAAGAAGCTGTAATGTCAACAGCTGGAACGGCTAAAGCAATCCACTGAAGGAAACAGCCCAGCACTGGACAACAGAAGAGGTGTCATTTTTCATCACGATAATAATGATAATAATTTTATTGTTTCAGCTGATACATTATATCTTCATCAAGTTTGTATTTACATTTGAGTGTAAAAAGTAATTATTATGACAGCCAGGGAAATCAGGGAAAAGGTATTTATATGACCTGACTAAAGCCCTGATCTCCCTAAGTAATACAATAGATTCAAGTCATAAAAAAATTGTCAAAAAAAGAAACGTAAGTAGTAGTCATGCAGTAGATCAGTTAGTTGTAAGCAGATATTAGTAGCAATTAAAAAAGGATTGAAATGCTATATAATAATTTAAGGGCTTTTTTTTTATAAGTTCAGCAAGTATGTTTTTAGTCTTTTTTTAAACAAGTTATACACTGAAGAGCAATTGAATTAGAGATACCTGTCTAGTAATGTGTAGCACTACCTTTCGCACTGATGACGGCTGCGATTCGTATCCGCATGAACTCGACAAGACACCGGAAGCGTTGGGAAGCCTTATGGATCCACGACCACTGCAACAAGCTTCACAGTTCACAAAGATTTGATGGAGGGGGTCAGAGCTTCGAACATCTCTCTCGATGGCATCCCAGATGCGCTCGATGGGATTGAGGTCGGGTGACCTAGCTGGCCAAGGAAGCGAGGTTTCGTCGATGGAGTGTTCATCCAACCATTCGGATACAATTCGGGAGCGATGGCACGGTGCATTGTCTTGTTTGCAGGATGAGGTTCCCAGTGGGATGTTGAAGACGCACAAACGGGAGCCAATGGTCGTCCAGGATATCCCGGTAACGTTGACCTGTGAGGGACGATATCACACGTACTAGGGGTCACATTTCAGTCCACGTAAACAGTCCCCAGACGAGAATGCCACCCCCACCAGCTTGAAGAGTACCCTGCTGGCAAGAAGGATCCATTGCTTCATGTGGTTTGCGCCGTACTCGTATCCTGCCATCAGCATGTACCACCGTGAATCTCGACTCATCAGTCCAGGCAACATTTTCCCACATGTCTAGGGTCCAGTGACAATGTTCCCACGCCCATGCTAATCTTTGCACCCTTTGATGTACGGTCGGCAGCGGTGCCTCGTGGGACGATGGCTTCTGTACCTCATAGCGAGGAGATGGTTCTGGATGGTGTGGCTGCTTACACGTTTTTATGCACCAGCGTTAAATTGACGAGTGATTTCTTGCACTGTAGCCCGTCTATCCGCTGTTACAAAGCGAGCTAGCCGACGATGACCCCGCTCATCCACACGCTGTTGTCCACGGCAGTTGGCCCTTGAAGAGATGGTTTTACCGGATTCGATGCACTGACGGTGCACCCGTGACACAGTGGCTCGTGAAAATCCCAGTGCCTGCACGACTTCCTATATGGAGTGACCCATTCCTCGGGCCCCGACAATTTACCCACGATCAAATGCGCTTAGATCCTTCGTCTTACCCATACTGCGTCCGACTCTTACTGATTCCCTTCGCATCACTCTTTATATTGTCGGATTACTGCATACGTCATGTCGTTTCCGTTTACAGTGCCGCCCACAGCGCCACTTTTGCATAACGCCAGCTGTCTCTAATTCAATTGCTCTTCAGTGTAATTGTTAATGTATTTTAGTTCTACAGGTAAAAGATTCCAAAAAGTTGGTCCTTGATAGTTGATACTTTGTTTCATTTGTTATGTTCCAGGCAAGCATGGCTTTATCTTAAATCTATTTCTAGTTTCATAGTTATGGATATCAATATTTATATCTATGATATTTGTATTGATATTTTGTTTAATCCTTTTAAACATATTTAATCTCAAAGCATATTGATATAATTGTTTTATATTCAAAATGTTATGTTGATTAAATTAGTATTAGTCTGTACTTTAAATTCTAATAATCTAATGAATTTATTCTGGAGTACTTGGAGTTTTTTCATATTAGTATGTGTTGTTTATCCCCCAACAGGATAGACAGTAGTTAAGGTGTGTATGCACAAGAGTGTAGTATAACAATTTAAGGGTTTTGTAAGTTAGATTATTAGGCACTCGGCTAACTACTACTATGTATCTAGAGATTTTATTAATAGTATGTTGTATATGTGGAACCTCATACGGCAAAAGACGTACTCTAAACACTGAGACAGTTCGAATGAGAAGTTATTAAACAGCCGCCATATTCTCCTGACATGGCACCATCGAATTATCATATTTTCAGCTGTCTCCAGCACCACATTAGTGGTAAATGGTTTCATACAAAGGAGGATTTCCGAAGGGAGCTTGATGTATTCTTCAGCTCAAAACCAAAGGACTTTTTTCGCCAGAGAATTGAAAATTTAAGATTACGATGGGAAGAAATTGTAAATAATGACGGTAAATATATTTTGGATTTAAAGTGACTTGTCACATTGTTTGTAGAATTTTAAAACTATTAGTTATGAAAAGCCGCCTTACTTGTGGGGTGACCCAATATTTAACCGGCTAAAATGAAGTAGCTTGGGTTTAGCAAAATGGGCTGAAATTGTCTTGAACTAATGTACTCGCTATCTAAGAAGTGATAAGAAAGTGGCTGGAATGATTGAACCTATGCACCTGAAAGCGTTGTTTTGCCCTTATCTTTGTTATTCAAAGTATGGATTTGAAAGGAATGATTGACACTAATCATTTCTGATTGTATATAATCTATGACTACAAAACTTGTGGTTTTGAGACAAAATAAAAATACCAACGTATATCACAATCAAAGGTTTATTATACACTGCTGGCCACACAAATTGCAACACCAAGAAGGAAGCATCCGATTGGCCTGAAATTCGGAGCATGCGTCGCCCGCGAGAGGGCATGCAAACGATTAGTATTGCAGGACATATGCAAATCATGTCCGCCCGGCACGCCACCGAGAAACACTAAAAGAAGGTTGCACAGAAGGCGAGGTGTAAGTAGTGGAAGTGTGTTGTGCTGCCGGACCTGTGCGTGTGAAGCTTCCTGATGATGCAAAATACGGCAGTCATTCCAGCACGTTTTGGAGTCTGACAAAGGACGAATAGTGGCTTATCCCGACAGCGGTTTATCGTACTGAGACATCGGCGCCCGTGTGGGACGACATCCAGCCACAATGAGACGAGTAGAGATTCGGTGGGTGCAGGAGGGACGGAAGGACCGACGTGAGTGATTGCCGCAGCCCCGGTACACCACCGAACGAGAGAACCGTCATGTTGTGCGTCGGGCGTTGACTGCTCGCACCGCCACATCACGAACGTTAGCGCAGGAATTAGGGTGTGTTGCGCAACAACCTGTGTCAGCACGTAGCGTTCGACGTCGTCTGCTGATGGAGCGGGGACTTGTCGCACGGCGCCCATTGCTCCGATTACCATTGACGTTACACCACCGGCGAGTGCGGCGGCAGTGTGCCGTTAAACGCCGCACCTGGACTACGGAATGGCACGTCATTGTCTTCTCCGACGAATCCCGCTTCTGCCTGCAACACCACGATGATCGGATCCGCTTGTGGCGACACTTCGGCGGGAGACTGTATGACGCCTGCATTATACATCGCCATACCGATCCGTCGCCTGGCGTTATGGTTTGGGGCGCAATTGGATACGACAGCCGCAACATTCTGGTATGCATCGCCGGTACAGTCAATAGCCACCTCTACATCTCCGACATTTTGGAGACTGTAGTCCTCCCTTAACTGCAGGACCTGCCAGCGGCCACGTTTCAACAAGACAATGCGCTCCCGCACGTGGCACGCATCGGGCAACATTTCTTCACGGCCCACCCGGTGTAACTGCTGCCGTGGCCCGCCTGTTCTCCCGATATGTCGCCCTTCGAACACGTCTGGTCGCTGATCGACAACCGAGTGGCCCGCCAAGCACCACCCGCGGCTACGCCTGATAAACTGTGGCAACGTGTGGAAGCAGCCTGAACCGACATACCCCAAGCCCACATCCAAAGCCTCTTTCGTTCGATGCCGCGGCGTGTAGCGGCCGTTATTGCCAGCCATGAGGGCCACACGAACTGTTGATGTCTGCGTATTCCGCAAGTAGCACGGCCCTGTAAGCTCAATCGTTTCATCATTGTATCTGATGTTAGTGTCCAATAAATCTGGCTTTGCTATCTCGTGTCCTTCTTGGTGTTGCATTTTGTGTGGCCAGCAGTGTATATCGACTATAGTCTCGCACAGCTATTGGCTCGACATCATCGTCCTGATGATGCTGAGCCAATAGCACTGCGAAACTATAGTTGATATATAATAAACCTTTGATTGTGGTAAACGTTGGTATTTTTATTTTATCATTTCTGATTAGCTAACTGGTAAAAGGGCTGAAATAATAGCGCAGAACTTAAGAAAGGAGAGAGAGAGAGAGGGGGGATGTTTAATTCACTTGTTTATACAAAGTGGCATGATGTACACGTCACGGGGACTAGACTTTCCTCATCCTGCCTAGGGTTCTGGAGCGGAGAATAAAGAACTAAAAGGGCGCGCTTATCAACCCTTACAGGCTTATGGCCGGTACTGCTGAGATTTGAGGGGAGAAAGGAGATTTTTACCAGGGCGATATGTAGTCATTTCTATCTGGGTAGCGCAGAAAACTTTGGGCGCCACATGGTTTCGATACATTAGCCGCTTAAAGGAGATAAATAGTTGAGTTGCACATAAATCACACTTTGTAAACAAATAATTAAACGACTGGGTATAAAGAAACAGCAAGTCGCTTACGTTATCCCACCAATTTATTCTGTCAATACTTACACATCATGACATTCCCTTGCCAGAATATAATCTGGCTGGCTTACACAGACATCGATCTTTTGAAAATAGCATTTGTTTTGTACACCGATGAGTCATTTCATTATGACCACCCCCAGCTTAGAGAAATGAACGCGCCTGAAGACCGAACGGTGACACAGGTGAAGTTCACAGAGCAGTATATATATACAACCTGAGGACCGGCTTTCGGTTAGTAGAGTGTTCGGAGTCAGAATGGAAAACGCTGCAGATTTATCGGAGTTTGATAACGGACAAATTTTGGTGGCATTGCTCCTCGGAACTACGATCTCGGAAACGGTGCGGTTTGAGGTTGCTCACGTGCTGCTGCTGTACTGAGTACGTATCGAAAGTGGTGTACAGATGGCTAAACGACGAACCGTCGTCCAACAGTTGGTCACCCGCAACTGATTGACGTCAGAGGGGAGAGGAGACTGTCGCGCATTGTTCACAGTGACGCAGGGCCACAGTGCGACAAATCACCAGCAGCTACAAAAATGGTGATTAGGGCAATATGTCACAGCACACAGTTAATCGCAGCCTTCTGCGCATGGGCCTACGATGAGAAAGACACAGCAAGGTCTCCATGCTCACAGCACGTCATCGCCAACAACGCATGAAATGGGCCCAAGATAATCGAGATTCGAATGTGGATGATTGAAAAAAGCGGTTTGGTCTGACGAATCAAGATTCCTGGTGCATCACGTAGACGGCCGAGCGCGGATGTTCCGGTTACCATCGGAGACTATGGCACCTGGACGCACTGTTGGGAGGAAACAGGCCTGTGGCGGCCGTGTTATGCTGTGGGTGCTATTTTCTTGGGACACTTTAGGCCCCAGTATTCCAAAAGCACAATCCCTGAGAGCCGTCAGGTATGTGAACATCGTTGCGGACCATGTTCACCCATTCATGGCAATTGTGTTCTCTGCTGGTGATGGCCATTACTAACAGGTTAATGCGCCATGCCATACTACCAGAATCATCAAGAAGTGGTTCGAGGAATATGCTGGTGACTTTGTGTTAATGCCCTGGCCGCCAAATTCACTTGGCATTAACCCAATCGAACATTTGTGGTTCGACTTGGAAAAGCGGGTTCGCGTTAAATCACCCCCACCCCGAAATGTACGGGAACTGGAGGACCTGCTGTTGTCATTATGGTACCAGATACCTCAGGATACCTATCGCCACTTCATCAAATCGATGCCTTGCCGAGTGGCCGCTGTTTTGTTCGCTAAAGAGAGTCCTGCAGCTTATTAGGTGGGCGGTCATAATGTAATGGCTCATCCTCGTATACCCCAACTGATTATAAATCAAAGTTTAACAACCTACTTTCTACCAACTTTCCCATGCATAATAAAAGTTTCTCTAGCTCACTTTGTTGCCAAAACGTAAAAGCTATTCGGGGAACTAATGTGTCATTCAGTGAGAAAAGGACTGGTTTCTCAAAAGCAACTATTTCAAAGTGTTTTCAGACCGGAAGACAAGACTTAAAGATCGTGGCCGTTTTGCCGTGAGGAGGATTGAGAGAAAGAACAGGTCTTCCAATGTACAACAACTGATTTCTGAGTTCAACCATCGCTAGAAACAGCCCATTTCGACCCGAATCATAGTTTGGGAGTAAAAGGAATTGAGTCTTGGAATTCAGAAACCAATTGTATCATCACGAAACGGAAAATTCCGAAAACCGCTTACGGTGGAGCAGACAGTGTGCAGAAGATCAATGAAGGAAAGTCGTGGATGTATCACGCTATACATTTGTTTCGCACTGATGGTCGGCAGTGTGCGTGGCGAGAAAGGCATGCCTTGTTAACACAATCCAAGCATCTAGAGGTGGTATCATGATACAGCAAATTATCTCTTGGTGCCTACTGGGTCCGCTGATACCAGTGGAAGATAAGACAACTTCCAGAGAACATCTGAGTGTTTTAACCTGGCATGCCTTGGTAACACAATCCAAGCATCTAGAGGTAGTATCATGATACAGCAAATTATTTGTTGGTACCTACTGGGTCCGCTGATACCAGTGGAAGATAAGACAACGTCCAGAGAACATCTGAGTGTTGTAGCCTGGCATGCCTTGGTAACACAATCCAAGCATCTAGAGGTGGTATAAGGATACAACAAATTATTTGTTGGTACCTACTGGGTCCGCTGATACCAGTGGAAGATAAGACAATGTCCAGAGAACATCTGATTGTTGTAACCTGGCATGTCTTCGTAACACAATCCAAGCATCTAGAGGTGGTATCATGATACAGCAAATTATCTGTTGGTACCTACTGTGTCGGCTGATACCAGCGGAAGGCAAGACAACGTCCCGATCTTACACTTTCTCCATGCTCGTAATGGTATCTTTTTGAATGAAGGGTGGTGCAACAGGAAACAAGATTCTCGGACCAGAAGACCTTTTCCCAATCATTCGAGGTCCAGGTTTGATGCTCGTGTGCCCATTATAGATGCTTTCGACGGCGAACCGCCCTACAGCTACACAGCCCCATTTTCAGCGGGGTTCTGTGTGTTGTGACGCATTACTCCCTTTTCAAGCATTCAAATTACCTGCGAGTTTCCGCACAGTGTCGCTTCTGTTGGCTCGTACTATACGTTATGGCCTTCACTCACCTCTGGCACTGCTGAGCCGTGGTCTCCCACACCTTACCGGAGGCTAGTGCTTTTACCTTCTAGGACCACTTTTTGAAAATACTAAACACGGCTGACCGTGAGTAGCTCACGAGTCTTTCCGTCTCGGTAATGATCTGACACATTCGTTTAGCCATTACATCATGACCTTTGTCAAACTCACGTAAGTCCGCTTCCTTTCCCATCTAAAGAACAAGAATAACATTGGAGCTCAGCTTCAGGTGTTACTTATACCGATTAATGGATTTCACACACTCCGTCGTTTAGCTGCAGTTCCTTTGATTTGAATAAAGAAACGCTGGCCATAATGTTTTACCTGTTCGGTGTATAGCATCCTTGTCATCTGTATTCTCAATCCATGACTGTATTAATGTCTCCCAAGAGTCTTTCACAGCTCTCTGTTTGGAGAAACTTTCTTCCATGTCGCAACAGCATGCTGACGAATTCCATTCACCATCTCCCATGTTGTCGCTGTGTGTTTCCTGTTTCTTGGTATGCAGTCTAATATTTCAGCTGTCCAACTGTCTTCTAGAAAAATGTCAGCCCAACTGCCACTGGAGGAACTTTATGATATGTTTACACACAGGGTTCTCATTTCAGAAACACCCTGTGTTTCTGAAATGAGAGGAGAAAGGAATTGTTTTGCAGTGAAAACAAGCAGCTTTTAGGAAACCCGGCCCCTATGTGACCATTTTTGATTGCCGCCGCGAGATGCGGCTGATTTGGCGCACCATTTGGTACATGTAGATCGGCCTTTTAAGGGGTTAATTTCTGCAATAAATTCCACATACTTGTACATCTGATTGTACAGCTGCATAAAAAATGGTCTCTTCCTTCTAACTTTTACCTTACAGAAAAATGTTTTGATTATTGGCAAAGATGTCCATGTATGTTTTTACCTCGCGGTTCCAGTATTATTTACATTCACTATTATCTAGTCCTATACAGCATTTTGACACTTGTAGTATATTATAATTACAGTACTTGCGCTTTCACAGGCATCACTTTAATGAGGTCATTGCTTCTATTTGGGATTCCTGTTTGTGAGAAAGTTCTTTACACTCACAGCTGCGAAGCGCACACATAATTATTAACCTTACCACACAACTGTTGCATTGTTAAGTAATATTCATTCGACCAAGTCGTTCCTTTAGCTGGAAAGACGTCAAATCTTGAAACGAGATACCATCGAATGTCTCATACTCAGCTTTTCCAGGCATCCAACCTTTGTTTCGGTCACAGAAAGCACACTCATTTTGTCCTTACCAGTTGTTCACATCACGATTGAAGTCTATCTACCTATCTACTAATATTAGCTTCTGTTTTCCGGCGTAAGCTCATTAGTATGCACAGTCAAATTACATAAACTATAGCCTTTCTGCCACTGATGGAAATTCTCCCAGTGGATGCGTTACTGTCTTTCTTTTTTTTTTTTTTTTTTTCGCTCAAGCACGTGTTGTTTGATCTAACAAGATGTGTGCTGACTACGTATTTGTCTAATTTGCATATGTCATCACCATGTCCTTTCCTTTGTTCTCAGCGCGACTTGTTTTTTTTTTTTTCTTTCTTTTTACTAAATACTAGAATTTGAGCGAATCATTTCGTATTTTGTCTGAAATATAGAATCTCGATATAACAATTCTTCCTGATCTTGTTTCTTTTCACTAGGCTTCATGAAAATAATTTACAGCATATAAAATGCCAAAAAACACATTACACATATTTAAGTTTACACAGTCTGTAATGTTCGTTTAAGTATGGGTATCTGAACACTACACAAATTAGTTCTCAATAACTTCACTTTTAAACGAACCAGGAGTCACTCAAATAAAAAAAAAAAAAAAAAAAGGTTTCACTCAAATAGAAAAGGTTACTTACAGATTTATTTCTTTATTCTCTGTCAACAGGTACTTGAACATTAGCATTCCAACAGAACAGAATACCTAATCGTCGAACGTAAACGTATCAGATTAGTAGTAAACTTCTGAACAAAACAACGTCTAACTGTTAGAATTCTGAACAATAAATGTAAAAATATAAGTGCAACACGCAGCCTTTAAAAACGTCTGTTTTATAATTAGCATTAACTTCCATCATCACTTATTTTTTTAACTTCCATCATCACTCGAACGGTTCTCAAAACATTCTACACTGCTGGCCACCCAAAATGCAACACCAAGAAGGAAGCATTCGATTGGCCTGAAATTCGCAGCATGCGTCGCCCACGAGAGGACATGCAAACGATTAGCATTGCAGGGCATGTGCAAATCATGTGCGCCCGGCACGCCACCGAGAAGCACTATAAGAAGGGTGCACTGAAGGCGGGGTGTAAGTAGTGGAAGTGTGTTGTGCTGCCGGACCTGTGCGTGGGAAGCTTCCTAATGCCTCGTCACTGAATACGGCAGTCAATCCAGCACGTTTCGGTGTTCGACAGAGGTCGAATAGCGGCTTATCGCGACAGACAGCGGTTTATCGTACCGAGACATTGGCATCCGTGTGGGACGGCATCCAGCCACAGTGAGGCGAGTAGAGATTCAGTGGGTGTAGGAGGGACGGACGGACCGACGCGAGTGATTGCCGCAGCCGCGGCACACCACCGAACAAGAAGACCGGCATGTTGTGCGGCGGGCATTGACGGCTCGTACCGCCACGTCACGAACGTTAGCGCAGGAATTAGGGTGTGTTGCGCAACAACCTGTGTAAGCACGTACCGTTCGACGTCGTCTGCAGGAGCGGGGACTTGTCGCACGGCGCCAGTTGCTCCGATTTCCATTGACGCTACACCACCGGCGAGTGCGGCGGCAGTTGGCCGTTGAACGCCGCACCTGGACTACGGAATGGCGCGACATTCTCTTCTCCGACGAATCCCGCTTCTGCCTGCAACACCACGATGGTCGGATCCACGTGTGGCGGCACCGCGGCGAGAGACTGCATGACGCCTGCATTATGCATCGCCATACCGGTCCGTCGCCTGGCGTTATGGTTTGGGGCGCAATTGGATATGACACCCGCACCCCTCTGGTACGCGTCGCCGGTGCACTCAACAGCTACCGCAACATCTCCGACGTTTTGGAGCCTGTAATCCTCCCTTACCTGCAGGACCTGCCAGCGGCCACGTTTCAACAGGACAATGCGCGCCCGCACGTGGCACGCATCGTGCAACAATTTTTCACGGCCCACCCGGTGTCCCTGCTGCCGTGGCCCGCCAAGCACCACCAGCAGCTATGCCTGATGAACTGTGGCAACGTGTGGAAGCAGCCTAGACCGACTCACCCCAAGCCCACATCCAAGCGTCTTTCGTTCGATGCCGCGTCGTGTAGCGGCCGTTATTGCCAGCCATGAGGGCCACACGAACTATTGATGTCTGCGTGTTCCGCAAATCGCACGGGCGTGTAAGCTCAGGCGTTTCATCTTTGTATCTGTTGTTATGTGCCCAGTAAATCTGGCTTTGCTATCTCGTGTCCTTCTTGGTGTTGCATTTTGGGTGGCCAGCAGTGTATATTGGGTGTGTGCAAAAGTTGTACCCGTTTTTGTAATAGGTGTAAATTGCGATCGGAATAGTTGCGTCACAGATGCTGCTGCGATGCCGAATTTTCGGCCAAAAAAGCGTGGACCAGTATAGCATACAGAAACACTAGGTTTGTCCGAGTAAGTCATCCGTAACGGAAATCAATAAGGAGCGCATTATACATTGTTTACTGCACGAGTTTGATAAAGGCAGCACTGCAGCCGCGGCTTGCCGTTACATCTGTCAAATGTATGAGGAGGATGCAGTTGATGATAGCACATGTCGCTGTTGGTTTCGGAAATTCCGGGACGGAGACAGAAGCTGTAAAGTTCAACCACGTCCTGGACGTCCATCCGGGGTTTCTGACGAGGATGTGGACCAAGCCATAACAAATGACCAACATCCAACCGTTCAGGAATTAGCGGAAACGTTGTCGGTACACAGAACAACAGTCGAAAGACGGATACATGCGCTTGGTTTCATCGCCAAGTTCGATAACTGGGTTCCGCATCAGTTTTCTGCAAAGCTCCGAGAGGAGAGAATCCGTACCTGCGTTTCTTTGCTTTCTCGTCACAGAATTGAACTCTTTTGGGGACGAATTGTAACGGGTGATGAAAAATGGGTACTGTGCCGTAATGTAAAGCGTCGACTGACTGTGTGCCAAGGTGCGGAGCTTGATCCATCGACCTCAAAAGGAAGACTGCATCCGAAAAAGGTTTTGTTGAGTGTTTGGTGGATTGTCCAGGAAAAAATCCACTGGGAGGTGTTAGCACCTAAGCGAACGATAAATGCTGACCTCTACTGCCAACAGTTGGACAGATTGCGAGAACAGCTGACGTCGAAGCGGCCAGCACTCCTCAATCGCAAAGGCGTAGGATAACGCCAGACGTCATGCTGCTTTAATCACTCGGCAAAAATTACTGGACTTTGGTTGGGAAGTGTTACCTTACCGGCGTATTTCCCTGACATGATACCTACGGACTAAAAAAATTTTTAATCTTTTCAGAACGCCTTCGCTCTCCAAACCTCGACAATGTAAAAACGGCATTACATGACTTTCTTGACTCTAAAACACAGGAGTTTTTCCGGCGTGGGATTCACCTACTCATAGACAGATGGCAAGAGGTCGTAAAGAATGATGGCAATTATGCGAATTCCTAGGTACGTTATTTGTTGTGTTCTCCTCCTTTCTTTGCAGCCTACAAAAACGGGTTGAACTTATGCATACACCCAATATATCGTTCACATGAATAACGTGTGAACGATATATTGGGTGCGTGCGTAAGTTCTACCAGACATCCACACGCCTTTCGTTCCGACCTCAGGGTGTTGCCAACTATATTCTTGTGAGAGAGAAAAGATCACGTAAAGTTTGAAAAATGGTAAGGAGAACGAATTTAAATTTACATAGAGAAAGAAACTAAAAAGGAAAGTTAAAATACAGTTCACATAAATTAAGCTAAGTTTTAATCCACAGTGTTGAAATCTTAGCATAATTCTATTCCCACTGCAGATCCGCTGAGAGTAAGCAAAATAATTATATGCTTTTTTTGTAACCTCGACTTCTTAAAGTTGGCCTTCCATGATTGTTGCCGGGATGGTCGAGTTGCCAGAGGCGCTGGGTTTTTGATAGATATTCGAGCTGAGTCCCGGTTAGAGTCTAGGATAAGATATGAATGATTAGTATGTTGGTCTTACGGCGTTCAATCTGTTCTTAGTACCGGTCACCCTAAATTAGGCAGTAGCAGATCTAGAAGATCATTTTAGAGGAGCGCGGCGTCGGGGGGGGGGGGGGGGGGGGGGTGATTGCACCGGTCTAAAACAAAAGAGAGAGATTTTGTCGAAAGCACACACACTATAAACTTGCAGCGGAGCCCCTTCCTGACATCGCAAGGCTTTTTTAAAAATTTCCATTAAAAAATTGTTCTAAATTTTTAAAACCCAAACTGCTTACGAGAACTGAAAAATCAGCACAATTTTCATGGCGTTTAATTGCCCGCTCTTCGGGAAAACCAACTTGGTGCTTTTTAAATTTCACGTCTTGATAAAAGTTCAATCTTTTCTATTTAGGTGGGTTAATTTAATAGAAAAATTTTAAATTTTTTACTAGTTTTTGTTTATGGCCCAATCGAGGTATGTACTTTGCTCTGTCACCCGCACTACCTCATACACACTTGAAAGTCCACCCCACGCGGCGACTTTGTCTGCTCCCAATTACTAATGATGCCACACAATACTAAATATGAAATAAAGGAACAGAACAAAGCTCGCCCATTCCTTTTCATGATCAGTCAAAATCTCTCTTCACTTCTGCTTTCATCGTATTCTCTTTCTGAACCTCTAGTTTTTTTTTTTTTTAGCACGTCTTTTGTAAAAAAAGATCGTGCTTCTGTTATCAGTTTGTCCGTCCGTCCGTCCGTCTGTACCCACAATATCTCTGCAACTATTAGTTCGATTGGAAAAATTCATTTTGCATTCGGAAGCTTGAAACATGCAAATAATGATCCTTTATTTCGTTTTTTTTTTACGATGTACAATTTCGCCGCTAGGGGGCGTGAATTCAGATGATGTCGAATTCAAAAATACATTTTATTCCACATATTTGCTTCTAAACATCCGATTGATTTTTTTTTTTTTTTTGTCTTTCGATTTCATTTATGTCGAAGAGTACTTTAGATATAGCTACTTTTTCAAATTGCGCATAGATTTTTCGCTAGGCGAGTAAAAGTAAATTACATTTTCCCCCGCTAACTCTTCTTCTAAAACTCCGATTTAAAAAAAATTCCTCAGCGGATACATCTCCTGATGGAAAATCTTTTGCATATAATTTTAAATTTTTGGTAAAGAATATTTTGCCACCAGGGGGCGTAAGTATTAATTTTTGCTCCTGATGTATTTGCCATAAAATCTGAGCTTCTAAAATATCGATTAAAAAATTCTTTCGTGGACTGATGCCACTCACATCGATAAACCTTTTTGGAATATTTTCTTCATAAAATATTGCGCAGTTTCTCCGCCAAGGGGCGTAGATGTACATCATATTTTTGTCAATATCTCTACTTCTAGGAGTCCGATTTGAAAAATTCCTTCTTTGTTGGATAGTGTTTTCGGTGTGACATGTTTTTCATATGATTTCAAAATTTTCAAATAATACATAAGCTTTCCGCTAGGGGGCGTAAATGTAAATTGCGTTTCACCCTGTATCTCTGCTTCTAAATCTCCGATTTGAAAAAATTCTCTGCACCGGATACAGCTCCTGATAGGAAATCGTTTGCACATAATTTCTAATTTTGTAAAAAAATAGTTTGGACACCAGGAGACGTAAATCTTAATTTCCGCTTCTGTTGTATTTGCAGCAAAATATGAGATTCTAAATTTTCGATTGAAAAAAACGTCGTTTGTTAACCGATACTAGTCATGTTGACAAACCTTTAAGAAACATTTTCTTCTTAAAATAGTGCATAGTTTCTACGCCAGGGGGCGTAGATATATATCTTATTTTTTCAATATCTCTACTTCTAGGAATCCGATTTGAAAAATTTTTTCTTTGTTGAGTAGTGTCTCTAGTGTAACATATGGTTCATATAATTTCAAAATTTTCAAGTAATTCATAGACTTTCCGCTAGGGGGCGTAAATGTAAATTGCGTTTCCCTATATCGCTGCTTCTAAATCTCCGATTTGAAAAATTTTTTTGCCGCCCCGGTGGCGCAGTGGTCTAAGCGATGGCCTCTGATCATTCTTCCGAAAGGGGTCTGGGTTCGAATCCCGGTGAGGCATGGATGTTGTGTTTGTCTTACGGCACTGGCTCTCTCCCTTCCCTGGAACCAGTGACCCTAAATTAGGGACGGGCGACCGCTTACAGCCCATTGAGTTGCTCACGGTGGTCTCCAATCAAAAAAAAAAACCCCTTTTGCACCACATACAGCTCCTGATGGGAAATCGTTTGCACATAATTTCTAATTTTTGTAAAAAATGGTTTGGCCACCAGGTGGCGTAAGTCTTAATTTGCGTTTCTGTTGTATTTGCAGCAAAATATGAGCTTCTAAATTCTCGATTGAAAAAAAAGGCGTTTGTTGACCAATACGATTTATGTCGGGAAAATTTTCTTCTTGAAAAATGCAGGGTTTCTACGCCAGGGGAGTAGATGTATATCATATTTTTGTCAATATCTCTACTTCTAGCAGTACGATTAGGAAAATTCCTTCTTTGTTGGACAGTTTTTCAGATGCGAAATGTTCTTCCTATAAATTCAAAATTTTCAAGTAAATCATAGACTTTCGGCTAGGGGGCACAAAGGTAAATTGCGTTTTCTGCTTTATTTCTGCTCCTAAAAGCTCTGATTTGAAAAATTCTTCCTGTATCGTATACAAGACACGATGGAAAATATTTTTCACATAATTTCTAATGTTTGGTAAAGAATAGTTTAGCCTCCAGAGGTCATAAGTGTTAATTTCTGCTTCTGAAGTATTTGTTGCAAAATCTGGGCTCCTGAAAAACTCGACTAATTTTTTCTTTTCTTCGACCGATACCGCTTATATGGATAAACCTTTTGATAATACTTTGTTCCTAAAATAATGCATGGTTTTTCCACCAGGGGACATGAAGTCACATCTCATTTTTGTTGATATCTCTGTTTCTAAGAGTTCGTAAGCTCACGATTTCGTTTACAGCAGTATCTGAGGGATTAAAAACCCGATTGAAATTCTTCTTCGTTCATCAGATCTATTGTTTTCCATACCGGTTCCATTGACTTTGAATCGCTTAGATAAATTTAATTTGCGTCAGAACAGATTCAAAAGACGTGCTTATTACACCCGAAAATTCGGTGTCATCTTTCTTGTTTTTTTTTTTTGTTGTTTTTTTTTTTTACGCTTTCCAACCCTAGGTAGAAGAAGCGTATATGCTCCAGTTTTGTCCGTCCGTCTGCCCGTACGATAACTCGCGTAAAAATGGTTCGATTTCGATGAAATTTTAGTATGTGGTAGGGGACCACCTGGGGATGAACCCTATTGAAAATGGACGAAATGGAGTCAAAGGTTGTGACATAGGAGTGGGATCCATTCCATTGCCCTTATGCGTCATAACTTGCGTAAATATGGTTCGATATCGATGAAATTTTAGTATAACGCAGGGAACCACCTGGAAATTAACTGTGTTGAAAATGGGTGAAGTGGGGTTAAAGGTCAGGACATAGGAGCGGAGTGCATTCCATTTCCTTTATGCGTCATAACGTGCGTAAAAATGGTTCGATTTCGATGAAATTTTATTATGTGGTAGGAGACCACCTGGGGACGATCTTATAACGTCACAATCTCGCGTTGAGATGTTGGCGCGCGGTCACGCCATTTGTCTCATTACGTCACGCGTTGTGTGCGTATGTCCATCCGCACGATAACTCGCGTAAAAATCGTTCGATTTCGATGAACTTTTAGTATGTGGAAGGGGATCACCTGGTAAGGAACCCTATTGAAAGTGAATGAAATGGGGTCAAAGGTTAGGACATAGGAGCTGGATCCATTCCACTGCTCTTATGCGTCATAACTAACGTAAAAAAGGTTCGATTTCGATTAAATTTTAGTATGTCGTAGGGGACCACTTAGGGACAAACCCTATTGTAAATGGGCGAATTGATGTCAAAGTTCAGGAAATAGGAGCGGAATCACTTCCATCGCCCTTATGCGTCATAACTTACGTAAAAATTCTTCGATTTGGATGAAATGTTAGTATGCTGTAGGGGCCTGCCTGGGGACGAATCCTATTGAAAATGGGTGAAATGAGGTCAAAGGTCAGGACAAAGGAGCGGAATGCATAATAACTTACGTAAAAATGCTTCCATTGCGACAAAACTACTTTATCATGTTATTTCGTAGGTATACTGAACCGGTTTTGTTACAATCGAAATGAGATGAAAGGTCAGGGCACAGGACCGAGATTTATTCCACAGCTATTATTCTCATAACTTGAGTAATGATTTCTGGTATGTTGGAAAGCGTATTATAATCAAAGTATTGCATGATTTTACTAACTTGTTTTTCTTTTCAGTTGAAGGTACAACAGAACATTTTATCTCCAAATTTACACCAAATTTTAGTTATGAAAACTTTTACGAAAACCTGTGGATTTATAACTATAATTAAAAAAATTCATTAATTAGATATTGAGCATTTAAAAAGGAAAAACCAGCTTTAGGGGACGAGTTCCCCAGTCAACCCCCCTTCCACTGGATACGCTCTTGAAATGTGGTATGGGTGACTGGGAAGGGGACAGCTTTTGAGGGACTGTTCACCATCAGAGAAAAAGGCAACTTAAAAAAAAAAAAACCTTCAATTATAATATTTTTCCAGTTACGAGTTCAAAACATCTTTAATGTTTTTTTTTTTTTTTAAGGCAGTGGTTTAGAAAATATAGAAAGCTCTGATTTAATGAGAGAAATAGATAGAGAGCGAGAGAGAGCGAGAGAGAGAGAAAAGAAGAGCCAGGCTAGCGGTTAATTTTCTCATGACGGGGCTCCTGATTGAATTCTGGAAATCGTAGCAATTTGCATCAGTTTTTCCAACTTCACACACTTTTTTTCCTTATTTAATTTGAATACCACAAGGTAATCAAGCCTCGTTTTCATTCTGTGCAGGTTTTGGAGAATTGTTTTCAAAACGTTTTATCTCCCCTGTAAAATTTTTTGATGTGTCATCAATTTTGAAGAAAGTTTTTTTACATTATTATTATTATTATTATTATTATTATTTTCTTTATTCGAAATATACGAAACACAGTCTATGACAAACAAAATAAACAACAAAATTATCATTGACTGATATTGTTGAGCTGATACGAGTTTCCACCGGAGACCTAGGTATCAGCCAAGAATCGACGTAAAATATATGATGTCCCAAGTAAAGCTGTCTTCTGCAGTTCTGTAGGTGGTATATCAGAAAGCTGCAATTTTTCAAAATGATTCATAATATTTTTTGACATTGCTCTAAGTGCCCCGATGTCAATGGGGACTACTGTTGTGTGTTTAGTCCATAATCGGATAACTTCTATATGGCCAGGTCTCTATATTTGGTCAATTTTTGCGGTTCTTTTTCATCGACTCTGGCATCTCCAGGGATCGCTATATCAATTATTATTATTATTATTATTATTATTATTATTATTATTATTATTATTATTATTATTATTATTATTATTATTATTATTATTATCTTTTTAAAAAATGTTTGTTTAGTTACTATATTTCATAGGGATGCAAAAACTTTTTTCGGAAAGAAGCACAGGAAAATGGAATAAATATTCGTCCGTTTGTGGAACACACAAAAAAGAAAAAAATATTGAAATAATTAATCCCTGTCGCCAATTCTTGAAATTTAGGTCATTCTAAAGAATTGTGAAATTTTCTGGAATTTTAGCAAAAGTAAATTGATTTACATCTACGCAGAAAAATAACGCGCTTATTTTCCTTTGAATATATTTTCGAAAGTGAATCATTATTGCAATTTCCTTTATGCATGATTAGTTATAAACAATTGGGAGCTTTCCTTTCACATCCGCTGGATTTTAGAAAACTATTCACTACTATTCTTTTCATATCGGACTTCAATTAAAACACTAATTTCCCTTCCGATAGATTTTAGAACATTATTCATCATAAAACTTTTCAGGGAAGCTTGTTTACTTTGCAAAGGGGCTTAGCCCCCTACGGCCCTGAACACACAAGCCATAAAGTTGTGGCCACCTACCTACCTAACAACGTATTTGGACTGCATTATAACTCCGCAGGGCAGCAACTAAACTTGACAGCCGGAAGTTTCCTGAGGTATGCTGTAAAGAATCATGTTCCGGGGTTCGGCGAGGAACCATCTGTAAAGAATCATGTCTCGGAGTTCGGCGAGGAACCATCTCTAAAGAGTGAAATTCCTCCAAATACGTGGCGTCAGTAAATAAACAAATACATCGCTCGTTTCACGTTCCATAAACACATAGCAACCGAAAAATTATTATTTGGGTCACCGCCGGGTAATTGAATCCACGGATCTCTCGATATCTAGCCGAGCACGTTAGCCTTACACCACGGTGGCCAACAATCCACGGTGCTATGTGTTTTGCCCGGCGGTGACCGAATAACAATTTTTTATTTGCTATGTGTTTATGGAACGTGAAACGAGCGATGTATTTGTTTATTTACTGACGCCACGTATTTGGAGGATTTTCATTTTGGATATCGCCCTTTGGATTAAACTGCTATAATTAATATATAGCCAGTGCCGTTAATGCCCACCAGATGGAGACGTATTACTAGCTGAGCCCATCTTACGGATTTATGATGTCAGAAGCTGACTTAAAAACACACAGAGCACCGTGGATTGTAGGCCACTGTGGTGTAAGGCTAACTCGCTCGGCTAGATATCGGGAGATCCGTGGATTCAATTTCTCGGTGGTGACCGAATAATAATTTTTCGGTTGCTATGCGTTTCTGGAAGGTGGAAAGAGCGTTGTATTTGTTTACATCTGTAAAGAATCATGTCCCGGAGTTCGGCGAGGAACCATCTATAAAGAATCATGTCCCGGAGTTCCTCGAGGAACTGTCTGTAAAGAATCATGTCCCGGAGTTTGGCGAGGAACCATCTGTAAAGAATTATATCCCGGAGTTCTGCGAGAAAGTATATGTAAAGAAATGTCCCGGGGTTCGGCGAGGAACTATTTGTAAAGAATCATGTCCTGGATTTCGGCGAGGAAGTACCTGTAAAGTATCATGTCCCGGAGTTCGGCGAGGAAATATCTGTAAAGAATCATATCCCGGAGTTCGGCGAGGAACCATCTATAAAGAATCATGCCCTGGAGTTCGTCGAGAAACTATAAAGAATCACGTCTCGGAGTTATGCGAGGAACTGGAGTGAGTAGAATTTTGAGGCAAGTTGAACAAAATAAGAAAATATATATTTGGACATGATACTCGAGCTATTCCTGCAAAATACAGCCAGCAAGATATGGGATGTCACCTTGCTGAAAAAAATCCAGTGCTACTTGAACACACTATCACTTAAAAGTGCAATAGTCAATCCGAAACAATGCCTCGACAGTATATGGTCAGTGAGGGTATGTTGAAAGGTTTTGATCACCATGAGCAACAAAATGAGCTATAAGCAGTCCCCATCATGAATTTCGGGCCACTGGTTCGCAGCAAGGGACAGAGCCACTATCCTAAGACAAGCATACCAGCTATTCCTCACCGGCTGGAGATTCGAGACCGGACTTATCTCAGACTTATAATTAGAAGTCCCTTTTCAATAGCGGCCTCTGTGCCCGCTATTGAAAGGGGACAGGAGAGCCCAATGATATCAAAGAGAACAATCCCTATAACGTGATACCGACCTACTCCCGTCCAACTGTGTAGTCTAGTTGCAATAGCTCACTCGTGTGGCATCGAACAAAGACTCGTCCATGGATATCTTGAAGCTAGAAGCTGTACACTCATCAGAACAAGCGAGGGTCTTTTCTAGTCCTTCAATGTCCAATCACGATGCTCCCACATACCCACTGCAGACGGAGCTGTCGATGACTTTCTGTCAACATGGACGCACGAGCCAGCCGCAGACTAGTCGTTAATCTGTTCGCTTTTATTTGTGTCCATCCTTCTCGGCAAATACAGGATGACGTCATGAGCTCATTTAATCTCCTTCTCATGAAAGGCGGTAACACTGAACGACATCACAAGCTCATCTCATCTCTTTCTCGTGAAAGACGCTCATGTAAACATATGAAGCGTTCTAGGTTTTCAATCGAGTAGGACGTTCACTTAGATGGCTGCGTCTAATTTATATCTAATGGTTATGTATTATCGAATGTAGTAATGGAAAAGTTTTAGTAGTGTATATAACGTACTTGTGGCGTCGCGTGCCTATTTAGGTTGGGTGTACGCTTTTATGGGAAAACACACGCAAAAATTTTATTATGTATCCCGAGATGTAAAATTCACACATTGATTTTGAACATACGAAAGCAGTTTTTTTTTCATCGTGTTTTCAGACGAGTCCCGCTTCAGTAATTGCATGCATCGTGTTTTCCGACGAATCCCGCATCTAATTACTTATTGTGAAGATCTTCACATGCACTCCATTGTAAGAAAAATCTTAATTTCCTGTGCATATACTGCGAATTTTCTGTATTCTTATTATGATTTTAAAATACAGGACGAGGCTTACTTTCTTTAACTATATTTACACAATATGCAAAAGTTCTAACAGAAAATGGGACATTTAGCACGTCGTCAGCACTGTTCCTCTTCCTAACTAGGTATCAAAATTCAAATTGTAAATACATTTTAATCTGTGCTCATAAACACATCGATTCACACAGCGACGAAAAGACAGAAAAACAGTTACTCGTAGCAGAATGTTGAATTTTGTTTATGACCCCTGTGGTGCTTTTTTAAGGGCGCACACCCTGGAAAGTTTAGCATCTGCGTTGAAACTACAAGGAAATAAAAATGTCTGGAGAGCTTTGTATTACATTTGCTTTAATGATCTGTGTATCCGTAGGTAAAACAGCACTCCTACAGCTGCAAATATTACTTACAATGTTTTGTTTACTGAACGAAGCAACGGACTTTCTCCTCTTCATGAAAATATTGTACAAGGGAATTATTTTTAGCTACACAGGTAAAGCCTTAGGACAAACTTCTGCGAGATTTATTAGAAATATATTTAAAAAAACAGCAACTCGTATCACAACGTTGAATTTGCATTGCTCCGTGGGACCCAAAGCGGGGCTCATTTTTGCTAGCACACCCTGAGAGTTCCGCTGTTACGTTTGAAACCTGAGGGAAATAAGAACGGCACCTATAGCGCCATCTGGAGAGTGCTTGTGTCACAGTTGCTTGCCATCGTCGGATGTGCTCTAGCGAAACACCACACCCGCGAGGATCTTAGCGCGAATGTGATATGCTTACTGAACAAACATTCTCCTCTTAATGAAAACATTATATGGTAAAAATAATTTTAGCCACCGCTCGAAGACTTAGGGCAAACTCTAGAGAGTTTTATTAGAAATAAATCCAAAAAAAATATATATATATAATGTGTGACTCTGTGTGGGTGTGCACCGCATACCTAGCACGCCCCGAATATTCGCCCCTGTAATGTATACTGCTGGCCATTTAAAGTGCAACACCAGGAAGATCGTATCTCAGGGGCTCGAAAGCTGGCAGGATGGCAGAACACGGGCGCACATATGGAAATCATGTGGGACAGTAACACCCCTAGAAGTTGTACAAGAGGTGTGAACAAGGTGCCAGTGTTAAGCACTCGAAGTGTGTTTGCTCGCTGTTCCTGTTCATGGACAGCTGCAACATGCTCAGTCGAAGACCACAGCGGCCTTACTAGCAGGTTTCCTACTTCAATCGCGGGACAATTGTGGCATATCGGGATTATCATTCCGAGATATCGGTGCTCGAGTGGGACGGTATGCGGCCACGGTGGGGAGAATATCGCGTCAGTGTGTTGCAGAGGAACGAACACTCCGAAGTGCTGGATTCCAACGGACCCGTCACACTGACGAACGAGAGGAACGACATCTAGTGCGCATGACTCTGACGGATCACACAGCCACATCGACCACTATAGCCCAATAGTTCGAATGTGCGTGACATAACAACCAGTCTACTCATGGACGGTTCGACGTAGTCTGTAGCAGTGGGGCATTTTTGAACGTTGCTCATTGCTTCGTATACCTTTGACCGTACATCACCGGCGTCTCTGCGACTGCAATGGTTCCAAGAATGTCACGCATGGAAGGACGAATGACAAGGCATCGTTTTTTCCGACGGATCCCGCATCAGTTTGCAGCACCATGATGGACGAATTGGTGTCTGGACGTACCGCGGCGACCCGCTGAGTGAGTCCTTCATTATGCTGCGCCATACCGGCCCGGCACCCGGCGTTGTGATAGATATCAGGTTATGATAAGATATCAGGTAGTAAGTTGCGTAAGATTGCCTCCTTATTGTATGTATTTACCTTACTTTATTCAATTTATTCTTTTTCTACGTCTTCTATGTTTATTATTTGATAATTTGACCATTTGATTGTATGTATTCATATATCGATTTAAAATCATCATATTTGGATTGACGACATGATCACCTGTTCTGTACGTCACGCCTGTAGGTTACTTATATGTCTCCCCACCCAAAATTCTCCTTGAGTACTTCCATCTGATGATGATCTTTAGGAAGACGGAAAGTTCTTATGGCTTTATTTTTAATCTATCTTTTAACTTATACATTAAATAAGTTCTTCACTTCATCGGAAGCCTGCGTAGTGTTTTAATTATCGTGCTTTTAAGATTGCTACCTTAAGATTTTATGATTGACCCGGTGTTATGGTATGGGGTGTCATTGGATTTCACTCCGGCACGCGGCTCGTCCGCATTACCGGTACGTTGAACAATCATCGTTACATCACTGAGGTATTGGAGCCTGTTGTTGTACCATATCTTCAAGGACTGTCTGGTGCCATTTACCAATAGGATAATGCGCGACCGCAAGTGGCACGCAAAGTCCAAGACTTTCTGGATCGCCATCATGTCCACATCTTACTAGGCCCGCGCAGTCCCCGGATATGTAGCCTACTGAACACGTGTGGTCCATGATCGCCGGACGACTGGCACGGTAGCAACCACCCCAGTCTGCAACGGAGGAACTGTGGCAATGTACCGAAGCTGCGTGAACGGACATTACCCAAACACACATCCAGCGTGTCTTGATGCCAGGCCGTGTAGCAGCTGTGATTGCCGCCCACGGTGGCTACACTAGATGATGATTGTTATGTGTTCCTCATGTCTCACCGTGCTGTATTTGTAATCGATTAACCCTTGTAGTATTTGCTTTCTCAACAATAAATACCTCTTTGATATATCTTGTCTTTCGTGGCGTTACACTTTTAATGGCCAGCAGTATATATTAAATTATGTTTGGTTTTACTGGAAGCCTTTCTGGAGTGGTTCGTGTAATTATTGCCCATTGTATTTCTTGCATCATGTACTTATAGTGTAAATATGCATCATTATCATTCTTTTATCAAGCCGTTCTTCGATACGAAGCATACAAGTTGATGTTAGATTTCTCGGATATTTTAATCTTGTTGGACAACCTACAGATTGTAGTCTGTCGACTGACATTCGCCTGGACAGCCAACCCGTGGATGTCTTCCTTTTCCGGAACATTAAATGGATGTATGTCCTTCTTTGCGGCATTCTTCCCATACCTTCACTATGGCGACCCTCGAACAGCTAACAATGCCAGAGGCTGGTGAAATGTTGGCCCCCACCTTTTTCGCGTCTATAATCATTCCCCATTCAAACTCTAGCAGACCCTTTCCATTCCTCGTAGCATGAATTTCACAATGGTAAACTAAGACGTCCTGCCCGCGCCGTCGTATCCAGATAATCAGTACCCGAGAAACTGGTCTGGGACAAACTAGTGCACGAAAGACTGGTGCACAATCAGTTTTATCCTCTTCTGTTCAGTTTTAATGTCTGAATTTCTGGCTTTAGCACCAGCTTCATTGCTTCTAATCACTCTGATTCATTTTTTTTTCTTCTTGAAATTCGTAAATTACATTTCATAAATTGAAACAATCATGCCATTTGTGTGAAATCAATTTTTTGGAAAATTGGTACCCGAAAGATTGGCCCCCTGGAAACTAGTACTCGGAAGACTACTTCTCTGCACCTAGTACTGGGGAAACTGGCTCCCTGCACCTAGTACTCGGGAGACTGGTTCCATTCACCTAGTTCTCGGGAGACTGGTTCCAATCAGGATACTGGGTCCCTGTACCTAGTACTCGGGAGACTGGCTCCCTGTACCTAGTACTCGGGAGACCGGCTCCTTGCACCTAGTACTCGGGAGACTGGCTCCTTGGACCTAGTACTCGGGAGACTGGTACTCGATAAATTGGTACATGGGGAACCGGTTCCCGATAACCTCACACACGGCAGAGATTGGTTTCGAAGAATTTCTGCTGTTGACTCTTCAAGCCTAGGGCGCGTATACTAGTTGTATTAAAGGAAGATAATTAGTGTTAGGATATTGTTGTGACTGTGTTCTAGATCCAAAATATTAGATTCTAAACTGGCCATCTTTACTGATTTTTTCGCTAGAACTAAATTTGGGTTTCCGAGAGTAATTTCTGTTGCTTGATTTGATTAGTTGAGTATGTGTGTATGCGTGTGCGTATGCATGTGTGTGTGTGGGGTGGGGGGGGTGGGGGGAAGAAGCCTATATTAAATTTCTGAAAGTAACGTGCTTATGCAGGGCTTCGCCAGGGAGTTGGCTCAAAAAGCCATGAGTGATGTTGTTATCTGTACGTTAGATCAAAAATATGTATCCAAACACACACCTACCACTATTCGTTTCCTGAAACAAAGTTTAGATTTGCCAATGAATTTGATGCTGCTACATCTGAAAGGCGGAGGCTCTCCCCGAAATGCGATATTTGCCTTTAACCAGGGAATTGCACCTTAAATGTAGAAAATGTTTTACTAGAATGCTATTGCAACCTAACTCCGATTTTTTGAGGTGTGGTGCCTCTGCTGAACTTGTAGGGAGAAGGAGTTTAGCATCGGTTTGTGTAGCTTTATTTTCATACACACAATCCGTAACATAACTTACCTTAGACTACACTGAATGGAACATTAAACCTACGTGGAAATCATCTGGCATGCTATTCGGAAATTACTGTCAACAAAAGATAACCGTAGAGTTGAGATCATGTATATCACTTTTGAGTTGGATTCAGTGTGTATTTCATAATTATCTCAGTTGGGAGCGGGGTATATCTGCCCCACCCCAGGTCAGATAATATTTCACTTTTTTTCTTTTCCAAATGTGAGCTGAGTCACCCTGAGATCACTAAAATATATATCATATCTTCCAGAAAGTACGCGGCCTCGGTTCCTTCTCACCTGAAGACTAATCGTTGAAACCCTTTTGTTAGCTTTTATAAAGTATTTACTTGTGCAAAAATTTAAGGTGTAACTTCAAATCTTCCAAAAATGACTGTAGCTTAGGTGCTTTTTGAACACTTGAAGACCGTTCTAAGAACCTATTATTAGCTTTTACTGCATGTTCACACATACAAAATATATTTTAGTTTTACCTCAAAATCTTCCAAAACGGTCCGTGGCCTTCTCGCCCAGTAAGCACCTCAAAACTGACCCGTTGAATCCATTTTAAATAGCTTTTATTGCATGCCAAGTATTGAAATCAGAACTGTTGAATTTAGTCTGCAAAACGGGTCGTAAATTTAATGAAAAGGTGGGAAGCTTCTACATATTGTTTTTGTGCCACTAGGAAAACTCCACTGTGACAAGATCTCCGAAAGACTTGCACTTTTAGCATAAAATGAGTCACCCCTAACAGAAATGACATAGGAAGTTACCGGTTGCACAGAGAGCGCTGTGAGAGCATTATTGGGAGATAAATAGCACTGATGTGGTCTACAGGATCATTTCTGTCTGGTGCAATAACGAAGAGCAACGTGTGTGCTGAATTTAGTCAACAATATGGGTCATAAGACAGACATTACTGAGGGTCAGAAAGGAGCCATCTTTTTTGGCTGTGCTCACGGACTGAAGTCACTCAATTTGTTGGGTATCGAATCGTACTGTCCAGCGGGTCTACAAACAGTGGTGTAGTTCGCAGTCAACTAAAACTCGATTACCTAACTGTGGCCGGAAAACGATTCTCACCAACAGGGACCGCCGCCATGTGTCACGCCTAGTAACTGCAAATAGGTTTCAAAATAAGCCAACAATTGCTCCAAACAGTCAATGAAAGTCCTCTTCAACCAATTCCTGAAAGGACATTGCAAAGAGAACTGTATGAGATGGACATCTGGAGCAGAGTAGCACGGAAGAGGCCTCTTTTAACAGCAAGTCACAAAGTCGCATGTTATCAACACCAAACATTTACTGTGGAGGATTGGGAACGAGTAATTTGGTCTGACGATTCACGTTTTTGTTTGTACTCTAATGATGCGAGGCGACGCGTGCATCGAAGGTCCAATGAAGCCTTTAATCCTGATTGCGTCGAAGGTGTTATTCAAAATGGAGGGGGTACTATGATGTCTTGGGGATATTTTCCGTACCACGAAATGGTCCCTCTCGTTGCAGTGGCGATGAATTTGAACCAGCAAGCGTACCTCCGCATACTGAATGACCAAGTGCTGCCCTTTGCCCTACATCTCTTGGAGAAGCATCACATTGTCACTCCCTGTCTTCCAAGGCGACAACTGACGTGTGCACAAGGTTAAAACTGTGTCTGAATGGCACGACATACAATCAGCAACACTGTCTCACCTCGACAGGCCCGCCAAATCCCCAGATTTAAATCCTATTGAAAATATGTGGGATCATTTGGAACAGAAGGTGAAACGCCGTAAATAGACACCCACGTACTCTGGCGGAACTTCGTTACCAACTGACGCAAGAGTGGCTGCAAATCGATGTTCAATACATCCACAACTCGTGGAGTCTCTACCACACCGGATTCATGCTGTTATCAAGGCAAGTCACGTGTTGGTAGGTAAGTTCTGACAATGGTGACTAATTTTTTGTCCGCTGTGCTTATATTCATTTGTATGAGAAGGGGTGAGAGTTTTCCGCAACGTAGCAGAGAGGGGGAAAGATTTTTCTGTCGTGGGAGTTTTCCACGATGTAGCAGTTTTCCTAGCGGTAGAAGAAAGTGTAGGAGTTTACCGGTGCAAGATTCTTTTCTGCATTCGTTAAATACCCTATTCTAGCTTTTGACAATATTTCATGATTTCTTAGTTGACATTAAGATGTGGCATCATGAGATTAAAAACAACCTCTTGTTTCTAACAGACATGGAAACGCATCACTCAACAGCTTGCGTTATTTTCTGCTTGCAAGAAGAGGGGATTTTTCTACTTTTTGAGAAGTGGTGTTTTTTTCTGCGGGAATTCTTTCTGTTATTTCTAGTAAATCATTTTCCGATTTCGTCTGGCCACGGAACATTTTCCGATTTCGTTTGCGCAGAATAATATACACCATATTGAAAAAGTCATCCGACACCCCTTCAAAAGCAAATGAACGGATTTGCTGCGTTGTTAACATGCATGGTACAGCTGCAAATTGTATAAAAACAAGCCTGCATTTGACCGCGATCATATCGCACTGTGAGGTTAAGTAAAAATGTCGCGGCGGAAGAAAACTGACTTTGAAAAAGGAAAGATTGTTGGGTGTTATATCAATGGGTTGTCCATCAGAGAAACCGAGAGGCGTTTAAACATACCTAAGTCAACTGTTTTGGATGTACTGAATAAGTGGAAGACGCATGGCATGCCTGAAGCAGCAAAACGTACCCGCAGAAGAAAGAAAATCAGTAATAGTGGACGTCGAATCCACAGGAGAGTCGTTACAGCTAATCGACGGAGTACTGCACAAGACCTCAGTGTACAGGTGAGTAAAAATGCTGGAGCCTTGGTATGTACACGTACCATTCAAGAAGAACTTCATTCCATGGGTTATCGTGGTCGTGCGGCTACTCATAAGCCTTTCATCTCCACTTGGAATGCTACTCGTCGTTTAGCATGGTGTAAAGAACATCTATCGTGGACCGTAGATCAATGGAAACGGGTCCTATGGACTGATGAATTCAGATACACGATCCATTAGTCTGATGGCCGTGTGTGGGTATGGCGGCTTCCGTCGGAACGCTTTTTACCACAGTGTACTGTTCCACCGGTCAAGTTTGGAGCTGGCAGTGTACTCGTGTGGAGGTGTTTTTCGTGGTATGATCGTGGCCCATTGGTTATCGTGAACAAACCTGTTGACCAGCACGTCTACCTCGATATTCTGGACAATTATGCCCTATCAACTCTGTGGTAATACTATGGAACCGAGCCTTGTTGGTACCAGCAGGATAATGCACCGTGCCATAAAGCAAGGACTGTTACGGCGTGGTTTGATGATAATTCCATATCGGGTGTGGACTGGCCAACACAGTGCCCTGATCTTAATCCCATAGAGCACCTATGGGATGAATTAGAGAGCCTCATAAGAAGGTTGGAACCAAGGCCTGCTAGTAAGCAACAGTTAGCGGCAGCATTTACTGAATGGAAGCGCATACCTATCGCTGTGTTCCAAAACCTTGTCGAAAGTATGTCTCGAAGGGTCAGTGCATGCATTAAGGCCAAAGGTGGACAGACACCGTACTAATGTATGTCAATAAATGCCATGTTGTGTTTCTCTCCTAGGTGTCCGGTGACTTTTGTCAATATAGTGTATTTGGCTTCTCGAAGAAAAGTTAGACATTTAAATATTCTGATTAGAAAAAAGAACTTTGTGTTGATCCACGGATAAGTATCGCAATGCTAATTATAGGGAAGGGGGATAATGAAATATGTAAGAAGCTCTGCACATGATTTTTCATTGCAATTTCAAATATTGGGTTCCAGCTTTCATCGCATCCTACGATGGAATTAACTAAAATTTAACGAAGGCAATACTCATTTCTTCGTGACAGTGACATTTGAATTAAATGCTTGTAGAATCATTATAAATTCACCCGGATCAAAGCGATTATGGATCTCGGCGTTTAAACGAATAAATAAATAAACAGACAATTAAAATAAATAAAATTTCGCTTCACGTCTCAGCCATGCATGTTAAACTAATTAATTTGAAGCAAGATCTCTCCAGGCCTTCGTTTCTTTCATTTCGTCTTTTTCTTTTGATTTTAATTGATTGTTTCCGTGGGACAGAAGGTGTGCTTTAATTACAACAACTTCATTGTTTCTGATACCACTGTCAATTATTTTCCCCGCCTTGAAGGAGAAAGTCGCCGATGGACAAAAACAGTAACTGGAACCTTGACGTGCTGTGAGTGCGAGGGTATGACGGAGGTTAAAAATTGGGCAGTATTTAATCAAAATCAAAGCAGTTGCTGCTCTCGACAAATTTTTTCTCACGGGCAGATGGTAACGTCAACGATGACCTTAGATGTCAGTGTCAGGGGGACGAAGTTAAAAGATAAGCGACTGATAAGTGTCTGAGGGTAAATTCAGGTGTTTCGGCTAATTAATGGATTCAATGGATGACACCGGACGTTCGAAAGAAGAAGAAGAGAACATGTCTCGAGCTGGCTTTTGTGTAAATCACCTGCTCTCCCGAAACATACCTTTGGGGAGCACAGACAAAAGACCGCTTTGGAAACAGAAGTCCTTTCAGGCAACAAAGTAACAAACAAATACAAGAGATAAGAGCTTCTTTGACAAGATGCCTTGTTGACAATGTGGAACATGGAGGCTGTCACAGTTTCAAATGAGTTATTCAGTTGTCGGCTAGAGCGCTTAGCTAATTTAGCCTCGATCTCTCTGAATCTCATTTCCGGTGATTTAATAGCCTCGAACACGCGTGCAGCAGCCACAAAGGCCAGTTGGAGTTTGGGGGTTTATTCGAAAATAATTGTTCTTTAGTAAACTATAATGCCCCTGACGAACGACAAGATTTCATTTTTTTGAGAAAGTAGCGCGAGATCGGGATGAATTATTTGATTACTGAATCGATATATTAGTGAAATTTATGACGAGCAGATTAGTGGTCCATCAGAAGATATTAAAGAAGGCGGATATCTACGTGGCATTATAAAACATGGCGGTAAATCAAGAAATCATAAAAGTACAAAACTTGGGTGTGCCAAAATCTATTTCAGCTGGGCAGTCAATAAAACGAATAAGCAAAGGGCTCTAAACATAATTTAGTGCCATTTAGGGAATTTATCCTCTATCATGTTCCACCATTGATGAGAATATGGGAATAATGATTTTTTTTTTTTCGTTTTTTCAGAAACGTTCTTTACATGTTGCCGAAAAGAAGGAAAATTAAGTACCTCTCTATTTCCATTATTAATATCCTTATATGATATTTCACGGGATATAATTCTTTTCCGTGAAATTCAGACATTAAAATAGAACAGGAGGGGATGAAACTGCGTGTGTATGAGTTTGCCGGGTACTAGTTTGCCGAGTACCAATCTCCCGGGATCCCATTTTTTTTTCTCTCTCTCTCTCTGTCTCCTTTCTTTTTTTTTTTTTTTTTTTTTTTTTTGTGAGGTTTAGAAATCTCTTTCCACTTTGCCCATCCTATTTTTTTCTTTATAATGCTGTAGAACAAACTCACGACCTATTCCACATCGGACACTTTAAACCGATTGCAACTTGAAATAGCCCGAAGCTAGTGCCTCTGACCAGCCATCCATCTGTCGTATCATTTCAGTTCTGCCTCCAAATGTACACTGAAGAGCAATTGAATTAGAGATACCTGTCTGGACACGCGTAGCACAACCTTACGCCCTGATGACGGCGGCGATTCGTCTCGGCATGGACTCGCCAAGACACCGGAAGCGTTGGGAAACCATACGGATCCACGACCCCTGAACAAGCTCCTACAGGAAGATTAGATGGAGGGGGTCAGAGCCTCGAACATCTCTCTCGATGGCATCCCAGATGTGCTCGATGGGATTGAGGTCAGGTGACCTAGCTGGCCAAGGAAGCGAGGTCACGTCGGTGGAGTGTTCATCCAACCATTCGGATACAATTCGGGAGCGATGGCACGGTGCATTGTCTTGTTGCAGGATGAGGTCCCGAGTGGGATGTTGAAGACGCACAAACGGGAGCAAATGGTCTATCCCGGTAACGTTGACCTGTGAGGGACGATGTCACACGTACCAGGGGTTACATTTCAGTCCACGTAAACAATCCCCAGACGACAATGCCACCCCCACCAGCTCGAAGAGCACCCTGCTGGCAAGAAGGATCCATCGTTTCATGTGATTTGCGCCGTACTCGTATTCTGCCATCCGCATGTACCAACGTGAATCTCGACTCATCAGTCCAGGCAACATTTTTCCACATGCCAAGGTTCCAGTGGCGATGTTCCCGCGCTAATGCTAATCTTTGCACCCTGTGATGTGCGGTCAGCAGCGGTACCCTCGTGGGACGATGGCTTCTGTACCCCATAGCGAGGAGATGGTTCTGGATGGTGTGGCTGCTTACACGTTTTTGTGCACCAGCGTTAAATTGCCGAGTGATTTCTTGAACTGTGACCCTTCTATCCGCTGTTACAATGCGAGCTAGCCGACGATGACCCCGCTCATCCACACGCTGTTGTCCACGGCAGTTGGCCCTTGAAGAGATGGTTTTACCGGATTCGATGTACTCACGGTGCATCCGTGACACAGTGGCTCGGGAAAATCCCAGTGACAGCACGGCTTCTTATATGGAGTGACCCATTCCTCGGGCCCCGACAATTTGACCACGATCAAATGTGCTTAGATCCTTCGCCTTACATATACTGCGTCCAACCCTTACTGATTCGCGTCGCATCACTCCTTATATTGTCGGATCGCTGCATACGTCATGTCGTTTCCGTTTACAGGGCCGCTTACAGCCCCACATTTGCATAACGCCAGCTGTCTATAATTCAATTGCTCTTTATTGTATAATGGACGATGCCTCTCTAATGAAAAATTTATTTTATTTAGACATATTACCTTTGGCAGCAGTTTTTATTAGAGCACAGTTTATTACAGTATCACGGATATTTCGAAACACACAAATTAAAGATCAGAGTTACTTATTATGCTTTTAATAAATTTTTGACGTCAGACGGAAGCATTTTAAGTTTTCCTTTTGATCTTCTTAAAATTGTGCCGCTTTGTTGCTCATGTCGAGTTTAGCACAAGTGGCCACATGCACTTTAGGGGCCGTAAAAAATTGCAGTTTCTTCACCACTACAGCCTAAGTGGTTTGCCAGTTTCCCGGCAGTGGCTAGCCAGCAATCACATGACGTAACTGATGGCTTGTCGAATCTTGTTCTCCAATTTCCCAGTAGTAGCCATAAAAAAGTAAAAAATATATTTACAGTTCCCCAGACGCAGAGGCACGACTTCACTTTCTTTACCAACGAAACTCCTGCATGACGGCACGGCGCTGGGGAAATTTCCTCAACAGGGCCGGAAAAGCGCTCGTTTGGATCAAGGTAGCATCGAAACTACGACATTCTGTTTGCGAAGCGGATGCTTTAGCCACTACACTCGTTTGCTTGAAAATGAGCCTCTTTCCTGTGCGATGTGAAACGATGGGTTCTCTTTTTAATTTTACAATACTGCGAGTTATTTTTCATAAATGTCCGTTTCATGTGATTCAAAATTTATTTTTTCAACGGAACGATTGTTTTTATTTACCTTAAGAAAACTTCACTCATTTTCAACGGGTGTACCAACTTAAAGACGTTTTTCAAAGTTTTGGGCTGTCCCTGTGGTCTTGAAAGGCGATTGTTTAAATAATATATTTACCGGTTCATGCCACATTCTGTTAAATTTTTAACGCTGTATCATTGTTTTCCATGGTCCAAAAGAGGATATATATTTTATTTTACTTCTCGTTATTTTTAGCAGCGAATTACTCCAATCTTGTGTATTCAACAAATGGATAAGTACTTTATCCACATACCGTTGCTATTTTTTTTTTCATATAGAATAATTGATACATTTTTACGCGTATAATTCTTATTTTTTTCAAGCATAACGATTTTTTAATGTCTTTCCGGGACTTTTGTTTGAAGAGGTTTAGTGTGTAGTAACGAAATATTATACAGAGATTATTTCTTGTTATTCATGGGAATAGAGTGGGTGTGTTTCGTGGCTGTTTGTATTCTGGATTTTTGATGTTTTAGTGCCGGAATTTTGCCACGAAATGAGTTTTTATATATACATGAGAGTAATTGTTTATTTCTTGCAGTTAATTAATTATTTATATAATTTTCCTCCGACGGTAATCTTCGTGGACGTGGCATTTCAATAGGAAATGAATTTGCCTTTTTACATGTGTTTTTTTTTTCTTAACTTCCGCTAAAACAACAGGATGGCGTCGTCTTCAACTAACTGGTACCACGAGAGACTACGCACGTGTTGCTTCTGGGCATGCGCAGTCCCGCTGCTTTCATCTCGTGTTGAGGTTGCTTCCGTTGCCAGCTACGGGCCACTTGTGGAACTTGCTTGGAGGTCCGTAATTCACAAAGATGATGCAGGGCCATCAATTGCTGCCAACTGATGGTGCTGTCACCAATGGATTGCTACAGTTCCATGAGCGGCAGATTTAAGTCAGCAGTGACCCATCACTGCCAGCTGGTGGCCAGCAGTTTCCCAACACTTGTGTTTGTGCTGGGTTCACCTATGTAAGCCGCCCCGGTGGCGCAGTGGTCTAAAGCGCTGGCCTCTGATCATTCGTCCGTAAGGGGTCTGGGTTCGAATCCCGGTCAGGCATGGATGTTGTGTTTGTCTTACGGCACTGGCTCTCTCCCTTCCCTGGAACCAGTGACCCTAAATTAGGGACGGGCGACTGCTTATAGCCCATTGAGTTGCTCACGGTGGTCGTTAAACCTCCAATCAAAAAAAAATCACTTATGTAATGGATATATATTGTTGTGAATATCTGACGTGCGCAACAAATACTATTTTCATTCATAGAATGAGAATTAGATTGAAAACTCCATCGGCATAAATAAACTGCTCTCATAGCAATAGAAAATTGAATTAGAGGTCAAGTGAAAATTTCATTTTCCTTTGCGTAAATAAATTGCCCTGACTTCGCACATTTTTAAACCTACGGTGTTCGGTGAAACAACAGAATTCTAGCATGACTCATGCTACATTTGAAAAATGTTATAAGGTGGATTGTTTTTATTTTTTTGGACGGGAAAGATAGCAGAGACGTCCGTGCTAAATATTTGCTTTGGAAACATAGGGGTGACCTTATTCCGCTTAAAAACAGCGGCTTTCGTAGTAGTAAAATGTTTGCACTTTTTCTCAAACACAAATTATAAATCTAGGCCGGTGCCTTTTTAAAAAAAATTTAACTAGCCGTGCTCATATTCATAAGATTTAAATAACTTGTGAAGTTTATAATGTTGCGCTTTTACTCAGGAGCTGAACATTAATTGCGCGGCCCTGGGCCTTGGCCTTTTTAGCAATTTTTAATCCACTGTGCGCATATTCATAACGTTTAAATAATAAGTCAAATTAATAATTATGTGCTTTTTCTCAGGTACCAAATATTAATTAATAGACCCTAGATGTAGGACTTTTTCACAGTTTTAGTCAGCTTTGCTCATATTCATAAGGTTTGCATAACAAGTCAAGTAAAAAATGTTGCTCTTATTCTTAGGCATTAAACATTAACATTAATTAATAGTACCTAGGCCTAGGCCTTTTTAAAAGTTTTTAATCCGCAGATCTCATATTCATAAGGTTTGCCCGACAAATTAAGATTATAATATTGCCCGTTTACTCAGGCACAAATGATTTATTAATAGACCCTATAGTTTTAGGACTGTTAAGCGGTTTGTACGGTCAATAGGCTAGAAAATGGTCTAGGCTCTAGGACTAGACATTTTTTCAGCCTAACAACCAGTCGTAAACGTGAAACATTTACGTGAAAATCCTCCAAATACTTGGCGTCAGTGAATAAACAAAGACATCGTAAGTTTTTATCAACACATAGCAACCGAATTATTTGCAAAACATTTGCTGATGATATTTTGAATTGCTTTAGCGGGATAATGGCATCCAACCACGTCTACTTTACAGACAAGGTTACGCTCTGTCTTTGTGGTACAGTCAACAGACAGAATGTGTGCATTTGGGAAACGAATAATCCACATATCGTAAGCATGCATAAGTCCGAATATCAGTGTATAGTTGGTTCTTTCATCTTTGTTGATAAAATGGTTTCCGCAAAAACGAATTAATTCTAAAATCGTTTAAAATCCCTGTACCTGGATGTGCTCATCAATTACGTCATGCCACAGCTGTAAGGCAGGCAGCCCGCTATCATCTTCGAAACATCTCCAAATCGATAGATTCGCATTAACTTACCAATCCCATGGCCCTCAAGATACCTAGATCTTCTCACTCCGCTGGATATCTTTCTGTGGAGTTGTGTTAAAGATGTGGTTTATGCTACAGTTATTCCAGATATCAGGACTTTGGGAGAACGCATTACAGGTGCAATAGCAGCAGTTACACCACAAATACTGGTAATGAATGATGCAAGTGTGAATACGCTTTAGAAATTTTACGTGCCCCTAGGGGTGTAATGTGCTTTTTCATCCATCTACACTGTTAAACATTTTGTGGTAGGCTGCACCAAAAAGTGGTGCCACACCAGCTGCACCCCTTCCATACAAAAAATACACCATTCTGTGGTGTAAACAAAACCCAACAGCATAGTGCGAATTTGCACCAATGGGGCAAGGTTGCACCACATTATGGTGCAAGGTTTCATCATGTTGTAAGATATTGTTTGCACCACACAATGGTGTTTTTTTATCAGAAAGTGGGGCAGGTATAGTTCTACTTTTTGGTGTAACCTACCACAAAATTTTTAAAGGTGTATATATAATATACGTTGTGCTGAATATAGCGCGAAAGTGGGCATTACATAGGTCGTTAAAATTGCACATGTTGGTAGAGTAATTCTTCCTCTATAGTAACCCTTCTTCATTGTAGGTAAATAATGGATTCCAAGCAGAAGCAACGTGCCGTCATTGAGTTCTTGACGAAGAAAAGGAGCAGGCTGTCCGACATCCACATAAGGTTACGGAGATGACACCATTGACAATAGCAATGTGCACAAATGGATGAAGAAGTTGAAAGAACGGGAAAGCACCATTGAAGACAAACTACGCAGTGGAAGACCATCATCTGCAACCACTGACAAGAATCGTCAGCGAGAAGATGAATTGCTTCGCGCGGAGAGACGAGAAACAATCCTTGCGCTTTTTGCACAACTGGACTGTGGTCACAATGCCATACAGAAGATGATGGAAGACTAAGGGTATCGAAAAGTGTGTGCGAAGTGGGTACCTCGGCAGTTGACACTCGATTTGAAAGAGAGAAGGGTGGAAGTTTGCTCTCATCTACTGGAAGCGTTTGAAACCAGTAAAGACACGTTTTTTAATTTTTTCCTAATCCGCTGACATGGGATAAAACGTAGGCGTGTGTTTACGATCCGGATACGAAGAATCAATCTATGGAATGAAATCAAACCTCTTAACCAAGACCTAAAAAGATCAAGAGCCAACGATCAGCACAGAAAGTCATAAGTTTCGGGATAACAGGGGTGTCGTTTTCCTGGAATTTCTGGAACGTGGTCGTGCCGTGACCAGCGAGCGGTACATTTACACACTCAAGAAGCTTAGTGAAGCCATAAGAAGGAAGACACCGAAAAAGAATCTGAAAAGGATTCATATTCGCCATGAACCCATGACAGTGCGAGACCACACACACCTTTGGCAACAAATCAGGCGATCAGCAAATTAGGCTGGTCGGTGGTTCCCCATCCAACGTTCAGCCCAGATCTGGTGCCCTCCGACTTCCACCTGTACGATCCCATGAAGGACAATCTTGGGAGACAAAAATTTGATGACACAGACGAGGTGAAAATGGCTGTGAAGAAGTGGGTACAACAGTCCACACCTGAATTTATTCAAAGAGGATACATGAGTTGGTTTCAGCGATGGAGAAAATGCATTGCTTGTGATGGAGATTATGTTGAGTAGTACCTTTGTGTAGAGAAAGAGTAACTCTACCAACATGTGTAATTTGAATGACTATGTCAGTTAATAAAAATGTTATGCTCACTTTTGCTTTACTTTCCGTACAACCCTCGTAATATATATATATATATATATATATATATATATATATATATATATATCATCATCATTATCATTGTCAACCATTATCAATCCACTGCTGGACGAAGGTCTCCCCACGTTTCCTCCACAACGGTCTGTCTTGTGCCAGTCTCCTCCATGTCACTCCCGCATACTTTCGAATTTCACCCACCCATCTTCCATGTGGTCTTCTTCTGGGTCTTTTCCTGTCCCTTGGAATCCAATCTAAAATTTCGGCTGTCCATCGATTGTCTGTTCTTCTGGCAGTATGTCCAGCCCATTGCCATTTCAGGGATTTAACTCTGATCATGATGTCTTCCACTCTTGTCATTTTTCGGATCCACGTGTTCCTCTTCTTATCTCTCCTGGTTACACCAAGCATGCACCTCTCCATGCTGCTTTGAGTTGTCTGCAGCCTTTGTATGTCTCTTTTAGTTAAGGTCCAAATCTCTGCACCATACGTAAGCTCTGGAAGGATGCATTGATCAAACACTTTTCTTTTAAGACATAATGGCATATTGCTCTTGAAAATTATGCTGTTTCTTCCAAAAGCTCCCCAGGCAAGTTTTTTACGCCGATTAATTTCTTCATCAATGTGACCCTCACTTGATATCTGCTGTCCAAGATAAACGTACGTGTCTGTTATCTCCAGCTTTTCTCCATCAATCGATAAATCTTCATTTCGTGTAAAAGCATTGAACATCACTTTTGTCTTCTGAAAGTTCATTTTTAATCCCACTTCTTTACTCTTGTCAGCAAGTTCTTGGATCATACTCTGCAGCTCTGATGGGGTAGTTGCAAAAATGACTACGTCATCAGCAAAACGAAGGTGGGTTAGATAATCTCCATTAATCTTTATCCCTTTGTTTTCCCAGTTCAGTGATTGAAAGACATTTTCCAATGTGGCGTTAAAGAGCTTCGGAGATATGGTGTCACCTTGTCTCACTCCCTTTTCAATTTTTATGTGTGTTGTATTTTCAAACAGCCGAATCTTTGCACTTGCATTTTCATAGATGTTATTCATAATATTAATGTATGCATCTTCCATACCGCAGGATTTCAGAGCCATTGTAACTGCTGATGGTTTAACCGAATCAAAGGTTTTTTCATAATCGATAAAAGCCATGCACAATGGAAGTTCATATTCCCTCGCTCTTTCAATTAGTTCTCTCAGTACGTGGATATGATCTATTGTGCTGTAGCCACTCCTGAATCCAGCTTGTTCTCTCGGTTGAGCCATGTCCAGTGTTACCTTCAAACGGTGTGAAAGAACTTTAGTGAAGATTTTATAAAAAAACTGATAGGAGGCTGATAGGTCTGTAGTTCCTGAGATCCTCAATGTCACCTTTTTTATGTAGCAGGATCATTATAGCATTGTTCCAATCCTCAGGAATCTTCCCTTCATTAAGGCATCGAGTGAAAATTTGGGCGAGTACTGTTTCTAATTCTCCACTTGCTTCTTTTATGATGTCTACAGTAATTCCATCTTCTCCTGGAGCTTTTCCACGCTTCATGTTCTTGATTGCATGTGCAACTTCTGCTGGGAGGACTGGAAGAACTCTGGTACTGGTACCTTCCATGATGTCTGGAGTACATGCATCATCCTTATCATATAACTTGGAGTGAAAATCTTTCACTCTTGACAAAATTTCGCCTCTATTTCTTGTTACAGAACCATCTTCTTTTCTCAGTGCCATAATCTGTTTTCTTCCCTTACTGAATGTCCCTTTGCTATCTTTAGGCTTTGGTTGTTTTCAATTGCTTTCCTCACTAGTTCACAGTTGAATTTCCTTACGTCTTCAGTGATACTTTTTCGTACTGTCTTGCATAGCTCTATGTATTCCACTTTGGAAGTCACATCTTCTTTAGTTGTCCTCATCTCTCTTCCTTTTTGCATCAACATTTTCATTTTTCCTGATAATTTGTTCACATGCAACTTGTTCTAAGACCCAGCTAATTTTGTTGCTGTTTCCATAAGAGCTTTGGTTACTTTTCTGTTAACTTCAGAAATATCCACTTCTTCCGATGTTAGGTATTCTAAAGCAGAGAATCTGTTCTTTAGTTCCAACTTGAAGGTGTTATGGTGTTTTTGAAGGTTGGTTACGTCAATACATTTTGTTTGTCTTATAAGCTTGCCATGTTCGAGTTTAGTGTTGAGGTGCATCTTACATCTCACCAATCTATAGTCACTACCTGTGTTGAACTTGTTTAGCACACTGCAGTCTTCTATGACGAATTTTTTGTTACACATAATAAAATCAATTTCACTTGTCGTCCCATTTGGATGTCTCCATGTCCATTTCCTGTGTGGCTTTTTCTTGAAAAAGGAGTTCAAGATGAAAAACCCTTTCTGCCTCTGCAACTCAACGAGAGTATTTCCACGCTGGTTTCTGTTGCAGTGACGGAATTTACCTACTGAAGTTTCATTCTGTTGCTGTTGACCTATTTTTGCATTAAAATCTCCCATAATTATCTTCAAGTGCTGCTTACCTTTATTATTTAGATGACGAATTTCCTCATAAAATTCTTCAATTTCTTCTTCAGGATGACTTGTGGTGGGTGCATAAGTTTGAATAATCTGAGCCTGGTATCTTCTCGAGAGTTGGATAACGAGTCGTGCAGCTCTGTCAGAGGAACTTTCAACTTCTACAACTTTATCCTTCAGTTTCTTGTTTATTATAAATCCAACACCACTAGTTCTGCCAGTATCTGTCCCACGATAGTAGAAGAGATGTCCACTTTTCAGTTCAATGAGATCTTCTCCTTTTCTCCTTACTTCACTTAGCCCGACGATGTCCCACTTGATCCTTTGTAGTTCCTCTTCCAATTCAAGAAGCCTTGAATCAGAAGATAGGGAGCGTCCATTATACGTAGCCAAGGTCAGCATCAGATGGCAGCCCTGTCCGGTCCTCCGGTGATTCTTAGCACCCTCTGCCTTCATGTCGCACTGGCCGCTGCCTTGACCAGATACATTCCAGCTGCCGGAGACTGAGGGCCAAGATTTAAGTTGTGAGTCATTTTGGAGGGTTTGGCCATAACTCACCACGCTGGCCAAGCGGGTTGGTGAGTGTGGGATAGCATTTCCTCTAATCCCGGTGGTATGGTTATACCGCTATTGGCGGTCGTCAGACCCCCTTTAGTGGGAACAGGATGCACCACGAGAAGGCGGGGTTGACATTTGTCAAGGAGAGGCTGTGATGTTACGAATCACCTGACCTTACATCCCTATATATATATTGGATGCAAGGTCAGGTGATGCGCAACATATCAGCCGCTCCTTGACAAATGTCAGCCCCGTCTTCTCGTGGTGCATCCTGTTCTCACTAAAGGGGTTCTGACGACCGTCAGTGGCGGTATAATTATACCATTGGGACCAGAGGAAATGCTATCCCACACTCACCAACCCGTTTGGCCAGCGTGGTGAGTTATGGCCAAATCCCTCCAAATTAACTCCACAACTTAAATCTTGGCCCTCACTCTCCGGCAGCTGGAATGCACCTGTCCAAGGCAGCTGCCAGTGCGAGATGAAGGCAGAGGGTGCTAAGAATCCCCGGAGGACCGGACTAGGCTGCCATCTGATGCTGACCTTAGCTACGAATAATGGACGTTCCCTATCTTCTGATTCAAGGCTTCTTGAATTGGAAGAGGAACTACAAAGAATCAAGTGGGACATTGTCGGGCTAAGTGAGGTAAGGAAAAATGAGAAGATCTCATTGAACTGAAAAGTGGACGTCTCTTCTACTATCGTGGGACAGATACTGACAGAACTAGTGGCGTTGGATTTATAATAAACAAGGAACTGAAGGATAAATTTGTAGAAGTTAAAAGTTCCTCTGACAAAGCTACACGACTCGTTATCCAACTCTCGAGAAGATACCAGTCTCAGATTATTCAAACTTATGAACTCACCACAAGTCACCCTGAAGAAGAAATTGAAGAATTTTATGAGGAAATTCGTCATCTAAATAACAAAGGCAAACAGCAGTTGAAGATCATTATGGGTGATTTCAATGCAAAATTAGAGCAACAGAAACAGAATGAAACTTCGGTTGGTAACTTCGGTTACGGGAACAGAAATCAACGTGGAAACACTCTCGTAGAATTTGCAGAAGCAGAAGGTTTTTCATCATGAACTCATTTTTCAAGAAAAAGCCACACAGGAAATGGACATGGAGATATCCCAATGGAACGACAAGTGAAATTGAATTTTATTATGTGTAACAAAAAAATTCGTCATCGAAGACTGCAGTGTGATAAACAAGTTCAACACAGGTAGTTGCCACAAATTGTTGAGATGTAAGATACATCTCAACACTAAACTCGAACGTGGCAAGCTCATAAGATAAACAAAATGTATTGACATAACCAACCTTAGAAAAAACACCATAATACCTTCAAGTTGGAACTGAGGGACAGATTCTCTGCTTTAGAAGGCTTAACATCGGAAGAATTGGATATTTCTGTAGTTAACAGAGAACTCACCTCACCAAGGCTCTTATGGAAACAGCAACAAAAATATGTGGTACCAAGAACAAGTTACATTCACTGACGGATAAAAAAATCCCAACACCACGAAAAAATAGTGGTAGAGGAATGAAATGGCGGCAATACATTTGTATCAATAACATATTTAATCGATAAAGGTTTCAAGATCACAGCTTATTGTAAGCGCGAGAAGAGCCATTTTAAATGTGAAATGCTGGTACATTAATAACCGGTGTAACCGCCAGAATGTTGAATGCAAGCACGCAAACTTTCATGCATTGTGTCGTACAGGTGCTGGATGTCAGTTTGTGGGATTGAGTTCCATGCCTGTTGCAATTGGTCGGTCAATACAGGGACGGTTAATGCTGGTTGGGGGTGACGCTGGAGTTGTCGTCCAATGATGTCCCATACGTGCTCGATTGGTGAAAGATCTGGTGATCTAGCAGGCCACGGCAACATGTCGACACTCTGTAGAGCATGTTGGGTTACAACAGCGGTATGCGGACGAGCGTTATTCTGTTGGAAAACACCCCCTGGAATGCTGTTCATGAATGGCAGCACAACAGGTTGAATCACCAGACCGACGTACAACTGTGCCGTCAGGGTGCGTGGGATAACCACGAGAGTGCTCCTGCTGTCATAGGAAATTGCTCCCCAGACCATAACTCCAGGTGTAGGTCCAGTGTGTCTCGGCCGCAGACCGGTTGGTTGCAGGCGCTCACCTGGCCTCCTTATAACCAACACACGGTTATCACTGGCACCCAGGCAGAACCGGCTTTCATCAGAAAACACAACAGATCTCCAATCCGTCCTCCGATGAGCTCTAGCTTGACACCACTGACGTCGCAAACGGCAGCTGGTTTGAGTAAGTAGAATGCACGCTACAGGGCGTCTGGCTCGGATCTGTCCTTCAAGTAACCGATTTGTAACAGTTCGTTGTGTCACTGTGGTGACAACTGCAGCTCGAATTGCTGCCGCAGACGCGGTACGATGCGCCACGGCCATACGCCATACACGGCGGTCTTCCCTCTCAGTAGTGACACGTGGCCGGCCGGAACCCGGTCTTCTTGAGGCAGTACCTTCCCTTGACCACCGCTGCCAACAATCGTGCACAGTGGCTACATTCCTGCCAAGTCGTTTTGCAATAATTGCGGAAGGAAAATCCACCTTCTCGTAGCCCTATTACACGACATCGTTCAAACTCCGTGAGCTGTTGATAATGGCTTCTTCGTCTTCTTAAAGGCATTCTTGACTAACATCAACACACTACGTCGAATATCAACGATAACTAACGCTCACAAACGTTACAGTGCGTATTTACAACAAACCTCCTTTACATGTTCCGAGGGGCGCTACTAGCGCCACACGTATGCGCCGAGCGTGAAATTTGCATAGACGTCATCTTGCAGATGTACTCTCCCAGCCTACTTACCATCTGTCGTTTATCTAACACAACCCCTTCTTGGTGTTGGGATTTTTTTCCCCGTCAGTGTATGAAGAAAATTTCAGGAAAAACAAAAATGTTGATGCAAAAGAGAAGGGAGATGAGGACAAAGACGTAACTTCCAACGTGGAATATATAGAGCTATGCAAGACAGTGAGAAAAGGTATCACTGATGACAAAACGAAATTCAATTGTGAACTAGTGAGGAAAGCAATTGGAAACAACCAGAGCCTGAAGAGAGCAAAAGGACATCTCAGTAAGGGAAGAAAACAAATTATGGCTCTGAGAAAAGAAGATGGTACTGTAACAAGAACTAGAAGCGAAATTTTGACATGGGTGAAATATTTCTATTCCAAACTATATGAAAGGGATGATACATCTATTCTAGACATTACGACAGGTACCAGTGCCAAAGTCCCTCCAATCCTCCCTGCAGAAGTTACATATGTAATTAAGAACATTAAACGGAGAAGAGCTCCAGGACAAGATGGAACTATCGTGGACATTGTACAAGAAGCAAGTGGAGAAATTGAAACTACACCCCCAAGTTTCTACCAGATGTCTTAATGAAGGGAAGATTCCTGAGGATGTGAATAATGCTACAATTATCTTGCTCCATAAAAAAGGTGACATTGAGGATCTCAGGAACTACAGGCCTATCAGCCTCCTTTCAGTGGTTTATAAAATCTTCACTAAGGTTCTTTTACATCGCTTGAAGGTAACACTAGACATGGCCCAACGAAGAGAACAAGCTGGATTCAGGAGTGGCTACAGCACTATAGATCATATCCATGTACTGAGAGAACTAATTGAACGAACAAGAGAATATGAACTTCCATTATGCACGGCTTTTATTGACTATGAAGAGGCCTTCGATTCCGTGAAACAATCAGCAGTAACAATGGCTTTTAAGTCCTGCGGTATTGAAGATTAATACATTAGCATTATTAAAAAAATCTATGAAAATGCAAGTGCAAAGGTTCATATGTTTGAGGATACAGCACAAATAAGAATTGGAAAGGGAGTGAGACAAGGTAACACCGTATTTCCCAAGCTCTTTAACGCCACATTGCAAAATGTCTTTCAATCATTGAACTGGGAAAACAAAGGAATAAATATTAATGGAGATTACTTAACTCACCTGCGTTTTGCTGATGACGTAGTCATCTTTGCAACTACCCCTTCAGAGCTACAGAGTATTACCCAAGAACTTGCTGACAAGAGTAAAGAAGTGGGATTAAAAATAAACTTTCAGAAGACAAAAGTGATGTACAATGCTTTTACAAGAAACTAAGATTTGGCGATTGATGAAGAAAAGCTTGAGACAACCGATTCCTACATTTAACTTGGGCAGCAGATATCGAGTGAGGGTCACATTGATGAAGAAATTAATCGGCGTTTAAAACTTGGATGGAGAGCTTTTGGAAGAAACAGCATAATTTTTAAGAGCAGTATGCCAGTATGTATCAAAAGAAAAGGGTTTAATCAGTGCTTCCTGCCAGTGCTTACGTATGGAGCCGAGACATGGACCTTAATTAAAAAATACATACAATGACTGCAGACAAATCAAAGAGCCATGGAGAGATGCATGCCTTGCGTAACCAGGAAAGATAAGAAGAGGAATTTGTGCATAAGGAAAATGACAGGAGTGGACGACATCATGACCATAGAGAAATTACTGAAATGGCAATGAGCTGGACATGTTGCCAGAAGAACGGACCACAGATGGACAACCGAAATTTTAGACTGGATTCCGAAGGACAGGAAAATACCCAGAAGAAGACCCAAATGGGAGATGGAAAGATGAAATTCGAAAGTATGCTGGAGTGACAAGGAGGAGACAGGCCCAAGACAGACAATTGTGGAAGAAATTTGGTGAGACCTTCATCCAGCAGTGGATTGATAATGGATGATGATATATATATATATACAAATATACTGCATATAGACATACTTTTGCCTGTTAAACCAAAAGAAGCAAATGCTAGATTGATTAAAACCCCCATCAGAGTACTTGAAATAGTTTATTTCCACATAAAGGAAATTTTTGTAGCGAACGCTGAAGAAGTGTTGAAAAACAAAGTGAAGGTTGTAGTGAGTTACCCTATAGCACTCTGAAGTAGTTACGAGGGCCATCCTGAAAGTGAGTACCGTTCGCGTACCACTCCCGCGCAAATATTCTCTTCACATTCGTGCATGCGCAGTTGTGTTGCCTCATCCATTAACAACGCCCTGACGCCAGTTTGCAAGGTTATGCTTATGGTATGTGCTTGTGCGTTAATAATGTTTAAGTGCCCTCCGACTGCGAACTTCCCTCCGACTGCGAACTCCCGTCTGTGATAAGGTTTCTGAATGCGAGAAATGTCAGAACCAGGTGAGATTCATCGGCAAATTTGCGAAATCTACGACAATACGCAATGAGTGCAGGAATGGGACGGTAGTGGGTTCGAATGTTTAATGAAGGACGACAAAGCATTCACGATGAATTGCCTAGTGGTAGACTTCTCTGGTCACGGAATATTTGGTAGCAAGAGTGAATGAAAACGTTAGGGAGAACCGACGCGACGCAACGCGACGCTTCACAGTTTCTGACTTTTCAGGACATTTCCCCGAAATTTCGAAGTCATTACTCCACGAAATTACTACAGAAAAGCTTTAGTACAGCATAGTCTGTGCACGATGGGCGCAAAAAGTGTTGATCGCAGAGCACAAAACGAAGCTCATGGGATCGGTACGCGTAGGTAGGCGATTGATTTTTTAAGACTTATAGTGATGGGGGATGAGACTTGAATCTCTCACATCACACCTGAATCGAAACAACAGTCCCTGCAATGAAAACAGTCCCCAGCAGACGATAATGATCTGAAGACGGCGGTTGAGTGGTGACTCAAACCCATGCAGCAGACTTCTATGAGGATGGTGTCCAGAAACCTGTGCCACCACATGACAACATTCATAAGGAATATGTTGAAATGTACAACGGCCGTTCCATAAAGAACTGTGAGTAAAATCACACAAAATGAAGAAATATAGGTACAGCAAAATACATGTTATTCTTTCTCAAAGTATCTTCCCTCGGATGATATGCAGTGGTCCCATCGTTCAGTCCACCTTTCAGTGCATGTGGTGTAGGCATTTCGTGGAAGCAGCTTTTGCGACTCACGTACAGCTTGAATAACATCAGCATCTGCTTTGAACGTTACGCCACGGAACTTCTCCTTCATTGTTTGAAACAACCATGAATCTCACGGGGCGAGATCAGGACTGTAGGCAGGCTGTGGCATGATTTCAATACTGTGGCATGATTTCAATACTGCATTTCGCAAGAAACTGTTGAACACAAGCAGCCGCGTGTGGGCGCGCGTTATCATGGTGTAGGGTCCACTTGCTCACCAGTTCCGGTAGCTTAATCAATATGTGTCGTCGCAGACGTTTCAAGACTGAAATGTAACACTCAGCATTGACAATATTTATGGAGGAATGGCAGGATGGTAGACTACAACTTTATGACCAGAGAAAATTATCATCATCACCTTCCCAGTTGATTTGATTTGACGAACTTTTTCGGAGGAGGCGAGCCTGTGTATTTCCAGACACTTGTTGCGCGCTTTGTGAAGGGGTCGAAATAGTGGACCCATGTTTCATCGGCAATTATTACTGTGTTTAAAAAGTTTGAATTCTCTGCTGTCATTTATTTCCACTCAGGACACACCTGAACTCTGGCTAACAATTGTTCTCTCGTCAGGTGATAAGGTACTCATCTGGAATACACGCAATGCAGCAGTAATTTGTCGCGTAGAATGCGGATTGCAGACATTTTTGAAATATCAGTTGACACCGCTATGTCTTCACACGTCATTCCTCGATCTTCTTGCAAGATTGCCCGAACAATGCTAACAATACGCTCCGTAACAACACTTTCAGGTCGACCAGGCTTAGGATCGAGTTCTGTCGACAAACGTCCTTTTCAGAAATCATGGTGAGATCTAGAAATCGTTGACTCACCCAAACATTTTATCTTTGTAAGCTTTTTTTTTCATTAAATCAACTGTTTTTCGGACGTTTTATCCAATCGATAGCAAAATTTTATCAGGCAACGTATTTCACTTTTAACTCTGAATCACTCACCTGTACGGCAAAATGCAGACGTACCTTAAACAACTGCGCAATGGCAAAACCAGAATCGTCTGCCACGGCTAATAACTGTTGCCATAGATACTTCCTTAATTCAGTTAGTCGTGTGAGTGGTTATTTTACCCCTTAGTACTCTTGCCAATTCAAAACAAAATTACTTTCAATTTTTATGGAACGGCCTTTGTAGATTGGGGTATGTAGAAGCCAGCCGGCAGACTTCTATGAGGAGGGTATCCAGAAACTTGTGCCACGATATGACAAATGCCTTAACATTCGCGGGGAATATGTTGAAAAGTAGATTAAGGTATGTAATATGTTATAAATTATTAAGGTATGTTAAATTCATCGCACATTAAAAATTAGTTATCAATATTTTTTTTAATCTTCAAACGGTATTTATTTTTTGGATGTCCCTAATATTACCAAGAATCAAGATTTAAGGAAGCTTGATGCTTTGCATCACATCTGTTCTTAAAAAACTGTCAGGAACGACTACAACAGCTGATTACGATTATCGGCTGCTAATTGCTATTCATAATGCAGCGAAGGAACATTAATGTAGTTTGATAATGGGGCAGACTGTATGTTTTAACCATGGTAGAGAAAACAGGTTTTTGTGCGAAGCTGTCTTACGTACACATCGAAGAACGAATGCAAATAATATAATTGCAGCCGTATCGGGATATGGCTGCAGGGAGGTGTTAAGTTAGGAGTTGAGGAAAATATGAGATTGAACAAATGGGAGATTTTTCCGTTGGTAACACCCTGGTCGGAGAAGGGGATGTAAGATAGGGAGGGTGTCAGTGATTTTGGTGGCGACCCGCGGTAAAGAAAAATCGGAAGATTCCTGTCTGTCCCTCAGAGAAACATCAGATAGGAGAAAATTTATTGCTTCAATTTTTTTTAACCTTAGCAAGGAACTGCTATTACTGAAAAACGTGTTTCATTTTGTGCTTTAATCTCTTATTAATAGTAATTTGCTTTGTATCTAATATTCTTCGACCTATTATAGTATCCATTTAATAAGTTTTTACCTAATAATTTGACTTGTTTTCCTTGTAACGAATTTAATTCCATTCATTTAATTGTCATGTTGTAGGCATTTAATGGAGATATCCAGCTGCAATTATCAGTTTTGTTAAAGCTAATGCTTATTTTAAAGCGCTAGAGGATGTTCTGTGTCATTAATTATTGTTCAATAAAGTTGTACTCACTTCTATACTTAGCTTTCATCACTATAGAACATAGATCCAAATAGTTGTTTAATTTTCTGAAAATTCAGCATCGGACAAATGTCTTTATTTCCTGATAGCACGTTGAATAAAATTTTTACAGCACTCTGTCGTTAAAATTGATAAGAGTTGCGCAATTTCGAAGAATTATGTTGTTTCATTACAAGTGAAAAATTAGGAAATTCTTGTGAGACGTCCTTACAACTAAATCACTTTGTCGTCATACTGTTGAGTGTGAATCGCATTGGAAACCTGATTGACAAATTTGCAGCAGTTACACACACACACTCTCTCTCGCTCTCTCTCTCTCTCTCTCTGTCATCTCTCCTTCTCTCTCTCTCTCTCTCTCTCTCTCTCTCTCTCTCTCTCTCTGTCATCTCTCCTTCTCTCTCTCTCTCTCTTTCTTTCTTTAAAGAAAAAAGCGGTTTAAAAGTTAGAGGAAGTGAAATGTACTGCCTACAGTTATTGCTTTGTCTACCCAAAAAATGAGCCTGTGTGTGGTTAATTATTTAAATAACGATTTCAGGTTATAACAGTACTTAATTTCGAAACAGACAAAATCAACATGAAGCTCTCAAGGTAGTTATTTCTCATTCAATATGTTTCTGTAATATCTGCGAGCATAATATTCTGAAGATGCCTGTATCGGTTTCATTCACGTGTTTCACTTAGTAGCAAGAGTTCAGTTGGCATGACGTCACGATAAATCCTCATTGCTAACAGAGCACATAGTGAGCCTGAGCCATTTCTTCATGATGTCATGATCTCTCCAGGTATTGACTGTTTTGAGTTTTCAGATAGACCAACAGCGATGTACCGGAAAAACTCGGAAGCCCCACTGGAAAAAAAAAGTTTTCGAGCCCTTTTGCGAAAATCTATTAGCTTCCAATTACTTCAAAAAATTAAATTTCCCTATTATAAACTAGGTTTTATGGGCGTTTTTATAATTCAAATTTTTTGGGTATTTTTCATAAAACCAAAGTTATTGCACTTTATTGTAGGTAACACAAATGTGCACGTTGTAGTTAAAATAATTCCCATGATTTTATACTAATGGAAAGTTCTACAAAACGGTTACACCAAAGTTAATCTTACCATGTAAATTTTATTCTTTTCATGAACTAAACAGAGCCTCTTTAAAATACGTCACCATCTCTCACACAAAACACGTAACCTCTGTATTACAGTGCCTAATGACCTTTTCCAATTTACACGAAAAAAGATAATATAATTGTTACTTATTTATTTGCTTATTTAAGAATCGTGGCACGAAAAAAAGTAAAACTACTTAAATTACTTAATCTTGAATACAAAAAAACGTACATGCGAGAATGTTTTTGCACATAGTAAAATTTTTTACTCTTATCTGTGTTATAAAAACAATGACAAGGCTTCTGCGTTTCCGCGAAGAACATCTTTCAGTTCATTATATTCCGAAGATACTCAGTCACGTGCGAAAAACTTTAATACAATAACACCTTATCCTCATTATTATTAAATTTCATTTACTGAACTGATATTTCTTTCACATTATCTTATTATGTAAAAGTGTTTATGCATGTATAGGAACTATTGGTATGACTGAAAAAAAGCTTCAAGTCCTCTGGAATAACGGCTTTCCCGTCATGCAGTTCTTCTGAATTTAAACCGCGAAAAAAAAAACTCCTTTTCTTTTTAATATTTCTTCCAAAGCTGCCGTAAAAATTCTTGGCTATTTCTGTAACCGGTTTGATATTAGGTTTCCGCAAAAGACTTTGTAAAATCTTTTGCGCATATTTCAATTTGTAAAAATTGCAACTGGAGGAGGCCCTCCCGTGAGCCCCTCCTGCTATGCGGAGATTGCGAGAGCTATCAGTACTTAATGTCAAGATGGCTGTGATAGGATTTGCAGTCCAACAACAAAATTTCTGAAACAGTTTCAGTTACACGCTCCACGTCCGTGGGACCAGTTGAAAAGCGTATGGGCACCCAAGTGGCCGGGAGATGTTCGAAATAGTCTCAAATGATGCATGGGCACTGCGTTTGAAACAGTCCCGAATGAGGCACAGACAGTGTATTTGAAACAGTCCCGAATGAGTCATGAACTGTGAGTTTGAAATAGTCCAAAATGTGCATAAGCAGCGTGTTCGGATAGTCGTCCCGATTGAAGTATGGACAGTGTTTCTGAAACAGTCCTAAATCAAGCATGGGCTGTGTGTTTGAAAGAGTTCTGAATATGCATGGACATTGTATTTGAGTCAGTCTCAATGAGGCGGTGTGTTTGAAACAGTCTCGAATATGCATGGGCAGTGTGTTTGAAACATTCTCGAATGAAGAATAGGCAGTGCATTTGAAACAGTCTTGAATGAGGCATGGGCAGTAAGTTTGAAACAATCATAAATTAGGTATGAACAGCTCGTTCGGTACAGTGCCGAATGAGGCATGGACAGTGTGCGTGAAACAGGCCCGAATTGGCTGTTCTCTTGAAACAATTCCAAATAAGACTTGGGCAGTATATTTGAAACAGTTCCGAATGAAGCATAGGCAGGGCGTTGAGAACAGTCCCGTATGAGGCAGGGCGTTTAGAACAGTCCCGAATTAGGCAGGGCGTTTAGAACAGTCCCGAATTAGGCAGGGCGTTTAGAACAGTCCCGAATGAGGCATGGGCGGTGTGTTTGAAGCAGCAGCTGTAAATTAGAGACCAGTGACTCTTCACAGCTTCAGATGGTAATGAGCGTCATTAAATACCGGAAAAGAAAATTCCTGCGATGTTGCGTAATATTATTTTGCTGTTTTACTCCCGGATTATTCCTCGTGGGCCTTCGAAGTCAATTGTGGTCAGTGGAAAGTAAGAAATAAAGACTCATCGAACTCGAAATGTTGCCAAAAAAGAAAAGGGTAGAAAGAAAATATTTAAGTTTAATAGAGAGAAGAAGCAGGAAAATATAGTAGTACTGAGTTAAAAAGCTTTATGCAGCATTAGATTGCAGTATGCACTTTACGTTCACCCGGAACAAGTAAGGTAAAATGTACTAAATTAATTCTTTCTCAGAGTTTGTCTATTTTTTAATTTGATTAAATTCGTGGAAAACATAAAGCCATTTGAATGAGTTTAGTACTTGTGAAAGCGTGTGTATCCCATTTTGTTTTGTTTTTCAACGTTTTATCTAAAAATATGGAGAAAATCCTGTCTTGGCCAAATTAGTCTCCCGAATTTGAGTTTCTACATTTTTTGGAGTTTAATATAGAGCAGATCGCATATTTTGGTGCTTTAAGTAAGTCCTTTGACTTACTATTAATGTCGGAAAACGATCGCTAAAAATGTTGCGTTGCTTACGAGCACTCAGACACTCGTGTACAAGACGACTGCCCAGCTTGTTCAACAGCGAAAAATCAGTAAAAGTCCCCAGAATGCGTTAAAACGTACTCTCAGATTTGAAAAACTTGGAAAACATGATATTTATTAAAGAAGTAGCAATGAAGGGCGTTTTCACGTGTTTAGTAAATACCCTTAATGAAATGCTTATTTTTCCATTCCTCCTAGTCTCTCCTTGAATAAGCAAGCACTTTTACTTTGTTTTTAAGAGAAGCTAATGTTCAAAATCGGTTTTTGCTATGTCCGTACTGGAGTCGGCGCCATCTTCAATGACACGAAAAGTTGTTTTCACAGCAGAATATGCATATTAAATTTTTATTACACTTAAACTACACGCTTTCCATTTCTTTAATATATTTTCTTTTACCTGGAAAATCATGAAAGTCAGCATTTTCTTGGCTGTTATTATTATTATTATTATTATTATGGTTTTAAATCGGCGCTAACTCTCGTGAAAAAAACTTTAGATTCACAAACCGTGGTAGCGTACAGATAAGTACAGATTTGGAACCCTTCTCTCCTCCACCCCTGGATTAAATGGATTACCATTAAGCATCTAAGGAGCAGCCCCGGTGCCGCAGTGGTCTAAACGTTGGTTCATGACCATTCGTCTATGGCTATATACAGAAGTAATTGCCCTTCCCTGATTTAGGGCCAATAGTAGCAGGAAAAAGAACAGAAACATCGTCTTAGGACAGGCACATTATGTCTTGTTCGGAACTCCAGTCCTGACCCCGTCTACGATCGTTGTCAAAGAAGCCCGTGCCTCTAACCATTCTGTCCCTAGGCAAAGTTTTGAACTAAAATGTCACTTGAAAAAGTTTGGAGAAATGCTTGCTCCACTGATTGATACAGCAAGAAGAGAATGTACAGAATAGAAACATTGACTTCATTAAGAAAATTCGTGGGAAAGCATGAACCAGTCTTTTTGAGGGATGTGGGAGTTGGGGGCTAACGACCACCGTGAGGAACTCTGTCGGTTATAACAAATCGCCAGTCATCAATTTGGGGACACTAGTTCCAGGGAACGAAGATAGCATGTGCCGTTAGACAAACACACCACATCCGGGATGGAACCACGATTTGACCACTGTACCAGCGGGACGACTAAACCACTTGTCAACACTGCTATTATTTACATTATTATTTCAAGCAACTCGAATGCAAGCCAATCCGTCATTTTTCTGAAAAAATAACGGGTTCTCTGCTAAAATCTTTCGTCTTATATGCGGTATTTCTTTCCATAGATACGACGGTGCTGTATGATACAATAACTGAATCATTTTTAAAATATGACTTCGGCGAAATATTTTCCGGCACTGTTGTGTGCAAAGGGAAGAGTTTAAACAAAACTTCCTCACTCTAGCTTTAACTTGTTTCCATGAGCATAAGGAACGAACCTTATTAAAATCTGGCTTCTGGGAAACTGAGATAGCATGTTGTCACTAAAGAAACACTGAACTTAACTGAAGTTGTCTGATTCAAATGAAATTTAGGGATGATGTTGTTGTCTCCCAGGAAACGAAGTGTGTTGAAATTGTTTGAATACTTCACATTTAATTGGATCAAGCTGAAGTTCGCTGTAAATTCCGAACGGAAAGATTCAAAACTTATCGTAGGATTTCCTATACATTATATTTCTCCTATTCTTTCCTTCTTTTTAGCACGTCTTTTGTAAAAGAAAGATCGTGCTGGTGTTATCGGTTTGTCCGTCCCTCAGCCTGTAGACACCATATCTCGGCAACTATTAATATTAGTCCGATTTGAAAAATTGTTTTTGCATTGGGAAGCTTGAAGTATGCGAATGATGATCCTTCATTTCGGTATTTTTTTTTTCTGATGTACAATTTCAACGGTAGAGAGCGTAAATCCAGATGATGTCAAATTCAAAATACATTTTATTCCATATATTTGCTTCTAAACATCTGATTGAAAAACATTTTTTATCTTTCGATTCCATTTAGGCCGAAAAGTATTTTAGGTATAGTTACTTCCTCAAGTTACGCATCGGTTTTCCGCTAGGGGGCGTAAAAGTAAATTACGTTTTCTCCGATATCTCTTCTAAAATTCCGATTTGAAAAAACGTTTCTTCAGCGGATACAGCTCCTGATGGAAAATATTTTGCATATAATTTCTAATTTTTGGTAAAGAATACTTTGGCAACAAAGAAACGTAAGTTTTAATTTTTGCTCCTGATGTATTTGCCTTAAAATCTGAGCTTCTAAATTCTCGATTGAAAAAATTATTTCGTGCACCGATGCCACTCACGTCGATAAACCTTTTCGGAATATTTTCTTCTTAAAATTTTGCATGGTTTCTTCGCCAGGGAGCGTAGATGTATATCATATTTTTGTCTATCTCTGCTTCTAATAGTCCTATTTGAAAAATAAAAATCTTTCTTTATTGGATAGAGTTTTCGGTGTGACATGTTTTTCCTATAATTTCAAAATTTTCAAGTAATGCATAGACTTTCCCTAGGGGGCGTAAAGGCAAATTGCGTTTTCTCCGATATAGCTGCTTCTAAAACTCCGATTTGAAACATTCTTTTTGCAGCGGATACAGATTCGGATGGGAAAACTTTTCCATATAAGTTCTAATTTTTAGTAGAAAATGGCTTGGTCACCAGGGAGCTAAGTGTTAATTTCTGCTTCTGATGTATTTGCAGCCAAGTCTAAGCTTCTAAAATTTCGATTGAAAAAAAAATCCTTTGTTTACTGATGCTACTCACGTCGACAAACCTTTTAGGAATATTTTCTTCTTAAAATAATGCATGGTTTCCCCTCCAGAGGGCGTAGATGCATATCTTATATTTCTCTATATCTCTGCTTGAAGATACCGATTTGAAAAAGTCTTTCTTTGTTGGAAAGTGTTTCCGCTGCGAAATGTTTCTCATATAAATTAAAAATTTTCTAAACGCACAAATCTGCAACCAGAGGACGTAAGCTCACGATTCCGTTTACAACAATATCTGGGGGATGAAAAACTCGATTGAAACACATCTTTCTTCCGTCAGATGCTATTGTTTTCTATACCTGTTCCATTGACTTTGAATAGCTGTGGTAAATTAAGTTTGCATCAGAACGGATTCAAAGGACGTGCTCATTACGCCCGAAAATTCGGTGTCATCTTTCTCTGTGGTTCGCTGAAACATCACCGCTTGTCGTTTTGTCTTCTTTGCCTCAGTAATTGCTTTTTACGCTTTCCAACGGTAGGTAGAAGAAGCGTTAATGCTCCAGCTTTGTCCGTCTGTCTGTCGTCAGCCCGTTAGCACTCGCGTAAAAATGGTTCGATTTCGATGAAATATTAGTATGTGGTAGGAGATCACCTGGGGACGACGAGCCTTATTGAAAATGAGCGAAATGGGTTCAAAGGTCAGGACATAGGAGTAGGATCCATTTCATCGCCCTTATGCGTCATAACTTACGTAAAAATGCTTCGATTGCGACAAAACTTTATCATGTTGTTCCTGAAATATACTGAACCAACTCTATGGAATATCATCGAAATGGGGTCAAAGGTCAAGGCACAGGAGCGAGATTTATTCCACAGCCATTATATCCTCATACAGTAACTTGAGTAATGATTTCTGGTACGTTGGGAAACGTAGGATAATCAATGCACTGCATGATTTTACTAACTTGTTCTTTGTTATAGAAACTGTTATTAATGTTTGAAAAGTAATCACGCAAAAAACGATTGCTGATCATTTTTTATTAGATTCTCCAAATAGTTATTGCAAGAAATGTAATAAAATGGATAAATGTTGAAGTTGTTTCTTGAAGTGTTACTCATACGTGATGAGGAAATTTAAAGACGAAAGCGATTAACACCTTTCAGTAATTTTATTTTTAAGTTCCGCAACTGTATAGAATTAAAAATCTGACGTTTCAAATAATAATCAATTCTTTTATCTTAGACATTGATTGTTTTAATTACGGAGCAACAATTAACAAAACGAGCGCCCAATTACAAAAATCGATTCACTTCTCAAAATCCTTAGGGTTTCCAAAAAATCTGATTCTGAGTGTGATGATCAGTTCTTTATCTTTAGTCCCTGCAGATACAAGTTTCAATAGTTCTGATAAAAAGAACAATTAGCCATTATTTTTTGCTTGCCTCCGAAAACACGTTTCATAAATAAAAAATTCGATTTGTGGACGAAATAAATTTTCTTTATCCATAGCAGCCAAAGGTTTCGATATTTGGACCAGAAGAAAATGTGTTATGGAAAATGCATTCCTGTGAATCTATTTTTCCATTCTCACAGATATCGCAAGAAGTCTGACGTAATCATATACTATATCTGTATCACAAAAGCTAATATAACTGTCAGCCTTTTATCTTCCGATTCCACTGAAATGAATAACAAAAAGAATCGCCTCGAATTCTAGGTTGTAATGTGTAAGGGTCCTTCACAAAACTGATGTACTAGTTTGAAGAATTTTCTTAAACTTCGCAATGTATAAAAATAACATTTGAACTTTGAACCACCTGGCGGGGAATTTTTGCACTATAAAACTCCGAAAAGGCTTGGAAGATTTTGGTTGTGGTTGCAAGAACCCAAAACAAATAAGTTTCTTGTTTGCACAAAATGATCTACTGGTTTTAATATACAAGGTGATTCATAAAGAAATATACAGTTTCAACGAACTATAAAACAAGAACAATGTAAGATATTTTATGTTACCTGTAACAGAATTGTAGGGGGAATGTTTCAAGTTTTTAGAAACAGTCACAGATGTTCTATGTGTGCACCCTTAGTCACACGGCACTCATCAAGCTGGTAATCCATTTCCACACAAACGCGAGGTAAGATATCTGAATCAAGTGCAGTGATAGTGGCTGTGATACGCTGTTTCAGCTCCTTTAGATCTAGAGGAAGGAGAGGGGCGAATATCTTGTCCTTTACGTACCCCCACAGGAAAAAGTCACAAGGTGTTAAGTCAGGACTTATGGGTGGTCATTGGGTCAGTGGCATGTTTTAGTCCGCGGCTCGTCCAATCCATCGGTGAAGAAGATGTTCATCGAAATAATCTCGCACTGCACTTCATGACTCACCCTCCGAAATCTGCACGTCACAACTGCACTTCACGACTCACCCTCCGAAATCTGCACGTCACAACTGCACTTCACGACTCACCCTGCGCGTTGATTTTCCCGGGCTTCGTTGAATGGCGGTGCAAACACTATCGACGACTTCTTCCGATACACGCGGTCGTCCAGGACTTTTAAGTTTGCACAAACAGCCTGTAGTTTCAAAAATTTTTATGCCAATCGTAGACAGATTTTCTGGTTGGAGGTTCTTTTCCGAATCGTGATCGAAAATGCCGTAGCACAACAGTTACAGATTCCGTTTTGCTCAATTCAGGAACACAAAACGCCTTCTCCACTGCAGACGCTGCCAGTTTGACTGAGTAGCCACGTGAAACGCGCGCTATCGCCTGCATCACTTCTCTCAGTAGCGGGACATAAACTTTGAGTACATCTACCTAACGGTTCGCAGTTGTGGTCCGTGTCTTCAACTGTTACTGTTTTACAGCATTTGAAAACTGTATACTTCTTTATGAATCAGGGTGTATTGGCCGTTAGATGACGTATCAACCACCCAAGTAGCAAACTGACATTGGCCAACGGTTGGCCCAATGATATTTTTGCGTCGGCAGCGTTGGGCGAAGGTTGCGTTGTTCATCGAAGATTGGCCAACGGTTTTTCCAAATACACATGACCAACCATTTATCGACAAATGACCACTTAACGGTTGTCCAATGGTTGTCCGATGGTTGTCCAACAACACATGATCACATTGGAAAACTGTTTGCAACAGTTTTCCAATGTGGGTCCAACCGTTGAACCAACACATATCCAATTGTTGGCCGCAGAGTCGCCGAGTCGCTGGGCCGACCGTTGAAAGCCCACGGTTGGTCCAACATAATATTGCTACCTGGGCAGTTTACACGAAATGGTCTACTGGTTCTAATGCATTGCCCGTTGCATGATATATCAGCCAATTTACCTGAAATGCTCTTCTGGTTCTAATACATTAGCCATTGAATGACCAATCAGCTTCTTACAAGAAATTACCTGTTTCTTTTTTATCAGGGGGGGGGAGATGATAACGACCAGTATGAGCAACTTAGTAGGCTACCAGCAGTCACCCGTCCTGATTTAGGGCCACTGGCTCCAGGGAAGGAGGAGAGCCATGCCGTGGATAAAACACAACATCTATGCAAGATCCAGGATTCGAACCCTGACCTATCTCGGACAATTAATTACAAGCCAGCGCTTGGTACCACTTCTCCCCAAGGTGGCAAAACAGCCTATATTTCTAATATATTTGCTATGAGATGACGTATCAACCAGTTTACATGAAATGGCCTACTGGTTCTAATACATTGTGCATTGGATGTTCCGTATTCTCACAGATTTTCTTTAGTCAGTAATTTCGTTTACTTCAGAAAACTCAGTGTTAAGTTTTCCCGTATTTAGACAGAAATTTTGCGAAATCGAAGACGCCAAATTTTTCAGCCCTTACGCCAGAAAATCCTTTTACTCTGGTGATAAGACTCGAATCAAGGGTTGTTGGTGTTGGCTCAGCTGAAACCGCGCGTCTTAACCACTGATCCAGAAATACTCAGGAATTGCCAAAGACCTTTAAGATACATAGACTGGAAGTTCTTGTGTAAATGAGGGGCAACAGCTGACGACATTTTGATCGCAGTGCTTGTACGGCAAAACAGCATGTTTCCTATGTAAACAACGTTAACTAAGCTCTTTTACCTGCGCGAAAGAAGAAATTTTACGTTGTTTTAATACTGCGTATTAATTATTTTTCAATGGGGTATAAATCAGACAATTACGCCTTTTTGACTTACGATTAAAGAAAACATCATTATCGTAATTTTGGGGGGATATGAAATAACTGAAGGGAAACGTCGCTTGTCCTACGTGTAAAATATATTTCGGTCAGCAGCTTACAAACTATGTGATCTAGTTGCATGAAATTCGTATTTCACACTCTAAGTAATGTCAAAAATCATTTTAATGCGACCATTTGTTTATTCTTAAGAGAAGTTGCCGAGAACAAAACTTTTGATTTTGGAAGTTTTTTTCCCCGCAGTATTATGAGTTCGTAATAGCTACTAAACGGGAGAAAAAATAAGTAAAATTAAATATGATAGAAAGAAATTCCCTTTTCATATAAATTAGAGTTTAGACAATTACAAATCTCGAGGATGAAAAGTCTCGGAAAAGAAACACGAGTTAGCAAACCATGAGTAGCTTTAACTAGAACCCTTCACTTTAGAGACATACATACTCTGGTGAGTGACACAAGGGTCTAGTAACATCTAAGTCCCTCAATTTAATATTTAAAGTTCAAATATGTGCAAAAAGTTATTAGCTAACTATCCTGCATTTCAAATACTAAAACACCTCTGTTATTTCAAGGGAAAGATTAGAAAAGGAGGTAAGAAGCCTAGATTGAATAGTGCAAGTCACTGTAAATGGCACAAGGTTCTAGTAAAAACTGAGTCTTTCAATTTAATATTTTGAGATAAAGTAAGTGCAAAAGGTTGTTAACTAACTATCCTGCACTTAAAATACTGAAACACCTCTATTATTTTAAGGGAAAGATTAGAAAAGGAGGTGAGAAGCCTAGACGAGATGTGACAGATTCTTGCCGTACAACTCTGAACTTCAAATATCGCCCGGTTAACTTACGGTTTTTCAGTCTATGTATCTTAAAGGTCTTTGGGAATTGCCCTTACGTTCAAGGAAACACTAATTGCCCGATGATATTTTTTTGTCTATTAATGTGAGTGACTTAGCCTTCTTCTTTTTTTTTTTTTTTTTTTTTTTTGAATACGTTTGTGATAATTTTATTATTATTATTATTATTATTATTATTTGTACGAAGACTTTTTTTTCACAAATTAAGCATTTTTTTCATCGTGATTTTTCGAAACAATACAACGCTTTGGAACTTGATCGTTTTAAACTGACGATTACTTTCAAGTACCTTAAATAAATAGTGAAATGTATTATTTCACAAAACTCCTAAATACAGCTCATAGCTGTAATAGCTTTTGTCTTAAGGACTTGGCAGACTGATACATAGATATCGTACAATCACTTATGCAATAATTTAAGTACTTGGCGTCTTACGGTAACATAATATAGAATTGTGCTCAAAAATTAAGAGTAATCGTGAATCACAGGAAAATGTTGCACTATACAAGGTGATTTTTCATGCAAACTACTCCATACTTCTTCCGGAATGACGAAAGTCCATCTGTTTCTTCAGCACACTGATGGCGGCGCTAGGAGCACGTCATGCGTCACGTAGCACGCGGGGAGTTATAAAAAGAGAAGTCCGAGCAGCAGAGTGAGGTAGGTGTTGTGCGTTTTGGTGGAGTGACAGTGCCGTATACCAAATGAATATGTCTCAGCGAATCGACATTGATGATGTTATGCAGAGGGGAAGAATCATTGGTCTACTCGAGGCTGGCCAAACCCATATAGTAGTGTCCCAGGAGCATCATGTCCAAGAAAGTGTCGTTTCTGGGCTCTGGCGGCGGCAACAGGATGAAAATGTGTCTTAACGCTTCAGAAGAGGGTGTCTGCGGATTACAACACCGCAACACAACCGTCTTTTGTCACTAACTGCCTGACTGCACACGCAAAGTACAGCAAGGGACCTTTCACCTGCCACAGGAACCACAGTTTCAAGGCATACCGTGTACAGACGATTGTGTGAGTTCGGCCTGTATGTCCGCTGGCCAGCCAGATGCATTCCTTTAACTGCGGCCCATCGAAGCCCCCGTTGTAGCTTGGTGCAGAGAACTTTGTACTTGGACAGCTGACCAATGAGCACGTGGTTTGTTTACTAACGAATCCAGGTTTAGTCTGCCCAATAATTCTCACACCGTGTCTTCCCCTGGAAAGCACCTGGAACTCGGTACACCACCTCCAACATTCTTGAACATCATCATTTTGGCGGCGGTGAGAAGCTAGCGTGGGGACGGAACAATGTTGGGTTCACGTGCACCCCTCCATGTGTTCGAAAGACTAACCGCAATAGGCCAGATGTACCGCGAGGTCATTCAGGAAAAGTATGTCCGGCTATTCAGGGATGCAATGGAACCAGAGTTCCTATTTATGGATGACAACGCACGTCCTTATCAAGCAGCCGTAGTTTACGAATACCTAGAACGTGAGGATATCACCCGGTTACGGTGGCCAGCCAACTCTTCCGATTAAAACTCCACTGAGAATGCATGGGACGCACTCGCGAGAAGTATTGCACGACGTCATGCACCTCCTAGAATTCTTCTGGGACTTCAGATAGCATTGGGATAAGAGTGGGACCCCATACCTCAAGCACAGTTTGATAATCGGGTGCAGAGTATGCCGCTGTGGCAGGCGTCATACAGCATACTGAACACTTTCTTCACCATGTGTTCTGCAAGAAATGTGCATTGCAAATTAGCTCCAGGGAGCTGTTTTTCTTAATTTGGACATCTATGGCGGATCCTCTAGTGTTTTTTCGGGTCTGAATTTTTGTTTAGTTCAATATACTCTTTTTCTAGAACATTTCGGTTGCAGTCCTAAGGGTGAAAGAGACAAAATTGACGTTATTCTTAATTTTTGAGCATGAGCGCATAAAGTTGATGCACAAAATGGGGGTGAGGACAAAAAAATATTATGTGCCACAATAACTAAAATTCATGCATGTGCTATCCGTTATATCCGATCTCGCTACAGAACTTCAAAATCACGTCCTTCAACGGACAACTGAAATTTAACTGTTAATAAAACCTCATGTTTTCCGGCGAATCGCTTCGATTATGGGAATTCTTTGTCGTATGAATATGGAGAAAGTGAGAGAGGAGTTTTTCCGTTAGTATACGATAGGAATTGCGGAAAAGTTTTTGAAAATTCAGAATTTTCCGTTAACACATCTTAAAAACCGAAATTTACCGTCAATACGCTCATAAGAGAGAAAATTCAGAATTTTCCTTTAACACATATCTTTAAAACAGACATTTACCGTCAATACGCGCATAAGAGAAAAATTGCTGAAAGGTTTCAGAAAATTCAGGATTTTCCGTTAATACACCCTAAAAACGGACATTTACCGTCAATACGCCCATAAGAGAGAAACTACGGAAAGGTTTCAGAAAATTCAGAATTTTCCGTTAAGATATCTTAAAAACGGAAGTTTACCGTCAATACGAGCATAAGAGAGAAATTGAGGAAAGGTTTCTGAAAATTCAAAATTTTCCTGGCTTAAGAAAAATTCGTGAAATTCAGGTCTCTGTCATTTCACGGAAAAGGTTGTATCAGAAATACGCTTCGTTAATTCACGAAAGGAATCACGGAAAGGAGCTTCGTGAATTTCAGAATTTTTTATTTTTTACAATGCATATCCTTTTTTCAGAAGTCACATGTTCGCATCATTTCCGGTTGTTATTCCACAAAACATCCTAAACATGATAATAATATCTGATTCTTACCAGATTGTTATCTGATTTTTTCTGCGCAGCAGAATATTCAGTACAAAACGCATTCGACTATATCCAATCTATTCCGCTGTATATCATGACGGTAACCGCCGAAAGCTAGTAATTCCGGTGTTCAGCAATCGCCTATTAATTGCTAATATGCATATTGGTGGATCTATGTCGTCAGTAACGTTAGATCTGGGAGTGCATGCTAGGTTTCCCAGTATTGCCACAAACTAATTATTATTAAACGGCTGCTATAAAGGCCACGAGAGAATAAACGCCACGACCAAATTTCCGCAATAATTCAATGGTCTGAAAGCTTTATTGCCTACTAGTTGTAGATAGAACTCCTTTAACACAAAGTGATACCTTACTCCATTATCTTTACATGATTTCTTGGTCTTCCTGTAAAACCAAGTAATTGATTCACGATGTCAGACTCAAATGTGTCTCTGAAGTACTCTGCTGATTTATGAGCTGGTTGATCGGAAAGTATCAAAACTCGATCTTTAACTCGTTCATCACTCAGGATCTTAATTACTTTGCTACCTGTTGAGAAGTGGATGCATATGTTTCCAGAGTCGAAGGATATCTAGTCCCCAAGATCGCATGTAGCATATACTGTAGTTCCCGTATTCCTCAAGCAATCTGCTTTTTTGGCACCATTATCAGGAAATTTATTTTCTGCGTGAGCTAGCTTTTATTTACGCAGTCACTAAACAATTTTCTTTTTACAATAGTAATTCCGTTTATAAATATTTAACACTGTAATCAGGACTGGATGGAACTTTTACGGGTGCTGGAGCAAAATTTCATCATTGTGGTCCCTAAAAAATGAATCTCATATCTAATAAAATTCTTACGTGAAAAATGTCATCCGTATAATAGGCGCAAGAAAAAATATGAGAAAAATTATCTCAAATTACTCTTAGCTTAAGGAAAAGATCATAATATTGATTGTAAGTTCAAAGAGGGAATAAAAAGGGCTAAAATACACAATTTTGTTTCCGGAGAGAAGGGGTTTTAGGTTGCGTTGTGATCCTTATAAGATTTTTTTGACAAAAATGATAAAAAAATAACTTCAACTAATCTGCGTAGCGAGTAATAAGGATCCCTCTAAAATACGAGGATCGATCAGAAAAACAGGTTCCACGTTCGAGTAGGAAAAAGGAAAACACACCAACAAAGAAATGAATAGACAAAGCCATCGCTCTTTCCACGTTTTCTTTAATGAACACTCGGCAATCGAAAAATTGTATTTCAACACCGCTGGGATCGTAACCCAGATCTCTGGATAACTAGCCGAGTACGTTCGCCTTACGCTACGGTGCCAACAATCCACTGCGCTATGTGTGTTTATCTGTCAGCATCTGACTTCACAAATCCCTAGGGATGGGCTCAGCAACTGAGAGATCGCCTTACGCTACGGCGCCAACAATCCACGGCGCTATGTTTGTTTATCTGTCAGCATCTGACTTCACAAATCCTTAGGGATGGGCTCAGCAACTGAGAGATCGCCTTACGATACGGTGCCAACAATCCACGGCGCTATGTGTATTTATCTGTCAGCATTTGACATCGCAAATCCGTAGGTATGGGCTCAGCAACTGAGAGATCGCCTTACGCTACGGTGCCAACAATCCACGGCGCTGTGTGTATTTATCTGTCAGCATCTGACTTCACAAATCCGTAGAAATGGGCTCAGCATTTGAGACGTTTCCATCTGGTGGGGCTTAACGGCGCAGCTATTTAATTATAGTTAATAAATCCAAAGGGCGAGAGCAATGGTGAAAAACTTCCAAATGCGTAGAGACAATGTAAAAGTCATCAAAGTCACCGCAATTTCCACGTTTTCTTTAATAAACACACAGCAACCGAAAATTTGTATTTCGACACCGCTGTGATCGAACCCCAGAACCGAAAAATTGTATTTGAACACCGCTAAGATCGAACACCTAGTGCCGTGGATTGTTGGCACCGCACTCGGCTAGTTAGAGAGAGATTTGGAATTCGATGACTGTGTCAAAATATAATTTTTCGGTTGCCGTGTGTTAAGTGAGGCCCCCGAAGCTTGTCAGTTGGCCACGCCTGATACCGATTATCTCTGTCAATGATACACACTGATATGGATGCTCTTTCTGGACACCCTCTCTTCCCAGTAAAGGGTATGGGCCTTATTGTTCGCAACATATGAGGTAAGGTACGTGGCGTCAATGCATACACGCCACGAATGGTGTTCTGCGACGCATTCTACCATTTTGTTTCCGACTTAACACCCAGGACGTCGAGAGTGAGTGCTGGATCTAGACAATCTCGGAGATTTCGTCTTGGGATATTCCAGATTTTCTCCACAGCAAGAAATTCTAGGCGTTGCAATCGGGAATGGGCGCTGTGGGACTCCACCCTATACCCCTTTCCCTGAAGATCGAAAGCTTCCCATATCATATGCGCAGTTTTTTCTACAGAACTCATAGCACGTTCAGTTGAGTATAAGGAAGACGGAAGGCCTTCATAAATAATTATAAGTGAAATGCCATACTCTCCCTCGAATTCTATACCAGTGCATCCAACGGAGAAATAAAATTCTTGAATACCTTTGCAGTTGATCTGGAGGGAAGTTGCCTTTCGTTGGGTTTTGAGCCTCAGACCCCTCGTTGCTCACAGCACACTTCATTTTGTTCCCAGATTGATTCTGGGAGTGAGGCTACGCATGGTAAGAAGTTGATATCCCATAAACACTGTAGTCTGCCGAAATACCCGTTGGGACGTGAATTCCTCCCCCCGGAAAATATCATTTGGGGTGCCGGGTGCCGGGCAATAAAAGCAGACATTGGCGTTACAGCATGCGTCGTTCTGTCAACGATGCATGCATGATTTGTAACTTCAAAGGTTATCGTACCTCGTAACGTATAGCATACCACACCATGACTCTTATGATGCGGCAATCTCTAATGTCAATGTGGCGTACCTGAACTTACGCTGCATCTCACCTATGCTATTGACTTACGCTGCATCTCACCTATGCCATTGACTTACGCTGCATCTCACCTATGCCATTGACTTACGCTGCATCTCACCTATGCCATTGACTTACGCTGCATCTCAAACGGTATTGGGCCGCCCCGGTGGCGCAGTGGTCTAAGCGATGGCCTCTGATCATTCGTCCGAACGGGGTCCGGGTTCGAATCCCGGTGAGGCATGGATGTTGTGTTTGTCTTATGGCACTGGCTCTCTCCCTTCCCTGGAACCAGTGACCCTAAATTAGGGACGGGCGACTGCTTATAGCCCATTGAGTTGCTCACGGTGGTCGTTAAACTTCCAATCAAAAAAAAAAAAAAAAAAGAAAAAAAAACGGTGTTGCTGCGCTTACAGCGGATATCTACTCTACGTACTGACCAACCTGAATCACGCATGCATCCCCACTACATATTCTCGTTCAGGTGTTAGCTACTCTACGTACTGACCAACCTGAATCATTACAGCGGATACCTATTCTACGTACTAACCAACCTGAATCATGCATGTATCCCCACTACATATTCTCGTTCAGGTGTTAGCTACTCTACGTACTGACCAACCTGAATCATTACAGCGGATACCTACTCTACGTACTGACCAACCTGAATCATGCATGCATCCCCACTACATATTCTCGTTCAGGTGTTAGCTACTCTACGTACTGGCCAACCTGAATCATTACAGCGGATACCTACTCTACGTACTGACCAACCTGAATCATGCATGTATCCCCACTACATATTCTCGTTCAGGTGTTAGCTACTCTACGTACTGACCAACCTGAATCATTACAGCGGATACCTATTCTACGTACTGACCAACCTGAATCATGCATGCATCCCCACTACATATTCTCGTTCAGGTGTTAGCTACTCTACGTACTGACCAACCTGAATCATTACAGCGGATACCTACTCTACGTACTGACCAACCTAAATCATTACAGCGGATACCTACTCTACGTACTGACCAACCTGAATCATTACAGCGGATACCTACTCTACGTACTGACCAACCTGAATCATGCATGCATCCCCACTACATATTCTCGTTCAGGTGTTAGCTACTCTACGTACTGACCAACCTGAATCATTACAGCGGATACCTACTCTACGTACTGGCCAACCTGAATCATTACAGCGGATACCTATTCTACGTACTAACCAACCTGAATCATGCATGTATCCCCACTACATATTCTCGTTCAGGTGTTAGCTACTCTACGTACTGACCAACCTGAATCATTACAGCGGATACCTATTCTACGTACTAACCAACCTGAATCATGCATGTATCCCCACTACATATTCTCGTTCAGGTGTTAGCTACTCTACGTACTGACCAACCTGAATCATTACAGCGGATACCTACTCTACGTACTGACCAACCTAAATCATTACAGCGGATACCTACTCTACGTACTGACCAACCTGAATCATTACAGCGGATACCTACTCTACGTACTGACCAACCTGAATCATGCATGCATCCCCACTACATATTCTCGTTCAGGTGTTAGCTACTCTACGTACTGACCAACCTAAATCATTACAGCGGATACCTACTCTACGTACTGGCCAACCTGAATCATTACAGCGGATACCTATTCTACGTACTAACCAACCTGAATCATGCATGTATCCCCACTACATATTCTCGTTCAGGTGTTAGCTACTCTACGTACTGACCAACCTGAATCATTACAGCGGATACCTATTCTACGTACTAACCAACCTGAATCATGCATGTATCCCCACTACATATTCTCGTTCAGGTGTTAGCTACTCTACGTACTGACCAACCTGAATCATTACAGCGGATACCTACTCTACGTACTGACCAACCTGAATCATGCATGCATCCCCACTACATATTCTCGTTCAGGTGTTAGCTACTCTACGTACTGACCAACCTAAATCATTACAGCGGATACCTACTCTACGTACTGACCAACCTGAATCATTACAGCGGATACCTACTCTACGTACTGACCAACCTGAATCATGCATGCATCCCCACTACATATTCTCGTTCAGATGTTAACTACTCTACGTACTGACCAACCTGAATCATTACAGCGGATACCTACTCTACGTACTGACCAACCTGAATCATGCATGCATCCCCACTACATATTCTCGTTCAGGTGTCTGCCAACCTGAATCATGCATGCATCCCCACTACATATTCTCGTTCAGGTGTTAACTTTGTTACTTGCTTTGTCCTGAAATACCTAAAACACGGTTAAACATGACTTTATAGCGGAATAATGGGTGTACTTTAAATACGGCTGTCACTGTTGACAGCACTCTAGTGACTATGGTGTCACGGGGCTGCTGTTTGTCTCATGCAGATAGGTTGATGATACTACAATGACGTCACAAATTTCATCCACAAGCAGGTTTTAATTTTCGTGATTATGAGTATACTTTACTCCTGTTCAGTCCCAGGGGTATTAAGAAAAATCGTGGAATATTTCTCTGCTAACTCTTTTAAAGTGCATGATATCTGTTTACTAAGCAAGTTGGAAAACAAATGAAATATATCCCAAGTCACAAAAGTTTAAAATAAATAAATAAATAAATAAACTCAATTCACTAAAAAGGCAATACGTTGATTACTATTATTATTATTATAATCATTTGTTTTTGGCGACTAAGCAATTCATAGTGTTTCAGAGTTCATCTAAATACGTTGTTATGAACCGTCAAAGTGTATGCTTAGGAAGATAAGGATGTTCGTCAGTAATGATGTGACGTAGAAATAAAGACTTCTTTGTATATGGATGGAAGACTTAGAAACCGAATGAGTTCGCGACAACTGCGAGTGAGCTTCTCTTGAAACGAAATGATGAGAGAATACTATTTAAACAAACTTAACTGACCACGATTACATGTGAAACATGCAGCGGATTTCGTACCCTACAGGCTTATCCTACCTTCTAATTCCTCCTATTCTCAAACCCTTTTTCTAGCGGATCGAAGCTCGGCAGCGAACAAGAGAGCATTCCTCGTTCTCTGAAACTCTTTTTCCAGCGGATCAAAACTCGGTAGCAAAAGCAAGCGTACTTCAGCTATGTAACACCGCGAGACGATTACATCGATAACCGGCATGAGTTTGTTTGTTTGGAAGTTTAGCGACCACCGTGAGCAACTCAATGGGACATAAGCTGTTGCCCGTCCCTAATTTAGGGTCACTGGTTACAGGGAGGGGAGAGAGCCAATGCCGTAAGACAAACACAACATCCATGCCTCACGGGATTCGAACCCGGACCCCTTTCGGACGAATGATCATAAGCCATCGCTTAGACCACTGCACCACCAGGGCGATGGCATGAGTAAAGGCAAAGACTGGCAAGAATGATGTTTCTATGAATGGAAGAAGTGCGTATGCCCTTCTTCGTTAGGTATGCCGCTAGTAAGAATGCGTACGTCGACTCCTTTCGGTTTCCTTTCAAGGTAATCCTTCTGGCGATTGTCGACATTGTAGTTTCAAGCTAATCCATTACAATAGGGCCACTTCAAGTTGTCCTCAAGATAGTTAACACTCCCAACTTTGGAAATACCTGTTATAATGATTACGAAACATAGATAAGCATTTATTTACAGAATCCCTTTCTCCGAAATGTGTGAAAGAGGGGGAAAAGAACGAATTCATTGCCCTCTAGTGAAAGATAATCTCCGAGTGTTGGACTGGGACCTAATAACTAGGTCTCGGTGCCAAACATCGGCTTATTATATTCCGATGCATTGAAAATAGAAGTTTTACTGGGGCTGTACAAAACTAGGATTATCATACACATTTACAAAAACTGAAATTGTGTTAAGTGCTGGGATGTGTGCGTGAATAAGGCGAATTCTACGCAACCCTTATTGGGGGGGGGTGATGTCAGTAATGAGAAGGCTGTAACAGAACGAGGACGAGCCGGCTGGAATGAATGGAACGGAATGTCGAGAGTAATCTGTGACAAGAAAACCCCAGTAAAGGTGGAATAAAAAATATACATAACAGATCTTCTCTTTTGTGTGGATCAGAAATTTGGAAATCTGGGGGGGGGCAGAGGAACAGCAAATTAAAAAAAAAACAGAATTTTAAATGTTCAAATGGATGAAAGTAACAATCAGGAAGAAAATCATGCGAGAAATGAAGGCATATGAAAGAGCTTGTAATTATAAAAATTAGTGCCTGATTTGTCTGAGAGGATGTTCATATCTTGAGGAGAAAGCAGATTAGTCTAATTCATGAAGCAGTGGAAATAGAAATGCTGGGAATTGTGGGATTAGCAAGACCAGGAAAAAGGTGGTGCAAAAAGTTACTGTAGGACAAGAAAGTCCAGGCAGAAAAATTGAGGATGGGTCGGACATAAAAATGGAAAAGACTTGCCATAGCGGTGGACCCTAGGACCTCCTTGTGCTAAAGTTGCTGGAAGGAAAAATAAGGAGTTTTTCTTTTCTACGAGGCGATAGTAAGAATGTACAACGTATTTTCAAAAACAAAAAACGAAAACGAATTTGACTAGGCATTTCTTAAAAGCTCCTCGGGATTTCGAACTACTGTAGAACATGAAATTTCTTCGTCATGCTTGGCTCATTGAATTCCAGGTAATTCCAATTAATAAATTCCACTCTCTCACAGCATTACCGTTTTTCTCTAATAATAAGCAAATACTTCTTGTTTTGCAACTATCCACATTATGAACATGAATCTCGTTTTCTATCGTAAATTATCTCTGGTATGATATTTGAATGCTGTTTGAGATTTAAGCACAAATATAATTGGTATCGAAGAACCATCACGTCCCGCCGGGGGACTTTCTCCACTAGTGAACCTTACAAACTCCAGAATCTTTCTTCTTCTTTTTCCGAAGACGTTCTTCGCGATTGATGCCTTATGGATCCACCATTGAATCATATTGACGCAGTGAGTAAACTAAGAACGGAAAAAGAAGACGAAAAAACGAGCGGCTTGCTATTATCGCCCCGAAACCAGGCTCAATACAAATGTGACCTTCTGTTGGTAAGAATTTCTCGGTGGTCGTAAATCAGGACAAATCTCCTTTTGCTGCGGTGCTCTCGGTTATGAAGAGCAACGTGGAAAGGGATGAGGGTGGAGAGAAAACGTGGAGGAGGAAAGGAAGAACAGAGGACCATTCCCGAGATTCCAAGTCATTCGTTATATGCATCACGTGCCGCGTCTTGTGCGTGACCACTTTGCCAATGAGCATGGACCTATGGAAATGGAGCCAGCTGCTCGCAGCTTTTGGGAGTATCTCTCTCCCTCTCTTTCTCTCTCGTTCTCTCTTTCTCCATCGGAGCTGGAAGAGGTTTTCTCGGGCTCTTTTCTACTTTTCACTGTCTTTCAATGCTCTCATAAGAGGTAGTATTCCGTAGAATGAACTTTGCCTGGGAAAAAGTAGCGCGACAAGCAAGAACCCCTTGCTCTGAAAATGTGCATCTTCATCCTCAGCAAACAAATGCCAATAATTTTGATGAAAGTACTTATTTGGATGTTTGCTGCTCTTTTACATCGCCACGTTTGCTTCATACAAGAACGTGCGAAGTGTCTGTACATCACTTTCCAAGGTTTCATACATCCACGGCTGACTCAATAAGCATACAGTAGAAAGCCAATAGTACTTATCGGAAGGAGCTAACAATTTTTCTTTGTAGGAGACACTGAAAGAAACAATCAGGTACATGACAAATGTGACTTGTCAAAAGAAGCACCCAATTATTTCTTGTGGAAAAGAGTTTACTTAGGTGAAAATATTAAGCATTGAAATCATCATCGCCGACCCGGTAGCGCAGTGGTCTAAACGATGGCTTCTGATCATTCGTCCGAGCTGGGTCAGGGTTCGAATCCCGTTCAAGCAGAGATGTTGTGTTTGTCTTACGGCGTTGTCTCTCTCCCTTCCCTGGAGCCAGTGACCCTAAATTAGAGACGGTCGACTACTTATAGCCCATGGAGTTGCTCACGGTTGTCGTTAAAATTTCAATAAAAAGAAAGTCCTCATCTTTATAGATTGAGGCGTCGGGAATGAAATATCTGGAAAGAAATACATATTGGAATTTCTTTCGCTTTTATACACGCATTTTTTTTTTTTTTTTTTTTGCGTAAACGTCCGATGGCCAAGATTTTTAGGGTCCACGTACCAATATTGCATGGCTAGGAAAATATAACTCTTGATCAACCAATATAAAACATTGCTTGATCCAGATAATTAGTTTCATGTTAGTATGTTTTCAAATATATAAATGATATTTTCAGTATTTCTTTATACGACATTAAAAGAGCTCCCGTCCCGTATACCATCAGTCCTCTTGAAGTAGAATCAATAAATACTGCTCAAGTTCTACCTTCTCCGACGTCAGGTAGAGAGGGAAATGGAAGAAGGAAGTCAATAACAGCTGCCTGCGGGAAGGATACAAGGGAAATACGTAGTTCGTAGCATTACCTAAATGTATGAAAATCGTAAAAAACACAGTGCTGTGAAAAGCCAGAGTGTTCAAAACCCCTCCACATACGCGAAAGTACCGTTCTCAGAGAACTCGCGAGCTTTAAATTGGGTCTGGTTCATTTGCTCGACGATTACTTCACCGAAGTGTCGCTTCACCAAAAATCACTTCACTGGAAAGATTTTTTCAACGAAAGGTCACTTGATCGAAACGTTCATTTCACCCAAGGGTCACTTGATCGAAAGGTTACTTGAGCGAAAAGTTCATTTTACCGAAAGTCTCTTCACCTAAAAATTCATTTCATTAAAAGGTCATTTAACAGAAAGGTCGCTTGACCGATACTTACTTCACCGAAAAGATTCTTTGAAAATCATTTCGCAGAAAGGTCACTTGATCGAAACGTTCATTTTACTGAACAGCTACATGATTGCAAGATTCATTTCAGCAAAGGGTCTCTACACCTAACTGTTAATTTCATCGGAAGGTCATTTCCCCGAAGAATCACCTGATCGAAAGGTACATTTCACCGAAGGGTTACTTGATTGAAAAGTTCATTTTACCGAAAGGTCTCTTCACTTAGAAATTCATTTCATCGAAAGATCATTTCACCGAAGGGTCGCGTGAGCGAAAATCACTTCACCGAAAAGATTGTTTCATCGAAAGGTCACTTGATCGAAACGTTCATTTCATCAAAGGGTTACTTGATCGAAAAGTTCATTTTACCTAAAGGTCTCTTCGCCTAAAAGTTCATTTTACCTAAAGGTCTCTTCGCCTAAAAGTTCATTTTATCTAAAGGTCTCTTCGCCTAAAAGTTCATTTCGTCAAAAGGTCATTTCACCGAATTGTCAGTTTATCGAAAACTTTGGATTTTATTTCAGGGTCTGTTGAAATGTGGTACCAGTTCGGAAGACAGAGTTTTTCAAACCCGCACCACCTTTCAAGAAATCTCTAACAAAATCCTAAGTTTTCGATTAACTGACTCTTTGGTGAAATGATGTTTTGATTAAATAAACTTTTCGATCAAGTGACCTTTCGGTAAAATGTACCTTTCGATCAAGTGATATTTGGCCAACTGATTTTCCGTCAAGTTATCTTTCGATGAAGTGAACATTAAATTCGCTCAAACGGAGCTCAAGGTACAGTAGGAAATAATGAATTAAGTTCTGGGATCCCTTACAATTACATCCACACTGTAGAAACATTTCTGAAATTCGCGAGCCATTTTTCCGTTATTCCTTTCGTAAATAAACGAAGCATATTCCTGATACAACCTTTTCCGTGAAATGACCGGAAAAACCCTAAATTTCACGAATTTTTTGTACGCCAGGAAAATTCTGAACATTCAAAAACCTTTCCGCATGCAATTCTTTTCTTATATCGACAGTAAATTACGGTTTTAAGAGGTGTAAACGGAAAATTCCGAATTTTCTAAAACCTTTCCGTTAGTTTTTTCGTATAATAACGGAAAATTTCTGTTCTCACTTTTTCGGTATCCATATCACGGAAAATTTCCGGTAGTTTTATTAACTGCTTAATTTCAATCATCTGTTGGAGAATCTGATTTTGAAGTTCTGTGGCGACCTCGGATATTGTGGATAACTTATCGTATGAAATCTTGGTTATGGTGGCACCGGATATTTATTTCCCTCTTCCCTATTTTGTACACTAGCTATTGTATATTATGTTACAATAAGAAACCCGGTGGTTAAATTATTGCACAGACGATTGTATGATGTATGTATCACTCTATGTATTTCTTAAGACAAAAAAGTAATTATAGCTGTCAAGAGTAAATTTCATATTTAGGAGTTTAGTGAAACAATACTATAAAGTAGTACTTTTACCTTTATAGCTTAAAGTTAATTGAAAGTCATTTCATGTTTAACACGTTCGCTGCGGCGACGTTTTTCGGTGATTTTTTTGTATTACGTTACGACTCACCGGTGGGGTCGTAACTGTTCCAATGCAGTGCTGTACGACACACCGGTGGGTCGTTTAAAGGTATATACATAAAGTGACTGAAATGCACTACAGATTTATGTATATAAACTTTTTTTGCCTTCTCTGAAAAATGTAGAAGTTAACGCGTTACGACCGACCGGTGGGGTTGTAACTGTTTCAATGCAGTGTTGTAAGACACACCTGTGGGTTGTTTAAAGATATATACTTAAAATGACTGATATCCACTACAGATTTATGTATATAAACTTTTTTTTCTCCTCTGAAAAATGTAGAAATTAACGCGTTACGACCCACTAGTGGGGTTGAAACTGTTTCAATTCAGTGCTGTACGACACACCGGTGGGGCGTTTAAAGATATATGCATAAAGTGACTGATATCCACTACAGATTTATGTATATAAACTTTTTTCCTCCTCTGAAAAATCTAGAAGTTAACGCGTTACGACACACCGGTGGGGCGTTTAAAGATATATACATAAAGTGACAGATATCCACTACAGATTTATGTATACAGACTTTTTTTTTACCTCTGAAAAATGTAGAAGTTCACGCGTTACGACCCACCGGTGGGGTTGTAACTGTTTCAATACCGTGCTGTGCGACACACCTGTAGGTTGTTTAAAGATATATGCATAACGTGACTGATATCCACTACATATTTATATATGTAAACTTTTTTCTCCTCTGAAAAATGTAGAAGTTAACGCGTTACGGTGGAGTTGTAACTGTTTCAATACAGTGCTGAACGACACACCGGTGGGTCTTTTAAAGATATATACATAAAGTGACTAATATCCACTACAGATTTATGTATATAAATTTTTTTCCTCCTCTGAAAAATGTAGAAGTTAACGCGTTACGATACACCGGTGGGTCGTTTAAAGATATACACGTAAAGTGACCGATATCCACTACCAATTTATGAATATAATTTTTTTTTTTTTTGCTCATTTGAAAAATGTAAAAGTTAACGCGTTACGACCCATGGGTGGGTCGTAACGCAGCGAACGTGTTAAGATCTCGAGTTCCAAAGCATTCTGTTGCTTCGAAAAATCACGATGAAAAAAAATACTTAATTTGTAATAAGTCCTCTTACAGAAAAAATTAATTCTTACAAGCCTATTCAGAAAAATAAACTCCAAAAGAAGATAAAATGACTAACTGGCAAAAATCATATCGTCATCGCGAGATTAGAGTTCTTCCTTATACGTGACTATACGCCACGTGTCTTTCTAGCACGCCAGGTTCCCGTTGAAAAGGGCTCTGGTTCAAAACTCATCAGGAGCAAGGTGAAAGGATTGGTCAAAGGACTGAAAAAGTTAAAATTGAAGAGTATGCAAAATTACTGTATAAATACGGAAAACCCCGAAACGGACTTTACTGAAGTAAACGGAATTACTGACGATCTGTGAAAATACTGAATTTAGAAAGAACGGAAACCTTTAAAAACGAAAATTTGTTAAAAGACGGACACCTTACGGCAATTTTTCTGCACGTTATTTCCAGTAATTTTCCTTGATTCCACAACCCTTATTTTTTACAGTTTACTCTTTAATGCCACATTGGAGGGTGTTTTTCAGTAGCTGAGCTGGGAAAACAAAGGGATAAAGATTAATGGAGATTATCTGACCCACCTTCGTTTTGCTGATGACGTAGTCATTTTTGCAACTACCCCATCAGAGCTGCAGAGTATGATCCAGGAACTTGCTGACAAGAGTAAAGAAGTGGGATTAAAAATGAACTTTCAGAAGACAAAAGTGATGTTCAATGCTTTTACAAGAAATGAAGATTTATTGATTCATGGAGAAAAGCTGGAGATAACAGACACGTACGTTTATCTTGGACAGCAGATATCAAGTGAGGGTCACATTGATGAAGAAATTAATCGGCGTACAAAACTTGCCTGGAGAGCTTTTGGAAGAAACAGCATAATTTTCAAGAGCAATATGCCATTATGTCTTAAAAGAAAAGTGTTTGATCAATGCATCCTTCCAGTGCTTACGTATGGTGCAGAGACGTGGACCTTAACTAAAAGAGATATACAAAGACTGCAGACAACTCAAAGTAGCATGGAGAGGTGCATGCTTGGTGTAACCAGGAGAGATAAGAAGAGGAACTCGTGGATCCGAAAAATGACAAGAGTGGAAGACATCATGATCAGAGTTAAATCCCTGAAATGGCAATGGGCTGGACATACTGCCAGAAGGACAGATCATCGATGGACAGCTGAAATTTTAGATTGGATTCCAAGGGACAGGAAAAGACCCAGAAGAAGACCACATGGGAGATGGGTGGATGAAATTCGAAAGTATGCAGGGGTGACATGGAGGAGACTGGCACAAGACAGACCGTTGTGGAGGAAACTTGGGGAGACCTTCGTCCAGCAGTGGATTGATAATGGTTGACAATGATGATGATGACACACCTTTTTGGACACTACTCTTAATACAAATTACGTTAAGAATATAACACAAGTAAAATGTGGTAAAAGCAAAAGCTTACAGTAAATGACTTGAAATTTTTGTAAATGATAGATTAGAAAGCGGAAAACTTTTACAGCTCAGTTGTATAAATTTAACCAAAAACTGAGTAGAGCTAGATTTTGGTCAATTCCTCAGCAGCAATAATCTAACAACTCCATAAAAATGGATATCGAAGCATTTTTTCCTCATCTCAACCACCACGAGGTTGTATGAGGCTGCTGTATTATTATTTCTTCTCCTCAACACAACCCGTTCAAACCTGTTCTATGACTTCTGCATAAAAACGGTGATATCGTCAAACAACTTCAGCGCTTTCTGCAGCTTATAAATTGCCATCACATGCACAGTAGGGTGGGCCGAAAAAAAAATAATTTCGAAATTGAATTTGGAAGAGTGCAGAAAAGTTACCTCTAAATTTCAAAGTGTATGCCTATATTTTTTAAATATTTTTTATTCAAGGTCTTGAGCCCTCCACCAAGCGTTAAGTAATGACGAATATTATTAAAAATAAAATAAAGTCGTATTGCCATTTTCACATTTTTATTATACATATTAATTTTATTATACGTATTAATTGCACCACTATACATACGTTTTATCATTTCAACCATTATTTTAATATTTTATGTCCGAAAAATATCTTTTATCAACTCTGTTAATAGGAGAAAGTGCGAACTACATCGCAATGGCGGAATCATACTGGTCCAGGCGTTCTACCCATTATCAGGTTAAGTATGCCCGGAGTGTAACAATACTTGACCTTGAATGATGCGCACTTCATATATTTCTTATAGATCAGATCAGATCATATGTGGAGGATTTTAGGAAGGGAGTGTCTGACCCCATCAACCCTTAGAAATAGGAAGCTAGGAGATTTGGGCTGGAGTCCCCGACAGGAAAGTGTCACGGAAACGTAGTAGAAATGGAAAGGAAGACGTTCTTATTTATTAATGGGGAGCCAGTACCTGGGATCCAACGGCTTAACGTGCCCATTCGACACACGGCGGATATTTAGTGTTTCGAGCGTTCGTACCTGCCTGGGATGGAACCTGAGGTTTCTACGAGGCAGTGACGAACGTTGACCACTAAGCCATTTTCCTTACAGAAAAGCTATAACGAAGTGAATTTCTCCGTTATTTTTGGTCTACGCCGGGATTCGAACCCGAGTACGCTTATTCCGGAACAAGTCGCTCTACCAACTGAGCTACGCAGACATGTATTCTGATTCTTATCTGCCTTTATGTCATGTGCGTCCTGCTGGCAGGTACGTCACATCTCCCCCCGAAAGAGGGCCGGGGGCATGGCCCACGGAACAGCCGTGACCATGAATCGTTGCTGGCAGACAACTACTGAAGAACGTGCACTTGAGAACTCCCCGTCAATCTGGTGTGTGGAATGCAACGTCACACACATTTATTTTTCGAAGCACTGGAGAAGGGATTCTCTGATTTTTCCTATCTCGCGGTGTGGAAATAACATCACACCAATGCGAGATTTTGAACGGTCGGGTCATCCGGGTAGTTCGGGCGCCATTATAACAAAGTGAATTTCTCCGTCATTTTTGGTCTACGCCGGGATTCGAACCCGAGTACGCTTCTTCCGGAACAAGTCGCTCTACCAACTGAGCTACGCAGACATGTATTCTGATTCCTATCTGCCTTTATGTCATGTGCGTCCTGCTGGCAGGTACGTCACACAGCCATGGTACATTACCCCACCTTCATGTACAGCTAAAGGTACTGCTGAAAGTATTCTGAATTTTTTCAGTGAAAGAAAGTTAAATCTAAGCCACCTGGTGGAAAATAGGTTGTGATGGCACAGCTTTCAATACTGGAAGCAAAAACGGAGTTATAGTTTGTCTTGAAATGAAATTAAATCGTTCACTCCAATGGTTCTTATGCCAATTGCATGCCAATGAATTGCTTCCGAGACATTTATTTCAATATTTAGATGGAGTTACAACAGATCCAAAAGAATATTCGGGAACAATCGGGAAATCATTAGCTAAATGCGAAAAGCTTCCGGTTGCAAACTTTATGGTTGTTTCTTGCGATTTTCCAAAAGTCGACTTACAGGATTTAATTTCAGATCAAAGATGACATTTGCAAGGCCATTTCTTTAGAACAATGCTCTAAAAATTTAGCTGATCGTCAACCAGGAACACTATCTCATGTTCGTTGGCTGACGACTGCAAAACGTATTCTACGACACTATACATCTCGTGTGATAATCCGTCAGCGAACATAAAAATTATTTCAGAATTTATTTTAAGAGTTTATGCCCCAATGTGGTTCATGATAAAGTGTCATCCTTCCTGCAAAGATGGAGCTTTGCATGTTTTCAAGACGATAAAGGCAACTCGTTATTTAAGTGATGAATTGAAAGCTCTACTTAACCCAGTTTTTCAAAGGAATGCATACTTTATTTACGCTGAGAATATGCTCCTTGCGAAGATCAGCGGTGATCGCCACCTTATTCGTGACCTGGAACTAAGGAGGATTCTGAGGGCTAGACAGAGAGTGACTAACACAGAAAGAACATTCAAAATTCCAAACATTAACTTTGAAGCTATTGACTATACATCGATCTGATTAACTAGAAATTGTCATTTTGTATCTCCCCTAATTTGACAAACGCTACAAATGAAGACCTTGTATCTCTTATAAATTCTCTAATTACTCCTTCTTTAGAGTTTCTTCGATACCCTTGTTACACACATGCTGTGGAAAGGTGCGTAAAATTGGTGTCAGAGGTATTCATTGTCTGTCATTGGACCAGAAGCACGCTATGGTTTAATCCGTGCTAAAATCCAGTCCCGACAAATTATGCCAAATTTTGATCATAAAAATCAGTATAATTTGGCTGAATAATTATCATTAACTTTTTATGTTTAGTTGTTATATTTTTACTTTATTGTATAAAAATGCAATTCAATTGATATTTATTTTCCAATGTTTGTTTTATCAACATGTTTCATTCATTTTTGGATTGAAAGATAATTTGCAAAATTTCACGATATTTGAAATTTTTTTAGTGCGTTAAAAAAATATTGTGTTCTGAAAATGCATTTTCTTATATCAATTAAGTTCTTTGAATACAATTATTAATAATTATTGAAATAGTTTGTTAGTTTTTAGGCATTTAACTTTTTCTTGGAAAGGCTAGGTTTTAGGCTGAAAACACTAAAATACAAAGCCCAGTAGAGGGCTTAAGTCTTTGAATAAAAAAATCTAAAAATGTTATGGGAATTTCTTTGAAGATAAGAGGCAACTTTTGCCCCCTCTTCCAGATTTAAATTAAAAAAAAAATGTTTTCGCCTATTTGACGGCCCACCCTAATGCACAGTGCACAATCACCCTCTTTTTATCTCCTGTTCCATTAAGTTTTCTGAGGTGGATTTGATGGCAATTCGGTTACGGCTTGGTGCAGAATGCGATGAACAAGTGCTGCTCTTTAAGAAAATTTACTATCCCAATGATGTCAGTTGGCTGGAAGTCCTCAAAGACTTCTCTACCAAGACTCAACTTAAGTGCCACCAATTCAACCATATCATAATCAATATCTACAAGCGCCAACATCCTTAACTTCTACATGCGTCTACAGGAGACTTCATTCTCGATTAATTCAAGCGACATCATCTTAGTCTTCTTTTCGGAAAAGCATCCTGGCCAAACTTGTCGTCACACCGCGTTACTCATAGCTCAGGATCATTCGTGGCAGCGAACACAACATTAAAGTTTTGCTTTAAGCAGAACTCCTGCATGTCGAGACGACTCCCTGATCCTTCGGTTGTATAAGGGATGTAGTGTTGGAAGGCAGAAGCATGTTAACGTACTAGAGATTCTGGTTACTACAGTAGCAACAGCAGATAGTCAAAATTGTCTAAGTTGCGCTGTTCAAAAACGAAGAGCAATGTGTGGGAGATACAAGCAAAGGTTACTGAAAAGACTGATCCACGTGAAGGTATGAGCATTTCAATGACATGTTTGAAGACCCGTGTGGAGTTCTTTGTCTACTTTATTTAAGGAAAACTTCATCTGAAGTGCAGAAAGAAACAGAGAAAATCTATTTCCACTTTGAAAATCCAAAAATTACTAATCAAATTTTGAAGATGACAATCCGATTTTTGGCGTAAATGTGACAAGGATGGTAAGTCAGATAATATCCGAAAACTTGAAAATTTTCATCGTCCTGGAGAGGAATTTGAACCCGCGTCTCCCAGAAAACGCCCGGAAAACGTCTCCCAGAAAACAGGTTTGGATCGGAAACTTGAAACTTCGTCGTTCTGGGTGGTGTAATGGTTAGCATACCCGGGCGTTTTCCTGGGAGATGCGGATTCAAATCCAGCTCCAGGACGATGAAAATGTTCAAGTTTTTGGATATTATCTGACTTACCATCCTTGTCACATTCACGCCCAAAATCGGATTGTCATCTTCAAAATTTGTATTATATGGCGTAATCCCGTATTTCTTTCATGATATTACTAATCATTTTGTTTAGTTATAAAGAAAAACAGAAGCTATTGAAATATTGTTGCAACGTATCTGATATATCCGAGAATGGCAGTAATAGTCTTAGGATTAAGCACATGTGCAAAAAGGGAAAACATTCCCAATTACAAAAGTGAAGCTTCACAGAAAAGTGTTGGGTCTCAGCACATATTTAGTACACATAGCGACCACTGAATGGGAAACTTTTATTCAGACCGAGTTGGAATTCCTTCAGTCCAAATTACAGCACGTGTGTGGTTTGGCATAGATTCCACAAGGTTTTGGAGTGCATCTACTTCTACAGCATACCAGGCGAACACCAGAGAGTCCTTTATCTGGCTCAGATTTGAAAGAAGAGGACTTTGTTCCCGGATCTGTTTTCCTAACGAGTCCCATACATTCTCAATGGGATTCATATCCGGGCTTTTTGGTGGTTGCGAAAGATGGTGCAAGTCGCTCTCGCGATCCTTGAACTACCGCTGAGGACATCTCGCGTGATGGGTAGTAACATTTTCGTCCGTGAAACAGCTATCACCTGCTGGATAAAACTCAGCATTGCAAGACGAACTTGATAGTCAACAATGTTCAGATAATCCTTGGAGGACACCCGACCTTCCAGAAATATCAGAGGACACGCTCCGTACCAACAGAACATGCCTCACACCATGGAACCACACCCAGAACCTTGAATTGTATTTGTAAGGCAAGCTGGGTCGATTATTTCTTGAGGCTCCTGCCAAACTCTCTTCTTACCGTTGGTACAGTACAAGATGTACCCCGGCTCGTTTAACCACATAACTTTTCCCAGTGCCAGCCACGGTGTTCCTGACACCACTGTAGCGAACTTTCCGGTTCTTCGCAGAAATCATTGGTTTTTGTATAGGTACGTGACTAATAATACCGATCCTCCCCTAATTCCCTGCGCATAGTTCGCTTAGATGTGAGTCGGAAACAGACTTCATTGAATGCTTCGTTCAACTGCTGTTCATAAGAATTCCAGTTTATCCGTACAAGCCTTCTCAGACGACGGCGATCTTGTTCCTGACAGATTGTCTTCGCACTAGTTAGTTACGTCTCTTAGACAAGCAACATGGTTCCTTTTTTCACTGACTGTAGACCCGGGATATCTATCCTTTTGAGAAACCTGTTACAGAGATTTTATACTGGGTTTTAGGATTTCATATAAAATCTCAAAATACAACCTTTTTCCATCTCGTGTTCCCATTCCTTTGTTTCCCCAAAGCGTGAGAGAAATTTCTCAAAGTCAGTTTCCCCCTTTAAACACCGGATGCACGGTTCTTTACTAAGACGACATTTTGTCTATGCTTAGTATTCGCACTTTGTATGTTGAATGGAGATTAACTCTATCGTGCCTCTTTTGATGCTTTTCAGATTTCAATTTCAAGGCTGCCGACAAATGCACTAGCCCCTCACATTTTACTTTGAGGCTTTAGATTTACCGAGGGCGGTGTGGTTGTTTCTCACAGGGAACTTCAGTATATGCTTTCGAGCATTTTTGGGGAGACAGTGGTGAAGAAGGCGAGAAGACAGTTGTCTCTAGGTTTAGGAAGCGAGCGGTCACGAAAACTACGACGAGGTGATTGCCCCAGAGTTGGCTGGGAGGTCTTAGGTGGGCCGGGAGGTCAGGGGATTTAACGACAGCGTGAGAGATGAAAGAAAGCAGGACTTAAGAAAAAAGGAATTGGGGTTTTAAGCGGGAGAGTTTGGAAATATAGCACAGCTAACGGACAACCTTTGCAGGCAATTAAATGAAAAGAATAAAAGTATCTTAGACATAGTTACGAATCGCAAGAATTATTTACATACAATTATTATCATTTGGTTATTACGTGTTAATTACTATAATTTTCAACCATACAAGACTTAGCAACTCATCCACGAAGTATTTACGAAGATAACAAAGAACATGTTAACAAACCAGTCATTTTAAAAATCGTCGCTCCAGCCAGTTGGGCTCCTATAAGCCGAACTATAAGCTCTTTATCGATCTCTGAAAGATCCTTTGTTTTTCACATTATGATCAACACTGCTGATGAACAGCAGTCTTAAATAGTTGCATGGATTACCTGGTGACGCACGTGACCACGTATTTTGTACGTGTACAAGGGTTTTTTCATGCAGTTGGTGGTGTGTGCATTTCGAGTAGCATAACATGTTTTCTTTGACATAATATTAAATTTTTACATGATCTAGAATACCTCTGGAATTTAATCGGCTTTTTGCTTAGATTTGATAATAGAAAAGGAGAGTTAAAATGAATACTTCTAAAATGAGCACTTGCATTGCTAGATGATATACATAGAGATTTGCAAATTAAAAGCACAGAAATGAAAATGTCGGCTCTTAAATATATCTATCTGTGCAGGCTTTCGCGACTCTGTTTCCATGTCTTCTCTGAAATGAGGACTAAAAAGGAAACGCGGCACTTAAGTTAATTAGAGAGTAACGGATTCGACACAAAACACGGCTCTACTAGTTCGGTCCCTGCTTCGGCCAAATATCTCGCGAAGCATAAACGGGTATGGTTCTGCGAGTGCGGAAGTGATAACAAGATCAATTCCACGTGGGTACCCCCCTCACACCGGAAACGCTAATCATGACGACCACGGACAACATCCCTTCTCTCCATCCTCAGATTAATCCATTTGTTTCCGTTCTCCATCCGCATCTCTTCTCCCCTGCATCTCGCATCCCCCCCCCGTCCCCATCCTTGTTCTCGCTTTTTGTCCGTTCTCCTAATTTTACGGGCAAAAGAGGAGCTGTCAATTTATTCTCCGGTCGGTCGTCGACGCAAATGACCCGACCCAATTGTGACGTAACAAAGAGGTGGGTGGAAAAGTCAGGGAACTAGCGAGAGAGAGAAATAGTGGTGACAAAATGGCAACGGCAGGCACGGACGCAGGTGTCTGACCGACTTCCAATTTGTCAAAATTCTCCACAAACTTCACCCCAGTGGTCCCCTACCTCCGATTGGTAACACCCATTCTCTAACGATGCTCTGATAATTGGGCCCCATTCGATAAAAAACATTAAGCACCCTTTCCAGGGTGGTGAAGGGGACAAAATAAAATGAAAATGATTCCACCGAATTCTCTGCACACGTTTGGGGACTAATAAAAAAAATCTTAAATTTATCTTTTAAATATCTTCCAAGGTTACTAATCAATAGTTGTTTAAATGTTTTTCTAGATTTTTTACATCATTTAGTACAATATTTTCTTTCTCCAAGTAGCATAAATATATATCGCCCCATCTAGTGTAAATGTACATCTACGACACGTTGCACAAATTTGCAGTTACTGCACCTAGCATAAATACTTATTTACCCAACGTAACAGAAGGATATGAGTATGTACCACTCTACGATGGGTGCATATTTGCACTCCACTTTTCAGAATCGTCTTTGTGCCAAAGAATATCTATTTACGCCATCTAGCGTAAACATGCATTCACGCTGCTTTGCACAAATATAAACATACGCCATCTAGCACAAATATTTATTTTTCCAATTTAACACATGTTTACGTATTCTGCAATGAGTGTATACGTAATTTATACTCCATTTTGCACAATCGCTTTTGTGTTACGCAATAAAAATATGCATTTACACCAGGTCAAACAAATCAAATCTGTATTTGACAAATTAGCATAACACCCTTTATTTGATAATTAGCATAACACCCTTTATTTGATAAATTAGCATAACACCCTTTCTTTAGGATCAATTGTTACACCCCACACATCACATGATGTTTCGTATATGTTACAAGTACGTAGCACTAAAACATTGAGACCTTTCAGATATGTTGCGCAATGTAACAGTAATATTTCAGAAACCTTACGGTTACGTCAAAATGTCCACAAACGTTATATAACTTTGTAACATAACGGATACGTTACAGTGAAAGGTCTTTGTAACTTCAACATACCAACTTCATGTTTGTGTTACGTACTTGAAAGACATTTGTAACTTCGTTACATTACTGTTACGTATTTGAAATCATCACATTACTGTTGCGTATTTACTACGGTGAACATTATAGTTTTAATAAATTTTGTAAAATCACAATAAAAAAATATTACACTCGACAGCTGTTTCAAAAGCAACAACAGTTGTATTACGAGTTGTTTACGTTTTCACAGGTTCAACGCAGTCCGCTGTCCATTGGGAACAGTGGCGGCGTTTATATATTGATAACAAAAGAAATAAAAATCGGTCCTAAATGAGGGAGTAGAATTTCTATTATACATGTGGAATAGACTATATTTCAACAAAAACAGAAAGAAAATCTAATTTGTTATTTCTCTAAATACCTACCAATATGAAATTTTTCAGCTTCAAGTAAAAAAAAACCATGCTGGTATAATGTACTAATACAACAACACAGCCATCTACTTAGATTTTATAAAATGCTTTTTAGAATTTAAAAATTATAATAATCAAAACAATTACTTACTTTCAAATGACCTTCAATCACACACACACACACACACACTCACTCAAAAGGATGAAATATTAAATCGACTAACCAGCTAACTCGAGTACGATAGTATCACTAAAGAATATCCCAGTAGCACGTGGAAATACGACTACGAGAGTGCTTTGGTGAAATGGCATAAAAGCGCATGCGCATCCACGCCGTTACCAAACCAAAAGTCTTAAATATCGACGGAATGTAACATCAAGGTAGCAATTATGTACAATGGAAACTATAAAACAGTAGTATCGGAGAATGCTATTTTTAACGTAACTGTAATGTACAAAGAGTTATGTTCCAAAATAGATCTTGCTGAAACGTAATTGCAAGATATCTCTGAAAGCGTAACGAAAATGAGACATTGTGACATTATTGATACATATCTGAAACGTTTTGAGCTGTATGGAAATTGTTTTTTAAAATGAACGTAGAACTCATTTATTATTATTCTTGTTGAATTTGTCAGAACCGTTGGGCAAAAAAGATGAGATATTCATCTGAAGCCAGGAAATTCTGGATTTTTTTAGTGACATGGCAGGTTCGTAGAATGACTGCATTTTTTTCCCCTTTTGGATTGGGCGAAACACTTTTTGTGGCAATCTTGATACCTTGAGTTTTCGTTTTTTTTTTGTTTAAAGTTATCAGATACTACTGTGGTTGCCGAAGTGACAACTGGTACAATCTGTGTTATGGTCTTTGCTCAGATCCTTGTTCGGCTATTTCAAGATATTGGAATATGGTTGCAAAGTCCTTGTGATGTTTGTGCAACAGTCCGGTTGTGTTTCGTTTTGGTAATAATTTGCAATGTAACAAGAACACATGACTTCAGTCTTCATATCTCTCGTCCATTTAATGCTTTTGCGATTTTTCCCACTATAGTGGAAGTCCATCCCATCACCGTGGGTTACAAAACTTAGGGAACATGCGACAGTGGAAACTCCCACAACAGGGGGGGGGGCCTTCATTGCTCATTCAGAGTTTTATTGTTATTCTTATTATCTACCTGATAATTAAGTTTTTGATATAAATAAATCATGCCTTATACTCAATTGAATCACAGAATTATTATTAGTACGAGTATTTGATAAAATCAGACTTCAGTAATTTTTATTGGACATTCTGATTTCTACACTGTTAAACATTTTGTAGAAGGATGCACCAAAAAGTGGTGCCACGCCAGCTGCACCACATGTGGTGCAAAGGGAAACCATTGTGTGATGCATGAAATACGTAAAACCACGATGCAATTATACACCATGGTATGGTATCCAACCAAAATGGTGCAAAGTTGCACACATTTCACCATGTGTATGTATGTTTCATACATCACAGAATGGTTTAGTTTTGCTCCAAAAAGGGGTGCAGCTGGTGTAGCACCATTATTTGGTGCAAGCCACAAAAAAATTTTTTTAGCAGCGTTTCAGCCTTTGAATTAGCGGCTATTTATATATTTTGGTTTTATCTTGGGAGTCATCAAGCATTCTTATCTTTTAAAAATTTGGTTTTATCTTGGGAGCTACCAAGCATTCTTATCTTTTAAAAATTTGGTTTTATCTTGGGAGTCACCAAGCATTCTTATCTTCTAAAAATTTTTGTTTTATCTTGGGAGCCACCAAGCATTCTTATCTTTTAAAAATTTGGTTTTATCTTGGGAGTCACCAAGCATTCTTATCTTTTAAAAATTTGGTTTTATCTTGGGAGTCACCAAGCATTCTTGTCTTTTAAAATTTTTGGTTTTATCTTGGGAGTCACCAAGCATTCTTATCTTTTAAAAACTTTGCTTTTATCTTGGGAGTCACCAAGCATTCTTATCTTTTAAAAATTTAGTTTTATCTTGGGATTCACCAAGCATTCTTATCTTTTAAAATGTTTGGTTTTATCTTGGGAGTCACCAAGCATTCTTATCTTTTTAAAATTTTGTTTTATCTTATGAGTCACCAAGCATTCTTATTTTTAAAAATTCTTGATTTTGTCTTGGGAGTAACCAAGCATTCTTATCTTTTAAAATTTTTGTTTTTTTCTTGGGAGTCACCAAGCATTCTTATCTTTCAAAGCTAATATAAACGCCTATTCTTTTTACTGTAGTCTGATCCCCAAACCCTTCCCTTCCCATACTTGTATTTGCGACCGGATGACACCTAGGTCCTTTGCTGCCCCCCGTTGATCTACCTATATTCAGAGGCGACTTTAGATCTTTTGGGGCCTTAGGCGCTAAGAGGTTCAGGGGCCCCCTTCCCCTTCTTATCCTCTCAGAAATTTTCATCCATCAGATTAACAAAAAAAAAAAAAAGGAAGTTGGGTCAAGAAAAAGGTTTTTACGCTTTTTAAAATGCCATTCTATCTTCCTATTATTAGACCGTTCTGTAAGAAACTGTGCTAATGTAATAATTTTGCCTGTCCATGCATATCGAATTTTTTTATTTTTGAGATATTTCAAAAAATATATCTGCGGCTAATAGGAAATCAATGGATATTAAGTTTGGCACTTTAAATACCCGTATCTCATTTATACCTGCACTGAAGTTATCACAAACAGAAGCATACGAATTAAATGCAAAAGATCCGGTTTGAAAATGGAAAAGGAGGAATTGAAAGGTTTTTGAGTAAGAGTATCATTGAAACTTTTTATTGCTTTTCCAAAGCTGCTTTTAAGTTGATTTAAGGAATAGAAAAGGTGAGAATGCTTGATAATTATCAGTATTAAACCAGGTGAGCAGAAAGTACTGAGAAAATGTTGTTGCAGTACAATATAAATTACTTTGAACACTATTAAATAAGATAGATTGTGTGATATTCTAAAATTTCTTTACCTTTTCAGCCTAAATATTGACAAATCTTTTGGTTTAAGATGGTTTAGAGAGTTAAGGGTCGAGAAAGAACTTGATTGTCCTAAAAAGAATTATCCTATGAAGATAATTTCTTTCTTCATTAATTATCCTACCGCGAAGGAAAAAAACAATTAACAGCAAACACCCCCGATCATCAGGAAAGTTTTTATAAGCACTCCTCATCGCAACTCGGGGGGCGAAGGTTCCAACATAGATTTGTTCCCTTGGCTGGAAGTAGCATGAAAGTAATTTATTGCACAGCAGGCCAGTTAAGAATTCGCCTTAAACAATGAAAAATATTGGAACTTTGAATACCTCCTTTACCTACCACTAAAAGGGACTCAAAAGTATTTTACCTGTTTATTTCAAAATAAGTACATCGATAAGAACTCGAAAATTCGGAATATCAGCAACAGCAAGAAAAATACACTATATTGACAAAAGTCACCTGACACCTAGAAGAGAAACACAACATAGCATTTATTGACATACATTAGTATGGTGTCGCTCCTCCTTTGGCCTTAATTCATGCACTGACCCTTCGAGACATGCTTTCGACAAGGTTTTCGAACCCAGCAAGATATATGCGCTTCCATTCACTACATAATGCTACCCCTAACTATTGCTTAGTAGTAAGCATTGATTCCAAACTTCTTATGCGGCGTACTAATTCATCAAATAGGTGCTCTATGGGATTAAGATCCGGGTTCTGAGCAGGCCAGTTCACACACGATACAGAATTATCGTCAAACCCCGCCGTGTCAGTCCTTGCTGTACGGCTCGGTGCATTATCCTGCTGGTACCAACAACAAGGCTCGGTTCCATAGTATTGCCGCAGAGTTGGTATGGCATAATTGTCCAGAATATCAAGGTAGACGTGCTGGTTAACAGGTTTGTCCACGATAACCAATGGGCAGGGACCATACCACGAAAAACACCCCCACACGAGTACACTGCCAGATCCAATCTTGACCGTAGGAGCAGTACACTGTGGTAAACAGCGTCCCCCCGGCTTCCACCATACCCAAACACGGCCATCAGACTGATGGATCGTGTATCTGGATTAATCAGTCCATAAGACCCATTTCCATTGATCTATGGTCCTCAATAAATGTTCTTTACACCACGCTGAACGACGAGTAGCATTCAGAGTGGAGATGAAAGGCTTATGAGCAGCCGCACGACCACGGTAATACATGGAATGAAGTTCTCTGCGAATGGTACGTGTACATACCGAGGTTCCAGCATTTTTACTCACCTGTACACTGAGATCTTGTGCAGTACTCTGTCGATTAGCTGTAACGACTCTCCTGTGGTTTCGATCACTGATTTTCTTTGGTCTGCCGGTACGTTTTGCTGCTTCAGGCACGCCATGTGTCTTCCACTTATTCCGTACATCCAGAACAGTTGACTTGGGTATGTTTAAACGTCTCTCGGTTTTTCTTATGGACAACCCACTAATATAACACCCATAATTTTAACTCAACCTCACAGTGCGATATGATCGTGGTCAGCTAAAGGCTTGTTTTTATACCGTTTGCAGCTGTACCGCGCATCTTAACAACGCAGCGGATCAGTTCATTTGCTTTTGAAGGGGTGTCCAGTGACTTTTGCCAATATAGTGAACGTTATTATTAATATGAGAAAGTAAAATATCAATTGACAATACAAAGTAGTCGCTTCAAGGACTGATTTACTTCGGTCCGTGAAAACCAAAACAAAACTGAAGATCCAATTATATGTTTTCGGGGCCTTTCAAACAGTGAGGCCCCTGCCTATATTATTCTAAGTTACTGTGATTAGCTTCTACATCATTGTATCGATGCGCTGGTTCTGTTTGTGCACATCAAATATTAGGAATTTGATAAATCGGTGTTTCTAAGAGATAAATCTTTCGGTGCAATTGCGATGACACTATTCCTGTTTTATGTTTTGTAGTGATTTGGCTGCTTCTGATCTTCGCAAAATTAAATGATATACCGAACGAAATCTAGCACTAAATAAAGCATGGTAGAAACTGTACCAAAAGTAAGATGTGAATTGTGAAACCTAAATTGGTCGGTGGCGATGATCGAACTCCACATCCTTCTGCTCCAGAGCCGAATGTTTTCCTAATTAAGCTATGCCGGCGTAGTTTAATCGTTGAAGGAGAAATGTGTTTACTCTAATTCTATGCAACTCTTCATTCTCTTGCGCTGTCCTTGTCTAGAGACAGAAAAAGTGTTCTTTCTCAGACCATCATCTCGCGACCTGTCCTCAAACTTTGTCCTTTCTTAGCGTGACTTCTGTGTCCGCACGAGCCTCTTTCGATCCCTAGCTCGAGAAGGGAGCGTTTCTCCGACGCCTCCTGAGCAATAAACTAATTTATCCGTCTCTATGTGCTTTTCAGATCAGAACGTACTAAAAGATGCGTAGGCCAATATAACATAAAAAGCAGTTAACATTTTCTGAACAGGCTCTTCAGTACGAAGAACGATTGCCTGGGAACCCCCTTTTACAACTGTTGCTATTTGCCCTTACGGCTGCAGGTAGCTTCTTCGAACATTCCCATGCTGACTGAAAAAGACTAATCGCTAAATATTTCTTACTTGTGAAAGAACTGTTCCTAAAATCTTGTAATATCTCCTAAACTCTCGTAACAACTAACGGAGGCGAGAGACAGCAGCCCCTCAATTTTTCATAGGGTTTACACCCACGGGAAGGTTTTATGGCAACTACGTATGCTTCATTGGAATTTTATGCTGCCAACTAGTAAAATGACTGTCTTTTTCTCTCTAAAAGTACAGAAAATGAGAGAGTAAGTCGCAGAAGAATGATGGCAAGAGAGTAGAACGTCTTGTCCTTATTGCAGAAAGACAGAAAAGAAAGGAAAAAAGAAAGGGAAGACATGACGGCTAAGGGTGAAGTAGCTTGCCTTGTTAAGGGAGACAGAAGGGCAAAGGATAAAAAGTTGGATTACAAATTTATAATATAAATCGAGTGAAAAGGCGAAATTATGTAAACCAGTTTTCGACCAGTAATTCGACAACGGTTTTTTGTATCTTTCTTTTTCTCAGTCACTTCCTCTATTTTTTCCTCTCTATTTCCTTCATTTAGTCATTTCCTGTTTCTGTGTGTCGCTCCCTCTTTCTTTCTCTACCTTTTGCCTCTCATTTTATCTATCTGTCTTTTTTACTTTCTCTAAACTACTGGTGCTTTTGTCTATGACCTAGGCAAACCACAGAGAGAGAGGACCGACGGGTCGTCTGACATATGCGGAATAACCCAACAGCCACTATTGCAGATATTGAACGAGCAGTAGTCACTTCTATGCATCGTCCGATTAGTGCCAGTACCATTGGTAGACGGCTGCACGACGTAGGACTACACACACGCAGACCGTTACGACGACTGCCCTTAACACCATTGCATCGTCTCGAAAGACTGTAATGGTGTCGTGCAAGTCTGTCAAGGAGCCACTCAGAATGGCAGCGGCTGATCTTCAGTGACGAGTCCCGCTTTTGTCTTGGAGGAGACGACCAACGAATCCGTGTGTGAAGGCACCTTGGACAGCGCCAAGATGAATGGTTTGTTGACGAGCGTCATATGTCCAGAAGGCTTGGTGTTATGGTGTGGCGGCATGCATTTGTCTACGATGCCAGATCACCTTTGGTGTTCATTACAGGCACTTTGACAGCCCAGCGTTACGTTAATGAGGTCCTGCAACCAATGGTCCTACCTTTTCTGAACGCTTACTCCGGTGCGACTTTCCAACAGGACAACGTTCGTCCGCATACTGCTGCTGTCTCGAGTGCATGCCTTCAAGGCACTGACAGTCTGCCATGGCCAGCCGCATCACCAGACCCATCGCCGTTTGGAAATGTGTGGGATGCTATCGGACGCGCTACCCACACTCCACCCCTACCGCACAATCTGCCGGAACTGCGTGAGAAGATTCAGGCTGAATGGGATGGCTTATCGCAGGACACCATTAGGAACCTATACAATTCCATGCTGAGTCATTTGGCATGCTGTGTAAGAAACATGGCGGCCCGACGCCATACTGAGAAACACTACTTATTGGTGTGGAGCTCAATAAAATATTGCTCATATCAGTCTCAATGTTTAATCATTTATTTTTCCTGGTAACCTTTACCTATACCACCCGAATAGCATTGCAATCCGACACGTCCTTCTAGGTGCAATTATTTTTTTGACGATGAGTGTATATTTCTGAATAGCGTTATGACTATATTTTTCCTTAAATGTTAGGCTGTAATGCATTCCCACGGCCATCACTGAATTAAGAATTCTTATTCAGATTTACGTAAACATCGCTTATTCAGCGTATGTAAAATATGTGATCTAGGCAACAATTTAAGATTGCTGCCCGTCGGTAATCGCCAGTAGTGTTGATCACAATGTGAAAAACAACGGATATTTCGGAGTTTAATTAAGGGCTGATTGTGTGTGCCCGTCAGGCTGTAGTAGCCGCCCCAGTGGCGCAGTGGTCTAAGCTATAGCTTCAGATCATTCGTCCGAAAGGGGTCCGGGTTCGAATCCCGGTGAGGCATGGATGTTGTGTTTGTCTTACGGCACTGGCTCTCTCCCTTCCCTGGAACCAGTGGCTCTGAATTAGGGAGGGTGACTACTTATAGCCCATTGAGTTGCTCACGGTGGTCGTTAAACCTCCAATAAAAAAAAAAAAAGAGGCTGTAGTAAGGATTTCGAAAACAGCAGAGCTTACTGGTTTTTTTACGCTTTCCAACCGTAGGTTGAAGTAGCGTATATGCTCCAGCTTTGTCCGTCCGTCTGTCGGCACGATAACTCGCGTAAAAATGGTTCGATTTCGATGAAATTTTAGTATGTGGTAGGGGGCCACCTGGGGACGAATCCTATTGAAAATGGGTGAAGTGGAGTCAAAGGTCACGGCATAGGAGCGGGATCAATTCCATTGCTCTAATGCATCATAACTTGCGTAAATATGGTTCCATGTCGATGAAATTTTAGTATATTGCAGGATACCACCTGGGAATGAACCCTATTGAAAATGGGTGAAGTGGGGTCAAAGGTCAGGACATAGGAGCAGAATGCATTCCATTGCCTTTATGCGTCATAACGTGCGTAAAAATGGTTCGATTTCGATGAAATTTTATTATGTTTAGGGGACCACCTGGGAACGATCTTATGACGTCACAACTCGCGCTTGAGATGTTGGCTTGCGGTCACGCCATCTGTCTCATTACGTCACGCATTGTGTGTATCCTATTAAAGTTTTATGACGTCACACTCTTGCGAGCAGATGGTCGCGATTCCCATCTGCCTCATTACGTCACGCGTTGTGTGCGCATGTCCGTCCGCACGATAACTCGCGCAAAAATCGTTCGATTTCGATGAACTTTTAGTATGTGGAAGGGGATCACCTGGGAAGGAACATTATTGAAAGCGAACGGGATGGGGTCAAATGTTATGACATAGGAGCGAGATCCATTCCACTGCTCTTATGCGTCATAACTAACGTAAAAAAGGTTCGATTTCGATTACATTTTAGTATGTGGTAGGAGACAAACCCTATTGTCCCCTACCACTTGGGGACAAACTCTATTGAAATTGTTCGAAATGGGGAGCGGAATCACTCCCATCGCCATTATGCGTCATAACTTACGTAAAAATTCTTCGATTTGGATGAAATGTTAGTATATTGTAGGGGCCTGCCTGGGGACGAATTCTATTGAAAATTGGCGAAATGTGCTCTATTCCATATCGCTTATGCATCATAACTTACGTAAAAATGCTTCCATTGCGACAAAACGTTATCATGTTATTTCGGAGGTATACTGAACTGGTTCTGTTAAATATAATCGAAATGAGATCAAAGGTCAGGGCACAGGACCGAGATTTATTCCACAGCCATTATCCTCATAACTTGAGTAATAACTTGAGTAATGATTTCTGGTATGTTGGAAAGCGTATTATAATCAATGCATTGCATGATTTTACTAACTGTTTTTTTTTTGTTTTGTTTTATTGGAGGTTTAACGACCAACGTGAGCAACTCAGTGGGCTATAAGCAGTCGCCCATCCCTAATTTAGGGTCACTAGTTCCAGAGAAGGGAGATAGCCGGTGCCGTAAGACAAACACAACATCCATGCTGCACGGGGATTCCAACCCGGACCCCATTCTGACAAATGATCAGAAGCCACGCTTAGACCACTGCGCTACTGGGGAGGTCTTACTGATTCCCCAAAAGGTGAGATATCCTATACCTTTAATCAGCGGGAAAATAAATCACATTGTTTGTCTCAGAGGAGTAACTGTGGCGCGACAACAATCTGAGAGAAACAATATCGCCGCTGTCTGAGAAGCCTTGTACGGGGAAACAGGACTTTATATGTGCAACAATAAACCGCAGCATTCAGTGGAAGTCTTTTCCCGAACCATATCTCAACGAACTATGAGCAGGGAATCGAAGAGGATCGATATTGGTATACGCATACCCATATGGAAACCACTGATTTCTGCGAAGAATCGGAAATTTCGTCTGTAGTGGTGCTAGGAACACCAAAAACTGAAGGCTAGAAAACTGGGGGAAAAGTAATGTTGCCCAACGAGTCGTGGTACACATTGTCTCGTATCAACAGTAGGCAGAGAGTTTGACGGAAGCTCCATGAAGAAATAGACCTAGCTTATATTGTAAACACAAATAAAGGTTCTTGGTGAGGGGAAGCTCCATGAAGAAATAGACCTAGCTTACATTGTTAACACAAATCAAGGTTCTTGAGGTAGTGTCATGGTGTGGGGAAGCTCCATGAAGAAACAGACCTAGCTTACATTGTAAACACAAATCAAGGTTCTTGAGGTACTGTCATGGTGTGGGGCACGTTCTGTTTGTACGCAACAGGCGCCTTGATATTTTTGGAAGGTCGGGTGTCCTTCAAGGATTATCTGCACATTGTTGCCTATCAAGTCTATCCTGCAATGCTGCCTTTTTATCCAGCATGTGACGGATGTTTCATGCATGAAAATGCTACTGTCCATCGTGCAAGGTTTGTCATCAATGGTTCAGCGAGCGTGACGGTGACTTCCACAAGCTTTCCTAGCCACCACAAATCCCGGATCTGAACTCCATTGAGAATGTATCGAACATGTTAGAAAAAGGAAGGGATTCGGGAGCGAAGTCTTTTTCCGTCAAATCTGAACCAGTTAAAAGGACTGCCTGGTGAACACCTGATGTGATGTAGACGTAGATGCACATCAACACATTACGGAACTTATGCCAGGAGCATTCGAGCTGTAATTTGGACTAAAAGAGGTCCAAAGTGGTATTTAATAAAATTTTCTAATTCAGCAGACGGTTAGAGTTAAAAAACTTTTTCTTGGACGAAATGCTGTCCTAGCATGTTTATCAAAGCCCACTGACACGCAAAAAAAAAAAAAAAAAAATGTTTGAAATTGTCCAAAAATAAACAGCATCGTTGTATACAGTACATGTGATACCTCGATTAATGCCGTACTGATAGCCCCCGCATCACCCGCAGTGTGGCGGGGGGGATGCTTACGGTTAAGATGGCTTCTAGCCTCAATTGATGGATTTTTCAAAATTGTGTGCGGAAACTTGATATAAAAGTGGTTAAAGGAATTGCCAGAAATTTTCGACGACTGATTTGAATCAAGTACGAATATACACTGAGTGGCCACTTTATTATGACCACCCCCTCAGTACTTCGTTGGGCCACCTTTTGCCTTTAATACTGCAACGATTTTTCGTGGCATGGACTCCACGAGATGTTGATAGATGGTTTGTGGAATCTGAGACCATGCTTGATGAATAGCACTTTCCAGGAGTGTGAGATTGCAGGGTTGTGGATCCAGCTGACTGATGGCTCGTTCAACTTCATCCCATAAATTCTCAATGGGTTGAGATCTGGAGATTGTGGAGGCCACCTAAGCAAAGTAAACTCACCGGCATGTTCCTGAAACCAATCCTATACAATACGAGCACTATGGCAGGACGCATTATCTTGTTGAAAGTAGCCATCGCCATTGGGATAAACCATCCACATGATAGGATGCACTTGGTCCGCAACGATGTTTAGATATGATGTGCCAGTCAGACGTTGATCAACACGAATTAAAGGGCCCAACGCCTGCCAGGAAATCATTCCCCAAATCATAACGTTGCCTCCACCAGCTTGAAGGGTTGTAGCAATGCATTTGGGGTCCATGCTTTCGTGCTGTTTCCACCAAATTCTCACTCGACCATCGGCATGGTGCAACTGAAATCGTGATTCATCGGACTACATAATTTGTTTCCAATTATCGACTTTCCATTCCTTGTGCTCCTGTACGAACTTTAGACGTTTTCTCTTGTTAACTGCAGACAGCAAAGGTGTTCAAACAGGCCTTCGGCTGCCATATCCCATCCGATGTAGTGTACGGCGAACAGTGCATGCAGAGATCATTTGAGGGGATCCTTGATTAAGATGGTCTGTAATTTGCTGCACCGTTGCTCTTCTGTTGTCTGTTACTAGTCTGGACACTCTCCGTTCAGCCCGAGCAGTCACTAGTGGATGATGACCACACGTTACACGTAGAGATTCAGTTCCTTGGTTGACAGTCCAGTCTTTAAACACTTTAACAACAGCTGCTCTGGAATATTTCACGAATGCGGCGGTTCCGGTGATACTCGCTCCATGGCTCCGAGCTCCTACAATCATCCCACGTTGAAAGTACGTCACATCGCATTTTTTACCCATCTCGTCACCCGAAATTCAATTCTGCTACTGTCGCAAGCACTAAGCCTTCCCTTTTTACACTAGCCTCGCCCTCTGGAGGCAACAGCGTGTAGCCATAGCTCATTTGCTTAAAACTGTCAGGTGGTCATAATAAAGTGGCCACTCAGTGTATAAAAAAAGCAATGTTTTTTTACAGAAAATGAGCAAAATCTTCAAGAAATCATCTTCGCTTTAATTTATAGTAACTGGTTGACAGAAAGGCAGATATTCCAGAGGACTTGAGCCCCTTTTCACAGCCACAGTAATAGTTCCTTTACATGTTATAAACAAGAGAATGTGAATGAAACATCAGTTGAATAATAAAATTTTTGTAACAATGAGGATAAGGCATTACAGTTGTTTGTTCATAACTAACAAGGGAACAGTCCGGACCTTTGTCACTAGATGCATAGTGCTTGTTATATCATTCGACAGTACTGAAGGGGTAATGTATAATGACAAACTTTCAGGCGCTATGGAATATAAATGATGAAGTTATAGGACATCAAAGAACACTGGCAGAGACAGTATTCATGGAATCTCCATCACTCTTGCGGCCCGTATAGGAATGGTTTTTTGTTGTTTTAGGCAATTGGTATACATTACAAAGTATTCATGAATGGATATACAGCATAGCGTGTTCAGTAATGGATATATATACATCGCACTCAACTTTCATGTGCTACAAAAAAATATGAAGATCTTTAATTATGGAATGATCCAAACAAAAGTAGTTCCCGCAGTGAGCACATTTCGTGAATGCTGCTTCCTCGCATTTTTCTCTATCACATTCCTCAATTAGGCCTGATTCAAAACAATACTGGAGAGGTGTTTGGAAGTATCCAAGATTAGTAGTGACATAACCACACTTATAAAATGCAAAGCGGATTAGGGTTTTGAAATCGAGGCGCTGAAAACTGATAGTGAACAAAAGACTGCAAAAGGAGAAAGTGGCCTCTGTGTCAAAAGTTCATGTCTGATGTTACCAACACAGTGTCCGTTATGAATTTAACCATATTTTATATTGGGACTTCTAACACTTATTTTTACAGAAAATAATTGCAAGAAGTTCTAATATAACATTAATAATGTACAAACATTACATAATATAATGCTCATGAACAAAGGCTCTAATGGCTCCCCCTGTTGTCGATGGCAGCTCAAAGTTTGGATATAAACATGTCTTATGATCCTCTGTCTAAACAACCTACTTTGGTTTTGCAATACAACATACTTTAGTTTTGCGATAACCACATGTACGTTTCCTTGTAAACATCCTTCAGAATATAATGAGCTGAAAGGTGTTCTTCACACGAAAGCAAAAAATAGGCTTCTGTGTCCATTTTTATATACAACGGAGTCAAAAGAAAAGACTCACTATCTATAAAACATTGTGACATTATATTAAGTGTTGTTTTTTTATATTCAAGAGTAAATAATTTAAGTAATTTTACTCTTTTTGTGCCACAATTCATAATCGTTACGTATTTATTTGCTTTCTTATGTTCTATATTGTCGAATAAATCGGAATTGGACATTAGACACTGTCACACGGCAGTTATACATTTTGTATGTTTGATCATGAGGCATTTTGAAGAGGCTAAAATAATAGAATTTGTATCATATGATTAACTTTGCTCTAAGTGTTTTGTAACACTTTGCATTGGTATAAAATTAAGGCAATCATTTTTACTATAATGTGTGACACGCAATAAAGTGTAACAACTTTGGTTACCTATATGTTCCAAAGAATCTGAATTATTATAACACCCATAAAACCTACACTATCTACCAACAAGTAATTGGACACCTGTAATAGCAAAGGAAAACGAAGTTTATTCACCTTCAATAGTTGGCAGAGCCTCCACGAGCGGCGATTACAGCTGCGACCCTCCGGGGCATACTCTCAACCAGGCGTTGTGCGATGGCTAGCGAAATTTTCTTCCACTTAGCTTGGAGAAAACAGGTCAGTTCCTTCACCGATTTCGGACGGTGGGGGCACCCCTTAAGTCGACGCTCCAACTCATCCCAGAGGTGCTCGATAGGGTTAAGGTTCAGGCTCTGCGCAGGCCAGTCCATTCGATTAACCTCATTGTCACCATACCAAGCCATGGTGGACCTCGCAACATGACAGGTGGCATTGTCATCCTGAAAGTAACATGGGTCCACCCAGTAAAACTGCCACAACGCAGGAAGCGTATGGTCATCCAAAATGGTGCAGTAGGTCTCGGCGTTGAGTCTACCAGGAATTGCGACCAAGGGTCCAGTGCCATACCAGGAGAAACAGCCCCATAGCATAATTCCACAGCCGCCGAACTTCACAGTTGGCACAATACATTCCGGCAGGAGGCGTTTTCCAGGCAGACGCCAAACCCAGACCCTGCCATCTGAACGGTAGAGGGTGAACCTTGATTCGTCGCTCCAGAGAACTTGTTTCCACTGTTCAACGGCCCACTGTCGACATTCTTTGCACCACGTTAGCCGAGCAGCGCTATTGGACTTGGTGATCAAAGGCTTGTGGGCGGCAGCACGTCCGTGATAACCGAGCAGATGGGCTATCTTACGGATGGTATTCATCAAAAGAACACTCCCGGATGTCTCGCGGATGTGTCCCATCGATTTGGTGCGGTTCTTCCGAATTTCTCTGGCCAACACCCGTCGGTCTCTAACTCCTAGTTTTGTGGGTCTGCCGGGTCGGGCCAATCGCTTAGGCCACTGTCGATTTTGGAAACTTCAACTCGCTGGATATGTCACGTATGGATCGGCCATTTCTGTGATACCCGACGATTACACCTTTCTCGAAATCAGAGAGCTCCGAACTGCGTGGCATCTTGCATGCGACTGGCTGCGTTGTTGTTTCCCACACGATATTTAACGGCGGCGGCCGTGACGTGTATCAGGACCGCAGATATCGTTGATTGCAGGGGTGTCCAATTACTTTTTGGTAGATAGTGTAGTTATTAATATGGAATTTAAGATTTTCAGTAATTGAGAGCAAATATTTTTCTGGTGCGAATAAAATGTCTGGCAAAGGACCAGCACACGTGGACGGCGAGAACGAAAAAGTAGGACAACTTACCTAGGCAAAATGATACCCCTCGGCATCGACACATAGTTGCCATCTGTCCGGCAAGGCCATGATCATGAAGAAGTCATCAACTGGGACCCGAAGAAGTCATCAACTGCACGTTGAAACTCGTTGTCTGTCGTGAACTGTTTCCTGAACAGGATGTGCTCCAGGCGACGAAACAGATGATAATCTGTCGGAGACAAGTCTGGGGAATTGGTAGGATGAGGCCGTGCTTCATAGCCCAAGGCATTTAATGTCAGCATCGTTGTTGTGCGACATGAGGGCGGACGTTGCCCTGGAGCAGAAGAACACCATGTCTGTTGACCAAAGCCGGTTGTTTCTGCAGCAATCTCCGGTGCATCTGGTATAAATAAGCACAATAACGTTCTGCAGCGATGGTTTGGACTCTTGCCAAGAAACTCCGATGATTTATCCCGGCTGTGGACCACCAGATAAGGAGCATCATCTTCTTGGTATGTAGGGGTGGCTTAGGATGCCATCCAGCACGCGGTGCCTTACTGAACCATTGTGCAGATCGTTTCCGATTATCATAAAAGACCCACTTCTCGTCGCAGGTGACGATTCGATGCAGTAGAGGTTCCTGTTTATTCCTGACAAGCAGCGACGTGCAGACTTCCAAACGCCTAGTTTTGTTGGCAGTTGTCAACTCATGCGGCAGCCACATGTCCAGCTTTTTGACCTTACTCAGCGCAGCCAGACGCCGAACAACTGTCGTTTTGTGGACATCTACATCTGCCGCTATCTCACGACATCTTTTTCGGGGTCCGCTTCAACTACACGTAAGAGCAAATCGTCAGAAACAGCAGCAAGTCGGAGACCACGTGCTTCGTTTTGCAGGTCCGTATCTCCGCTTCGAAACTGCACAAACCATCGTCAAACGGTTCGTTCGTTGGCTGTATTTTGCCCAAACGCTTTGTTAACGTTCCGAGTGGCAATTTCTGCATAATAGCCCAGTTTAAATTCATACAGGAAGATGACTCTCAAATCCGGCGTCTGCATGTTTCCTTTGCAAGCCACGTTACGTCCAAACAAACCATGCCTGAACCTTGTTCTTCACACACGTGCTAGCTATTTATAGTAACTCTATGACGTATTACAATCAACACCCATGGGTGGTTCCATTCCACTGCGGGGGGGGGCGTCTCCACTGCTCGTTCGCGCCGGACATTTCATTCGCCCCAACCCAATAGATTTTTGCAAAAAGGGCCTCGAAGATTTTTTTTTTTTTTTTTTTTTTTTTTTTTGCAGGGAGGCCCCGAGTTTTTCATGTAAATCACTGCTACGATTGATCATAGGGATATTGCCAAATTTCTAAAATTGAGGTAGATTTCTTAAATTGAGCCTGTAGATTTTTTATACCGCTTTTAGTATTTTATCAATAATTAATTTTGTATGCAAATTTTAGCGTATAGTTAAACACACTTATCTTTAATGCATCAACAAAGACCGTTGTGCGCATATTCAAAAATTCAAGGAGTTTCTCACTTTGTAGGACGCGTGAATGTGACACAAGCTGTGTCACCGCGTTCGGATAATTTTTTGGACCCTACATGTCGAATGCGCAGATGTAGTTTTATTTTTCCGCCCTGTGCATAATAGGCCCACCTGTCTCTCCGAATAAAATTTGTGTGCGGCAAACCTCGATAGTCATTGGCCTTGTACGACAAAATAATAGTCCCACTGCAAAATAGCTCTGTAATAAAATTCCACAATGCAGAAGGAACCCCGAGGGAGCAAGCTATAGTCCTCGCAAAATTTCAGAAACACATTAACATAGATCAGCACAGAATAAATCGTTTTGAAGAGTAACGAAGAAGGAGAAGAGAAAACGGGGAAACGTCTTCAAGAACACCGTGTTTTTAAAATGCATTTCCGTGAGCATTGTGCAAACTGGCGCCTAAAAGCCGTTTATTCTCCATGATGATTTTGTTTTCTCTACTTCTTCCGAATCGTTGCCGGGAACATCGCTCAAAATCAGATATCGATAAACTTGTGGAGAATCCTCCCCGTATTTAACGGTTCACCATTTATCCCTGCATTTCTAAGTGTGTTCACTGGAATAAAATCGTCGAGATCATTCGCCTGTATCTCTCGATGCCTGCGTCTTCTTTCTCCTTCGTGGACTTTATCTGAGCAACATAAACCGGAGTTTTGCCCTGGTGAAATCTGGTTCCTATCTGATTGTGCATCCGAAAACATTGTATTGATTTTAGCTGTTTAGGGCATCCTCCCAGCTTCCTGCACCCCATCCTCATCACCTGCGGGTATCACGGGAGCTAAGCTAATGTCATGTAAATTGTCCGCCATGGAGCAACGAGGCTTGCACGCGTCAAGTCCCTCCTCCCCCCCCCCACCCTACACACACATGGATTTATTGACTCCTATACTCCAACCAACACGTGTAGAAATTACCACTCGTATCGCGCTATCCTTTTCGCGAGGCATCCATTCTCAAAATGCGATGTTTTGCTTCTCTCGACTTCTCTTCCTTTCATTTATTTATTTATTTATTTATTTTCTTTGCTCTGAGTTTCGTTTTCTCGTTATTTCCTTTTCCTGCACATCCCCTCTTCCTTCCCCATTTATATTCTTAACAGAAAATTGCCTGAACATTTCTTTCTTTTAATTCTCCCTCTTCTGTTGTTGATTTGGATATTGTATTTTACGTTTTTCTTTTCTTTTCTTTTCAGTACTGTGTGTTATTTCTAGTCGTATCCGTGATACATATTACATCCTTAGGAAATTAAAACCAAGAGAATATAGCATTTCAGACATCTTTGTAGGGTCTTACCTTCTCAAACAAAGTCTTAGCCATTATCATTAGGATAAATGAGGGAAGTATATGAAATAGAACAACTTCAGCAGGATTAAGGATAGATTATCATTTCTCTCTTATCTGACTCAGAACTGGGAAAGGATACTTATCGAGCTGGTCGACTTTAAACAAATTAAAAATAGATTGCTTTCATCTTGATCAGCAGAACTGAGGGTTTATTTTTATCAGTACTGAAAAAAAGTTTCATATAGGATTAATCAACTTCAGCAGTACAAGGAATTAAATCTAATGAAGTATATCAGCTTCAGTACGACTACAATCAACATTCGATGTACAATCCCTTCGATTTACCGCCACCCTTGCATAAAAGCACTCCTTCGCCAACTCAATGTGCTATAAGCAGATGAGATCAGATCAGATGCAGAAGATTTTAGGAGCGGAATGTCTGACCCCAGGTCTTAAACAGCCCTTAGAAATAGGAAGCTAGCAGATTTGGGTTAGAGTGCCCGACAGTAAAATCACAAGGAAGCGAGGTAGAAAGGGGGAGGAAGATGCCCTTACTTATAACCGGGGGGGTAGTACCCGGGGTCCGCTGGCTTAAATTCCCCTTCCGACGCACGGCGGATATTTAGGGGTTCAGGCGTTCGTACCTGCTGGGATCGAACTTCAGACCTCTCCGTCGCAGTCACGAACTTTGACCACAAACAAACGCCACATCCATGCCTCACAGGATTCGAACCCGGACCTATCTCGTACGAATGGTCAGAAACCACGCTTAGACCACTGCGCCACCGGGACAACCCCTTCAGTTTGGACAGTTGTGCTTTATATGAAACATCGCTTGATCACTTGATTTACCGCCACACCCTCGGCATCCACCAACGTATATTACTGCGTCAACCTGCCTTTCCCAACACAAAACATACTTCGTGTACCGTCACATAGCCCGTGATTCAACTGTGGTAAACCTTAATGTTAAAGACACTGATTCAGTCAAAGATGCGACTCAGTTTCATTGAATATTAGGAAGATTCTTTGAAGCAAACTTACAGGATGGCGATATTTCAAAAGCATTTGTTAAATTCTGTTGTGCTCTGAAAATAATTGGATTAAAATCTGAAACACAAATTAAACTAGAGGAGGTTTTTTAAAGAAGCTAAGGTATGTAAAGGGATTTTGTGCAATGCTATTAATTTTCACTTGATAACGTTTTCAGTAATGTAACATGATTTTTTATTCATTTCCTTTAATTAAAAAGTAAACTTTTAAATAAAGTACATTTCAGCATTTAATTCATACCAGAAGCTTCCGCGATGGAAAAGAACACTTCGAACAGCAGTACGCACTAAGTACATAGCATATAACTGCATTTTGTTCTAATTAGCATGTTTTCATAAAATGCACAACATATTAGTCACCGCTAACAGAAATGACAGTAGGAAGTTACCGGTTGCACAGAGGGCGCCATGATTGCATTGGTGGAAGATAAATAGCACTGACGTGGTATACAGGATCATTTCTGTCTCGTGCAATGGTGAAGAGCAACGTGTGTGTTGAATTTAGTCTGCAATATGGGTCGTAAGACAGACGTTACTGAGTGGCAAAAAGGAGCCATCGTGTTTGGCCGTGCCCACGGACACAAAGTGAATGAAGTCGCCCAATTTGTTGGTGTGTCGAAGTGTACTGTCTAGCCGGTGTACAAACAGTGGTGTACTTTGCAGTCAAATGCAAATCGGCGACGTAACTGTGGTAGGAAAACGATTCTCACCAACACGGACCGCCGCCATGTTTCACGCCTATAGTAATGCAAATCGGTTTCAAACCAGGCAACAATTGCGCCAAACAGTCAATGAAAGTTCACTCCAACCAATTTTCGAAAGGCCATTGCGACGAGAACTGCATGCGATGGATATCTGGAGCAGAGTACCACGGAAGAAGCCTCTTTGAACAGCAAGTCACAAAGTCGCACGTTATCAATGGGCTCAGAGGCACCAAAACTTTACTGTGGAGGATTGGAAACGAGTAATTTTGTCTGATGAGTCTCGTTTTTGTTTGTACTCCAATGATGGGAGCCGACGAGTCCATTGCAGGCCCAACGAAGCCTTTAATCCTGATTGTGTTGAAGGTGTTGTTCAAGCTGGAGGGGGTTCTGTGTTGTTTTGGGGATGTTTTTCGTACCACGAAATGGGTCCTCTCGTTGCATTGACGATGAATTTGAACCAGCATGCGTACCTCCGCATTCTGAATGACGAAGTGTTGCCCTTTGCCCTACATCTCCAGGAGTAGCATCACATCGTCATTCCTGTCTTCCAAGACGACAAATGCGGTGTGCACAGAGCTAAAACTGTGTCTGAGTGGCACCACGAACAATCAGCAACACTGTTTAACCTCGACGACTGGTCAGCCAAATCCCGAGATTTAGGTGCTATTTGAAAATCTGTGTGATCATTTGGAAGAGAAGATGAAACGCCGGAATAGACACCCACGTACTTTGGTGGACCTTCGGGACCAATTGATGCACGAGTGGCTGCAAATCGATATTCAATGCATCCACAATCTCGTGGAGTTTCTGCTACACCGGATTCTAGCTGTTATCAAGGAAATTGGCGCCGCCACTCTTCATTAGGTAAGTCTGACAGGGGTAGTTAATTTTTTCTACGGTGTGCTTTATTAATATTTTCGATGAACCATGATTAACAGAATTTGGGTTACTGAAAACTAAGTCGTAAATTTGATACAACGCCACCTTTGATGTAATGCCACAAGGTAAGGTAACAAACGATTAGGGTACATCAAATGTTGACTGTTCATACAGATTCTTATAAAACTGGTCAACAGTAGAACTAAAGATAGATTTTTGTCAAACTGGTCAAATTTGCCTGGCCAGGGAACAGATTCCTGTTAGCTTTACGAACTTCCGCTGAACTAAACATATTTTTATACCAAACTGTTTATCTTCTTTGAATTAAGAAAAATATTATTATGGAGCTGATCTCTTTAGCAGAACAAAAAGTTATTTCTTGTTTAACTGACAAAAGCCAAGAGGAGTAGGAACATTTTTTTACCAACCTGATCAGTAGAAATATGCATAGCTTCAAAACCAATACAGTATAACCTATTTAAGGTAGAACCTGAATAACACCGAAACCTATCCAGAACGAAAAAAAAAAAATTTTCGATTCCGAAATGAAAGATATAAAATTGCGTACCATTTATCGTGCCTAGAACAGAACTTGTCTAACGTGGAAATGGCAAGAGAGTAGATGAATTTTGCAACAACGGAAAGTTCCCACATGTTCCGGTGCTGTTAAGTATTTTAATTCAATACAGTTCCATACCTCAACGCAACATTTATTTCACAAAATGAATCGCGGAAAATGCCTCGTGAATTTCATGAGATTTTTAATGCTTGCATCTTCCTCGACAGTAGTAAAGTAAATCCCAAGTAAAAATTTCGATGCAACGAAAATGGGTAACGGAATCAATTAAAACTATTGTTATAATCTCATTTTTGGAATGCTATCCCATGAAGTGACGCAACAGTAGTGAATTTCATTGTTACTCAACAATATATATTAAATATCGCCCAACATTATTCCATCACGTTTTACATAAACGTAAGAATATGTCATGGCAATCTACCAAATTACGAGACCTGGCCCTATACGTGTTACTATTCCAAAAACGCATTTCTCATGCTATAAAAACTGTGCGTCGCGTCGTAGCGAAATTTGACTTTGTCTGGACCCTCTCCCCAAGGGGGGCAGGTTACGTGCCATTGACGAGAGCTTTAAAATGACATATGATACGATGGGATATCTGAATGATGGATTCACCAGTAGATATTCTAGACCAAAAAATGACCAATCCTCCCTCACTAACACTCTTGTGATTCAGTTTTTTACGCTTTCCAACCGTAGGTTGAAGAAGCGTATATGCTCCAGCTTTGTCCGTCCGTCTGTCCGCACGATAACTCGTGTAAAAATGATTCTATTTCGATTAAATTTCAGTACATGATTAGGGGATCACCTGGGGATGAACCCTATTGAAAATGGGTGAAATGGGGTCAAAGGTCAGGTCATAAAAGCGGTATCCAGTCCATTGCCCTTATGCGTCATAACTTGAGTAAAAATGGTTCGATGTCGATTAAATTTTAGTATGTGGTAGGAGACCACCCGGGGACGAACCCTACTGAAAATGGGCGAAATGGGGTCAAAGGTCAGGACATAGGAGCGGGATCCATTCCGTTGCCCTTATGCGTCATAACTTGCGTAAAGATACTTCGATTGCGACAAAACTTTATCATGTCTGGAGATAGACTGAACGGGTTCTGTTGAATATCATCGAAATGAGGTCAAAGGTCAGTGCACAGTTGCGAAATATATTCCACAGCCATTATCCTCAAAACTTGACTAGAAATGCTTCTATTGCGACAAAACTTTAGTATGTTGTTCCGGAAGTATACTGAACCAATTATGTTTAATATTCCCGAAATGGGGTCAAAGGTCAGCGCCCAGGAGCGAGATTTATTTCATAGCTATTATCCTCATAGCTTGAGTAATAACTTGAGTAATGATTTCTGTTATATTGGAAAGCGTATCATAATCAATGCATTGCATGATTTTACTAACTTGTTCTTTATATCTTGAGGTCAGATTTTAGCTTGCGTACGCTCAGATGGATTTCATCACATTTCATCGGTGTCAAGGTCCTTTCTTACATTCGTCTAAATCTGAATAATATGTAATAAGAATAAAAATATTGTTTTTTTTAAATTAAAGAGTCGAAATACTTACAATTGCCGCCGCTATAGTTTAGTAAATATTTACTTTTATGCGTCATGTATTTTCTTTCATTTGTTTTACGAAAATAACATTCATTAATTCACCTACCTAAATACCGTTGAATGTCAGGAATTAGTAAAACCGTATTGTTTGTTGTTATGATTTAATTCCACTTAGTAACGGACTGTGGCTCGGGGTGGGTTTGAGTCAAAAGAGTAAATGCAATGTGTTGTACATATTTAAATGTATACTATCGAATCACTCGCTTTATTTCACACCCACAGGAACCTTGGCATGCGAATGATGCATAGCATAAATATTCTACGAAGAGTACCAGGGTACTGCCCCTTCTTCGGTCTTAAGTATTTTTACAGTGTCGAGAGAAAAACGTTTTCCTGGCAATTGCAAGATCTGCACGTGTCTATTAGAGAGGAACAGTGTGCAGCGCGACAGTCCAGGAACAGCGGGCAAATAAATATCACTGAGCATATGCATGACTGATGTTAAGCTTGTGCGCATTTACTCCACCATGGAAACCTAGGAAATACAACTCTTTCCTGATAGCTGTAGTGCCGATACATGTCCATACGGCGTTTACAAGATCTCAAAGATGCAGACGAATCTCGTCGGTTTTTGACTGTCTTCAGTAGGTCCGATCCGTGAGTTTACATGACCTTTTTTTTTTTTTTTTTTTTTTACTGTTGCGTAGAGGAAGGCTACCAATGAGCAGTGCCGGATTAAGGGGTGGAGTCTATAGGGGCTGTAGTCTTGGTGCACAGCATGACTAAGTGTCCAGGACGCATGCCTGAGAAAATAATAGATAGATAGGTATTAAACAATTTTACTTTTGTTTCGTATGATTTCCACTTGGTCAGAAACAGAGGCTGGAAGACGAACAGATTTTAAGACAGGGGCTCAATAAAGGCAAAAATATCATGTCACTGCACACGCGCGATCGGCGAGACAGTTTCAGATTTTTCATTACCATCCACTTACACCTCCCAATTTGTACTTGGAACCATTAATGGTAGAAATCCCCTGTGACTTCACATTGCATAACGAAAACGATGCAATAAGAAAAGTATATAATGCTGATTAATTAGAAGATACAAGACAAAATCTAGGAATCTTAAACTTTTATCTCATGTTCTTGTGAAAACAATGAGAAATACAGTAATTTATTATGAAGACTGCAGGTAATTTAGTAGTTACAGTTTCGTGTTTTAACTGACTCTGTGATAATTCCCCGTCATAAGCTCTTGGTGTGGACTCTTTTTTTTGGGGGGGGCGGGGGTATTTGGGGTTTAACGCCCATCATGAGCAACTCAAGGGCTATAAGTAGTCGCCTGTCCCTAATTTAGGGCCACTAGGCCGCGGGTGGCCTAGTGGTCAGCGTTCGTGACTGACCTCAGGTCCGATCCTGGGCATTTACGAACGTTCGAACCACTAAATACCCGCCGTGCGTCGGATGGGCACATTAAGCTGTCGGACCCTTGGTACTGCCCCTTCTTCGGTAATAAATAAGAGCGTCTTCTTCCTTCCTCCCTTTCTACCTCGCTTCCGTGTCACTTTCCTATGGGGCATTCTAGCCCTAATCTCCTAGCTTCCTATTTCTAAGGGTTGTTTAAGACCTGGGGTGAGACACTCCTTTCCTAAAATCCTTTACCTTGGATCTGATCTGATCTGGGGCCACTTGTTCCAGGGAAGGGAGAGAACCAGTGCTGTAACACAAACACAACATCTATGCCTCACCAGGATTCGAATCCTGACCCATCTCGGACGAATAATTGGAAGCCAGTGCTTAGACCACTGCGCCATCTGCGCGGCAAGGGGGCTCACTCAGATGCTTTAGCCTTGGGGTTCACTCAAATGTCTTAGCCTTGGGCCCCACTCAAATGTCATAGCCTAGGGGCCCAGTAAGGCCTTAATCCGGCCTTGCCAATGGGACATCCAACTACGGTATTACTGGACGTGTAGCATTTCCAAATTTAGAAGCAATATTAATCCATCCTTTTTGGCATCCACATATACTGGCGCAGAGAGGGTCAAGTGCCCTCCTCTGCGCTCTGTACGCATTCGGACGCAAATGACTAAAATACACAAGACTTAAAAGAACAAAAAGTAATGTCCTTGTCGTCCCAAATTGCTGTGCAGTTTTATTTTCCCATCTGTTTCACGCAGTTTGCAGTTTTTGGGGCACCATGTGCGTGGTAAAAACTGTTAGATAGCAAAAAGGCAGAGTGCAAATTAGCGTATAGTGTTTGTGTATGTTATTTGTAGTAACGATTGCTTTTTGTACCATCCTAAAAACTAAGCTACGGGTGCTCATGGTGGAAATCTTTGGAGCGTCATCCTTGCTTGCTTCCAAAATTTATGTAAGCATCTCTTCAATGTTTTACGCCAGAAGCCAAAATGCTTTCCCAAGAAGAAACTGGTAAATGTCGCAACTTGGAAAGATGCAGAGGAAACAGGAACAATAAGAAGTAGAAGAGAGCAGGCGTGAAAGGAGAAGGAAACTTGTTCGTTAAAATGGGGATGGAGAAAAAAAGAAAAAAGAAAAAAAAAGGAAAAGTAAACTAGGTGAAAACGCCTTGCTACCTCTGTGTCTTCCAAACTGCGAGTCTCTTTTGGCTCAGGGAGTGTGACAATAGCCACGGAAGGAACTGAGCCTCTTCTTCTTTGCTCCATGCAAACAACACAAAATAGCTTTCATGGGTGTTAGAACCAAGAAGCGAGTGAGAGAAGGGAGACGGGGTCACAGCAAAGGGCACATGAAAAGAGAACGTCAAACCACCGAACCTAGAAAAACCGAAAAGAAAGGGGAGGAGGAAACATTTCCAAATTCTCGCCCACCTTTTGTTGCCGCTAAGCCTAAAGCCGCCACCTAAACAAAAGGAAACAGAACCATCCGATGCAACACATGTCGTGTTTCGGACTCGCCACGTGACCCGACGCCATTGTTGTTTACCCTGAGTTCTGGGTCGGACACGGAGCCCCTTTGTAGAGACTCCTCCTACCGGAAAATTTCACGCCGGGCTCCGTTAATCCTGCTTTTGACGGGCATCCCGATATAAAAGAGGCCCTACCGTCCAACCCCCCAACCCCCCATCTCGACTCCTCCCTGCAGACGTTTGTTGATGTCGAGAGATTTTTAGTGGCAAACTTCAACACTGCCATGAAAATCATTAATAAACCACTTTCACGTTTAAACCACTGGTTTATTACACTGAAGATGCCACCACTTCTGGGTTCATAAATCACGCAATGTGTGTTTGCCGAAGAACTGTTTGGACACCTCGCACGTAGCAGTTAAGTTTTAGCGAATGCATCGTACGCTCAATGAAATTTGGTGCTGAAAATTTGATAAGAACTCTCACATTTTTGATGCTATAAATGTTTCCTGACAGCAGTTAAGTAAATTCCATGAAAAAAAAATTCGATGAAACTGAAATGGGTAATGGAAGTATTCAAAACCATTGTTGAAATCTGGTTTTTGAATGTTAGAAGTGACGCAATATTACTTAGAAGTGACGCAATATTACTTAGAAGTGACGCAATATTATGTTAATTTGGTTGTTACTCAACAAATATATCTTAGTAAACTGTCACCGAATATTATTTTTATAATATATTAGCTGAATATATTTTATATAAACGTAACAATATCTCATTCCAATCTGCGTAAATTACGAGAACCTGACGCTAAACGTGATAAAAGCCATTACAAAAATTCATTTTTGATGCTAAGAAAACGGGAGCTTTATTGATAGTTACTGACGAGAGCTTTAGAATGATGTATGACACGATGTGGTGTAACCTGCAGATATCCTAAACGAAAAGTCACCAATCGCCTTCATTAACACACCTGCGATTCAGTTTCTCTTTCTATCTTGAGGTCAGATTTTAGCTTGCGCATGCGCGGATGGACTTTCGTAGCTACATCACATTTCATTGTTTCTTACGTTCGACTAAATCTGAATAATTATAATAATAATATCGTTTTTGAAAAACTAAGCAGTAGAAATCCTTACTGTCGCCGTAGTTTAGCAAATATATTCTTTTATTACTCATGTGTTTTCTTTCATTGGTTTTACGAAAATAGCATTCATTAATCCGCCGACCTAAGTACCGCTCAATATCAGGAATCAGTAATGATTAATATCTCTTAGTATGTACCGGACTGTGCTGTGCGTAAATACGTAAATGTATAGTCTCGAATCTCTCATTTTATTTCACACCCACAAAGATCTTCGCATGCGAAACATGCATAACATATAAATAGAAAAACAATTTCGCACGAGAAGTGATATATGCGAGAATTTCAGCTGTCTACCTGTGCGATAAAACACCATACTATAAGTTGCAAATTAAAATCACTTTATTTACAATTTAAAAGTAGGTTAAAAAACAGACTAGCGCTTTCGGGGATCACGTTGTCCCCATCTACGGGTCCAAAGCACCACAGTGACACGATAGAGGAAGTCATTATATACAGATTAAAATCCCCCGTACACCCCGTCGCCAACATTTTTAGTGATGCCAACATTTACACAGAAAAAGGCGTACATGTTAATAACAGTTGATATTACAGTAAGTATAAAAAATTAATTACAAATGACACTAGGCAAGAAGTGCAGATTAGCCATTGGACAAAGTCTCTGTCGGGGCAACCAATCCACGCCAAGGTCCCGGTACATATGCGGGCAAGTCCAAATTACAACATCTGTCACCATAAGCAAGAATATACAGGATTTCGGAAAGGCAAACAGTATTTCTATTGAGATTGGCTTCCAGAATTTTCACATTTTCCCAATCCGGTGAGTAACCGCCCTGTGGGACAGCTAACGTAAAGGCAGTATGAGTAGTGCCAACTCGAAGCATGTACTGGTGTTCTCTCAGGCGGGTATTTAAGCACCTGAGAGTAGAACCTATATAACAATTCTCAGTAACATTCGGGTCTCCATGAGTAAGAGGAATACAGTATACCCCATGTTTTCTGAGCGTAGGAGTTCTGTCCCGGTTATTCCTGACCATATCAAAGATATTTCTGGTGCATAATCCAAAAGAGATGTCATGTCGCTGACAGATTTTTCTGAGTGTGGAGACTATAGGTGGGAGGTAATCTACTTTACCTACAAATCTAGTTGTCCGAATTTCCTTAGACAAAGTGGTGAAGTTCAGTCTAGTAGATCTCAACAACTTCAGAAAAAATTGTTCCGGGTAGCCGAATCTGCAAGCTAAAGACAAGGTTCTGGAAAGTTCTTCACGTCTTGCTTTGCCTGATGTAGAATGTGTATAAGCACGTTTAATCAAGAAGCGAAAAGCTGCAGATTTATGTTCTGGGGGGGGGTGAGATGAGTTGAACGGTATGATACAGGGGGTGAAAGTGGGTTTTCTGTAAACAGAGTATTTGATCTGTTGAATATTTAGGTTTCTACAAAACAAGAAATCAAGGAAGGGTAACTTCCCATTTTGTTCAAATTCTTTGGTGAATTTTATTGTAGGAAACTGTGATGATAAGCAAGAGATGAGATCATCAAGTTGGTGAATTGAATGTGGCCAGAAGACCAGCATATCGTCAGCATACCTAAGGATTAATGAGGGTTGAAACGGATAATCACGCAAGACCTTGTCTTCCAGAAACTGCAAAAGTATTTCTGCTAGCACCGGAGAGAGTGGGGAACCCATGGGTGCACCCTCTCTCTGTTGATAGATTATGTCCTCATATTTAAAATATGATTTTTTGGCTACCAATTTCAGAGCTGTGAGAATAATTTCAGAGCTGTGAGAATAAAAGAGTGATTTTAATTTGCAACTTATAGTATGATGTTTTATCGCACAGGTAGACAGCTGAAATTCTCGCATATATGCATAACATAATTTATCACAAGAGTACCTCTCGATTTTGTTCACCACTTCTAGTAATTAATGCTGTTCCACCGCTGCTTGCTTTCAGGAAGATACACCATTTTATCCGGCCATCAAGATTAAATTAATTTTCCATTTATGAATCATCAACACCATCTATGTACTGCTGAACGATGGTCTGCCCCAAGCTACAACTCCCTGTCTTGAGCAATTCTCTTCCATGTCACTCCGCCATGGTTTATAATTTCATTCACACATCTACCACGTGATCTTCTTCAGAGTCTTTATCTGTTCCTTGGTATCCAGGCAAGTACTTCAATCATCCAGCGGTGATGTCGTCTAGCAGTATTTCCATCTAATTGCCACTTGAAATATTTGCTTCGGCCATGAGGTTATCCATTCTTGGGTCGTGTGAGGTGCCTGCACTGCAGGACGTACGTGAGATAAAGGCAGATAACAGTTCGAGCCCATGTCCATGTAGCTTAGTTGGGAGAGCGACTTACTCCGGAGTGAGGGGACCCGGTTCGTTTTTCTGATTAGAAAGATACTTTACATGATCATGATGTTATCCACTCTTGTGTCGTTTTTTTTTATCAGTCATTCCCTTTTCGTGATTATGATATTATCTAACTATGTGTCGTTTTTCTGATCAATGAATTCTTTTACATGATCATGATGTTATCCACTCTTGTGTCATTTTTCTGATCAGTGATTTCCTTTTCGTGATTATGATATTATCCACTCTTGTGTCGTTCTTCTGATCAGTGATTTCCTTTTCGTGATTATGGTATTATCCACTCTTGTGTCGTTTTTCTGATCAATGTGTTCCTTACATGATCATGTGTCGTTTTCAGAGAGTTCCTTTACATGACCATGATGTTATCCACTCTCGTGTCATTTTTCTGATCAGTGATTTCCTTTTCGTGATTATGATATTATCCACTCTTGTGTCGTTTTTCTCATCAGTGATTTCCTTTTCGTGATTATGATATTATCCACTCTTGTGTCGTTTTTCTGATCAATGTGTTCCTTACATGATCATGTGTCGTTTTCAGAGAGTTCGAGAGTTCCTTTACATGACCATGATGTTATTCACTCTCGTGTCGTTTTTCTGATCAGTGAGTCTCTTTTCACGATCATGATATTGAATCTTGTGTCATTTTTCTGATCCATAAGTTCCTTTACATAATTTTTCTAGTTTCAGCAAGCATACTTTTCTGAGTTATCCACGCGCTTTTCTGAGTTATCCACAAATTTATGTCCTTTTTAGTTAAAATCGACGTCTCTCATCCATATGCAAAGAACTGTAAGGATGCATTGATTTTACACTTTTATTTTAAGACATAATGGTCAAGTTCTCGGTAACACTGCGCCCTTTTTTTTTCAAATGCGCTCAAGTCAGGCATAGGGTTTTGATAGCTTTAGTTTAAGTGATTAACTAAACAGCTAGCTAATGTTGGCAGATAATTTCGCTGAACTTCTGAAATAATTAAGTAGTTACTAACAGCCAGGTTGGAAGAATCAGCAGTTGCGTGTAGTTTAAACTTCTTCTGTATCCTCTACTAACTGGTACTTTAAGACATCATACAATGCAAGAGTCACATTGTAATATATTCACTAATACATCAATCTTCAATCATATAACAACTGTACATATTCTTCAATTCACCTAGATAATAAACAAACTTCAGTTTCTTAAGCAAAATCAACTCTCTACATTCCATTCTCAATTTCCCCAACAACACCACACTATTCAAATTTCACTTCGGCTATGTACGATATTTCTCTGTCTCACTGTCATCGTTGTTAAAGCTGTTCGTGAAAGCAAACGTGCTGTTCAGTGAGAAAATCTGAAACCAAGGAGTAACGAAGTTTACACAGGAACACACAAACTCAGAAGGAAAGTAATTTAGAGGTATATGTCACAGACATTTTATGAATATACAGAGTTATTGCAGATTATTTTAGCAAAAAGTGATGTGTTAATAAACAGAAAACGGTAAATACCAAAAGTGAATTTCTGACGATGCAACCTAACCACACATTTAAATGTAGCTCTCTTTCTTCACCAGACACATATATCACCTGTGAGAGATTTCGTTCCAGATTCGACGAAGCATATCTGCATCCACTTTTGCGACTGCATTCACTCGTAACTAAAGTTGTGGAAACTGGAGGGGAATTTTTATATTTTACATTATCTGTCTATAAAGGTGACGTATATCTCTCATTTCATCTTCCTTTTGAGTTTCTGTGTTCTCATACAAATTTGGTTCTTCCTTGTTAAATATTTTCTAACTTAACGCCACATGAATTTCCCTCCGACGAGCTTTCCAAAGTTAGAAGCCTGACAGTGGGTCAGAGTGCTCTCGAAAAAGTAAATAAAGCGAAGTCCGATAAGAGAGGTAGAGAGCTATATTGAGAGAGTTAGAGCTATGTTCGGTGACCGAGAGCTGATGTTCTGAGATATAACAGCAGTATTGTATGTAATGTAAGATTGTTTTTAATTTGGTGATCACCAGCAATAATTGTCAAACATATATCGTTACACAATAGCCTTGAAGAGCTTTCACCTTACTGTTACAAGAGAGTATTTATGGGACGAATACTTTACGTGCTGGAAGATATATAACAAAGTAGATTTTGGATTTGTAAGTATCGACTTATTACTTACTGTCTACCGTTTATTTGAAAGTGTTTTATTAGAGAACTAGCTGAAAGCTGCAGGGTATTTTTTTAATAACCAAGAATTTTTTTGTGTTTGTAATGTCCAAATGTGTAAGTTTGTTCCATGAACATTACAACAATACAAAAAATGTAATACGTCATACAGTTGTTACGTCACACACGCTGACATAATTCACAGTTTCCATTCACAAAACACCTGCCCTAAAACACGAAAAGCTAAGCGTGACGTCACAAATATTTCTCTCTCAGTTGGTGCTATAGTGATGACGTCACATAATTATATCCTGGAAGTATATTCCATTCACTGAACACCTGCCGAAAACACGAAAGGCTAAGAGCGTCGTCATAAGTATTTCTTTCTCAGTTGTTGCTAAGGTGATGACGTCTCATAAGTTAATCCGGAAAGAAGTTTCCATTCACTGAACACCTGCCGAAAACACGAAAAGCTAAGTGCGTCGTCATAACTATTTCTTTCTCAGCTGTTGCTAAAATGATGACGTCACGAGTAGTTTTTTCTCAGTTGTTGTTAAGGTGATGTCTCGTAATTCAATCAGGAAAGCAGTTTCCATTCGCTGAACACCTGCACGAAAACACGATAAGCTAAGCAGGACGTCACAAATATTTCTTTCTCGCTTGTTGCTATGGTGATGACTCTTCCCACTGTACTACCAAAGTGGGACAAACGTTCAAACAAAGCAAATTATATTGTTCGTGATTATCAATATTTAATTAAGTTTCCAGTCAGTACGAAAAAGCTCGAACGATTAGCGTTCTTAAAGTAGATAAATCTAGCAAATTAAGTTTATGTCTGCTGACATTTTATTTAATGTTGAATTTCAGGAACTGACATTTAAGTTGACGTTGAAGTTAAATTTTGAACAGATATGTCTACAAACATTTAAACCTTATTATTCTATAGGGAAAGAGGATGTCTATGGCCTTACATTCCCCACTTCCTGCCGTCTTCGATGGGTTTCGCGCATCGATTATGAATACATTGTCACAAGTGGGTGCAAATACGCTTCTAAGGATTTGGAACGAGAATTTTCTTATACAAGTGGATATCTGTCGAGTGAAGAAAGGGAGCTACATTGAACATTTGAGATTGAAACTTATAGGTATGTTGCATTATTGGAAACTCACTTTTTTTATTTAGCATTTTCTATTCAGAAGTTATCAAAATCTGGTTTTGCTCAACTAATTTATAATAAACTTACGTTTACGTACAAAGCCGGCTGGACAACAGGGGTAACAGGGACGTTCACCAGGCCCCGCAGTTTAGGGATTAAAAACAAAATCATTTTCGATAGAATTATTTATATCTATTATTTTTGATATATTGCTTTTAAAATGTTGAACCGCGAGGCCCCTAAGAATATGTTTTTTTGTTCTTTATAATTTTTTTCTTTAGTTTTCAATCATTTCACCACTTTCATATACGTTACCGCCCTTCGTCGTACAGATGCTGAAATTTCCAGACTTCAAATTGTTATTGTAATCTTAAATTTTTCCACATTCATGAAATAGCAAATTAAATTTCATTTTTTGACTCCCTATTTTTATATATTCAAAGTTTGTGCGTAAATCAGATATCTAAATTTAAAATAATAAAAAGAACGATATCAAAGTTGTTATGAGGTTATACGTGAAAGCCAGATGTTCAGTGATTTTGAAAACAGTATTGGGGATTTAAAAAAAAAAAGGCAATTTTCATGCATCAGCACTTATAAAAATTAAAGAAGTTTCTAATTTGTCAGAAAATCAACCTTTACATCAAAAATCAATTACTAATCAGGGGAAAAAGCATCACATATCAGGGGGGAAAACATCACGTATCAGGGGAAAAAACTATTTAAACGAATTTTTTTTTAGAGGGATCCTTATTATTCTCTACGCAAATACATGATTCGTTATGCAGATATAAATATAATTCGCTATGGAGATATATTCGTTATACAAAGTATTCGCTACGCAGATTAGTTGAAACTTTTTTTTGTCATTTTGTGAGAAAGTTTTCATCAAAATCCCAGTACAACCCCAACCCCTTTCTCCCCGGAAAGGAAATCGTGGATTTTAGCACACTTTATTCCTTTTCTATGTCTCTTTTTCGCTCTCCCTGTCTGTCTGCCTATCTCTCTCTCTCTTCGCTCTCTGTCTCTCTTTCTTTCACTCTTTGTCTGTCTGCCTATCTCTCTCTTTCGCTCTCTGTCTATCTGTATCTGTCTCTCTCTCTTTCACTTTCTGTCTGTCTGTCTGTCTGTCTCTCTCTCTTTCTCTATTTCGCTCACTCTCTCTCTCTTTTACTTTATATCTCTTTCTTTTCTTTCCCTATCTCTCTCTCTCTCTCTGAACTTTCAATCCATATTATGATCTTTTATATATGCTGACAGCAATTTTTTATATAAACTATATATATATTTTGTGCGTGCTTTATGGACGACATTTTCACATAACAACTTAATTAATATATGAGTTTTACTTTCTAGAGCCAGGAACGAAATTTTGCTCCAGGACCCAGGCAAAAATTTTCGCCTCGGGCCCCGCAAATGGTCAATTCGGCCCCGTTTAGGTAATAAGCGTTGTATTAAATTGTCATATTAACTATTTAATATAATTAGTTACAGAAGAAAATATAAATATTAACCTATGGGCACCTAAAGCACGGCATGTTAAAGGTTTCAATCCTGCTCTCAAGAACAGATGGAGATATTAGTATGAAAATGTTTACAGAAATTCGATGTAAAAAAGTGCAGTTTTTCATACTTTAATGCATAGTAGTGAAACCTATGAAGAAACGCGAAAGTAGTTTGTGTGCTAGAGAGCGGCATTACTTACGGGAGGTATCTAGTAAGACTTCTACTGATCATGAGGGAACAAAGATGCGCTGCAGATGTGTAATGTGAAACAAATAGTTGATAGTGCGGTGGTGACAAATATTTTGAGGCAATTTGGTCTTACTGAAAAATGAAGTGACGAGTTGTTATTTAAGATAATTTATCCTGCCCAGATGGTTGGAAAGAAAAAGGCTGAGGGTCACATTCAAGAATGTCTGAAAGAGCAAAAGATGACTGGTAGGAAGAGCAAAAGTTCTAGTCTAAGATGTGTGATAAATGACAGTGAAGCTCGAGCTGTGTGCTAAGATCGCTGTAAATGGAGACATTAGGTACGCAAGTATAGTAAGTAAAACTCATCATCATCAGTAGCATTCATTCGGTAGGTTGCTTTGAGGATCTGACCTCGAAAACTCCGAGATCTCAGTAGCATGTATATATATATATATAAGTAAAAGAAGAAACTTGGGGAGATCTTCATCCAGCAGTGGATTGGTAATAGATGACAATGATGATGATAATGATATCAGTCTATTTACATATATATATTGTGTGTGTGTGTGTGTATGTGTGTGACAGAGAGAGAGAGAGAGAGAGAGCTCGTGTAGACATACAACTCCGCACAATCACGATCTGCATATAACAGTTCAACATTGACACATTCTTCCAAACAGCGTTGAATTTTTTAACATTACGTTTAAAGCTCTACCGCATCGTATAATCGTCCTCACTTGCTTTCGCCAGTCCACACCGATATCAATAGTCACGTGAAACTAATCATTGTTTCAATGAACTCAGAATTTCGCAATGTCAGTAGTTCCGTGTGACAAATCGTTGCCTCTCGGGACTTAGAATGTCATGATGTCAACAGTTCTATGAAACAGATCAATGCTTAGAATGCCACTATGTCAATAGGTATGTAAAGCAGATAAATGCTTACAATGGTACGATGTCAATAGCTCTGTGAATCAGATCGATGCCACGATGTTAATAGCTCTGTGAATCAGATCGATGCCACGATGTTAATAGCTCTGTTAAACAGATCAATGCATAAAATATGATGTGAAACAAATAATTTCTTCTATTAATTCTGAACGTCACGAAATTGAGAAATATACTCTGGGTGTCTATTATGCGCAGCTGAGTAAAAGGGTGAAGGGGTGGTTGTCAATTGCATTCAAAAATCCGTGAAAGTGTCAGAACCTTATCCGCAGTATGAGCTAACTTTAGTCAGAGACACCTCTTTAGACTCTTTTCCTGTGCTAGAGCAATTACAGTATCACAAATCTTCTGATACTTTTGCCATTTTCTCCCGTTTTTGTCCCTATCTAGTTTTGTCTTTCTGTCGCTCTTGTTTTTTTTATCAATAACACTATGCGTTTCACTACTTTTTTTCCCGATTTTCCTTGATTATTCCTCTGTACCCTTATTCGCCTGTGATTCGATCTCCTATAAATACATCTTGCTGACATTCATTTTCTCATTTCTCGTCCTTTTACTCTGCCTTTCTCTACCCCATACTTCTCTTCTCTCTCTCTCTCTCTCCGTTTTTATTTCTGACGCGACTTTTTTATATCTACTTTTTCCTCCGTCATTCTTCCTTCCTATCTCTCAAAATTAATCACTGTATCACCCATTCCTTTTCCTCTTTTCTCTCACTCTATCTCTCTGTATTTCTATATATCTTACCATTTCTCTTCGTGTTGCTCTTCTTCTGCCTTTCTTTCACCTACCGCCTACTTTATTTCTCACAAGTTTCTTTCGTATCTCTCCTCGCGTATCTTCATCTCTCTTCTTTTATCTCTCATCATTTCTTTCCTTGTCTGTTCTTTCTCCAAATGTGTGTGCATGCGTGTCTTTTTCTCCGCACCTATGTTCCTTATTCCTCATTGCCTCAACCTCCCATTCCCTGTCTCTCCCATTTCTTCCCTTGTCTATCTCACTGTCTATGTCTTTTCTTTCTCTCTCCTCTTGCGTCTCTTACCTTTTCGCTCATCTGTACTCTTTTTGAGTTTTTTTTTCACCTAACGTCTCTGCCACTCTTCTTTACCTATATCTTTTTTATGCTCTCTCTCCCTTCTCCCTAGTTGAAATCTTTCCGAACAGTTCCGTTTGTTCTAAATATTTTCACAGAATCAAACAAAGAATCAGTGTAACAGTCGCTAAGATCACTTGGTAAGAAAGAAACAGAAGAATCAATTTGTGATTGCTTAGGTTCAGATCTATCACTAACTAGTATTTGCTACTAGTTAGTGATAGATCTGAACCTATGTTTAATGTTCGTTGCGTTACTTGCGTATTATTATTTGAATGCAACCCGGAGAGTGACGGCAGAAGAGATAAATTTTAGGTTCGAAGAAGTTTTCTTAGAGTAACCACCTTTTCGTTCGTATACTACAATGGAAATATAGCACGTTGCCTATCATGCGTAAAAATAAGTTGCTACTGAGAATCCTTCATTTCGAGCAACATGCGATCATGAATACAAAATTAATCTAATTTGCCTCCGAAATTTGTTTGCGTTATATTTCAAACATATGACTTAAATTCTTATTTTATTATCTTTTGCAAGTAGCGTCACTTTGGTTTTACACAAAGCCCAAAATCTATTTTTTAAGAGGAATACTTTCATTCGTTTTACAGAAGACGAACATTCCATGACAGATTTTGACACCGGGAAAGTTCATTTCAGGTTACATCTCAATTCTGCACGTTTCCTTTCTATTTATTTTGACTGTGTTTAATGTTCGTTGCGTTACTTACGTATTATTATTCGAAGGTCACAACAACAAACACTCGCAGGGTGAGTGCGCTCACAGAACAATTAAGAGAACTTTTCGTGTTATTTGCATATTCAAAAAGATACACCTGAGGGATTAAAAAAAATGTATTTTAAAACCATTAGCGATGTCAAAATACCGTGTTCCTTTTCAAAACAAAGCTTGGGCGTTTCCCTAAGGTATTTCACAATGTGTTCATCAAAAGATCAAAAATAAGAATGAAAATCAGTAAAATCTTTTTCAGCTAAAAAAGTAACTTGCAAAAGCGGTTCCCTTTCGTGTTGGAGCGTGCGCTGTAAAAGAATATAATTATGGAATGTAGTTTAAGCCAAATATTAAACTAGAGTCACTTGGCATATTAGCTTCACGTACAGCAGGTCAGCTAAATTGGATTGACAGAACTTGGATCATTCAGCTACAGCGACAAAAACACCAGTATTACTCGAAATGCGGAAATAAGTGAGGTCACCTTTCGAAACAAATTATAATCCATAAATTTCTCAGTATTCCGGAATCATGTGGCAGTTTTTAGAAAACTCAATGGAAATACCTGCGAAGAAAGGAAGGTGCGTTTCGTGTTTTTTCTATAACACTCTAAGTTACGTTCATTATCGGAAAATTTCATATAGTAATATTTCGGTCGCCCGTACGTATGTCTCCTTCAAAACAGATACAAATGCAAATATGTATAATATTTATACCACCAAGAGCAAGAATTCTGTCACAAGAAAAAGTTTCAGAAATACAGAAGATATTAATAATGCGGTGCATGTGTTTAAATGTGTGTGTCCAGAGAAAATCGTATGAAAAAAAAATCCTACGCACAAAACAATCTCAAAAATTTTAGTTATGCTTACCTTTTAGCTTAAAAGTTACCAATTTAGGTACTGGAAGTAGAGATATTGAGCCAAAGTATGTTGACTTATTGATACAGTAGACAAAGCGACAGTATACTTTACTCCACAGTACATATCTGTCAGTTGCTGCGTGCTTTTGTGTTTAGGTGTGCTTCTTCCAAAGCACCTTTCTTGTTTTTCACCACTCACTCATCATGTCAAACGCTCAAACACATGGAAAATTTTTCCTGATTCGATGATCTCCAATTTTACGTTTTTTCGCACAGTAAGCATTCTCAAACTCTGCTTTTTTTAAAACTTTTTTGCCCTCTCACTTTCTCAAATTCTGTTCGGCTTTTGCTTCTTTCCTCTCTCTTTCTCAAACCTTGTTTTTTTTTCTTACTTTTCTACCTCTCTCGATCAAGCTCCGTTCTTCTTTTCGCTTTCTTAACTCTCTTTCAAACCCAGTAATTATTTTTTGTTTTTGTTTTCTTCTACCGTGTCTCACAACTGCTATTTTTTTTAGTCTTATCATCTCGTGCTCTACTAAAACATGCATTTCTCTTCTTCGCCTCTCTCTCAAATTTTCTTCTTTTTGTTTTTGCTTGTAGCTTTTCTTTCAAATTTCTTTCTTCTTTGACGTTTCGCCTCTCTTCCTTTCCCCATCTGTCTGTCTTAGTTCTTCGTTTTTCTTTGCCTTCTTTCTTTCAAATTCTATTCTCCCCAGTTTGACTGCTCTCTTTTCATCTCCCTCGGGATTGGTTTTCCCTCTCCGCTTGACTCTGAAATTATTTTTCTTCTTTCTTCTTCGCGTCTTCCTCTCAAATCCTCCTTCTTCATCATTTCGACCCACTCCCTCTCTCTTCATCTCTCAAACTCTCTACAACTTTGCTAGCGCGCTTTTTTTGCATAATTCTCAAACTCTTTCTTTCTCTTCTGCTTCAAAATATCTCTCTCTCACTTAAATTCTGTTCTTCGCGGTCATGTAGTCTTTCTCTCAAATTATCTTCGCTTTGCTCTCCGTCTCTACCCAATTCTGTGTTCACTATTAATAATTCTTTAAAACTCTCAAAATGTAATGCATCTTTTTGCGTCTTTCGAAATTTACACAAGACGGAGCGATATCTGTGACTATCAAATTTGTGTGATTTCTTATTTGATACCCCTAAAGTTAAGGCCTTGCACACTTCTCTTCCTCTCTTGGTAGACAGCTCCAGGGAATTTAAAGTACCGGACTTTTTCTAAAAATGATTCTAACAAAGATTTTATTTGCAATTAAGATTTTTTTGTCTATTACAATCAAGGAGTTGAAAATATTGGGAGAGCAACTTCTGAAGATTCTACCTGTAAATAAATGCCGTATTTTTCGCCATATAATCCATGGATTATCTACTAAAAGTGTTATAAATTTAGATTCAGCTAATTATACGCCGATGAAATCCCTTTTGCATCACTTTGACTTTTAAAAAATCAGCGTTGTAATTGTCAGGAGAGGTCTTATAATTCCAAGATTACTAGAAACACGTTAGTAACAGAAAGACATGTGCACTATGAATATAGAGGTCCGCAAACAGTTGGAAATATTTCTTTTTTTTTTTTACTTACGAGCATTTTGACAGAAAATACAATATAACGAAGTCTATATTACTTGCTCTCGCGAACGATCACGTACTGTGGAAAGCTCAGCATCACATGTTCGTGGTCTAAATATTCAGCAGATCTTTACGGAACTATACACTATGCAATCTTACAACAGAACTGTCCGTTCAAACTACCAAAATGACATAATGCTGAAATAACTGAAAATTTTGGCTCTTTATTCATCGGAAAGTAAAAAAAAAAACATTCAGAAATGACAGTTATTTCTTTTTAATAAGAATGTTTCTTTCCCTGTTTCTTTGGATTGCTATGTCAGCTTAAGAACCGCAACTTTTCTGTACCCAATTACGGTTTAGAATCAACATTGCGAACACGGATTATACGGCGCCCCCCCCCCCCTCCGTGAATTAATAAATTTTCAACATCTGTGAATTATACGCCGCCGCGTATTGTACGAAAAAAGTTGTTCATCTGTTACTGAATTTCACGGTCTGATGATTATATAAAGAAAAATATGGTGCTTCATTCTCGTCTGTTAGAGCACTGAATTTCATAAGTCGAACTTTTGAGTTCGCCAGCACTTTGCATCTAGATAGAGAAAGAAAAGTGTGCTACGTGATTTTTTTTTTTTTTTTTCGATTTGAAACCAAGTAATAGAGGTTTGCACGGGCCGCCGGGTAGAGCATTTTTTAGTTTAGAGAACAAAGCAACGGGCCAGGCTTTTCCCCAGATACTTAAGACCGGGCCGGGCCAGGCCAAGTCGACCCATTTTTTTTATCGCAAAGGTAAAAAAAGAAAAGAAGTCGTGTTCCCCTATTTTCTGGTCTGTTTAACTGCTTTGCTGGCTTTACTTGCTTCCATGACATAGCCCAGGGGTAATCACAAAAGCAAGGAGAGGCACTTACAGTGTTTTTGCCATCTCTAGGTACTAAGACGGTAAAACCTATTTGGGGCTTGTTGACAACAAAAAGATTCGACCCCGAGCGGGTGTGTGGGTTGTGTGGATTGGGAGACGACGGGTGTCTGAAATTATGTGGGGTGTACGTGTGTGTGTTGGTATGAGAGAGTGGGATGACATCTATTGTTTCTCCTATCCCTAATCTGTATTGGGATTGACTTTTGTAGTGTCACCACTTGCTAGTTCAAAGAAAAGGAGATTTTGAACCCGCAGTCTTTTTGTCTCTCTTTAAAGGTTGTATTCTTCGATAATTGTTAAAGTTTAGTTAATATTTTTAGGCTTACGTTCAACTAAATATTTTCAATAATATTTCATTATTTAATTTTCACAATTTAGTAAAATACAATAGAAAGACAAAATAATACCAAATGACACATCACGGGCCGGGCCTAAATAAGAGCTGCAATTGACTGGCTCTGGCCTGGCCGGACTCACCAAATAAGGCCCGTTCAGACCTCTACCAGGTAAGTTGTAATAAAAATATGGTACACTCTGTTTTCTTCGTATTCTCGCCTTTCTCTCCCTCGCTCTTTCCCTCTCAAATTTCTTACTCTCTGCCATCTCTCTCTCTTTCCTTCCTTCCTTGAATTGTCTCCTTCATTTCCTAGACTCCTTACCTCTGTCCGTTTCTCTTTTTCCCCCTTTTCCATATTGTGGGAGGCCTTTACCTTTCTTTCCATCAAAATTATTTCCTTACCCTTGTTGTCCTTTTCGCCCCCCCCCCCTCTCTGTCTCTTCTGGAATTGTCTCCTTCACTTTCTGGATTCCTTACCCCTGTGAGATTCTGTTCTCCTTTTCTCTACTCTTTATCACATGGGAGGCCTCAAACTTTCTTTCTGTCAAAATCATTCCCTTACTTTTTTTGCCCTTTACATCCCCACCCCACTCTCTCTCTCTCTCTCTCTCTCTCTCTCTTAGTTTTCCTGTCTTTCATAGCCATCTAACGTACTTAGAGATCGTTTCTAACAATTGCTCCCCTTTTCGCTTCTCCCTCTCGCTGTTTCTCGAATACTCTTTTCTCTTCTAAACCTCACTTTCTCGAAAGTGTAATTTTTAGCCTTGTGGCAAAATCTCTCTCTTTTCGACCCATTTGTTTTGCCTCTTTCTTTCGTCCGCGCTGAAACTGTCTTCCTTTCCCCTCTGGATCCGTTTGGCTTTCTCACTTTCTCCAAACTGTTTTCTTCTTCTTTTTTTTTTTTATTTCATCCTCCGCTCCTCTTTGTTCGTTTAAAACCTTATTTACTTTTTCTAGAAATCAGTTTCGTCTGCCTACCTGCAAACTTTTGCTTAGTCATTTCCTATTATTTTTCCTTTATTATTATTATTATTATCATTATTATTATTATTATGTTGTTGTTTTTGTTGAAACTTGAGATTTTAGCGAATGATATTTGCTTGAGTATAATATTTGCATCGATTTTGAATAGTAAACTTTGCTGATCGTACTAACCATATCAGTGCGTCGACATTTTCTTCTTTTTTTTTTTCGTTCTTTTAGCGACCGACATTTTGTAACATGAAAGAATTTTTACACATGTGGAGTAGGCAAACTGAATTTTCCCATGGGCAGAAACGAGCGAGAATGAATCGTGAAAAATGAAACAAGAAAAGCAAGGTGATTGGTTTTCGAATAAACTATATAGTAGGGACACCGGACACCATTCCGTATTAGCCTTCTCTTTCCCACCCCACAGGAGCTTGTCATCAAATGCTGAGATTATCCTCAACCACCTCGATCAACGAAAGTACTTTTTCTTTTTTTTCATTCGTAGTAACACATCTCTCTCTCTCTTTCCTCACCCGGACAACATACTCCTAGTCCGCTGTGTCCAGATGGTCTGGGAGTGCTGCTGCTTTTGTGTAACTTATGCTACAGCCTAGTAAATCCTTCTCTCGAACTCTCAGTTTTCAGACCCCCCCTCTCCCTGACACTACTACCCCTCCTACCCCCCAATCCCCTCTTTTTCTCACTCTCTCATCACAAGAGAACTCTGTTGCACTAAGAATATTAAAAGTCTCTCTCTGTCCTAAAATTGTTGAAATTGGTCCAAAAAAAAAAAAAAAAAAAAAAAAAGAGAAAGAAGGGGAAAAAATGGAATATCGATCCGTCCATTTCTTATTCTCCACTAAAAATAAAAACAAAAAAAAATGTAACTATAGACATCAAATGTTTATTCCCAGTACTGACGCTTTAGTAGCAGTGATGTAGTTCTATAGTGCCTTAGGGGTGAACAGATTAGGTAAAAACGCCTTGGAAAGGAAAGCATTGTGAATTCTGATTTGCTATTTTCATTTTTCAGTATATTTCATAAAATTTTTGTTACTAACCATTTTAATTCGAATCGCAATTTTGAATAAAAGAAAAAAAAAAATGTTTGTTACTCACATCCGAAAAAATATGGAGGTTTCTTTAAGTAACTTTCTGTCATTTCACATTAGATGTAACTAATATAGTCACATTGAATAAATGTAACTACGTAATATAATCACATCTATTTTACAGTGTAACTAATACGCCTTTTTCCTAAGATTCTAGAAGATATATATGTTGTGTTATTCTTAAGAAGTAAGAGAAAGTGTAGCTTAGTAAAAATATCTTTCGTACGCATTAAACTCCTGTCCCTTAGTCTAAATGGCTGCGTAATTTCTCTCTGGAGTTTTTCTACGAGCAATGAAATAATTTTGAGGACTGCCGTCTAGACAATGGACTTTATATTCTCCTTACGCCGTCCCGGTGGTATAGTGGTCAGAGGTGTATGTTTCTGACTAGTGGTCTGAGCTTCGCGTGAAGCATGGGTGGTGCGCATCCCGCGCCTTAAATTAGGGACGGTCAACGGCATATAGCCCTTATAGCAGCTCACGGTGAAAGTTAAACATTCTCTTTACTCTTATGATCCATGAGATGTCCTATTGTGTGATCCGACGGTTTAATCTCATCATTGCGATAGGGATATTTGAATTTTGATTGTATATAAACTCAGTATTCGCTATTTTCAGATCACCTAAAAGATTTCTTTACCCATCTTCTGCAACAGCGTACCTACGAAAAGTACCTTAGCGCCGTTAGGCTTAGAAAAATAATGCCTTAGCGCCGTTAGGCTTAGAAAAATAATGCCTTAGCGCCGTTAAGCCGCCTACATCCCTGTTTAATAGTAGTTCGCGTTGTCTCTCATTTTTTCATTGGGGAATTTCCGTTTAAAGAGTTATGTAGAAGAATGCCGATTGGAAAATGACAATCCTTGGCGCCTACCAGTCTTAACAAAATGATGAATTTGTGACACATGTGCGTTATTTTGTATAAAATTTATCATTAAGGTGGACGTCAAGTAATTTTGCTTCCTATACTTCCAATGGAAAAACTTTTCTACACATTTCCTTCACAATTAGTGTGTTCCTAAGGATGAAAATTTGAACATCGATTAAAATAACTTCATATTATAGCTTGGAATACTTAATATTTTCTAAAACATAACCATAATTATATTAAAAATCAATAACTTTTCCTTTGGTGGTGTTGAAACCAGAAAAAGGATGGCGCGACCTGTACTTTGATGACGTCAGTAGACAAACAAATGTTGGATTGGATAATTGTGGTTATGTTTTAGAAAATATTAGGTATTCCAAGTTATAAAATGAAGCTATTTTAATCGATGTTCAAATTTTCATCCTTGGGAACGCATTAATTGTGAAGAAAATGTGAACAGAAGTTTTTCCATTGGAAGTATACGAAGCAAAATTACTTGACGTCCACCTTAAATTAAAAGAATGAAGGACTAGAATATATTGTACTCCATGACACGGCGATACAAGTATAACTGAATTGCTGGAAATGAGGGGAGTCTCATTCCGATTTGTTCCAAACTTTACAGAGAATTTTACCCACTCAATCAAGAATTAGTTTTCTCTCAAAGGATGTGTTTCTGTAGGTAAGATATCGTCCTTACTCGTCAGCCATAAACACGGGCATTTTTTTTTTTTTATGTTCGTGAAAATAAAAAAAAATATCTTAAGCAAAAAATATTTGAATTTAAGAAAATGCTACATCCAATGTATCGGGGGCGTACTGATAGCCCGCAACCTCCGCATTCAGGTGGGGGTCAGTTTCATATAAAGCCAGGAGATTGGGGTGGCAGCTTTGAATGAAGCATTGAAAAGAAAAGGAGTCTTTGGGGTTTTTTTATTTTGTTTTTCAATAAATAAACGCAATATTTGGAAATCATTTCCGCGGTTTTAGTTATAAAATCTGGATGACAGGAAAGCAGCTGTTCCAGGCGACTTGATTCCCCTTTTCACAGTTATAACAAAGTTCTTATACATTTATAATGTGAAAAAATATCAGTTCAGTGAATAAAAGGTTTATATCGATGATGATAAAGTGTTAAGTCTTATAATTGCACGCAGAAAACTACGCGTTCTTCGGAATGTAATGAACTGAAAGGTGTTCTTCGCGTGGACGAAGAAAGGGGCATGTTTTATATTTTTTATAGTATAGTCAAGAGTAAAAAAAATATATATATACTACGTGCAAAACATTGTGGCATTATGTTAAGAGCATTTTTTATATATTCAAAAGTAAATAATTTAAGAACTTTCACTTTTTGTGTGTAATCATTCTTAATTGCTACTTATTTATGTGTTTAATTATGCTCTGTATTTTCGTATAAAATGGGAAAGGCTGTTAGACACTGTCCCATGGCAGTTATGTGTTCTGTGTGTCTAATCGTGAGGCATTTTAAAGAGGCTGGCCTTAGTTCTCTTAAAGAATTAAATTTGCATTATATGATTAACTTTGGAGTAAGTGTTTTGTAGTATTTTGTAATGACATTAAACTAAGGCAATTGTTTTAATTGCAATACGTACGTTTGTGTTACACGGAATAAAGTGAAATAAACAATCCACTGCTGGATGAAGGTCTCCCCAAATTTCTACCGCAACGGTCTGTCTTGTGCCAGTTTGCTTCGGCATGCCTTCAGATTTCATCCACATATCTCCCATGCGGCCTTCTTCTGAATCTTTTCCTGTTCCTTGGAATCCAATCTAAAATTTCTGTTGTCCATCTGTGGTCTGTTCTTCTGGCAAGATGTTCAGCCCATTGCAGTTTCAGGGGTTTTACTTTGATCATGTTGTCTTCCACTCTTGTTTATGTTTTCCAACCGTAGGTTGAAGAAGCTTATATGCTCCAGCTTTGTCCGTCTGCTTGTCTGTCTGTCCGCACGTTAACTAGAGAAAAATGGTTCGATTTCGATGAAATTCTAGTATGTGGTAGGAGACAATCTGGAAAGGAACCCTGTTTGAAAATGGGCGAAATGGGATCAAAGGTCAGGACATAGGAATGGATCCATTCCATCACCCTTATGCGTCATAACTTACGTAAATATGATTCGATTGCGACAAAACTTCCTCATGTTGTTTCGGAGGTATACTGAACCAATTCTGTTTAATATCATCGAAATGAGGTCAAAGGTCAGGGCACAGGAGCGAGATTTATTCCACAGCCATTATTCTCATAACTTGAGTAATGATTTCTGATATGTTGGAAAGCGTATCATAATCAATGCATTGCATGATTTTACTAACTTGTCATTTTCCTTAACCATGAGTTCCTCTTCTTATGTCTCCTGGTTAGACCAAGCGTGCATCTCTCTATACTACTTTCACTTGTCTGCAGTCTTTGTATGCCCTTTTTAGCTAAGATCCACGTCTCTACTCCGTACGTAAGCACCGGAAGAATGCATGGATTAAACACTTTTCTTTTAAGACATAATGGCATATTGCTCTTAAAAATTGCACTGTTTCTTCCAGAAGCTCTCCAACCTAGTATAAATTGAAGTACAACTTAAATTAATATCTTCATCAATGTAACCTTTGCTTGATATCTGTCGTCAGGGGTAAATGTAGGTATCGGTTATTTCCCGCTTTCCCCCATCAATCGAAAAATCTTCATTGTTTATAAAGCATTGTACATTAATTTTGTCTTCTGAAAGTTCATTTTTAATCCCACATCTTTACTCTGGTCAGCAAGTTCCTGGACCGTATCCTGCAGCCCTGAAGGGGCAGTTGCAAAAATGACTACGTCATCAGCAAAGCGAAGGTAAGTTAAGTAATCTCCATTAATCTTTATCCCTTTGTTTTCCTAGTTCAATGATTGAAAGACATCTTGCAATGTGACATTAAAGAGTTTGGGAGATATGGTGTCACCTTGTCTCACTCCCTTTTCCTTTTTTTATAGGTGCTGTATTCCCATATAACCGAACTACCGAGATCCAAACTTTACGTTGTGAAGTCATCTTTTTTTTTCGGGAAGGAGGGGGGGGAGGGTTGTCCATAACTCGCCATGCCGGTTGGTGCGTATATATATATATTTAAAAACAGTGGCCACTGGGGTCTGTCTAAGTTAGCCACGCTTGAGAAAGCCTAATGGCTGAAAAATCTGTCAAAACATTAAGAGCAGATGTGGTCCTAACATCCTTCACTTCTTCTGTCTATGTTTTAAGAATATCCAGGTAAATAATATGTTCTGCCCAGTGAAAATATAAAAGAATAATTAGCTATGGTGCCTGCTTTAAGAGTACACTAATTTCCACTGTAATACAATATTAGCGTTATGCAATGGTGAAAGAAAGTATTTCTTTGAAATTGCGACGAATATTAAGAAAAATATCGTCAACAGGTTTCTCGAGGGCACAATTCAACTGGGGGCTGAAAAGGCCTAAGCTACGCCAGTGCTCAAAACATTATCTTGGTTTGAGAACTTAGTTCGAATTGACAGATACGCTACATTGACAAAAGTCATCGGACGTCCCTTCAAAAGCAAATGAACGGATCCGCTGCATTTTAAAGATGCCCGGTACAGCTGCAAACGGTAAAAAAACAATCCTGCAGCTGACCGCGATCATATCGCACTGTGAGGTTGAGTGGAAATGTCCCGGCGGGAGAGAATTTATTTTGAGAAAGGAAAGATTGTTGGGTGTTATATCAGTGGGTTGTCCATAAGAGAAACCGAGAGGCGTTTAAACATACCCAAGTGAACTGTTTTCGATATACTGAATAAGTGGAAGACACATGGCGTGTCTGAAGCAGCAAAACGTATTGGCAGACCAAAGAAAATCAGTTATAGAGGATGTCGAAGCCTCAAGAGAGTCGTTACAGCTAATCGACGGAGTACTGCACAAGACCTCAGTGTACAAGTGAATAAAAATGCTGGAACCCCGGTATGTACGAGTACCATTCCCAGAGAACTTCATTCCATGGGTTACCGTGGTCGTGCGGCTTCTCATAAGCCTTTCATCTCTACTCGGAATGCTACTCGTCGTTTAGCATGGTGTAAAGAACATTTATCATGGGCCGTATATCAATGGAAACGGGTCCTATGAACAGATGAATCCAGATGCACGATCCATCAGTCTGATGGCCGTGTGTGGGTATGACGGCAGCCGGAGGAACGCTATTTACCACAATGTACTGTTCCTCCGGTCAAGTTTGGAGCTGGCACTGTACTCGTGTGAGAATGTTTCTCGTGATATGGTCCCGGCCCATTGGTTATAGTGGACAAACCTGTTAACCAGCACGTCAACATTGTTATACTGGACAATTATGCCCTACCAACTCTGTGGCAATACTATGGAACCGATCCTTGTTGGTACCAGCAGGATAATGCACCGAACCATAAAGCAAGGACTGTTTCGGCGTGGTTTGACGTTAATTCCGCATCGTGTGTGGACTGGCCAGAATAAAACCCTGATCTTAATCCTATAGAGCACTTATGATATGAATTAGAGCGCCGCATAAGAAGTTTGGAACCAAGGCCTACTACTAAGCAACAGCTAGCGGCAGCATTATGTACTGAATGGAAGCGCATACCTATCGCTGTGTTCCAAAACCTTGTCGAATGCATGTCTCGAAGGGTCAGTGCATGCATTAAGGCAATAGGTCGACCGACACTGTACTAAAGTATGTTAATAAATGCTATGTTGTGTTTCTCTTCTAGATGCCCGGCGACTTTCGCGTACGTAGTGTATCTCACAATTTGAAAGTTTAAAGGCTGTCACCATTTGTGGAATGAAATAGTTATTATGCGTAGGTTAACAGAAAAGTGCTCTTTTTTTTTCATCCTTTTCCGGGGGTTACCACCCATGAACACCTAAATAGAAAATAGTGCCAGTCCTAATTTGTGCACACTAATTCCAAGAAAGCGAGATAGAGAACCACTAAGTACAAACGCTCAATCTACACTGCTCGCCACCCAAAATGAAACACCAAGAAGGACACGAGATAGCAAGGCCAGATTTACTGGACACATAACAACAGATACAAAGATGAAACGATTGAGCTTACAGGTCCGTGCGATTTGCGGAACACGCAGACATCAATGGTTCGTGTGGCCTCCATGGCTGGCAATAACGGCCGCTACACGCCGCGGCATCGAACGAAAGAGGCTTTGGATGTGGGCTTGGGGTATGTCGGTCCAGGCTGCTTCCACACGTTGTCACAGTTCATCAGGTGTAGCCACGGGTGGTGCTTGCCGGGCCACTCGGTTGCCGATCAGCGACCAGACGTGTTCGATGGGCGACATATCGGGATAACAGGCGGGCCACGGCAGCAGTGACACCTGGTGGGCCGTGAAGAATTGTTGCACGATGCATGTCACTTCCCGGCACGCGCTGTCTTGTTGAAACGTGGCCGCTGGCAGGTCCTACATGTAAGGGAGGACTACAGGCTCCAAAACGTCGGAGATGTAGTTATGGCTGTTGAGTGTACCGGCGATGCGTTCCAGAGGGGTGCGGGTGTCATGACCAATTGCGCCCCAAACCATAACGCCAGGCGACGGACCGGTAGGGTATGGCGATGCATAATGCAGGCATCATGCAGTCTCTCGCCGCGGTGCCGCCACACGTAGATCCGACCATCGTGGTGTTGCAGGCAGAAGTGGGATTCGTCGGAGAAAACGAAGTGGTACCATTCTGTAGTCCAGGTGCGGCGCTCAACGGCCCAGTGCCGCCGCACTCGCCGGTGGTGTAACGTCAATGGTAATCTGAGCAATGAGCGCCGTGCGACAAGTCGCCGCTCCTGCAGACGACGTCGAACGGTGCGTGCTGACACAGGTTGTTCCGCAACACACCCTAATTCCTAAGCTAACGTTCGTGATGTGGCTGTGCGAGCCGTGAATGCCCGCGGCACAACACGCTGGTCCTCTCGTTCGGTGGTGTGCCACGGCTGCGGCAATCACTCACGTCGTTCCGTCCGTCCCTCCTGCACCCACCGAATCCATACTCGCCTCACTGTGACTGGATGTCGTCCCACACGGGCGCCGATGTCTCGGTACGATAAACCGCTGTCGCGATAAGCCACTATTTGTCCTCTGTCAAACTCCAAAACGTGCTGGAATGACTGCCGTATTCTGCGACGAGGCATCAGGAAGCTTCCCACGCACAGGTCCGGCAGCACAACACACTTCCACTACTTACACCCTGCCTTCTGCTGTGCACCCTTCTTATAGTGCTTCTCGGTGGCGTGCCGGCGCACATGGTTTGCATATTCCCTGCAATGCTAATTGTTTGCATGTCCTCTCGCGGGCGACGCATGCTGCGAATTTCAGGCCAATCGGATGCTTCCTTCTTGGTGTTGCATTTTGGGTGGCCAGCAGTGTATATCATTTATGGGATTCGAACCTAGCTTCCCACAGCATAAAAGCAGAAGCGTGTGCCGCAGACTACAGAAAAGGCTGTAGGTATTTTCTCCGGGTTTGAGGGGGAGGGGGAGTTAACAACCACTGTGAGCAACTAGATTGACCCGACCCTAATTTAAGGCCACGGATTCCAGGGAAGGAATAAGCTAATACCGTAAGACAAACACAACAGCCATGCTTCACTATGATTCTAACCCGAACCTATCTCGGACGCTTGGATTATTCCTGCGCCACCAGGGTGGCTCTCTCTAGGTTACTTGATACAAATGTTAGGTTCTTAAATTACTTATTTTTGTTTTCATAATTGTTATGATGATTTTCGAATAAAAAACTGCTGTTTCATTAATCTTCAACATGTTATTAACACACCCGAATTATTTCCTTTGTAGGGTTCTTCCCATTTTCTGTCTTTTTTTTTTTTTTCTTTCAACTTCATTTTACACTTCTATACATCTAAAATTAATAATTCCTGCACCTCAATTAGCATAAAATATCGCGTAAGCGCTAATACATTCATACATGGTACAAGTAAAAAAAAAAAAAAAAAAACACTAGCGGCCTGAAAAGAAAAAAAAAAAAAAAAAAGGCAGGAGAGAAATTAAAATGGTGAGAAAAGTAAAAGACCTTGAAGAGAGATGAAACAAACAAACAAACAAACAAAAAAATGCAGAAAAAGTGCCATACTGATGTGAGCATCTGTCTAAGTGCATTTTAACGATTCAAATAACATCATCCTTAACAAAACACTTGACATCTTAAAATACTAAAAGCTGCTGAAAGTACGTTTTGTAGTCAAAAAAGTGAGCTTGAAAATAAAAAATAAAAGAAGAAAGAGAGAAAGAAGAAAAAGGAAATGCGGAGATAAAAGCCGAACATGAAGAGTTTGTTCTGCGGGCTGGTACTTTTGCATCACAGCTATGGCATGTACGGATGGATACCACCGCGTCCTCATCCAGTCTTGCTTAATTAGACGCTCCTGCACTCCATTCCCCATCACAGTGTAAATGTTCGCTAATTATTTCCCGGGTGTCGAGATGCTCGTTAGCACAGCTCTCGGGGGAATGGCGCGAAAAATCCCGCCAACTTCTCCCGACGTACAACCCCATCTTCTGAAATTTGCTAATTACCCGTTTGGTTGTGACGTCATCCTGAAGGGTGCTCTCATTTCTGCTTCGGCATTAGGGTCGAAGTAAATATTCGCTTACAGTGTGCTCGTGGAGTCACTTTGCCAGGGCAAATAAAGTTTCTCTTACCTGTCTATTTGCTCGCTAATATCCCACGGTCGACTGAGAGCAAAGCACGCTAATTGCTCCCACGTCCGAAATGCTAACATTAACAAGTGATAGGGATGCCAGTCTTGAAAAATAGGAAAACTATCTGATAACTGAAATAAAATCGCTAAATATTAATTTTAGCACTACCTTAAGTATGAACCGAATTCGTCGTAAACAGTAAAATTTTGCTTGTGGGGACAAACGCATCAGCCGAGGTCTACCGGTACATTTTTTAAAGGCGATGTTTCATTCATTATGAATGCACCCCTGTTTCAATTCAACAGGGCATTTTTACACACCGTAGTCTTTTTTATCCTTTGTCACAATAGGTATAAAAACAATTAAATTGGGTTTTGTGAATGGAGGAGGCTGAAACGCTATTCATAAAATGTGATTTTGAAAATAGGTACACGCCGTCCCGGTGGCGCATTGGTCTAAGCTATGGCCTCTGATCATTCGTCTGTAAGGGGTCCTGGTTCGAATCCCGATGAGGCATGTATGTTGTGTTTGTCTTACGGCACTGGCTTCCCTGGAACCGGTGACTCTAAATTAGGGACGGGTGACTGCTCATAGCCCATTGAGTTACTCACGGTGGTCGTTAAACCTCAAATAAAAAAAATAGAAACACATGCTTTCAGTTTTATTTCTTATTGGACACGTGGTCATTAGAGATATGCACGGGCCTGCCCCAACCCGGAACAGAGATGGAAACAGGACCTGATTTCTGCACGTGCGCAGGGCCTCAGAATTTGGAGGGGGCCCCAAACTATTGGGTTGTCGGAAAAGTCATGACGTATTTTGGCCATGTTTTGCAAAGATCATTTATTGATAGAAAGAACAAAGATCAATCAATGATATAATGCCCGTTTTGTCCGACAACCTTTTGCATCTTTCAGTAAGCTACAGAATGCCTCGTTCGTAGAAGGACCTGCCTTTCGTGGCGAAAAACTGTACAAGGTGCTGATTTACAGCCTCATCTGAATTGAACGTTATACCACGCAAGGACTGTTGAAGAGCGAAACAAGTGGAAGTCTGACGGCGCAAAGTTAGGCGAGTATGCTGGGTGTGGCAACACATCCCACCCAAGCTCCAATAATTTTTGGCGGGTGATCATACTTGTGTGTGGTCTCGCGTTGTCGTGATGAAACTTAACACCTTTACGATGAACGAGCTCTGGACGTTTCTAGATGATGAATTCCTTCAGATTGTCCAATTGTCGACAGTACACATTCGAAGTGATTGTTTGGTTCCGTGGTAGAAGCTCGAAAAACACACCACCTTTAAAATCCCACCACACTGAGACCAGAACCTTCCGCTGATGAATGTCTGCTTTGGATGTCGTTTGAGGCGAAGCAGCACGTCGGGACCAAGACCGTTTGCGCAGCACATTGTTGTACACAATCCACATTTCGTCACCAGTTATCAGTCGCTTCAAAAAAGGATCGTTTTCCTCACGTTTAATGAGCATATCGCAGATGTTTATGCGCGACGTCAATTGAGCTTCTTTGAGTTCTTGAGGAAACCACACATCAAGCTTGCTTACGTATCCCAGCTTCTTTAGGTGGTCGTGAACGCTTGAATGATGGATGTACAATGTGTCTGCAATCTCTCGTGTCGTGTAACGTGGGTTTGACTCTATCAATGCCTTGATTTGGTCGTCATCAACCTCGGTTAGCCTCCCGGACCGAGGAGCATCGTTGAGGTCAAAATTGCCAGCACGGAATTTTGCGAACTACCGCTGGCACTGACGTTCTTGTAGAGCATTATCACCGTACACTTTACGCAACTTTTCACAAGCTTGAAGCGCGTTCTTCCCTTTACGAAAGTAAAAGATTAAAATATGGCGAAAATGCAGAGTTTGGTCTTCCATCTTCAACTTGATGTCAAATCTCCGCAAATCAACCAGATCGCTCACTATTCTTTTTAGACTGCTGCTAGAACTGGCACCTGTCGAATGCCATAGCGATAACAGAGCTGTGCATGCCTCTAGTACTTCCAAAACCGCGCAACCGCCATCGGGCGCCAAAATACGTCATGACTTTTCCGACAACCCAATACCTTAATAATAATATAAATTTTCAGAACCAATATTTATTTTCCGTTATAGCACCAAAATTATTATACGGTTCGGTTTCAAAATTTAAGATCAGATTTTGGAAACCAAATTATTATTATTTCGTATAACAAAGCTCAAGCTTTGTACTGAGCTGTGATTGGCCAGTGTAACATCTTAATTTCACCCTTATTTGTAACAATCAAAATGCAACGGGAACAGCCTATATTAGGAGCAATACAGTTAATTATACATCAAACGCATTTCAGCAAACATGTAGAATTTATTAAAAAATATTTTTATTATTAATATTAGTCTTTGAGAACAAAAATTGTGAATCAATATTCATAATTATGTGGGGTTTATTTTTACATAAATAAAAATACAAAAAAAAAGTTCAATTGACACTATTTTATTTAAAGACTGCTGTAATAATTTACATGGTGTGTTGCAATAGTTTATCCCACAGCTGTAGGGCGAGGGATTACTTCTTACCGCTTAAACTTCCATTGGTTCATCATTTCCATTAAAGTTATGGTAAATTGGGTGTTTTAAATTATATCACTGGGATTATTTGCTTCCGTAAATGATACTATAAAAAAAAGAAGAATTCCAGAGTCTTTAATGTTACAGCTGTAAGCTCTGCGGAGTGGGGAAGTACAAGTGGTGTGAATGCTCGTTTATAACGAAGTAAATTTCTCCGTCATTTTTGGTCTACGCCGGGATTCGAACCCGAGGCCGCTTATTCCGGAACAAGTCGCTCTACCAACTGAGCTACGCAGACGTTTTATTCTGATTCCTATCTGCCTTTTATGTCGTGTGCGTTCTTCTGGCAGGTACGTCACATCTCCTGGTACGTTACATCATCTCCCCCTTATTATTATTATTTTTTTTTTTTTTGAAGTGCTGGAGAAGGGATTCTCTTATTTTTCCTATCTCGCGGTGTGAAAATAACATCACACCAATGCGAGATTTTGAACGGCCGGGTCATCCGGATAGTTCGGGCGCCATTATAACGAAGTAAATTTCTCCGTCATTTCTGGTCTACGCCGGGATTCGAACCCGAGGCCGCTTATTCCGGAACAAGTCACTCTACCAACTGAGCTACGCAGACGTTTTATTCTGATTCCTATCTGCCTTTTATGTCGTGTGCGTCCTTCTGGCAGGTACGTCACATCTCCTGGTACGTTACACGTTTATTACAAGCCACATTGGTATAAAGTGGACTAGCATGTTGGATGTGTTTTAATGTTTTTACTGCTAGAAAAACTGCTTGCAAAAAAAAAAAAAAAATTTACAAGTAAATATTTTTTTCGACTGTTTGACTGAAAATTTAAATCGTGGAGGCCCCAGATATAGGATGTGCACAGGGCCTCCACTGATCTAAGTCGGGCCCTGGATGGAAACGGGTCACGAATCAGCAAGTTAAAAGGCCGAAAATGTCTTGCAGGTCAAACGGGTGGGGTCAATGTGTTCCTGACCTGATTTCGACACAGTTTTATTTCCCTTTGTTTTTGAAAAGAAAAAGGAATATTTCAAAGGAAAATGCGTACTGTGGAATTTTGTGCTTGATGCTGGTGCCAGCGGAGTGCAGGATGATTTGTCTTACAAAAATGTTGCCGCCTCTTTCTTAAAGCAAAGAAGATTTCCACGGACAACGATATCATATCGTAAAACAATACTTCCTTTGCGTTTGCTTTTAGTGTGACTGTCCGGAGCGAGATACAGGCAAACGTCTGTAGCCTGCTTCTCTGCCGATTCACTATCGCACACACCGCGTGTCACATTGTAAAACTAAGAGTTACTTTTCGCATCACATCTTTTACATTGAGCATCCAAAGGTTTTCTTTTAACGTGTTAACATACAGTTCCATTGCATGTCGTGTGAGAATCAATGCCTCATTTATTAATATGGATGAATTAAATATTAAGGAGACTTTAAAAAGCGTTCGATGGCAACAAATACGTTCTTGTTGAAAACAAAAAGGGGAAGAGTGAATGCTGGAAGTTTGTTTCGTCTCATTAAAAAAACAGAATATGTTTCACAGTAACACCAATTTTCACAAGCTTGTGATTAATTGAACTAAATGTGAAAATTGGTTTCATCAGTCTCACTTCCTTCTGAGGGGCAATAACGAAATTAACATCCACATTTTAGAAAATTTCAACTCATCAGAAGCTGGTAAAATTTGGTGTTGCTGTAAACCATATTCTGGAGCTATCACGAAAACAGCAAAGGGTATCTTGATCGAAAGGTCATTTGACCGAAAATCACTTGATCGAAAGGTACATTTCACCGAAGGGTCACTTGACCGAAAAGTTAATTTCTCCGAAAGGTCACTTCACCTAAAAGTTAATTTCATCAAAAGGACATTTTATCGAAAAGTTAATTTCACCGAAGGATTACTTTACCTAAAAGTTAATTATATCGAAAGATCATTTCAACGAATAGTCAGTTTACCTAAAACTTAGAATTTTGATGTTAGAGATCTGTTGGAGTGTGGTGCGGGTTTTTGAAAAACTGACTACCTAAATATTATCGGATTGCAAAAAAATACACTTTTAATTTGTATGAAACACCTCCCCATGAGCAGGTTTTTCGAAATATAACATTAATTATACGGCCTAGTTTGGTGCCTTTTCGTAAAATTTTAATCCTCCGAGCTCATATTCATAAGGGTTACATAGCAAATCAAGTAAGTAACGTTCCACTTTTACTCAACCACATGACATTAATTTTTTGACCGTAAGCCTAGATACAGGCCATTTTAACAGATTTTAACCCTGCTCATATTCATAAGCATTACATAAAATAAAAAGTAACTTTTTATGTAAACCTTATTAACATGAACACGCACGGTTAAAATTTCCGAAAAAGGCCTAAGCCCTAAACTTGATTCTTTTTGCCTGAAAAAATGCGTAACATTATTAGCTTGACTTTTTATGTAAACCTTATGTACACAAGTTCGCACGTTAAAACTGGTTAAAAAGGTCTAAGCCAAGGCTTAGGGATCTAAAATTGATTCTTTTTGCCTGAAAAAATCTGCAACATTATTAATTTTACTTTTTATGTAAACCTTATCAACATGAGCACTGAACATGACTTTTATGTAAGCCTTATGAACATGATTAAAATTTGCTAAAAAGGCCTAAGCGAGGCCTATTGTCTTAAAAAAAGATTTGTCTTAAAACACAATTTTTGCGTTCTCTCTTCTCCTAATAAAAAGATTTGTCTTAAAACTGATCTTAGCGTTCTCCTTTCTCTGGAGAAATCAAAAGTGGGTGCCGCCCCGGTGGCGCAGTGGTCTAAGCGATGGCCTCTGATCATTCGTCCGAACGGGGTCCGGGTTCGAATCCCGGTGAGGCATGGATGTTGTGTTTGTCTTACGGCACTGGCTCTCTCCCTTCCCTGGAACCAGTGACCCTAAATTAGGGACGGGCGACTGCTTATAGCCCATTGAGTTGCTCACGGTGGTCGTTAAACCTCCAATCAAAAAAAAAAAAAAAAAAAAAAAAATCAAAAGTGCAATTTGAGTATAATCCCCTAACGTTTCTGTGGTCTGTCTGCCGAACTTGCACCATGCTTAAACAGACCCTGTAATGAAATCCAAAGTTTTCGAAAAACTGACCCTTCGATGAAAAGGAACTTTTAGATTAAGAAACCTTTCAGTGAAATGAACTTTTCGATCAAATGACCCTTCGGTGAAATGTACCTTTCGATCAAGTGACCATTCGGTGAAATGAACTTTTCGATCAAGTAATCTTTTGGTGAAATAATCTTTTCGGTGAAGTGATTTTCGGTCAAGTGACCCTTCGGTGAAGTAAACGTCGGGCAAATGAACCAGACCCAACAGAAAAACCTCAACTTAAACATACAAGCCACTTAATTCAAAAAGTTTGACAGTTGCACCATCACAATTAAATGGAATAGCCTTAACATTACTGCGGAGGGACTTTTTCACTCCCGCAGATATGTTTGAAAACATATGTAAAGCAGTTATGTTATGTGAGGGATGACAGTTTCAACACTTTCTGTAAGTCAGTGAGTAAATTATACGTTTCCTTAATGCATTTACGCCGATGAGCCCATTATGACCACCACCAGCCTAGGGTGCATGGAGACTGAACGGTGGCTCAGGTGAAGTTCACAGAGCAGTATATACAACTCGAGGACCGGCTTTCGGTTAGTAGAGTGTCCGGAGTCAAAAGGGGAAAAGCTGCCGATTTATCGGAAGTTTGATAAAAAAACAAAACAAATTGTGATTACACGCCACCTCGGAACTAAGATTGCTGAAACGGCGCGGCTTGTGGGTTGCTCACGTGCCGCTGTAGTGAGTACGTATCAAAAGTGGTGCACAGATGGCCAACCGACGACCCATCGTCCAGCCGTGTGTCTTCCGCATCTCATTCATGCCAGAGGAGAGCGAACACTGTCGCGCATTGTTCACAGCGACCGTAGGAGGGCCACAGTGCAACAAATCACCCGCAGCATACATCAGTGGTTATCCGGGCAATGTGTCGCAACACACAGTTCTTCCAAGCCTTCTGCGCATCTACCTGAGCAGCCGGGTCCCCATGCTCATTGCACATCATCGCCAATAACGCATGCAAACGCCCATCGAGATTGGACCGTCGATGATTGGAAGAAAGTGGTCTGGTCTGACGAATCAAGATTCCTGGTGTATCACAAAGACGGCCGAGCGTGAATACGCCGGTTACCAACGGAGGCTATGGCATCTGGATGCACTGTTAGGCGGAAACAGGCCGGCGGCGGCGGTGTTATGCTGTGGACGATGTTTTCTTGGGACACTTTAGACCCCGTTATCCCAATAGCACAATCCCTGACAGCTGTCGGGGTTCTGAACATCGTTGCGGACCGAATTCGCCCATTCATGGTAACTGATTTCCCTGCTGGTGATGGCCATTACCAGTAGGATAATTCGCCATGTCACACTGCCAGAATCGGCAAGGAGTGGTTCGAGGAACATGTTGGTGACTTTCTGCCAATGCGCTGGTCTCCAAATTCACCTGACATGTACCCAATCGAACATTTGTGGTTTGACTTGGAAAAGGGGGTTCGCGCTAAATTACCACGACCTCGAAATGTGCGGGAACTGGAGGACATGCTGTTGACATTTTGGTACCAGATACCCCAGGATACCTACGCCACCTCATCGAATCGATGCCTCGCCGAGTGGCCGCTGTTTTGAGAGCTAAAGGGAGTCCTACAGCTGATTAGGTAGGTGGTCATAATGTAATGATATATATCAGTGGTTCCCAATCTTTTTACCTATGGGTCCCCCTGACAAAAGATTCTATTTTGGTAAGTTTGAATGTTTTATTCAGCTTATTTTGTGTTTTTTTACACACTACTTCTTATTTTTTATCTGTAGGAAAGTATGCTGCACCCCCCTCCCCTGGGGTCGCGCCCAACAGTTTGAGAAACACTGATGTATATGATTTCTATATAACCTACGATACCCACTACGGAGCCGAGAAAGCCCAAGCCCAACTCAGCCCTAGGGCGGGGCTTTTTTTCACAAGTGGCTCGGGCAGGGCCAGGACTCTGCTGAAAGCTTTCGTGTTTTGCTCCTGGATTAAAAAAAATTTTCGTCTCAAAAAACGAAGACTGATTTGTTAAATAATCAGACACCGATGTTCGGTGAGGGAAACGAAAGATCTTATATGCCACCCTACGCATAATGATTAATCACAGATGAAACCGACAAGCTTGGCTGTAAGTGAGAGTGTAGAATGGGACGGTTAATTTCTTTAAAGGTTGAAATCAAATTCCATTACCTCTTCGCAGATTTTAGAGGCTAAAACAAATGGATTTTCTTTTCTTTTCCGAGAAAGCACGGACAAGAGAGAGTGGGCTTAAGCCCACTCTGAAATTTGTCTTGCCCACCCTGTTGCCCACCCAGTTCAAAATGGGCCATTTTTCAATATATTTAAATTTAAAATATAGTCTGCATTTTGCCATGAAATAAGTCTTTTGTTTTACATGTATTTCATGCAGCCCTATTATTTTCCAAAAAAAAAAAAAAAAAAAAAAAAAAGGTTATCAAAATAGCATCGCAGAGCCATGAAAATTCAATTGTTCTCCACTCCTCCAATTCCTTAGTTAAGCCTCTTTTTCATGTTTGTATGGGCAGGAGGCTAATGAGGAGGGTGGATAGGAATTTACTGAAGGGGTCACTACTAATTGCTCTGTTTATTTTCTTTACAAAATAGGGGATTCCAACACGAAAAGTGGAGTCTAAAGCTGCACTAGCATTTTTAGGACTGCCCAGGGACAGTTAAAGTGCAGAAAGTGGCTGGCGACTGCTTTGTATGAGAGGAGTGCAAAGCAAAGTCGCTGGCTGGAAGGAAGGAAGTTAAGGAGAGGGGAGGTATTGAGTTACGGGACACAACGTTAAAATTTGATTTATACAAAAAAACCCGCCATTTTCTTTTAAATAATTGTTCAAGTGCAGTACTATTTTCGTCAGCTGAATTTTTTTTTTTTTTGATTGGAGGTTAAACGACCACCGTGAGCAACTCAATGGGCTATAAGCAGTCGCCCGTCCCTAATTTAGGGTCACTGGTTCCAGGGAAGGGAGAGAGCCAGTGCCGTAAGACAAACACAACATCCATGCCTCACCGGGATTCGAACCCGGACCCTGTTCGGACGAATGATCAGAGGCCATCGCTTAGACCACTGCACCACCGGAGCGGCACCCAGCTGAAATGCAAAATTTTGAAAAGCAATTTAAGACAATGCATTCAGAGCAAACAGAAAATTGAAGGCCATATTCCACAAACACTTGTATCTTGCACCAGTGGCGTAATTAGTCAGATCTATGTATGTATGTGTGTCCAGGTGGAGGCGGTGGGGATTGCACGAGTTCCTTTGTAGCCGGTAGCGAAAAGCATGACATGTAGCGTAGTGGTCTAAGAGTTGTCTTATGACCATTCGTCCGAGAAGAGTCCGAATTCGAATTCTGGTGAGGCATAGATGTGATTGTCTTACGGTACAAGCTCTCACCGTTCCGTCTAACCAGTGACCTTAAATTAGGGACGGGAGACTGCTTATAGCCAGTTGAGTTGCTCACGGTGGTTGTTAAACCTTCAATCAAAAAAAAAAAAAAAAAAGCATTAAAAATTTGTTCTTTCAGTGTTTCTTAAGAAAAATGAGTTGCTATTAAGCTTGCCACATCAAAAATAATGCTCGTCCATCGTCGCCCATCCTGATTTCTAAGCCTATAGCGACGTCCCTGCGAGAAAGGTTTGCATAAACAGAATTTTCATCTTCACGAAACCAAAATCAATCGAGCTTTTTAGGGGTGTCACGACAATTCGTCGCGTGCGTCAATTCGTCGACTACGTCAATTCGTCGCCTGCGTCAATTCGTCGCGCGTCAATTCGTCGACTACAACAATTCGTCGCGCGTCAATTCGTCGCATGCGTCAATTCGTCGCGCGTCAATTCGTCGCGCGTCAATTCGTCGCGCGTCAATTCGTCGCGCGTCAATTCGTCGACAAATTCGTCGACTACGTCAATTCGTCGACTACGTCAATTCGTCGACTACGTCAATTCGTCGCGTTTACAGATTTTGGTTACATACAAAACGAATGCAGGAAAACGTACGATTTCGAACGTCTTGCTCCCTGATCAAATTTATAAAATTTGGACACGCAGACAGGATAGGAATATTACGTTTTTCTTTGGCACTAAAAATATTAGACGGTAAACGGTTTTGGAACGGGGCAGGGGCCCGGTTGGTCAGAGCCCCCCATATACAAAATTTTCGTAAAATCTACAGTTTTCAATTCAGAACCATCAAATCTGGTATACTATCTCGTGGTATTCTAACTTAGACTGTAGACGGTTTTGGGAAGCGGTTGCAGAGAGGAGGAGGGGGGTTACAGCCCCCCTACAGAATGCCGTAAGATATAGTTTTCAATTTAGAACTACCAAATTTGGTATATTATCTCATAGCGCTCTAACTTAGACGGTAGACGGTTTTTGGAACGGGTCAGGGGCCCGGTTGGTCAAACCCCCCCCATACACAAAATATTCGTAAGATCTACAGTTTTCAATTCAGAACCACCAAATCAGGTATCCTATCTCATAGTACTCTAACTTACACGGTTGTCGGTTTTTGGAACGGGTCAAGGCCCGGGGAGTCATAGCCCCCCCTCGCCCCATACATACAAAATTTTCGTAAAATCTAGTTTTCATTTCAGAACCATCAAATTTGGTATCATGAAACTCTAACTTAGACGCTAGACGGTTTTTGGAAGGAGTTGGAGCCCGCGGGGTCGGACCCCCCCCTCTCATAAAAAATGTCGTAAAATCTACAGTTTTCATCTTAGAACCACCAAATTTGGTATACTATCTTATGGTACTCTAACTTAGTCGGCAGACCGTTTTCGGAACGGGTCAAGGCCCGGGGGTCAGAGCCCCCACATACAAAATTTTCTTAAAAACTACAGTTTTCAATTCAGAACCACCTAATCTGGTATACTATCTCATGGTACTCTAACTTAGACGCTAGACGGTTTTTGGAAGGGGTTGGAGCCCGGGGGTCAGACCCCCCCCGAATAAAAACGTTTTCCTAAAATCTACAGTTTTCAATTTAGAACCACCAAATTTGGTATACTATCTCATGGTACTCTAACTTAGACGCTAGACGGTTTTTGAAAGGGGTTGGAGCCCGGGGGATCAGACCCCCCCCCGAAAAAAAAACTTTTTCGTAAAATCTACAGTTTTCAATTTAGAACCACCAAATTTGGTATACTATCTCATGGTACTCTAACTTAGACGCTAGACGGTTTTTAAAAGGGGTTGGAGCCCGCGGGGTCGAGCCCCCACTCATAAAAATTTCGTAAAATCTACAGTTTTCATCTTAGAACCACCAAATTTGGTATACTATCTTATGGTACTCTAACTTAGACTGCAGACCATTTTTTGGAACGGGTCAAGGCCCGGGGGGATCAGAGCCTCCCACATACAAAATTTTCTTAAAAACTACAGTTTTCAATTCAGAACCACCTAATCTGGTATACTATCTCATGGTACTCTAACTTAGACGCTAGACGGTTTTTGGAAGGGTTGGAGCCCGGGGGTCAGACCCCCCGAATAAAAACTTTTTCCTAAAATCTACAGTTTTCAATTTAGAACCACCAAATTTGGGATACTATCTCATGGTACTCTAACTTAGACGCTAGACGGTTTCTGAAAGGGGTTGGAGCCCGCGGGATAGGGCCCCCCCCCTCATAAAAATTTCGTAAAATCTACAGTTTTCATCTTAGAACCACCAAATTTGGTATACTATCTTATGGTACTCTAACTTAGACTGCAGACCGTTTTTGGAACGGGTCAAGGCCCGGGGGTCAGAGCCCCCCACATACAAAATTTTCGTAAAATCTAGTTTTCATTTCAGAATCATCAAATTTGGTATCATGAAACTCTAAATTAGACGCTAGACGGTTTTTGGAAGGGGTTGGAGCCCGGGAGTAAGAGCACCCCCTCCCATAAAATGCCGCGTAAAATCTACAGTTTTCAATTTAGAACCACCAAATTTGGCATACTCTCTCATGGTACTCTAACTTAGACGGTAGACGGTTTTTGGAACGGGTCGGGCACGGGGTCAGAGACCCCCGCACATAAATTTTTTTCGTAAAAACTAAAGTTTTCAATTTAGAGCTACCAAATTGGGTATACTATATAATGGTGTTCTAAATTAAACGGTAGACGGTTTTCAGAACGGATCGGGGCAAGGGTGGTTACCCCCATCCCTACACACAAACTTTCGTAAAATCTATAGTTTTCAATTTAGAACCACCAAATTTCGTATACTATCTCATGGTACTCTAACTTAGACGGTAGAAGGTTTTTGGAACGGATCAAGGCCCGGGGTAAGACCCCTCCCACATACAAAATTTTCTTAAAATTTTTATTTTTCAATTCAGAACCACCAAATTTTGTGTCATGAAACTCTAACTTAGCGGGAGACGGTTTTTGGAACGGGTCGGGGCTCGGGGTCGGAGCAACCCTACTCCCCTTCCCCGTACAAAATTTTAAATTTCCGTAAAACCTACAGTTTTCAATTTAGAACCACCAAATTTGGAATACTATCTCATTGTATTCTAACTTAGACTGTAGACGGTTTTGGAAAGGGTCGGAGCCCTGGGTTCAGAGGCTCCCCCCCCTCATACGAAATTTCGTAAAATCTAGTTTTCAATTTAGAACCACCAAACTCGGTATACTATATAATGGCACTCTAACTTAGACGGTAGACGGTTTTTGGAACGGGTCGGTGCCCGGGGGTTAGAATGCCCTCCCCGACAAAATTTTCGTAAAATCTACAGTTTTCAAGTTAGAACCACCAAATTTGGTATACTATCTCATGGTACTCTAACTTAGACGCTAGACGGTTTTTGGAATAAGTCAAGGCGCGAGGGGTAAGAGCCCCCACATACAAAATTTTCGTAAAATCTATAGTTTTCACATTAGAACCACCAAATTTGGTATCATGAAACTGTAACTTAGACGGGAGACGGTTTTTGGAACGGATCGGGGCCCGGGCGGTAAGAGCACCCCCTCCCCCCAAAGAATTTTTGTAAAATATACCGTTTTCAACTTAGTACCACCAAATTTGGTATACTATCTTATGGTACTCTGACTTAGACGGTAGAGGGTTTTTGGAACGGGTCGGGCACGGGGTAAGAGCCCCCCCCCCATATAAATTTTTCGTAAAAACTAGTTTTCAATTTAGAACGACCAAATTTGGTATATTATCTCATGGTTCTCTAACTTAGACGGTAGATGGTTTTTTGGAAAGGGTCGGAGCCCGGGGTTCAGAGCCCCCCCCCCCATATAGAATTTCTTGAAATCTATAGTTTTCAATTTAGAACCACCAAATTTGGTATACCATATCATGGTACTCTAACTTAGACCGTAGACGATTTTCGGAACGGGTTGGGGCCCGGGAGGTTAGATCGTTCCCCCCATACAAAATTTTCGTAAAATCTACAGTTTTCAATTTGGAACAACCAAATTTGGTATACTATCTCATGGTACTCTAACTTAGATGGTAGACGGTTTTGGGAACGGGTCAGGCACGGGGTCAGAGCCCTCCCCATAAAAATTTTTCGTAAAATCTACAGTTTTCAATTTAAAACCACCAAATTTGGTATACTATGTCATGGTACTCTAACTGAGAATGCAGGCGATTTTTTGGAAACGGTTGGAGACAGGGGTTCAGAGCCCTCCCCCCATGCCAATTTTTGTAAAACCTACAGTTTCGAATTTAGAACGACCAAATTTAGTACACTCCCTCATTGTATTGTAACTTAGACCGCAGACGGAAAGGGTCGGTGCCCGGTGTGAAGGGGGCCCATTCAAAATTTTCGTAAAAATTACAATTTTTACTCTTAAGAACTGCATCCCAATACAGCACTCCATTACCGCACCTACGGTCTAGGTTAGAGGCCGTAGATAACAATAAAGTGAAAAAATATCCGGTTCATGATGTATTAAAAACACAAATTAATAAACGTTAGCTTTCACCACCAACGGTTGCCTTATCAGGCAGAAATACAATGTACTGTAAATAATGTAAATTTTTTTTTGCTTCGTATAATTAAATTAACTAAATCAAAATATTTAAAATAAGTTTCCTGGAAATTTACGGAAATAGCTTTTTCATTCATTAACTTTCACCCGCTGAACTTGGTGATTTTAGAAATAGTAATATTTACCTGGGAAATACCGGGTGCCCCTGCTAGTAAGAACTAAAGATAATGTTACACTTTTAGTCAGGTACAAAACAATAATTAGAAAACCCTAGGACTGGGCCTGTTTAGCAATTTTCAGTGTGCCGTGCTAATTTTCATAATGTTTTCATAGAAGTCCAAGATTTTTGCAATGCGCTTTTCTGAGGTTGGAACTATTAAGCAGACCCTAGGCCTAGAGATTTTTGATAGTTTTCAGTCCTCCGAGCTGATATTTATGTAGTTTTCATAGAAAATAAAATGAATTCTGTTTAAATGTTACTCGAGCACAAAGCATTAATAGCTACGCCCGAGACCTAGGCATATGCATTTACAGTAATTTTTATAATGCTGTGATTATATGAGGTTTGCATGACAAATCAATTTAAGAGTGTTACGCTTATCAAAAATTATTTAAAGGCCTAGGCCTAGCAGCCAATAATTAGCATTTGGTGCCTAAGTGAAAGCGCAACATTATTAACTTGATTTGTTATGCAAACCTTATAAATACGACCACAGCGATTAAAAGTTACTAAAGAGTCCTTGTAAGTAATATTTTTTGACCGAGTGCAAGTACAATTTACGAAATGTCAACAGGTCAAAATATCTAAAGTAACAATGAAATTTGGAATATTTCTTTTTTCTTTCTTTTTATTTCAGTTTTGACACTTGTATTAAGTTTTAAAAACATATATTTCTCCTATCGTATACCTTCATTGTGCTTTCAACAGAATTTCTTACCATGTTTTGGGTATTTTGTTTCGTGTGGTTGCAGTTTTTTAATGTTTTGGGCATTTCATTTTGTGAAATCAATTTTACTAGAATATGCAGATTCTGTAGTTCAGTGGTTTGAGGAAAATTATGTTCTTGGAAAATTTTGTGGAAGCAGAAGAAACAATCCAAGCAGAAGCCCTCCGCTGTTCCCGCCAACAATTTGGTCAGTTAGTGAAAACAATTTATTTGGCTTTCCCAGAACACAAAACGAACTTGAAAGATTAGACAGACGCTGGAATACAATTCTGGGAGAGAAAAAACTGTGACTGTACGAAATAATCAGTGAAATTGCGAAAGAGCAGAGAACAACTATGGCTAAAATCGAAAGAGTGATAGCACAGATTCCAACAAATCCACCCAGAAGAGAAACGCTGGCAAGATAAAGAATTCGAACTTCTTTGGTGCACAGAGACAATGTTAACATGCTGGACATTTTAAGAGGAATTTCATATAATTCTACCCTTTACTAAAATGTGCTGGTACTTCTCACTAATTGAATTATACCTTTTACTAACTTGTATTTGAATTTTTCAAGAATGTAATTCCGCCGAAGATGCAAGAATGTAAAACCAACGCAAAATTAAAAAAGACAAAATTTTCAAAATAGCATGTCAAAAACATAAAATGTCAAAAAGTAATCCAAAATGTGAAACATATAAAAATTCAAAATGCAATCCAAAATGTGAAACAAATAAAAATTCAAAATGCAATCACAAGTCACAAGCATTACAAAAATGCGAAACGCTATGTAACAAGTACAACACAAAATTAAAACAAATGCCAAAAAAAAAATGCATACGCTTTGTAAAATGTACAAAATAAAATAAATGCCATATTCACAAGGATTTCATGACGAGTCATGTTAAAAATGAGCTTTTATTTGGACTTCAAATAATAATTACTAGCCTCTACACCTTTTTAAGTCTTTAATAAGTGCAACATCATTAACCTGACTTGTCATCAAACATTATCAATATGACCATAGCATACATCACTTAAAAGACTTGTTAATGGATGAATTGAGGAATCACCAAGTTCAGCGGGTGAAAGTTAATGGCTGTTTATAGTTTTGTACTCAGTAAATGCGCAACACAGTAAACTTGACTTTCTCTGAAAATTTTATGTATATGAGCACGGTTGATTGAAAACTGATAAAAAGGCTTAAGGCCTGTTTATTAATTTTTGTGCCTCAGTCAAAACGCAGTACCATAACCTTGGCATGTTATCGAAACCTTATGAATACGTCGGACTAAAAATTCCTAAAAAAAGTTTACGCCTAAGGTCTTGTAACTAAAGTTTTGTGACATTATCTTGATTTTCTATATAAACCAAACTACGTGCTGAAATGGCCCAACTATATATACGTATACTTCAACCATATACCGAAGCGCTGACAAGGTGAAAACAAAAGTGCAATTTTGTACGGTCTCCTAACATTTTATGGCCAGCCTACATGTAAGTGGACACCTTGATATCAAAAACATACTTTTTGTACGGTCCACAACAAATAGCAATGGACACGTCGCAATCTTTGGGGGGGGGGGGTGTTAACGACCACCGTGATCAATTCAGTGGACTATAAGCAGTCGGACATTCCCAATTTTGGGCCACTGGTTCCTGGGAAGGGGGACAGCCAGTGCCAGAAGTCAAGCACAACGTCCATGATTCACCGGGATTTGAACCAGGATCCTTCTCGACAAGTGGTCAGAAGCCAGCGCCTAGATCACTCCGCCGCCGTAGCGGCACACGTTGAAATGTATTTTTCATACGGCCCCTAACGCTCTTATGGACATACTAGATTGAACTGGACGCAAATAAATCATTAATATAATTTGTACTAGCAGGGATACCAGTTATTTGCCAGGTAAATATTACTATTTGTGGAATCACCAAGTTCAGCGGGTGAAAGTTAATGAATGAAAAAGATATTCCTGCAATTTTCCAGTAAACTTATTTTAAATTTTTTGATTTAGTTAATTTAATTTTGCGAAACAAAAAAGAAAGAAAAAGGAATGGGAATACTTACCTTCTAGGAGACATCTATAGAACTGCCGTACATCTGGCGTGTGCTTCTGTGAATCCCGCGACACAGAAATGCAATGTACCTATGTGATGTCGCATGCATACGACTTCACATTGGCATTGATCATCAAAGGAATGGGAATACTTACCTTCTAGGAGACATCTATAGAACTGCCGTACATCTGGCGTGTGCTTCTGTGAATCCCGCGACACAGAAATGCAATGTACCTGTGTGATGTCGCATGCATACGACTTCACATTGGCATTGATCATCTTTTTCTTACCGTTTTGAATTTTGAATATCTGGAACTCTCTGTTTACATTACATTATATTTCTTTCTGATAAGCCGTTCGTTGGTAGTGAAAGCTAAACTATATAGATTTGTGTTTTTAATACACCATTAAACGCATATTTTTGCACTTTATTGTTATCTACAGTCCCTAACTTAGACCGTAGGTTAGTTAGTTGGTTGGTTGGTTGATGGTTTATGGTGCAAGGCCCTCAAAGGGCCAAAGAGCGCCTTAGAACGTAAATAGGGTATTCTTAAGAGTAAAAAACGGAACTTTTTACGAAAATTTTGCATGGGGCTACCTTGACCCGGGCCCCGACCCCTTCCAAAAATCGTCTACCGTCTAAGTTAGATAACCATAAGTAGTATACCAAATCTGGTTGTCCTAAATTGAAAACTGTAGATTTTACGAAATTTTTATGAGGGAGGGGGAGGGGCTCTCACCCCGGGGTTCCAGCCCCTTCCAAAAACCGTCTAGCGTCTAAGTTAGAGTATCATGAGATAGTATGCCAAATTTGGTGGTTCTAAATTGAAAACTGTAGATTTTACGAAAAACTGTTTATTCGGGGGGGGGTCTGACCCCGGGCTCCAACCCCTTCCAAAAACCGTCTAGCGTCTAAGTTAGAGTACCATGAGATAGTATACCAGATTAGGTGGTTCTGAATTGAAAACTGTAGTTTTTAAGAAAATTTTGTATGTGGGGGGGGCTCTCAACCCCCGGGTCTTGACCCGTTCCAAAAACGGTCTGCTGTCTAAGTTAGAGTACCATATGATAGTATACCAAATTTGGTGGTTCTAAGATGAAAACTGTCGATTTTACGAAATTTTTAATGGGGGGGGCTCCGACCCCGCGGGCTCCAACCCCTTCCAAAAACAGTCTAGCGTCTAAGTTAGAGCACCATGAGATAGTATACCAAACTTGGTGGTTCTAAATTGAAAACTGTAGATTTTGCGAATTTTTATGAGGGGGGCCCTTACCCCCGGGCTGCAACCCCTTCAAAAAATCGTCGAGCGTCTAAGTTAGAGTACCATGCGATAGTATGCCAGATTTGGTGGTTCTGAATTGAAAACTGCAGTTTTTAAGAAAATTTTGTATGTGGGGGCTCTGACCCCCGGGCCTTGATCCGTTCCAAAAACGGTCTACTGTCTAAGTTAGAGTACCATGAGATAGTATACCAAAGTTGGTGGTTCTAAATTGAAAACTGTAGATTTTACGAAAAAGTTATTTTCGGGGGGGGTCTGACCCCCGGGCTCCAACCCCTTTCAAAAATCGTCTAGCGTCTAAGTTAGAGTACCATGAGATAGTATACCAAATTTGGTGGTTCTAAATTGAAAACTGTAGACGAGCAGCCGTTGTTCGTCGACAACTTATCTCTCTATGCGAATACTCTTGGATGTCGACGGTTGTGCCCGTGTCACAAATGATGACCATCACTCGCCTCTCAACTTCCGTCATCTGGTCTTCACATCACTGGGTTAAACCTGCCACGCTTTATCTGCCAGCCTCTTTGGGTGGCATCCAGCTTCCTGATCCAGCTTTCCTTTATAAAACTCATCGCATTATTCATTTCATTCGCCTTGCCACTTCAACTGTTCCGTCCCTTACCACTACCTTGAATGTTCTAGCTTCTTTCCGTGACCCATCTTTCACCTTCCTACTGTTTCTGAAGATGGATGCATACTCTCTTCTCCCGTCCCACCTCCCTCCTGTCCTGCGAGAGGGCCTTTCTCTCTTTCGTTCGCTTCCTCTTCTCCGTTCATTTCCTTCTTCAACTCTTGATCTCCTAGATGAACCTCTCTTCTTCTCTTCTCTTATTCACCCTCCTAACCTCCCTTACTTTTACTTTCCTCATTGGATCCGCTCTGGTGTGATAACTGTCCGTTCTCTCGTAACTTCTGATCTAACCTGGAGACCTCTTTCTTCCCTGTTTCTATCTCCAACCATTACTCTTGCTAACGAATATCTTCTTCTTCGCACAGCGCTTTGGAGCCTCTTTCCACTCCTCGCTTCACCTGATGGTCTCTTCTCGGTCCCCTCTGCTCCTCTTTCCCTACCGTTCTTTCTCCTCATTCGTAGCTCCCCGGTTCTAGTTACTTCTCTCTCCTCCTCTTCTCTTTATTGGCTTCTTCTTTCCCCTCCCGCACTTCCACTTTCTGTTCATTCTGCTCCTCCTTCTCTTCTCCCCGCCATCTGGACAGCATCTACCTCCCCCCTTTCCTCCCCTCTTGAACTCAATGTCCATTGGCAATTTCTTCACCTTCGTCTCCCCGCCCCATCAGTACTGTTTCGCATGACCCTTCTCACCTCTCCGCAGTGCTCCTTTTGCCCTGAAGTCAGCGACGTCCAACATCAATACCTATTCTGCCCCGTTCTCCTGCCAGTCCTAAACACAGCATTTCGTCTTGCTGATCGAATTTGTGCTCGATCGTTACCATTTCTTGCATATGCTTGGCTACTCCAAACAAAGCATCCACCTACTCACTTGCCTCCTGTGTGCCGTTATATTTTTCTTCTTGTGAAGTTCACTGTCTATGCTTTCCATCTTCAACAACGCTTCCCCGCTCTTATTCCACCTCCTCAGGAGGCAAGTGCTATCATTCGGAGACGCTTCCTAGCACGGTTAACCACTCGCCTCCAAATGGAGCACTCTCGTGCTGCCTCAACAAACACCGATAGCGTTTTTCAATCCACTTGGGCCCAATCGGCTGGGTGGTTCCATATCCACAATTTGCAGTTACATCTCAACCTATAAGTGGGATTTTGTTGTCGCCCACGTTCACTGTAACAAATCATGTTTTTACGTATTAATTTTGGTGCTTCTCTATTTGTGATTTTTCTGTTTTAATGTGCCATTGAAGATAGCTCAATATGTTTCCCATGTTCTCTTCGATAATGTTGGGTTTTATGTTGTTGTATATAATTCTTCCTTCTGCACAGTTTACTGCCCACGCAATGTCCCCTTCATTATGTTGAATATTTTTTTAAAATATTAGTCACTGTGTGTATAATTTAATGCAACAAGATGCCCTTCTGAGTACATTTAGCGTTATTTCCCCTTGTCACTGAATACTTCTGTACATATGTTGTAAATTTTGAATGTAGCATCACTGTTGCATTTCTGTGAATTAGTACCTAATGTTTAATCTTTAGTATGGTAGTAATGCTTAATTGGAATTTGTGCATAGTATAGAATCATGTCTTGCCCTGTCTACAATACTGTAGGTAAACATTTTCGTTTGTATCGCTCGTGCTTTATTGTCTGCCTCTCCTTCGCCCTACGTGGCGAAATATTTTTTATGATTTTAACAATATTTTGTTTTACGTTCACTGGAACTTTCCAGCTGATGTATATACCGCTGTATTTATTGGCAGAATTCCATTGTCATGTACATAGAAATGTTATTTTACTGAAGAATAAAGGCAATTTTGAAATGTAGATTTTAGAAAAAGTTTTTATTCGGATGGGTCTGACCCCCAGGCTCCAACCCCTTCCAAAAACCTTCTAGCGTCTAAGTTAGAGTACCATGAGATAGTATACCAGATTAGGTTGTTCTGAATTAAAAACTGTAGTTTTTAAGAAAATTTTGTATGTGGGGGGGCTCTGACCCCGGGCCTTGACCCGTTCCGAAAACGGTCTGCCGACTAAGTTAGAGTACCATAAGATAGTATACCAAATTTGGTGGTTCTAAGATGAAAACTGTAGATTTTACGAAATTTTTTATGAGAGGGGGGGGGTCCGACCCCGCGGGCTCCAACCCCTTCCAAAAACCGTCTAGCGTCTAAGTTAGTTTCATGATATCAAATTTGATGGTTCTGAAATGAAAACTAGATTTTACGAAAACTTTGTATGTATGGGGGGAGGGAGGCTCTGACTCCCCGGGCCTTGACCCGTTCCAAAAACAGACAACCGTCTAAGTTAGAGTACTATGAGATAGGATACCTGATTTGGTGGTTCTGAATTGAAAACTACCAAAATTGAAAACTATATCTTACAGCAATTCTGTAGGGGGGCTGTAACCCCCCCCCTCCTCTCTGCAACCGCTTCCCAAAACCGTCTACAGTCTAAGTTAGAATACCACGAGATAGTATACCAGATTTGGTGGTTCTGAATTGAAAACTGTAGATTTTACGAAAATTTTGTATATGGGGGGCTCTGACCAACCGGGCCCTGCCCCGTTCCAAAAACCGTTTACCGTCTAATATTTTTAGTGCCAAAGAAAAACGTAATATTCCTATCCTGTCTGCGTGGCCAAACTTTATAAATTTGATGAGGGAGCAAGACGTTCGAAATCGTACGTTTTCCTGAATTCGTTTTGTATGTAACCAAAATCTGTAAACGCGACGGATTGACGTAGTCGACGAATTGACGTAGTCGACGAATTTGTCCGCGACGAATTGACGCAGTCGACGAATTGACGCGCGACGAATTAATGCGCGACGAATTGACGCAGTCGACGAATTGACGCGCGACGAATTGACGTAGGCGACGAATTGACGCGCGACGAATCGTCGCTGTCGACGAATTGACGCAGTCGACGAATTGACGCACGCGACGAATTGACGTAGAACCCTTTTTAGGTGGTTCGTTGCTACAATAGGTATGAGAAAGTTCGAAGAATTTGTTTACGTATTTGGGGATTCAGAGCTACCTGGTATATACTTACGTGAAGAAGAGAAGAAACCTTTCTAAGAAATTGTGTAGTCAGTTGTAAATCTCATTTGTGGGAGGAATTTCTACCAGAAATAGCACATCTTTCCATAGTATATTCCTCTATAGCTCAATTCAGTGGAGCACTTTTGCTTGCATAGCAGAGTGGGTCAATCACGGACCACATGAAAAACAAGAGCAAAATGTATTTATTTATTACGAATACCGATTATTTCAGAGAGGTTTTGAATCATAAAACATAACTTTCTGAAGAAAAAACCATGCAGTTAATATGATATCTCTGTTACAAAAAAAAAAAAAACGAAGTGGTACCTTGATGTGCCTACTTTTTTTAAAACAACATTTTTTAATAGTTCTTAAAATTTGGAATTATGAATTTATTGCAGTATAGCTCGTAGCTAGCAGATTTCAGATTCAAAGTCCGTGTATTCAAGGTGATATTTGTTTTCCAATTTTAAAAATGTTTTCTCTTATTATTATTATTTTTTTTACAATTTTAGAATTTTCTTAGCGGAAAACATCTCGCAACCGTTTATATAGAAGACACTTTGCGATAAGTGGCAGCAAGCGCTTGATAAAAGCCTGAAACGTGTCCGGGCAGGTCGGGATGTAAACTGGAAGTTCTGAGCCAGGCGGGGCTCAGGTCGAGCTTTCTAAATTAAGGCCCGTGCAGATCTATAGCAGTCACGTGACCGTGTCTACATACACTGAGATAGCAGTTTAGTAGGTGTACCTGCTTTCGTCACGTAAGTGGTTCACTCCAAGACGGAAGAGCACGCTACAAAGCTGGCAGATCATCCCTGATAGCGTTCAACTAAATGTTAGAATGGGCAAATGTTAGAGATTTTATACAGGGTTTTAGGATTTTGCGGCTGACTAATACACTAGCTGCTCACATTTTACTTTGAGGTTTGAGATTTATCGAGGGCGGTGTGGTTGTTTCTCCCCTCTCTTGCCTCCAAAAAATGCTTAAGGGCATTTTTTGGAGGCAAGAGAGGGGAGCCGAGAAGACAGTGGTCTCTGGTCTAGGAGAGCGAGCGGTCACGAAAAGTACGACGAGGTAATTGCCCCAGGGTAGGTTTTAGATGGACCGGCAGGTCAGGGGATTTCACGACAGCGCGAGAGATGAAGGAAGGCAGGACTTAAGAAAAAGGAATTGGAGTTTTAAGCGGGAGAGTTAGGAAATATAGCACAGCTAACGGACAACCTTTGCAGGCAATTAAATGAAGAAAAGAATAAAAGTTTCTTAGACATATTTACGAATCGCAAGAATTATTTGCATACAATTATTATCATTTGGTTATTACGTGTTAATTACTATCATCATCAACCACTACGGAGTTATTAGCAATTACAAGTTAACAACTAGAACAAAGATGAGAATGAACTTGTTAGCACAAACGAGATATCTGATCGACTTTGTACGTGGCGTGATAGTTGACGCCAGGTGTGCTTTGCTTTTCACTCCCAACCGTAGCAAGGGTTCACCGTGAGTACTTCGGCACTTAAAAAACTTCCAGAAATCGGTGATCCTGTGGATGAAATAACTGATGAATGAGAAGGGTCAAAGGAGATTGGAGGCATGGTCATCGGTTGCTGTTCTTCATTCTTGACATGGTCTGATACTTGTTGTGTTCGATGATTTCTCTTGGCTGACCAGTGTTGAATTCTGCTGTGATTTGCTGGGTTGTGACACGTCTCTTCGCCTGCACAATTCTTCCAAGTGTCCTTTGAATCTTCTGATCCACCAGCTGTTTTCATCTGCAGGTTCATAGATATTAGTGACAGGGTAGTGTGTATTCCACGCCAGTCGGTGATGTGTTTTGTACGTGAAGGGTCAACAGATAAATCGTGTCTTTCACGCAGTTGGCAATAGCTTCTGCATACAGTATGTAGCACGAAGGCTTGTCCCTTTTGTTAACTCGTTTGGTTAACTTCCATCGTCTTGCGTGTTTGAAGATAATAAAATTGCTATAAGTAATATTTTTTATGTAATTCTTTTAAATCTCTTAAAAAGCACTTTATTCTTTTCATTGCTTAATCGCAGAAAGGTTGTCCTCGGCTTAGTAATTCTCCATGCCTGTTCCTCCGAAACTAAGATTTCCTTCCCTAAATCCTTCTTCTGTCGTTTTTTCGTTTCCCTTTTGCACCTGCGGAGAAAACCTCCATTCTCCCGGTCAGCTTAAGACCTGCCTCCTACCATCTAATGCCTTTCCTGCCTCCTCCTTGTGACTGCTCGCTTTCAATTCCCCGAGTCGACTCCTCTAACTCCCCCTTTGTCCCCACGCAAACTCACCCATTTACTCCCACAAAAATCCATGGGGTGCCGCCCCGGTGGCGCAGTGGTCTAAGCGATGGCCTCTGATCATTCGTCCGAACGGTGTCCGGGTTCAAATCCCGTGAGGAATGGATGTTGTGTTTGTCTTACGGCACTGGTTCTCTCCCTTCCCTGGAACCAGTGACCCTAAATTAGAGACGGGCGACTGCTTATAGCCCATTGAGTTGCTCACGGTGGTCGTTAAACCTCCAATCAAAAAAAAAAAAAAACCCATGGGGAAAAACGCCAGAGTCGGTTTAACAAAGTTTCAAGATAGAAATTAAGAGGGCTTGCGCTTTCAGTCGGCAGCTTTGAAATTAAAAAGGCAAAATATCAAATGAGCACGACAATAATAATGCGTCTATACAAAACACAAAGGCTCAGACCCTAACATGCAACAAATTGGCGTCTCTAAATAAACCGTGCTTCCGATGGTGACACAGCAAAATATTTTCCCACGAATCGTGGAAACTAAGGAAATGGAGCACGAAAGCGAAATAAAAGTTGCGAAATGAGATTTAATATATTTGCCTAAAATTCTAGTATTAAATCTCCGTAACACTTTTCTCTGAAGTGGGTCGGGTGGATGTGAGCTTTCTATTTCCTCTGAAGATCTGTGGTATACTCTGCAAGAGGGATTTGTTTCCTCGATAATAAAGTCCGATCTTAAATGCTTTTCTTGAAGCTAAAATGTAATTTTTAAGTTGTGCAATTCAAGTCACCTTTCGTGATATTAAATAGATTCAAATATATCCCTACAACAGTGAAACGCGTTATCTATGAAGTCAAAACCTGCAGAGACGGATTTGTTTATCGCGCATCGGTAGGTATTCCGTCAAAATAACTTCTCAAAAGAGCACTGCGTCTTTTTAAGTGTCGCGACACTTGATAGGAAAGGAATACTAATTGGTTTAATTGAAAACTGTCATTCTTAGCCAGGATCCTAACTATTACAATAGGTACACAGTCAATGGACAAAACACTAGACATACCTTCCTAATTGGCCCTTCTCTAGCGCGAATAACAACCTGTACGCGCACAGGCATCGACTCCACCTGATGCAGGAGGGCTTTCGGAGGTAATGCCGGCCATGCCTGTTGCAGCATTGTCCACAACTCCACCCGAGACGTCGGTCCAGGATCCATGTATCTGATGTTCAGTTCCACGGCATCCCAGAAAGCATCCACAGGGTTTAAATGCAGGAACGTTGGGGGCCACTGAGTGGTTCCAAACTCAAATGAGTGATCCTCGAACCATGCCAGAATGGTTGCGGCCCGGTGAGACTGCGCGTATAACAGACCATCGGCCGCAAGATGCGCGAAGGCCATCAAAGCGTGTAGGAGATCAGCCAGCACATGCTGTTAGCGAGATGCGATTAAGGACCTCTCCAGACACATTGAGGGGCTTGATGTGTTCTGTGAGGGGGCTCCCAAAATCATCACATAGCCACCATCGCCTTGAACGGAGCCGACCTTCTACGACGGAGCTATGACCTCATGCTGTCGACGCCACACCCACACCCTCCCGTCATCTCGGCACAGCTGGATACTGGACTCATCTGACCACACAACGTGGCGTCACTCTGCAGATGTCCAGTTTTCATGTTCACGGCGCGAGGCAAGGCATAATTTCCGATGATTACACTGTTATTAAAAAAATCTACTTAAAAAGGAGAACCTCAACCTTCTCGTTTTTTTTAAAGTACAATCGTATCGTAAACGAGTACATGACATGCTCAAATATAAGTAGTCATACATACTTACAAATAACTGCGTCAATAAATATAAATATAATCTCGTATTACTTCATTTTAGATATTAGAGATTTCAAGAGAAATTGTTTAATAGATGTGTAAAGTGACACACATAAATAATTAATACAACAAAGTCACTGATTGCAAGTAATTTAATTATGCATAAAGTACCTTTGTGTACGTTTTTACATTAACTATATTTGTGTCAAGCTCATAAATAAATTATTGTTGCTTCATCGCTATATTTGTCATAAAATTGTGCGGTCCATTTGCCCAGCATGTGACAACGAGTATATCTGTTATTGCAGATGTGCCATCGAATAATATACTTCGAGTGTATTCTATGAATAAATGAGTATGTATGGAGTACACGTATTCCAAATTTGAAATCGAGCCGCGGATGTCTCAGTGGTTAGCGATTCGGACTACTGATGGAGGGACCCCAGGTTCAAACCTAGCCTAATAGGCTTGAACCTCCGGGCTCTCCGTGGTGGTGCGAATTTTTAAAAATCGTTGAATATCCGCCGTGCATCGGACGAGCACGTTAAATGACGGCCCCCGGGTAGGAATCTCCCGATTACATTATAAAGGTGTTCATTCCTAAGCCCCTCCCACCCCAAATTCTCCCGGCCGCTTGTGCGGTGGCGCCATCTAGTGTGCTCTCTCTCTCTCTCTCTCTCTCTCTCTCTCTCTCTCTCTCTCTCTCTCTCTCTCTCTCTCTCTCTCTCTCTCTCACTTACAAACTATCCTGTCAGAATCGCTAGAGTTGTCTAAATTCCTTCAGTTTCTGTGCCCTGCCAGAAAGGGCACAGATACTGAATAAAATTAGAGCACGTATATTTAAAATATATGGATTTTTTGAATACATATATTTGAAATATATGTACTCAAAAATGAGTACGTCTCTTTTTCAAAAATGAAACTCGGAGCTGTTATAATCCCAGAATGTACTCAGAACCGAGTACATTTTGCTAATTTCAAAGTACCAATTTTTAACAGTGTAGAAGTCAACAATGGCACACGGGTAGCCCGTAGAATGCAGATTGCACTGATACTTCCGTCGTTGGTATACTGGCGGTAAACCCTTTGTTACGGTTGTCCTCGGGAACCCTTATGGTTGTTACCACTTGGGCGATAGAACCCAGCAAAAACACAAGTGTTGGGAAAGTGATGGCCACTAGCTGGCAGTGATGGGTCACTTCTGGCTGAAATCTGCCGCTCACGGTACGGTAGCGATTCGTTGGTGGCAGCAGCGCCACAAGTTGGCAGCCGTTGATGGCCCTGCAGCATCGCCGTGAATTACGGGCCTTCAAGCAAGTTCCACCAGTGGCCCGTAGCTGGCAACCGAAGCAACCCCAACACGAGTTGGATGCAACGGAACAGCGCATGCGCAGGAAAAACACGTACACAGTGTTTCGTGGTACCAGTTAATTGAAGACGACATCCATCGCCGCCGCCCCGGTGGCGCAGTGGTCTAAGCGATGGCTTCTGATCATTCGCCCGAAAGGGGTCCGGGTTCGAATCCCGGTAAGGCATGTATGTTGTGTTTGTCTTACGGCACTGGCTCTCTCCCTTTCCTGGAACCAGTGACCCTAAATTACGGACGGGCGACTGCTTATAGACCATTGAGTTGCTCACGGTGGTCGTTAAACCTCCAATCAAACTAACAAACAAACAAAGACATCCATCGCCGTCTTGTTATTTTAGTGGATGTTAAAGGAGGGGAAAAGCCCTATATATATAGACGAATTAATTTCCTAATGAAATCTGGCGTCGGCGAAGATTACCGTCAGAGGAAAATTATATATCTAATTAGTGAACTGTAAGAAATAGTCAATTACTCTCGTGTATTTATAGAAACTCATTCGGTAGCAAAATTCCTGCACTAACACACACGAAGAATCGAGAATGTGAACAGCCATGAAACACACCCACTCTATTCTCATGAATAACAAGAAATTCCGGGTGACAAGCAGAAGTCACGGAAAGACATTGAAAAGTCGTTATTTTGAAAAAAGAAAAAAAAAAAAAAAAGAGGATTATGCGCGTACAAAATGAGTATTTTCATTACAAAATGACGAAGTATTTTTTTTTAAAGCAATGATATATGAATATAATGTACTCCAGAACAAATGTAGCTACGGACCGTGAAAACAAAAAAAATAAAGAAATGTGCGTTAAAAATATAACAGAATGTGACATGAACTGGTAAATATATTAAACAATCGCCTTTCAAGACTACAAAGCCAGCACGAAACTTTGGAAAACGTCTTTAAATTAGGGACACTCGTTGAGAGTGAGTAAAGTTCCCTTAAGGTAAATAAAAAAAAATGTTATGCTGAAAAAATAAATTTATGAATTGTATGAGACTGACATTTATGAATTGTATGAGACTGACATTTATGAAAACTAACTCGCAATACTGTAAAATTAAAAAGAGAACTTCGTTTCAGATCGCGCAGGAAAGAGGCTCACCTTCAAGCGAGCGAACGCACGTGGCAAACTACAGTGGTATAGTGGCTAGAGCGTCCGCTTCGCAATCAAGATGTCGTTGTTTTGAAGCAAGCCGGATCCACTAGGCGTTTTTCCGTACTTGCTGAGGAAATTTCCCAGCTCCGTGACTTCGTGCATTTCGTTGGGAAACAAAGAAAAATTGTGGATGCCTTATTATTATTTTTTTTTTGGTCGTTGTTGTTGGTTTTTTAACTACTGCTGTGAAAGTGGTGGGCAAGATTCGGCAAGCCACCAGTTACGTCAGGTGATTGCCGGCTGCCACTGCCGTGAAACTAGCGGACCACATTAGGCTAGCCATCATTTATGGCTCGTGCTTGCAGGGCCTCTTGTGGCAGCCACTGCTATTAATGGATAACTGATGGCCCACGTGGTGGCCGCTGGGACATTTTATTGACGTTTGGGCAGCGGCAACATAGTGCTGGGCACTGCTGGCTGCCAGTGCCTGGCCCAGCAAGACTGTTTTTGCTCGGAATGACCCATTTACTTTGCTTCGACAATGCGTCCACGAGCAACGCCGCTCAGATCACCACGTTTACCCATGTTCGTCGATTGCAATACTTTGTTGAATTGTCTTTCTGTCCGCCTATTTTCCCCTGCGTTTGGCTTATGCATGTTCTACCGTGACGGCGGATTTCCAAGTCAACTGTCCATCGTCCCTACCTCTTATGTTTTGTCTACTGAATGCATAATAAATATGATTTGTATAATGCGTAAATGTTCTTCAATGTGTATCAAAGAAAGTGCAATTTCGAAAGCCATTTTCCTCTTTTTTTTTTTTTTAGTGGTTAACAATGTGCTTGGGTAAAATCAGATGTTTGTTGATTAAGATAGGTGAAGTACCTACAGCCTCTCGCTGTGCCTATAGTAATTACCGCAATCACATAGAAAATGTTCATGCTTAGCGAGATTGCGGCTTACAAGTACGTATTTTTTTTCAATAGTTCGTCAATATTTGTTTGGTGTTGAGACGCCTATATATATATATATTTTTTTTAACTGAAATAATTTGAAACCGTTTAGAATTTATTTGACTTATACAATGCAGAGCAACTGACGACACCCATAAGCTAAAGTATAATCGAAATTAAAATGAAAAAAAAAAAAAGAAAAGGTACTATCTCGTCAAATTTATTGCTGTTATTTCCCATTTATTCTCAAAAATGTTTTGCAGTTTTCAAGTAGAAACAGCAGATGAATTATTATCAGGTTTAGAGAAAGTTTTTGTATTCATAAAACGTATAGACTTTTGCATGGAATGATTTTGTTTTCTTCCTTTTTTTTTAATGTATTCTCATTCTCTTGCTTCACGGCTCGGCACGTGCCTGGAAAAAGACAGAGCTTATTTATCAACCAAACCTTTTATCCTTTGTTTGTCTCACACCCGAGTTAATCTGTTTACCGTAAGGTCTAAAAAAGAGGTCCAGTTTGTATCAATGAGCCCCTGCGTGTTTTAACTTTTCGGACTTTGCCGAGTTTCTTTGCTAGAACCGCAGACGAAGTATATTCCGATGAAAGAGGGGAAAGGAAGGGGGCAAATGTGACTAGGCTGTTTAGGGTGGGTATTTATTTGGGGTTCCACGGGTGGATACAAAGGCTGGCAGCATTGCATGCGGGGGTGAAACTGAATGAGCCCGAGTTTTCCGGACCGGCGGGCGTTAATGGAAGCTCACGGTGTGGTGACATTTGCCCAATTTCATGCACCCCAGGACTCCAAAGGACCCCTAGTGATGTCGGTGACAGAACCCCTCAGTAACTTCTGCCCTGCGGGACCAGTGTCAGGTCTGTTCTATGGGACTGTGCGGAGGCAGATAGCAGATTCAGCGTCGCATGCCAAAAAATATTGGCTGCACCCGACTGAGAGGAAAAGAGCTGGGTGCAACCTAGAACGTTGCTGAACAAACGCTAAGCATTACCCTGTCATTTATTCCCCTGAACATGTAATTTATGAACTTTGTTTCTTTTTTCTTTGCTAAAATGGTCGTGATAAATTCGAACTAAGAATTAAACGTTGCAACGGTTATTGAATGCTAATAGAAGAGAAGTTGACATTTTACTTTCTCTCTCTCTCTCCCGTATTTTTTCTTTTCACATGTACTGGAAATCTAATAACATTAATTTGACAAGGCAGTGTCGTTTGAATTTAAGAATACGTTTAAGAGTTATTCACTCAGCGCAGAATGGCAATTTCGTTTTTGTTTTGTTTTAATATGTTCCGAGTCATGTTACTTGGAAAAAAACAGAAAAACGTGAAAATGTGTTTAGAACGAAGTCATTTATAACTTGAATTACTTGTCTAAATTCATTAAAAATGCAATTGGGAGCTAGTGAAATTGTTATTGTGTGTTTTCCAAGTCAACTTAAAAGTGTGTTATTGACGAAAAGTGAAATAGCTACCTCCGCAACGAAAAGTAATCCCTAACATTCAGGGTTAAGAGCAGCAGAGTTATTGCATAGAATCATCATTTTTGTTTGCTCAGCACTTTTTCTGGTAAAATTGCAATTTTAAACATTTTTTTTAATGCTCAGCTTTTTTATAAATAGATTTGACATGAGAAATTACTCAATAAAGATCTATGCACTTTCAGTCGCTGACTGTTCACTTGTGAAGTGTGGCTTTGAGGGAGAGAGTACGATGTGGAAAAGACAGAAAGCTTTTCCCAAAATTCCCAACACAGGGTGTTAAATTTACAATAGAGGATGAGGAGGGAGGGAGGGGGAGTGCGGTAATAATACTTAACAGCAAAGCTAGAGCAGAAATGGGTTTGTAATGCGGAATGATATCGTTCTTGCGTTCGCCCGGAGATCCTGTGAGCCGGCTACTCTATCTTACTCAGTAGTTCACTCCTAGATTGACTTGGAATATTGATATTTTTATATGCGCGCACACATAGCGCCGTGGATTGCTGGCACCGTAGCGTAAGGCGAAGTATTTCGACACCGCTGGGATCGAACCCCAAATCTCTCGATATATAGGCATTCTGCTGTTTATATCGAGAGATCTGGGGTTCGATCCCAGCGGTGTCGAAATACAATTTTTTGGTTGCTGTGTGTTAATTAAAGAAAAACGTGGAAAGAGCGACGACTTGGAAGATTTTCACTATTTATATGCATATTTGAGTCGTGCTCAGTGGCAACAGCATCATTTTTTAAAATAGCATATAGTCCCAGCAAAAACAGTTTTGCTAGGCCGACACTGGGCCACTGCTGGCAGTCAGCACTTCCAGCAATGGCCCAGCACTTTGTTGCCGCTGCCGAATCGTCAATAAAATGACTGGGTGGCCAACAGAAGGGCCAGGAGTTCAGGCCAGCAGCTGGCCAACAGTTGCCACCCCCATCAGTAGTCATATGACACAACATGGCCATCAGTTATCCATCACAGGCAGTAGCTGCAGCATGTTGCCCTTCAGCGGCCCTGCAAGCACGTGCCATAAATGATGGCGAGCCTAATGTGGTCCGCTAGTTTCCCGGCAGTGGCAGCCGGCAATCACGTGACGTAACTGATGGCTTGCCGAATCTTGTCCGCCAATTCCCCAGTAGTAGCCATAAAAAAAAAAAATAATAACCGCAGTTTCCCAAATCTGCAACTACTTTTTTTTTCCTCCTTACGAAACTTCCGAATTATAGCACTGCGGTGGGAAATTTTCTTAACAGGTCCGGAAAAACGCCCGTTTGGATCTACTTGGAAATGAACGAAGGACTGTCTGCGTGTGAAGGACTGTCTGTATTCAACACATGGATGAGTACATTATATCCAAATGGGGTGGTTTTTTTTTTTTTTTTTAATAATTGATAAATTTTGTACGGGTATAATTCTTTTTTTTTTTTTTTTTTTTTTCAGCATAACGCTTTTTTAATGTTTTTTCACGACTTTTGTTTCAAGCAGTTTAGTGAATGTTATAGCGAAACATTGCACAGAAATTATTTCTTGTTTTTCATGGGAATGGAGTGGGTGTATTTTATGGCTGTGATCTAGTATTTCATGGCTTAATCTGATATCTTCGTCGACGTGATATTTCATTAGGAAATTAATTCGCATCTCTACCTATATGCTTTATTTTTTTCTTTACATCCTCTAAAACAACACGATGGCTATAGCATCGTGTTCAACTAACTCGTACCACGCGAGACACAGCACGTGTTGCTTCTGCGCATGCGCTGTTCCGTTGCTTCCACCTGATGTTGGGGTTTCATTGGTTGCCAGCTACGGGCCGTTAGTGGCATTTACTTGGTGGCCCGAAATTCCCGGCGATGCTGCAGGGCCATCAATGGCTACCAGCTGATGACGCTGCCACCAACGGACCGCTACCGGGCTGTGAGCGGCAGATTTCAGCCAGCAAATGACCCATCACAGCCAGCTGGTGGCCAGCAGTTTCCCAACACTTGTGTTTTTGCTGGGACGTATATTAACACTTTTAAATAAGAAAAAAGTGCAGCACTTTATAATAAAGAAAAGAGAGAAACTACACTGGCGGAAAGTGAAAAAAGAACACCAAGAAGGAGACGTCTGGTAGCAACGAAATTTATACAGCATAATAACGGAATACAGAGGATAACGTGATCAAAACATTACGGCAAAATACAGCTGTATTTGCTGCTAAACTGAAAAATAACATTTCCATGTAACATGGTTAGTACGAGGTTGAACCGCCATGAACTGCGTCACACTGTGTAATTCTGGCATGGAGTCTGTCGTACAGATGTTCGATGTAAGTTTGGGGTATTGAGTTCCAAGCATCCTCAACCTAGACGCGTAAATCGGGGATGTTCGTGGCTAGCCGTGGAGACCGGATAAGTCGTTGACCCATAAAATCATACACGTGCTCAATGGTGGACAAATCCGGTGAACGTGCAGGCCATGGAAGTTGTCTCAACCCTGAAGTGCATGTTGCGTTGCACGTGCCGTGTGTGGGCGTGCGTAATCTTGCTGGAAAACACCACGATTAACCGACATTACAAATGGCACAACAACGGGCTGAATGATGTTGTTGATGTAGGTGGTGCTGTTTAACGTACCCGGTACAAACACTAGTTGTGTACGGGAGTGATAGCTGATCGCTCCCCACACCAGGAGACCAGGTGTAGGCCCTGTGTGTCGCTGGCGGATGCAAGAAGGGCGGAGACGCTCCCCTGTGCGTCTCCGAACACACATCCGGCCATCGGAGGCTCCCAAGCAGAATCTGCTTTCATCGCTGAACACGACAGATCACCATTGCGTTCTCCAGTGCAGACGTCGGCGACACCACTGCAGCCGTTCCTGACGGTGGGCTGGAGTCAGAGGTACACATGCCAGAGGCACACGTGCACGTAGTCCTGCATCCAGTAGACGGTTGCGGATTGTTCGCACAGTCAGCTCAGGTGCAATGGCAGCTCGGATTTGCGTCGCAGTGGATGTTCTGCTTGACAACGCCGCTCTTCTTATGCGTCGATCGGTCAGCTCATCAGTTCGTCTGTGACTCCCGTTTCCACGTCTTCTCGTGTGGGAATGTTCCTCGGACCATCTACGCCACCATCGTACCACCACCGATACTTCCCGTCCAATTCGCTCCGCAATGCGACGATAAGACCACCCGGCCTCGCGGAGTCCGACTAGACGACCTCGCTCAAAGTCTGAGAACTGCTGAAATCGCACACGTCTTCCATGTCCAGGCGTTACAGCTTCTTGAGGGTCTTTGCACGTGTCCGTACGCCGACGACTGATTACATTCACTTCGCCGTACTCCTTAAATACGACCGACGATAATTTGCATATTATGCCGTGCTATGGCGTAAGCGCTCACCGGTTGGTTCCGAAATTAACATCATACCTACGTAAACTTGACCCCATTAGCATATGTAAATTTCATGATCGTCCGCCAATTCCTTCTTGGTGCTCTTTTTTCACTTTCCGGCAGTGTGTATAATTTAACACTGACAAGGTAAATTTTAATGTTTTCTGTCGCAGTGTTCTAACCGCTGGCTTCTGACAACTGATCCGATATGGGTCCTCGTTCGAATCCCGGTAAGGCATTTATATTGGGTTTGCCTTACAGCACTGGCTCTCTCCCTTCCCTGGAACCAGTGGCCTACATTAGGGATGGACGACTGCTTATAGCCAGAGCAGTTGCTCACGGAAGGGGGAGGGGGGTCTTTAAACCCAAAAAGAAACAAAAAGAAATACGTTTGACATCTGAAGATCGTATGGTGAATGATTAAATTGCATACTTTAAGTCGTTAGAATGCGACTCATAAAGACTAATAGCATTAGGTGATTTCAAATCAAAGAAATTTTTGTTTAAACAACTAAATTAGCCATATGAGTTTTCTTGCAGGTTCAAGTTAGTTCTGGGGTTCGAACTCGTACCCACCTCTGTCGCATGGGTAGAGGTTAGTGTCCCTAAATTACGGACAGGGGACTGCTTATAGCCCTCGGTGGTCACTAAACACCAAAACAAAACATAGAATAGTTAGTCGGGGCGCAATAATCGGCGATTTTATCCTGGACACTGAAATGCCTAGTTAAGCTTATGCTCATTGCAACCGAAAATCGATGTCATCTTACTTGAATTATAAACGTTTCGATATAAAATCTCTGGATAGTCTTAGAAAATCACAGGCTGAATTTTATTTTTTAAAAATGTTAATCAACATCAAAAGAATATTTCTGTTTCCTTATTCGTTTCCTGATGAGAAATTACAATTGTGTTTTAAAATATACGTCGAATCTCCTAGTTTATCTTTTTTCCCCTCCCCTTTTCTGTCCTGATAATGAAAGAGACGTACCCCTCCCATGTTTGATCTCTTCACGCCTGTCCCCCTAATAATTTGGTGAAGTCGGCGCCCCTGACGTAATGTCAGCCGACATTTTGGGGTGTTCGAAGACGCTATCGAAGGCGGCATCAGTATTGGACTTGTAAAAATGTGTTTCACAGCTAGTCGTTCTATTGTATTGAAAGTCGTTTTTAGAAAACTTTATGTTCCTAAATCGTTTTATTATCATTCGTTGCAATCATGGCCATTGTCATCAGCAAGCGATTCCAAACAGCTTAATCAGTTCATTGTCTCAGAGATAGAAATACTCTTCCCATTTAGCGCGTTGTAGGAAGCTCAAGAGACAGAAGGTGTCACGTCTAAGAAAGGACGAACTCAGGAGTTAAAGAGAGAGAAAGAGAAGTCTAGAGGGGACAGTATAGTAGCGGTAGAAGAGGCTTTGAGAAAGGAGACGATTTTCGGACAAGGAGATGAAAGGAGACTGGGTGAAAGATGGTTTCAGGACTGAGAAGCGAAGATAAATTGATGAGTTAGAAGAAAAATTAGCTAGAACGTGTAGATGACAAATAGAAAGCAAAGCAATCATAATTAATTCAGCAATCAATATAACTTCAGGACATACTCAATACGGAAATTAAATAGCAATAAAGAGCCTATTTCATATCTCAAATGATCTTGATACATTTCATGAAGTGCAATTCTTTCGTGACATCCTTAAAGAGTTGCAACAAGACATAAACAACCGAACCCCGTAAAACTGTATTCATTTATACAAACGACCCCGGATAACACTCCTCCCTGCGACCACCAGGTGAGCTCAATGCTCCTTCATTAGCAATTTCCTTTGCCTTCCTGTTACTCGTGAACCATTTTTCGTTCCAAAGCCTTCTCAAATAGGAGATGAATTTCGAGAACTTCAAACAAAGCTTTAACATTATTTCCAGAGCAAAGAAATAATATAAACTGAACTCCATGGACAGAGAGTGATGGCCAGTAATGGTGTTAAAACAGAGCAGGAAGTGGCCAACTCTCAATTCCTCATTCACGGCTACTGAAAATTAGGAAAGGGACACACACACACAATATCTCCCCCAAACCACTAGCAGAAAAGCGAAATAATTTCAAGTAAGAGGTATGACGTGCCTGTCCCGCAGGATGCACACGACATAAAGGCAGATGGCAGCGAGAACGAACGTCTGCGCAGCTCAGTTGGTAGAGCGACTTGTTCCGGAATAAGTGACTCGGGTTCGATCCCCGGCGTGGACCAAAAATGACGGAGAAATTTACATCGTTATATTGGCGCCCGAACTTCCTGGATGACCCGGCCGTTAAAGATCTCGCAATGGTGTAATGTTCTTTCCACACCGCGAGACAAGATAATTAAGAGAATCCCTTCTCCAGCACTTCGAAAAATAAATGTGTGACGTTGCATTCCACACACCAGATTGACTGGGAGTTCTCAACTGCACGTTCTACAGCGGATGGCTGCCTGCAACGATACATGGTCATGGCTGACCCGTGGGCCATGCCCCTGGCCCTCTTTCGGGGGGGGGAGATGTGACGTGCCTGCCCCGCAGGACGCACACGACATAAAGGCAGATAGCAGCAAGAACGAACGTCAGTTGGTAGAGCGACTTGCTCCGGAATAAGTGGACTCGGGTTCGATCCTCGGCGTGGGGCAAAAATGACGGAGAAATTTACTTCGTTATAGAGGCGATTTTGAAAATGATTATTGTAGCGGACCTAGATATTGCTAGTTCGCCGTACTGATTCACTCTGCCAGAACGCCACCGTACTCGATAAGTATTTCATTACCAATCACCTTAATCAACCAAGATTTTTTAGCAACCATAATTCTCCACATATAAATGCACGTATGGGTAAATACACAGCAACTTTATTACAGAATCACCGGCCTGATAGTAATACATCACCATATGCAAAACAGCAGCTCTTTAGCCAAGGCGTACGGGACCGTTTGACTTAGCGCTGCTTCTGCGCTGACGTTAGTTAAAACTTAGATGCAAGTACAGCTGGGAATATGCAAATTACAGCTTGCATTAATATATGCAGGAAAAGGAGTCACAATATTGTAACAAGAGTCCTACAGTTATTGATATTAACTTTCACTGAAATTATTGAGCCTAAGCTTTGAGTGCAAAATTTGGAATGAATTCGATTATTCGGCAAGTTGATTTCAAAATGTACCTTGAATTACATCAGAGTGTAATTTTAAATTCAAATGGGCATTGGTTCAACAGTTTCAAAGTTTTGGATATTGAATATCTCTTGTTGATTGCATACCAAAGTGAAACATGTTTGGGAAAGTTACTACATAACTGGTGAAGAATTATTTGCCATTAAATTAATAGTACTGCATTCGTGAGAGAGACAGTGGCTCGTGTGTAAGCGTCTCCACTTCAAAATGGTATTTTAATTTATTTAATGCACTTCGGAGGTGAAGTTGTTTATTGTCTAACGTTCCGTGACGTGTCCCTGTGGTCACTGCTTCCTCGCTTCCTCCGAAAGAGCATCGTAAGAGATTTTCAATCAAATCAATTCCACTCGATCCTCTGCCGGAGTAACAGATGTGGCAGAGTGGTCAGTAGCGACCATTATTGCGATTGCGGGAAGGTGACACAATCGAAAGGGATTAAAGAGAGTCTGCAAAGGAGCCATTTTGCCGATTGCCCCTTCTTTACAAGGGGCCGTAGGAGGTAATTGACTGTAAACAGCAGACGACACCCCCGTCTGCTGGCTCATAAAACTGTCCCAACTCGAAGACTAACTCAACCAACCGATGCTCTGGGCTCTTCTGTGCGTGAGTGTGTGTGTGTGTGTGTGTGCCCCTGGTCAGGACCCCTTCCATTTTCCTAAATTAGTCCCACAGACATCCCTTGTTCCCAGACACATAAACACCTCGGACCCTTCTCTCTTCTTTCGCTATCACCATCAATTTTCCCATCCCTACTGCAAAACACTAATGGAAACGGGACATTATCTTCCGTTTGTTGGACGTTGTGAAAAAGAAATTAAAAAAAAGATGCTAATTTATTTAAACGACTTCCATTTCATCAGACTTTCATGGATATTATAATAAAAAGTAGTCCATAGATTTTGAAAAGTTTCCTTCCGCAACAAACTTTTTTATTTTTTTGATTGTTCACTTTGAAATGCGTAAGCTCTTTTTTTACGCTTTCCTAATGTAGGTTGAAGAAGCGTATATGCTCCAGCTTTTGTCCGTCTATCCCAGGGGTGCACAACCCGCGGCCCTCAAAGTCAGTTTATGCAGCCCGCGGATAAATATTTTATACTATTGAAAACGTGAATATATATATTGTGAATGATGAGATTTTTTCCCATTATTGTAGGCCCTAGTTGAAATAAGAAAATTATAAAAATGTTTCGTTAACTAGCAAATTTTCCAACAATGAAAAGTTTTGTTGAAAGTTCTGAATTCCATGTAAATGTGGCTAAATATGCATCTCTTGTAGTGGACCTTCACAATGAGTTTAAAAGACGATTTGAAGATATAAGAAAATTTGAGGTTTTGTTTGATATGTTTTCTCTACCATTCACTACTGACGTTGCGTCAGTGCCACTAGATTTCCAGATGGAATTAATTGATCTTCAGTGTAACAATGAGTTAAAAACAAAATACTCTGAAGTTTCTCTCCTAGAATTTTACAAAAATTACTTACCGAAAGAAATGAAATTGCTCAAAGATCATGCTTTAAAAACGGCAACGTTGTTTGGAAGTACCTACTTATGCGAGCAATCGTTTTCTTTGATGAAACAAATAAAGTCAAAGTGTCGTTCCCGTTTAAGTGATACACTATTGGAGGGAAACTTGCGCATTACCATCTCTAACATTGAACCTGATATTGACAGACTATTGAAAAATAAACAATGCCAAGCATCTCATTAGGAGCATTAGGCTACTACTTGATTTGATGGTCAGTTTGACGATATACTGATTTCAATTTTTTATATACTTTGATGTTAAGAATTCTGTTTTTTGTAAAAATAAAAATTTTACAACCTTGTGATAATATTATTTTATTTTATATACCCCTAAACCTTTTCCAATTAGGAGTAAGTTGATTGTAAATCAGTAATTTGATAACTTAATAACGCAATTTGCCAAAAAACTTCAAAAATGGATTTAAACCATTTAGAGGACACAAAAATGGTATTGAAACACATTTTTTGTCTGCTGGTAAAATAGGTTATTCGGATAATAGTAAAATTAGCTTTAGCGGTAGGGTTTAGCAAGTGCCTATGTGAAAAGGTAACTTGCGGCCCGCCACTTATTATGTAAAAATAAACTTGGCCCCCACTTATAAAAAGGTTGTGCACCCCTGGTCTATCCGCACGATAACTCGCGTAAAAATGGTTCGATTTCGATGAAATTTTAGCATGTGGTAGCGGACCTCCTTGGGACGAACCCTATTGTAAATGGGCGAAATGGGGTTGAAGGTCAGGACATAGGAGTGGGATTTATTCCATTGCCCTTATGCGTCATAACTTATGTAAAAATGCTTCAATTGCGATAAAACTTCATCGTGTTGTTCCGGAGATATACTGAACCGGTTCTGTTCAATATCATGGGTCAAAGGTCAGGGCACAGGAGCGAGATTTATTGCACAGCCATTATCCTCATATCTTGAGTAAAAATGCTTCTATTGCGACAAAACTTTAGTATGTTGTTCCGGAAGTACATTGAACCAATTATGCTTAATGTCATCGAAATTGGGTCAAAGGTCAGGGCACAGGAGCAAGATTTATTCCACAGCTATTAGCCTCATAACTTGAGTAATGATTTTTGGTATGTTGGAAAGCGTATCATAATCAATGTATTTCATGATTTTCCTAACTTGTCTTCTTTTAAGTATCATTTTGGGGACATTTTTTTTTTCATCCCTTAAAGGTCCTCCTGTCTTATCAGTATGTTTTGAAGATGCCTTATGTTTCTAAAAATGTGTTTCAAAATTAAAGAAAAAAGTGTATTACTTGCCTTTTTGGTTATCGGTGCAGGTTTGTCCAATCAATTGTAATACTCCACATATTTTTCCAATCACTGGTAACTGGACAGAATATATCGAAATTCACCTTCAAACTTAAAATAATGCATATAATCGCTATTGCTAATTTTCCTCCAGACTGAGATTCGCGAAAATGCAGAAATATTTGTTATGCTTCTTATTTGCAATTTGATCATCATGCAGACAGTTAGTTACAAGTGACTCTACAAACATGTTGAAATTCTCATTGCCCTACTTAAAATGACGTATACACTCAGTGACCACTTTATTATGACCACCCCCTCAGTACTGCGTTGGGCCACCTTTCCCCTTTAATGCTGCGTCGATTCTTCGTGGCATGAACTCCACGAGATGTTGATAGGTGATTTGTGGAATCTGAGACCATGCTTGATGAATAGCACTTTCCAGGAGTGTGAGATTGCAGGGTTGTGGATCCAGCTGTCTGATGGCTCGTTCAACTTCATCCCACAAATTCTCAATGGGGTTGAGATCTGGAGATTGTGGGGGCCACAAAAGCAAAGTAAACTCACCGGCATGTTCCTGAAACCAATCCTGTACAATACGAGCACTATGGCAGGGCACATTATCTTGTTGAAAGTAGCCATCGCCATTGGGATAAACCATCCACATGACAGGATGCACTTGGCCCGCAACGATGTTTAGATATGACGTTCCAGTCAGACGTTGATCAACACGAATTAAAGGGCCCAAAGCATGCTAGGAAAATACTCCCCAAACCATAACGTTGCCTCCACCAGCTTGAAGGGTTGTAGCAATGCATTTGGGGTCCATGTTTTCCTGCTGTGAAATGTTCCAGAGTAGCTGTTGTTAAAGTGTCTTTATAAACACTTTAACAACAGCTACTCTGGAACATTTCACGAATGCGGCGGTTTCGGTGATACTCGCTCCATGGCTCCGAGCTCCTGCAATCATCCCACGTTGAAAGTCCGTAAAATCGCATTTTTTACCCATCTCGTCACCCAAAAATCACTGCTACTACTGTCGCAAGCACTAAGCTTTCCCTTTTTATACTAGCATCGCCCTCTGGCGGCAACAGCGTGCATCCATAGCTCATTTGCTTAAAACTACCAGGTGTTCATGATAAAGTGGCCACTCAGTGTATAATTGCTATTACTAACTTTTCTCCTGGAGAACTGAGATTTGAGAAAATGCTGAAATGTTTGTTAGCAAACCACCCCCTTTCACTTCTATCCGAATTGGTTTTGTACTTCACGTGTTTAAAGCAGTTAATTTCGCCCCGGTGGCGCAATGGTCTAGGCGCTGGCTTTTGGCCATTCATCCGTGAAGGGTCCGGGTTCGAATCCCGTGAGGCATGGATGTTATGTTCGTCTTACGGCACCGATTCTCTCCCTTTCCCTGGATCCATAGGCCTTCAATTAGGGACTGCTTAAATTAGGACTGCTTATAGTCCACTCAGTTGCTCGCCGTAATCGTTAAACCTCTAATCAAAAAAGAAAAAAAAAAAAAAAGCAGGTAATTTTAGAACTACTTGTAATTCTCATTCAACTTTTCAAACTAATTTAATTACTGATGTTTTTGGCTTATGGTTTCTGTAAAAAAGCTTGAGAATGCTATATATACACAGCTATTTATAAATAGCACTCTCAAGCTTTTAAAGAAATGTATATTTAAATGTATATGTAATACGTTTCTTTAAAAGCTTGAGAGTGCTGAGCAGTTTAATTATTTATCCATTTGGTTGCATATTTATTTACAACTAGATGAAAGCCCGTCAATAATGACGGGGGAAAATAAAAGTTATGATACAGAAATTATTGACATTTATTTATTGAGTTTTTGAGTTCCAAGTCAATAGATGGCGACGTTGGCTCACAGCTTCATGAAAATTTCCCGGGCAGTCCGTTATGGAATTCGATACGACGGGGTGTCTGTTTGTTATGTGTTTTGTAAAACCTTTAGTCCTTATTTCGTCAACACTTCTTTGTACACAACATTTTTCGTATACACATGACTGTGAACCCTGTATCAATTTTCCCCGTTCTTTTCCGTGAACTATTCTTATCTTGACGTCGTCAGGTCGTCGTACTCTTGACGTTGCCGCAGGTAGCTATGGGGGTAGTGAACCAAAATTCCTGATGTAAAATTTTCGTATCTCTAAAGAGGTTGGCCGTGTGACGTAATGCATCTCTGACGTCATGTGAGAATGATTTGAATTAGATGACGTCACACCAGCAGTTGTGTTCTTTGTTGCTATGACAACAAAACAAAGTGATATACGCGTGGACTGTGCGCGTGTAGGTGAGGACATCACTTACACGAAAAGCTAAGCGTGACGTCACAGACATTTGTTTCTCGGTTGTTGCTATGACGACTTAAAAAGTGGCGAGGAGGAGGAGGAGGAGGGTTCTAGCAAATTATATATTAGGATTAGAAAAAAAAATATGTCAATATCCTAATCTCAGTACCTTGTGTTACTGGGTGAGTTATGATTTAAATTTAACATATTTCTTGGGCCGCTGGTCATAACATTTAGGGTTGACTACTTTGGACTTAAGGTTCTTAGGTTCGCGTAGCCGAAAGCTCTCTGTTGGTCGAAAATCAGGTTCAGATATTTCTCTAGAGAATTTAAGGAAAGGAATGTCTGACAGCAGGTCTTAAACAGCCTTTAGAAGTAGGAAGCTAGGGGATTTGGGCTAGAGTGCCAGGCAGGAAAGTCACACGGAAGCGAGGTAGAGAAAGGGGAGGAAGACGCACTTATTTATAACCAGGGGGGCCAGTATCTGGGGTCCGACGGCTTAACGTGCTCATCCGACGCACGGCGGATGTTTAATGGTTGAAGCGTTCATACCTGCCTGGGATCGATCCGTAAAATTTTCGGTAGCAATCACGAACGTTGGCCCCTAGGCTATCCGCGACCTCAAAGTCAGGTTAAGACAAGATGGCAGCATAAATACTCCTCGTTATAAAAACGTCTACGGCCTTTCAGCGGCGTAATGAAAGTGTCTGACGTCCGAGGGCAAGATATATACTACTGCTTGTGCAAATTGCAGCACCAAGAAAGAATCGCGCTATTTAAATGAATATTTATAGCAGAGATTCCTCATGTTACAGGAGATAACTGATTACATTTGTAGAGCTTCAAAACTCAGTATAATGTGAAACCACATCGAGCAATAATAACAGCTATACACGGCGTGACATTGAATGGAAGAAGGTTTTTGTATCGTCCTGCGGAATAGCCTGCCAAACTGCTTCTATGCGAGAATAGAGTTTGTTTGCGGTAATTGGGGAAGGCGCTCGACGAGCTAGTCGCTTAGCTGTCCCAGATATGCTCGATCGGAGACATATCCGGCGAACGTGCAGGCTAAAGAAGAAACGGTATCTAACATGCCTGGAACACGTCCTGGACATTCCGAGCCATATATGGCCGAGCATTGCCCTAGCATACTCGACCGGTAATCGGGAGATGCGGAGTTCGATTCCTGCTCCAGGACGATGAAATTTTCAAGTTTTCTGAGAAGTGTTACATGGATGACCACTAAGTGATACAGACAAATCCAGTTTACTTTGCTTGAATATTCTGTGAAATTTCCATGTATTATGAAGAATATTTCTTCCTTCATTGATATATCTGTAGTACTGATGACCTCCGATCCACATCCGTTCGAATGGGAATTGGGTCAAAGCGCTATGAGGAAGCAGGGTACGCTTCGACTAGCGAAAACCTGAGGACTTTTAGATTCCTATGTCTCAGTGGCTTGGAACATCACTGTTCTGGGTGGTGTAATGGTTAGCATACTCGACCGGTAATCGTGAGAGGCGGGGTTCGATTCCCGCTCCAAGACGATGGAATTTTCAAGTTTTCTGAGAAGTGTTACATGGATAACCAGTAAGTGGTACAAGCAAATTCACTTTGTTTTGCTTGAATATTCTGAGCATTGCCCCGCTGGAATATAGCGCCAGGACAACTCTGAAGGAAGGGTATCACCTCTGCCTCTAAAACATCCCTAACGTATTGCTGACTGTTGAGAGTTCCCTCAATTTGTGTCAGGCGAGATCGCGAATCGAACGCAATGTCGCCCCGAACCATGACGCATGGCGTTGGGCCGGTATGACGCTGCAAGGTGCCGTTTATCAGAGTGTCTTCGAATATGTATGCAACCATCATGGTGCATCAAGTTGAATCGGGACTCGTGAGAAAACACGACCTGTTGCTAATCAGCGAGCCAGTGCCCGTGTTCCAGGCTGAGGCGCCTGTGATTGAGGGTCAAATTAATGCGAAGCAATGAGCTGCTAGTGACCAGTCTCCTGTTAAGCAGACGACGTCGATCTGTTCTGGAGGACAAAGCCTGGCCTTGGCAGTGCTCGACTGCTGCGCGAACACCGTGGATGTCACTGTGCGATCGTTCACTGTCATGCGGTAGAGGTGTCTTTCATCTCCTGCAGTCGTACAATCTTGCGATCCTTTTCTCGCATTTCTGTCGGAGCCTCATCTGTCCACTGACGCTACACTCGCATCACTGTACTGGTATTTTGCCCTGGACGAGTGGTGTTTTCACGGTAGAAAAATCCAGCTTCTCTCATCCCAACAATCCCTCCTCACTCAAAGTCCGTTAGGTGTTCATAATGCGAACTTCTTCGGCCGACGAGGCATAGTGAGACACAAGAAACACCCTTTCGACTCAATGTTGACTCTTCACTGAATGCAACATCTCGTTTGAGCTAGCCGTTTATATCCGAGACCCGACAGTTGAGAGGGAGCTGCTCCAAATCCTCATGCGCATTTTCACTGACATTTTAATCGTTCGCATGTTGGGACACGTTATTGAGCGAAGCTCTCTTTACGAGACTCGAGACAATTAGTTGTTCGGGCATAGGTACGAGATGACACATCCGATCACCGTGATTTTTTGCATGCGATTGGACATCGTCCATGGTCAGGTTTTGACGCCTTCCGATTCCCTCCATTCCGTGTCATTGAGGAATAATCGCTCAAAAACTTACATTTTTAGTGGTTTTTCCGAATTTTGAGAAGGGGTCGTTTGTTACCTATCTCCTCCAAAGGTCTTCAGCCGATCACGGTAACACTTACTGCAGAGAAAGGGAAGGACATGGTGTGTGACATGGGGTTGGTATCGTGGTGATTGGTCGTGTCGTATAAAAATAATGACCATTAAAAACTAACCAATTTTGATAATAATTGAAAAAATCCGCTCTCTATACGAGACTCGGGACAATTCGTTGTTCGGGCACAGCTACGACATGAGATATCCGATCACCGTGATTTTTCGCATGCGATTGGACACCGTCCATGATCAGGTTTTGACGCCTTCAGATTCTCGAAATTCCGTGTCATTGAGGAAATTCAATTAAAACTAAATGGTCTTTTACTTGAACCGTTTCACGAAAGTTGGCTCACTAACATTAATTTAAAAAAAGATCGTTTGAATTGAAAAATGGAGAAATAGAAAGACTGCGTCTGTTATCTCTACACTTGCTTAATCTATAATAATAAAAGGAAGTTTGTGCATATGTGACTGTGTCTGTCTTTTGCGAAACAAAATGAAAAACGTGGTTCCTGATCTGAGTGTGTCTTTCCGTTTTGTTTACATGTAACCTGATCACAACCAACATAAAGGCGTGAAGGAAAGTAGTTCATGATGAATTTTAAGCATTTCTTTTTTAGAATGTTTCGTGGTTTTGTTCTGAAAGTCATAAATTTTGCGCGTTCGTTTTTTAGAATTTGTTATAATAGACGCCTTAATGAGCTTAGATTGTGCAATAACTTCGCTCAAAATTTGCGAACTGTACCTGTGTTATCGGTTATCGTTGGCGGCTTGTCCTAGTACATATCGTGTAAGTTTCAAGCTAATACCAGCTGTCCTTTATGGGTTTGCAATTTTCGCAAATAGTAGTGTATATTTTTGGTGCCACTTGGGAAGCAACACAGAAGATTGAGAAAATGGTTTCCGGAAGTTACTTGAATATCGGTAAGCTCTAACCCGGAAAAACTCTTTTCTGTTTCTATAATGAATATATACTCAGAGTTTATTAAAAGCAAATTCAATTACATAGCATAATACACTTAAAACATTAACTTTTTCCTAGATTAGACAGTGGGAAAAGAGTATATGTTTTGAATCAATACCTGACTGAATAAAAGAGCATTAAAACCGCATAGCATCACGGGAAGGGGTAAATTAAAAACGAAAATAGAAAAATTAATGGTAACTCCGTTGACCAGGCATCTTTAGGCGCTGACGTTGTGACAATTGGTCCCAAATGGGCCTAGGTTCGAATCCCAAGACTAATATATGTGGTGCATTTGCCTGATACGGCGGGCTCTTTCCTTTCCTTGGAATCGGTGGCACCAAAATAGGAAAGAACGACTGCCTAGACCTAAAGTTTTGCATGGTGATAATTAAACTCCGCAAAATCTGCTTCAATTAAATATTTTACCCAGTCCTAGGTCGGGCAACATCCCCTATATATGAATATTTATTTAAAGCTTAAAAGCAGCCGTCCTAGGACAGACTGCAGACTAGTTTCGTAATAATTATTCACAGACATCAGCCAACGGTCGTATTTTCATATGCTGTAATAACTGGAATATCCATCAACGGCTTGCCTCGTTTTTCGGTTTCCAAGGTCACCCTTATGGTAATAATATTATGCGACAGGAAAGGACGAGAAAAGTTTTGTTTTGTTTTAAATGCGTTAGATCCAAAATAAATCCTTTCGTGAAAACAAAAACATCCTGAGAAATATACGTTTGAGTCGCTTACAAAGAACTTTAAACAATAAGAAAATTGATAAAATATATGAAAAGCTTTGTTCTTGGTGTATATCTAAAGCATCTAGAATTAATTTCCAACCTATCTCCTGAAAGCAAGGACGTCGTGACAAATGCAGATTTCTTCGCTAAGCAGGGATATAATGTAAAGGTAAGATTGCAAAAATATGTGAAAAAATTTTTTCGAATTTATATCTGTTATTTCCTGAATAAATTTTCGATCCATATCTTGAAAACAAAAATATCCTGACAAACGCAAATGCACATTTACTCCATTTTTCTTCAAATAGAAGAAAAGTTCAAAATTTGTTGCTCTTTTTCATGTCTTTTAAATTCAAAATATAATTTTTCTCTCATCTCTTAGAAGCAAATATATCGTGGCAAAACGCAAAACTGCTAGGCATTTATTTATTGGAGAGAACTGTTCATATGAAACAGAAAATGTGTGATGTATAAAGAGAAAAGTCTTCTGGAAAGTAATGTTAGCGGGATTTTTCTCGGACACTTGTGGCTTTTCTTTAATAAATATTATTTAAGGCTTAGGTTTAGCCATGTCAGCTAAAGCTTAAGCTTAGATGTATTAGTTAAAGTTTATTTTTATACAAGTTACGGTTTTATATATAATTTATGACTACAAACTTGTGGTGTTGAATAAAGTAAAAATATCAACGTTTACCACAATCAAATGTTTATTATATATCGACTATAGCTTCGCAGAGCTTCTGGCTCGGCTTCATCAGGACGAATGGATCGTAAACATTCAAATCATTGTGACATCATCAGAATTCTGACGGTCACGGTTTTTGGTAAGTTGTTTCCACGCGCTTGAAAGAAATGGAGTCGACGTCATGTCGTTGACAAGCAGTGAAGAGTTCCGGTATATGTGAAAAGCTTCTAATACATTAAGCTTCATCGTTGAATCAGGTTTTTCAATGAGCATAGCGTTTCCGAACAGAAATTTATGGTTGTTTTCGTGACAATGCTGGGCGATAGACGACTTCTTCAGTTCACAATTCCGTACGAAGGTCTGGTGTTCCTTCGCACGGAAAGTTAAAGCCCTGCGGGTCTGCACTATACACTGAGTGGCCACTTTATTATGACCACCAGACAGTTTTAAGCAAATGAGCTATGGCTGCAAGCTGTTGCCGCCAGAGGGCGATGCTAGTATAAAAAGGGAAAGCTTAGTGCTTGCGACAGTAGTAGAAGTGATTTTTGGGTAACGAGATGGGTAATTAATGCGATTTGACGGACTTTCAGCGTGGGATGATTGTAGGAGCTCGGAGCCATGGAGCGGGTATCACCGAAACCGCCGCATTCATGAATGTTCCAGAGCAGCTGTTGTTAAAGTGCTTAAAGACTGGACTGTCAGCCAAAAAACTGGGTCTCTTCGTGCAACGTGTGGTCGTCATCGACTAGTGACTGCTCGGGCGGAACGGAGAGTGTCCAGACTGGTAATAGACAACAGAAAGACAACAGTGCAGCAAATTACAGACCATCTTAATCAAGGATCCCCTCAAATGATCTCTGCACGCACTGTTCGCCGTACACTGCATCGGGTGGGATATGGCAGCCGAAGTCCTGTTCGAACACCTTTGCTGTCTGCGGTTAACAAGAGAAAACGTCTCCAGTTCGCACAGGAGCAGAAGGATTGGACAGTCGATAATTGGAAATAAATTATATGGTCCGTTGAATCACGTTTTCAGTTGCACCATGCCGATGGCCGAGTGAGAATTTGGCGGTAACAGCACGAAAGCATGGACCCCAAATGCATTGCTACAACCCTTCAAGCTGGTGGAGGCAACGTTATGGTTTGGGGAATGTTTTCCTGGCATGCTTTGGGTACTTTAATTCGTGTTGATCAACATCTTACTGGCACATCATATCTAAACATCGTTTCGAACCAAGTGCATCCTGTCATGTGGATGGTTTATCCCAATGGCGATGGCTCCTTTCAACAAGATAATGCGTCCTGCCATAGTGCTCGTGTTGTACAGGATTGGTTTCAGGAACATGCCGTTGAGTTTACTTTGCTTAGGTAGCCCCCACAATCTCCAGATCTCAGCCCCATTGAGAATTTGTGGGATTAAGTTGAACCAGCCATCAGACAGCTGGATCCACAACCCTGCAATCTGACACTCCTGGAAAGTGCTATTCATCAAGCATGGTCTCAGATTTCACAAACTACCTATCAGCATCTCGTGGAGTCCATGCCACGAAGAATCGACGCAGCATTAAAGGCAAAAGGTGGGCCAATGAAGTACTGAGGGGGTGGTCATAATAAAGTGGCCACTCAGTGTATACGAAAGTCCACATTCACAAGGTATCTGATAAATTCCCCAGGAATTTATGTCTTCGACGTTATCTTTGGATCCGAAAAAAATTATCTTATTTATGGGTTTGAAAATAACTTTAAAATTAAAACTCTTGAGAATTTTTGAAATTCCGAAGCAAATCGGTGGAGCAAATGGGATAACCGCCCAATTCTGCCGTATTGGGTGGTCTACCGGCGTGAGTGAGCAGACAGGCTTTGGTTTCTTAAATTTGTGGACAGTTTTATCTACGACGGAACGTGTATATCCTCTGTGTACTGCAATTCGTTTAAGAAAATCTAGTTCTTTCTGTAAGGAATGCTCAGCTGAGCATATATGTATTGCACGATATACGTATGTGTAGAAGACAGAGATTTTTTTGTTTCCATGGGTGATTTGATTTTGCATGTGGGGGTAAGGAAACAGCGAATGGTTTTCGATACACTGTTGTGTTAAAGGATACTTCAGAGCGTTGTCTTGGAATTGTCTTAGATTTCACTCATTCCATTTCGAGATCCCTCCTTATTCTCGTCCGCCTCCTAATTTTTCCAGGAAATTTCTTTTTGAACCTTCCGTTATTTTTGTTTCAGACCCCTTGCCTTCCGTTTCTCTAGTTTTGATGTGAACGGCCAGTGATGCCGTAAGAGTTGTAAACTAATTACGTAGTCAGCGACCACCTTAACTTTCTGTTCAAGCGTAGCTAGAGGCACAGTTAACTTGGCAGCAGTTCAGGAGGGCAACTGTGATAGGAATTTAAGGATTAATGCACCCTTCAGAGTCCTGAGTTATATCATCATCATCATCATCATCATCATTGTCAACCATTATCAATCCACTGCTGGACGAAGGTCTCCCCAAGTTTCCTCCACAACGGTCTGTCTTGTGCCAGTCTCTTCCATGTCACCCCTGCATACTTTCGAATTTCATCCACCCATCTCCCATGTGGTCTTCTTCTGGGTCTTTTCCTGTCCCTTGGAATCCAATCTAAAATTTCGGCTGTCCATCGATGATCTGTCCTTCTGGCAGTATGTCCAGCCCATTGCCATTTCAGGGATTTAACTCTGATCATGATGTCTTCCACTCTTGTCATTTTTCGGATCCACGAGTTCCTCTTCTTATCTCTCCTGGTTACACCAAGCATGCACCTCTCCATGCTACTTTGAGTTGTCTGCAGCCTTTGTATGTCTCTTTTAGTTAAGGTCCACGTCTCTGCACCATACGTAAGCACTGGAAGGATGCATTGATCAAACACTTTTCTTTTAAGACATAATGGCATATTGCTCTTGAAAATTATGCTGTTTCTTCCAAAAGCTCTCCAGGCAAGTTTTGTACGCCGATTAATTTCTTCATCAATGTGACCCTCACTTGATATCTGCTGTCCAAGATAAACGTACGTGTCTGTTATCTCCAGCTTTTCTCCATCAATCGATAAATCTTCATTTCTTGTAAAAGCATTGAACATCACTTTTGTCTTCTGAAAGTTCATTTTTAATCCCACTTCTTTACTCTTGTCAGCAAGTTCCTGGATCATACTCTGCAGCTCTGATGGGGTAGTTGCAAAAATGACTACGTCATCAGCAAAGCGAAGGTGGGTTAGATAATCTCCATTAATCTTTATCCCCTTGTTTTCCCAGCTCAGTGACTGAAAAACACCCTCCAATGTGGCATTAAAGAGCTTCGGAGATATGGTGTCACCTTGTCTCACTCCCTTTCCAATTTTTATGTGTGTTGTATTTTCAAACAGCCTAATCTTTGCACTTGCATTTTCATAGATGTTATTAATAATATTAATGTATGCATCTTCAATACCGCAGGTTTTCAGAGCCATTGTAACTGCTGATGGTTTCACCGAATCAAAGGCTTTTTCATAATCGATAAAAGCCATGCACAATGGAAGTTCATATTCCCTCGCTCTTTCAATTAGTTCTCTCAGCACATGGATATGATCTATTGTGCTGTAGCCACTCCTGAATCCAGCTTGTTCTCTCGGTTGAGCCATGTCCAGTGTTACCTTCAAACGGTGTGAAAGAACTTTAGTGAAGATTTTATAAACTACTGATAGGAGGCTGATAGGTCTGTAGTTTCCGAGATCCTCAATTTCACCTTTCTTATGTAGCAGGATCATTGTAGCGGTGTTCCAATCCTCAGGAATCTTTCCTTCATTAAGGCATCGAGTGAAAATTTGGGCGAGTACTGTTTCGATTTCTCCACTTGCTTCTTGTATGATGTCTACAGTAATTCCATCTTCTCCTGGAGCTTTTCCTCGCTTCATGTTCTTGATTGCACGTGCAACTTCTGCTGGAAGGACTGGAGGAACTCTGGTACTGGTATCTTTCATGATGTCTGGAGTGCATGTATCATCCCTTTCATATAATTTGGAGTAGAAATCTTTCACTCTTGTCAAAATTTCGCCTCTATTTCTTGTTACAGAACCATCTTCTTTTCTCAGTGCCATAATCTGATTTCTTCCCTTACTGAGATGTCCCTTTGCTATCTTTAGGCTTTGGTTGTTTTCAATTGCTTTCCTCACTAGTTCACAGTTGAATTTTCTTACGTCTTCAGTGATACTTTTTCGTACTGTCTTGCATAGCTCTATATATTCCACTTTGGAAGTCACATCTTCTTTAGTTGCCTCATCTCTCTTCTTTTTTGCATCAACATTTTCGTTTTTCCTGATAATTTATTTACATGCAACTTGTTCTTAGACCCAGCTAATTTTGTTGCTGTTTCCATAAGAGATTTGGTTACTTTTCTGTTAACTTCAGAGATGTCCACTTCTTCCGATGTTAGGCCTTCTAAAGCAGAGAACCTGTTCTTCAGTTCCAACTTTAAGGTATTATGGTGTTTTTTAAGGTTGGTTATGTCAATACATTTTGTTTGTCTTATGAGCTTGCCACGTTCAAGTTTAGTGTTGAGGTGCATCTTACATCTCACCAATCTATGGTCACTACCTGTGTTGAACTTGTTTAGCACACTGCAGTCTTCTATGACGAATTTTTTGTTACACATAATAAAATCAATTTCACTTGTCGTCCCATTTGGATGTCTCCATGTCCATTTCCTGTGTGGCTTTTTCTTGAAGAAGGAGTTCAAGATGAAAAACCCTTCTGCCTCTGCAAACTCAACGAGAGTATTTCCACGCTGGTTTCTGTTGCCGTGACCGAATTTACCTACTGAAGTTTCATTCTGTTGCCGTTGTCCTATTTTTGCATTGAAATCTCCCATAATTATTTTCAAGTTCTGCTTACCTTTATTATTTAGATGACAAATTTCCTCATAAAATTTTTCAATTTCTTCTTCAGGATGACTTGTGGTGGGTGCATAAGTTTGAATAATCTGAGCGTGGTATCTTCTCGATAGTTGGATAACGAGTCGTGCAGCTCTGTCAGAGGAACTTTCAACTTCTACAACTTTATCCTTCAGTTTCTTGTTTATTATAAATCCAACACCACTAGTTCTGCCAGTATCTGTCTCACGATAGTAGAAGAGATGTCCACTTTTCAGTTCGATGAGATCTTCTCCTTTTCTCCTTACCTCACTTAGCCCCACGACGTCCCACTTGATCCTTTGTAGTTCCTCTTCCAATTCAAGAAGCCTTGAATCAGAAGATAGGGAGCGTCCATTGTACGTTGCCAAGGTCAGCATCAGATGGCAGCCTAGTCCGGTCCTCCGATATACTCAAATCGATTATGAAAAAGCCTTTGATTCGGTGAAACCATCAGCAGTTACCACGGCTCTGAAATCCTGCGGTATTGAAGATGCATACATTAATATTATTAATAACATCTATGAAAATGCAAGTGCAAAGATTCGGCTGTTTGAAAATACAACACACATAAAAATTGGAAAGGGAGTGAGACAAGGTGACACCATATCTCCGAAGCTCTTTAATGCCACATTGGAAAATGTCTTTCAATCACTGAACTGGGAAAACAAAGGGATAAAGATTAATGGAGATTATCTAACCCACCTTCGTTTTGCTGATGACGTAGTCATTTTTGCAACTACCCCATCAGAGCTGCAGAGTATGATCCAGGAACTTGCTGACAAGAGTAAAGAAGTGGGATTAAAAATGAACTTTCAGAAGACAAAAGTGATGTTCAATGCTTTTACAAGAAATGAAGATTTATCGATTGATGGAGAAAAACTGGAGATAACAGATACGTATGTTTATCTTGGACAGCAGATATCAAGTGAGGGTCACATTGATGAAGAAATTAATCGGCGTACAAAACTTGCCTGGAGAGCTTTTGGAAGAAACAGCATAATTTTCAAGAGCAATATGCCATTATGTCTTAAAAGAAAAGTGTTTGATCAATGCATCCTTCCAGTGCTTACGTATGGTGCAGAGACGTGGACCTTAACTAAAAGAGACATACAAAGGCTGCAGACAACTCAAAGAAGCATGGAGAGGTGCATGCTTGGTATAACCAGGAGAGATAAGAAGAGGAACTCGTGGATCCGAAAAATGACGAGAGTGGAAGACATCATGATCAGAGTTAAATCCCTGAAATGGCAATGGGCTGGACATACTGCCAGAAGGACAGACCATAGATGGACAGCCGAAATTTTAGATTGGATTCCAAGGGACAGGAAAAGACCCAGAAAAAGACCACATGGGAGATGGGTGGATGAAATTCGTAAATATGCGGGAGTGACATGGAGGAGACTGGCACAAGACAGACCGTTGTGGAGGAAACTTGGGGAGACCTTCGTCCAGCAGTGGATTGATAATGGTTGACAATGATGATGATGATATACTCAAAATTAAGAAATTTTCAACGGGGGCCAAGGGCTAGAAAAAAAAAACGTACAATGGAAACAACCTGAGAAGAACATGCAAGAATGCAGAAAGTTTTGTAAATGCTGAGCTTTGGCTTTTTCAAGGACCAGCAAACATAGCATTAACTCATCTCTACAAAATTTAGTTGAATGTGAATTAATTGCTTTTTACTCATTGAATCCATACCAAGTTTCCCTGTTTTTGTGGACGTTGAGTCGTTGTGGGTCAGGCCAAGTTTTGTCATAAATGTAAAAGCTAAATTTGATTCTTATTAATTTCATCTCTCAGAGTTTAAAAGGTGTTTTTTTATTTGTGGAGACCTTTGCCTGAATTACATTTATGACATAGCAGAAACCCATATTCAGCTAGGTCTTTTAGATATGAGTTAACGCTGTTTTTTGCTGGTCCTTAAAAAAGTCAAAGCTCAACATTTACAAAACTTTTTGCGTTCTTGCATGTTCTTCTCTGCTTGTTTGCATTGTATGTTTTTTTATTTTTTCTCTAGCTCTTGGCTCTAGTTGAAAATGTTTCTTAATTTTGAGAATTTTTCTGAAAATTCTTCTCTGCTGCTTTTGATCGTTTGAATTTTCAATGATATATACATTGAGTGGCCACTTTATTATGACCACCGCCTCAGTACTTCGTTGGGCCATCTTCTGCCTTTAATACTGCGTCGATTCTTCGTGGCATGAACTCCACGAGATGTTGATAGGTGATTTGTGGAATCTGAGACCATGCTTGATGAATAGCACTTTCCAGGAGTGTGAGATTGCAGGGTTGTGGATCCAGCTGTCTGATGGCTCGTTCAACTACATCCTACAAATTCTCAATGGGGTTGAGATCTGGAGATTGTGGGGGCCACCTAAGCAAAGTAAACTCACCGGCATGTTCCTGAAACCAATCCTGTACAATACGAGCACTATGGCAGGACGCATTATCTTGTTGAAAGTAGCCATCGCCATTGGGATAAACCATCCACATGACAGGATGCACTTGGTCCGCAACGATGTTTAGATATGTTGTGCCAGTCAGATGTTGATCAACACGAATCAAAGAGCCCAAAGCATGCCAGAAAAACATTCCCCAAACCATAACGTTGCCTCCACCAGCTTGAAGGGTTGTAGCAATGCATTTGGGGTCCATGCTTTCGTGCTGTTTCCGCCAAATTCTCACTCGGCCATCGGCATGGTGCAACTGAAAACGTGATTCATCGGAGTACATAATTTGTTTCCAATTATAGACTGTCTAATCCTTGTGCTCCTGTGCGAACTGGAGATGCTTTCTCTTGTTAACTGCAGACAGCAAAGGTGTTCGAACAGGCTTTCGGCTGCCATATCCCATCCGATGCAGTGTACGGCGAACAGTGCGTGCAGAGATCATTTGAGGGGACCCTTGATTAAGATGGTCTGAAATTTGCTGCACTGTTGCCCTTCTGTTGTCTGTTGGACACTCTCCGTTCCGCCCGAGCAGTCACTAGCCGATGACGACCACACGTTGCACGTAGAGACCCAGTTTTTTGGCTGACAGTCCAGTCTTTAAACACTTTAACAACAGCTGCTCTGGAACATTTCACGAATGCGGCGGTTTCGGTGATACTCGCTCCATGGCTCCGAGCTCCTACAATCATCCCACGCTGAAAGTCCGTCAAATAGCATTTTTTACCCATCTCGTCACCCAAAAATCACTGCTACCACTGTCGCAAGCACAAAGCTTTCCCTTTTTATACTAGCCTCGCCCTCTGGCGGCAACAGCATACAGCCATTGCTCATTTGCTTAAAACTGTCAGGTGGTCATAATAAAGTGGCCACTCAGTGTATATTAGAATTATAATTGGCAGTGCTATTTTGATATTTCCTGTGACTCTGTCTCAGTTTTATTTCCTTTGTCTCCACTGAGCGCTTCTAAGGCAAAATTGTAAGCATTTTGCGTTCCAACATTGTCAGGCTTTCTGGCTGTAACCTAACTGCAGAGGACAGACGACACTTTCTCGACATTTTTCCCTGCTAAGAGAAAAAGCGAGCTAAACTGGTCCTTGTAAAGCCATCCAACCAGGGCCATAACTGGTACAACTCCTATCTCTAGTTGTTCTAATCCATTAAGGTCTAACCCTCTAGCCTAGGGTAGCGTGAAGGGAATTCAGGATTTTTTTTTTTCGGCCGTTGACACTGAATATCGTCCGGTGTCTTGCTCAAGTTTCCAAGTCCAGGATCAGCGTTCCCTCTTTTCTAGAAGTAACTGAGCATTCAACGAACAATGAAAATAAAATTCACCATTGGTCATTCAGGCAGGAGATTTTTTTTCAGTGTATTGACTTTGTATTATGGTCGAAGTCATGACAAAGTGTGTGCATTATTTTAATCTGATTATTCCTAATGGAATTTATTATTTCAATATTTTTATTGTAAATTAATTTGTTGATATGTGTATTTTAATTCCCTCAATAGTGTGATACTTATTCTGATGATATCAATTAACTATCTAGTGAAACTATTGGGTTGTCGGAAAAGTCATGACGTATTTTGGCACCCTATGGCGGTTGGACGGTTTTAGAAGTACTACAGACATGCGCAGCTCTCACATCGCTATGGCATTCGACAGGAGCCAATTCTAGCTGCAGTCTAAAAGGAATAGTGAGCGATTTGGTTGATTTGCGGAGATTTGACATCAAGTTGAAGATGAAAGACCAAACTGCGCCTTTTCGCCATATTTTACTGTTTTACTTCCGTAAAGGGAAGACCGTGCGTCAAGCTTGTGAAAAGTTGCGTAAAGTGTACGGGGATAATGTTCTACAAGAACGTCAGTGCCAGCGGTGGTTCGCAAAATTCCGTGCTGGTGATTTTGACCTCAACGATGCTCCTCGGACATGGAGCCCTACCGAGGTATATGACGACCAAATCAAAGCATTGGTCGAGTCAAACCCAACTTACACGACACGAGAAATTGCAGACACATTGCACATCCATCATTCAAGCGTTTACAACCACCTGAAGAAGCTGGGATACGTACCCAAGCTCAACGTGTGGATTCCACATGAACTCAAAGAAGCTCAAATGATTTTTTATTGTAAATTACTTTGTTGATATCCGTATTTTAATTCCCTCAATAGTGTGATATTTATCCTGGTGATATCAATTAAATATCAAGTGAAACTATTAATTAGGGGAAAAAATTACTTTTCTTCAAACACATCAACAACATATCGACATTGCAAGCGAATTTTTGGCTTATTGTTCATATAGATATAACCGATGTTGAAATTGTTGGCGTATTGTTCAATAGATATCACCGATATTGAAACACTCTTCAGAAAAAATTCCTAGTTGCGCGCCTGCAGCAGATTATCAGTACTATAAAACTCTGAACTGAAAGAGCTCCTCTGACTTGCAACGTTCGATTGCGCGTTGGAAACGCTTTAAAATGGTATCTAATGAATGTTAGCCTTGCTGATGTTCTCCTTTGCTTGCCGTCGTAAAGTCTCTTTTTGCTGACTGCAAGATGATGACAAACGGACCTACAAGGTTGTACAGTAAGTAATGCAAAAATTAACTGCCAGACGTCGTTCAAATTGCACTTGTTGGTAAAGTAACTCTCCCTCTATAGTAAATCTTCTTCTTTGTTGGAGGTAAATAATGGATTCCAAGCAAAAGCAACATGCCGTCATTGAGTTCTTGTCGAAGGAAGAGTACAGGCTGTCCCACATCCACAGAAAGCTACAGAATGTTCACGGAGATGACACCATTGACAAGAGCAGTGTGCACAAATGACTGAAGAAGTTTAAAGAAGGTGAAACTAGCATTGAAGACAAAGTACGCAGTGGGAGACCATCATCTGCGACCACTGACACAAATCGTTAGTGGGTGGATGGACTGATTCTCGCGGAGAGACGAGTCACAATTCGTAAGCTTGTTGCACAACTGGACTGCCATCACAACGCCATACAGAAGATTCTGGAAGACTTAGAGTATCGGAAAGGGTGTGTAAAGTGGGTACCACGGTAGTTTACACCCGATTTGAAGGAGAGAAGTGAGGAAATCTGCTCTGATCTGCTGAAAGCGTTTGAAGCCAATAAGCCAATGAATGCACGTTTTCTTTTTTTTTTTCGATCTGGTGACAAGAGATGAAACGTGGAAGTATTTTTACGATCCGGAAACGAAGAATCAAATCATGGAATGACGTCACACCACTTCACCAAGGCATAAGAAGTTAAACAGCCAGCAATCAGCACAGAAAGTTATGGTGACTGTTTCTTGTGATGACAGGGTTGTCATTCTCCTTGATTTTCTTTCTGGAACGTGGCCGTACCGTGGCCAGCAAGCGGTACATTAAGACACTCAAGAAGCTTAGAGAAGCCATAAGGAGGAAGAGACCGAACATGAATCTGAGAAAGATCCACATTCACCGTGACAATGGCAGAGCACACACATCTTTGGCAACAAATCAGGAGATCAGCAAATTAGACTGGTCGGTGGTCACCCATCCACCGTACAGCCCAGATCTGGCGCCTCCAACTTCTACCTGTTCGGTCCAATGAAGGACAGTCTCTGGGGACAACGATTTAATGACGTAGACGAGGTGAAAGTGGTTGTGAAGAAGTGGGTTCAACAGACCACACCTGAATTTTTTCAAAGAGGATTCGAGAGTTGGGTTCAACAATGGCGCAAATGCGTCGTGTGTGCAATTTGAACGACCTTTGTCAGTTAATAAAAAAGTTATGCCCTCTTTTGCATTACTTTCGGTACAACCCCTCGTACTATTGTGTTCTATTACATAATTAAGCATGAGGGATAGTTTTCACGCACGTGCACACGTGCACGATTGCTCATTCAGAAGTGATGTGTAACCCGTGGGGGGCAGTGGGGTTATTTGCACCCAACTGCCCCCACGGGCAAGAAATAAAAAAAAATGTTTTTGTTTATTTCAATTTCTTATGTTTGCACCAAACGGAACACCAACATGCTTTAGTAATTACCACGATGCTACCGAATCAACATTTTCTTCCACACGGTCAGCTGTGGGCCTAGAACTTAAAATAAAAACTTTCTCTTTCGCACATGTCACAGGATCTCATATGCCAGTGTGCCCTTATGCCGTATATACTCCTAGTCTCATAAAGTAATTAACTGCTTCCTGCGACTTTTGCTACAACTCAATGACAGGGGACAGCTTACATCGCTGTAAGGGAGCCGTTAAAGTTCCCTCACTGAGCGTAGGAACATTCTTCTACAGTATGTCATTCTGTTACATTAGGAGTAAAAAGTGCCAAAAAGTGCCAAAAAGTCAGGAAGCGGTTCAATTACCCTAAAGTATCGTTAATTGTCTAACGCACTAAGCGGAAAAGTAAACGTCTATCTCTCATGCTGTGGATGGATTACTTTTTCTGTCTGCTGTCGTTGTTTTTTTCTTGGGGGGGGGGAGGAGTTGATAAGGTTCCGAAGTCCGAACATTTCTTTGGGATGCAGGATGTGACTTCACCCCTCTGAAGGTGATTTTCTGAACAGAAACGGAAAACACTTTGCTTATTTATTTTGCATGCCTTGCGTCATGCCTCAAATCTGAAAACTTTCTGTACACCTACCAAGACCGAATAGATGCAATAGAACTGGATAATGTAGCCAGGACCTCTGAGTCACGAACTGTTTCTAGGAAAAGTGGCTTCGAAAACGTCTAATATTGTGTTCGTAATACCCATTCGGTAAGCGCTGCACATTATTCCTGTATTTCAGAATACTTGAGTTGTACTTTTACCTTCGTGAAGTATTAATTAAAACAGCTATAAAAGCACAAACATTTCCTTTTGTCGCACCAACATCCCGACATAAAGGTTTTGAAAATACTAATAATGCTAAATGAAAAGTACAATGACAAGTTAGTAAAATCATGCAATGCATTGATTATGATACGCTTTCCAACATACCAGACATTATTACTCAAGTTATGAGGATAATGGCTGTGGAATAAATCTCGCTCCTGTGTCCAGACCTTTGACCCCATTTCGATGATATTCAACAGAACCGGTTCAGTACACCTCAAGAATAACATACTAAAGTATTGTTGCAATAGAAGCAGTTTTACGCAAGTTATGAGAATAATGGCTGTGGAATAAATCTTGCTTTTGTGCAATGACCTTTGACCCCATTTCATTGATATTCAACAGAACCGGTTCACTATACCTCCGGAACAACATAACGTTTTGTCGCAATCGAAACATTTTTTGGTAAGTTATGATGCACAAGGGCAATGGAATGGATCAAACTCCAGTGTCCTGACCTTTGACCCCATTTCGCCCATTTTCAATAGGGTTCGTCCCCAGTGGCTCCCTACCACATACTAAAATTACATCGAAATCGAACCATTTTTACGCAAGTTATGACGCATAAGGGCAATGGAACGAATCCCGCTCTTATGTCCTGCCTGACCTTTGACCCCATTTCGCCCATTTTCAATAGGGTTCGTACCCAGATGGTTCCCTACCACATATTAAAATTTCATCGAAATCGAACCATATTTACGCATGTTATGATGCATAAAGGCAATGGAATGGATTCCACCTTTATGCCCTGACCTTTGACCCCATTTCGCCCATTTTCAATAGGGTTTGTCCCCAGGTGGTTCCTTACCAAATACTAAAATTTCATCGAAATCGAACCATATTTACGCATGTTATGACGCATAAAGGCAGTGAAATGGATCCCGCTTTTATGTCCTGACCTTTGACCCCTATCCACCCATTTTCAGTAGGTTTTGTTCCCAGGTTGTTCCTTACCACATACCGAAATTTCATTGAAATCGAACCATCTTTACGCAAGTTATGACGCATAAGGGCAACTGAATAAATCCCGCTCCTATGTCCTGCCTGACCTTTGACCCCAATTTGCCAATTTTCAATAGGGTCCGTGCCCAGGTAGTTTCCTACCACATACTAAAATTTCATCGAAATCGAACCATTTTTACGTGAGTTATCGTGCCGACAGACAGACGGACGGGAAAAGCTGGAGCATATACGCTTCTTCAACCTACGGTTGGAAAGCGTAAAAAAGCATTGTACGTAATGAACAAAACATTTGAGATACTTACCTAAGAGCGTGTTGGTCCTTCTCTAGCGCGAATAACAGCCTGTACATGCCTAGGCGTCAACTCCATCAGATGTTTTCCGAAGGAAATGCCAGATACGCCTGTTGCAGCATTGTCCTCAACTCCACCTTGACCCCACCCATTGTGCTAACCCTAATGTCCTCAACCCCACCCGAGACATAGGTCGAGGACCTGTGGATCCGATGTTCCGCTCCATGGCATCCCAGAAATCTTCAAAAAGGTTTAGATCCGGTGATCTTGGGGGCAACTGGATGGTTCCAAATTCAGAGAAGTGTTATTCGAGCCATTCCAGGGTGATTGCTGGCCGGTGAGACGGTGCATTGTCCTGCTCAAACAGACAATCGCCCGAAAGATGCGTGAAGGCCGTGAAAGCGTACAGATGCTCTGCTAGCACATGCTGGAAGCGCGCAGTGATTAAGGACCTCTCCATACACACCAAAGGCCCTAATGTGTTCCATGAGAAAGCTCCCCAAACCATCTTAGAGACACTACTTTGAGAGAGGCCTGATCATCCGGCTGAAAACCGCAGGGTGGTAAGCGCGCCGTATAGCCCGTCACGTGAATCGTTCTAACCATACCGTCCGACTGTGTCGGGAGCAGTGGACACGTGACGGCACTGCCACACCGCGGAGCGCCTCCGGGCGGACCAGGAGAGCCGCTGGTTGAGAGGATCGACGGATCGTGCGTCAGGTACGAACGGATCACACGGGGACCCGGTCCACTATACAGGCAGATGTAGCGGCCCCATTGTGCCTACGAACCATTTCCCGACGCCTCGCGGTAACGATCTGCGATCCCAGTGCCCCTTACGTGTGCTGCCATTAACACCGGAAAATCGCCGACTCCGTGTGCAATGGTGCCAGGCCAGAGCGACGTGGAACGCCACAGACTGGCGATGTTTGTTGCTTAGCGATGAGTCCCGCTTCGTTTTGGGGACAGAAGGTCATCGTGTCCAGGTGTGGAGACCTCAGGGTCAACGGCACAATCCCAACCTCGCTATCGAGTGTTACACCTCCCCCACTGTAGACGTTATAGTCTGGGAAGCCATTGCCTACGATCGCCGATCAGCTCTAGTAGTAGTACGTGGATCATTAACGGACCAGCGGTATGTGGATGAGATCCTACGGCCCCAGGTGCTCCCATTCCTGGCCGGGATTCCAGGTGCACTATACCAGCAGGATAATGCCCCTCCCGCACACGGCTCGGGTTGCCCAGGACTGCCTACGTCATGTCCAGACACTTCCATGGCCTGCCCGCTCCCCGGACATGTCCCCTATCGAGCATGTGTGGAACCAGTTGAAACGCCAGCTGCCGCCGTGCCGCACTATTCGGGATATGGAGCACACCGCTCAACACGTGTAGGCCAGTATGCCGCAGGGCAACATCATGCGTGTGTTCGCCTCAATGCCGGACCGTATTGCACATGTATCGCCGCACGAAGCGGTGCGACGCGCTATTGAAGATGACAGGACTGCGTGCCACAGATCTCTCTGTAATTGTCCTGCAGCTCTGTTTTTGCCATCATGTGTATCATTGATCTCTATCAATACGTTCATATAATTACAGTTCAATCCGATGTTTCCTTCTTGGTGTGCAAATGTTATTGTCCCTGAGTGTAATAAATCAATATTTGACAGTATATAGATGGGAGTTTGTCCTGCCCTATTCCTTGGGGGCCAATTTGAGCGCTAACATTTTATTTTTTATTAATATGGGCAGCAAAAACGGCGACAGCGGAGTGCAGCAGTTAGTTTTCACAGAACGTAAATATGCATCGATATGTTGCTTCAAAAAATCGATTATTAATATCCATTTGAAAGAAGGAGATAAAATGTTTACTTTTGATTTACAATTTTTGAACATTTATTGTTTCTTGCATTTATTAAAGTAGATAGTACTTGTGTATTAAGGCAGCACTTCTTGTGCTTTATAGTGAAGTAGGTGATTTTCGTGCTGAAGGTAATCCAAAATTAAATGAAGCAATGCCGTCTTACGCACGATTTTAATAAAACTTTACGTTAAAAAGCATATATATAAGTTAAAATACACATATGAGATCTTTCGAGCTTACTTTAAGCTCATCCTCAGATGTTTGACAATGCACTAATCACAAGTCGGGCCTCACGCTTCTCGTGATCACGATCATATTTAGAGGATTTTAGGAAGGGAGTGTCTGACCCTAGGTCTTAAACAACCCTTAGAAATAGGAAGCTAAAAGATTTGGGCTAGAGTGCCCGATAGTAAAGTGACACGGAAGCGAAGTAGAAAGGAGGTGGAAGACGCCCTTATTTATTACCGGGGGCCAGTACCCGGGGTCCGACGGCTTAACGTGCCCATCCGACGCACGGCGGATATTTAGTGGATCGAGCTTTCGTACCTGCGTCGGATCGAACCTGAAATCCTTTCCGCGGCAGTCACGAACGTTGCCCACTAGGCCACCCGCGGCCCCTCATAAATGGTTCGATTTGGTTATATACCATGAGAGCATTCGCTAGAACGCAGTTCCGAGATAAGGTTGACGCATGCGCTGAAACAATTGGTCGAATTCGTCTTCTGGATTGTCAATTATACGCGCACTTATTGAATAATTATGCAAAGCACCAGGGGTGCTGTCTTAATAAACCAGGGGTACTGTCTAATGAATTTTTAATAGAACAATTATAGAATAATTGCGCGAAGCACCAGGGATGCTGTCTTAATACGCAAGTACAATTGTTAATTTATTAAGAGTACGATTCATGCCCGGAGATGACGGGCCTCCCAAGTTGTTTGTGCCCAGGGCCCCCATTTGTCTTAAGTCGGTCTCTGGAATAGGGCCGTCGCGACCAAAACGACTGTCACTGAATATGTTGCTTAGAAAGTTCCTGACTTCCATTGACAAGCGGGGTGGTGCCCCGTCTTGCTGTAAAATGACACCGTTACTCAGTTGTGGCACCAAGAAGATCTGTAATATGTCCAGCTATGGCCTGATCGTACAGTGCCGTCAGTGAACAAAACAAAGACCGTACAGATAGTGACGTCTCACCCGCGCAACACATTTACCTTAGGACTTGGTCTTTCCACTTGGTAAAAAAGCATGGGGATTTTGTGTACCCCAAATGATAGCGTTGTGTGTATTCACTCTTCCCCTCGCATGAAATGTAGCCTCCTCTGTGAATAGACATCGATTAAAAAAAAGAAAAAAGGTGTATCCGCTTCCATCTGGTCATACATGAGACAGGCAAACTCGAAACGGCTTATATGGTCACGCTCTCGTAGTGCTGCTTATATACGCTGCATTTTCAGATAACGCCGCACAACGCTTCCACATGTTGTGTACAGCACTGTCAGCTCCATGGATAAGCGTCGTAAATTTTTCCACATGGTACATTCCTAGACGGGGGAAATACGGGCTTCTTTCTCAGGTTTACGCTTGCGGTCGCTTAATGATTGACCTAGTTTCTTCAAACGTGCGATACCAACGCCTTGCGTTCTCGTAGTTAAGCCGATTCCTGACCCCATAAACACGACGAAACTCTCGTCGAACAGGCATAACACTCTTTAACTTCGTATATCACAGGACTCACTTTTCGCGTTGTTGGACGGTCTCTGCCATTTTCACTTTTGCCACGATGCTACGAAGTCGCGTGAGCACTGATTACAGCACATCTAACTTCCCTCTTTCATTCCTGTTCTGGTGCGTGCGCACTGACAACAGCGCGTGAAATTCCCCATCTTTTCTCTTCCGTTGGGCAACAGCGTTTACACAAATCCTTCCGAAGATGTTAGAAAACACGTGGCAAGAATTGAGCAGCCGGTTTGACTCTGCCTAAAGGGGGTCACATAGTGATCAAGACAAACTCGCATCCATAAAGGTAATTTATGCTGAATATTGCCTTATTATATCTATTACAAGCCATACCACAGCGTTTTTAATTACCCTCACCCAAACGGATCCCTGTGTGTTCTATCCGTCATGGCTCGAGGACGAGACTTAAGTGAGTTTGATCGAGGTCAAATCGTGAGAGCCTCAGGAATGCCGGATGTTCAATCATAGCAACGGCGAAACTGTTAGGAATTCCTCGACAAACCGTAGCAAATGTTTACCAGGAGTACGTGAAATCCGGCAATACCGCTAACAGACGGATGAAATGTGTTCGTAAAAATGCATTGGGTGATCGAGAGCAACGACGATTGGCCTGTATCGTACAGACGAATCGAAAGGCTTGTTTGCAGGTCACAATTTAATGAAAGAACATCCACTAGCATATGCTCAAAAACAATCCTTCGACACATGGCACAACTCGGTTAGGACAGTCAACAACGACATCGTGTCCTGATGTTAACGGCACAGCATCGCATGATTCGGCTGCGACAGTCAACAACGACATCGTGTCCCGATGTTAACGGCACAGCATCGCATGATTCGGCTGGGACAGTCAACAACGACATCGTGTCCCGATGTTAATGGCACATCATCGCATGATTCGGCTGCAGTTTGCGAAGGCCCATCGAAATTGGAGCATGGATGATTGGAAACTCGTCATATGGTCTGACGAATTCTGTTTCACCATGTATCGCGCCTACGGCAGGCAACTTGTGTGGCGTAAACCACACGAAGCTATAGACCGCAAGCCAAAGTTGGGTGCTACAGGCGGGTGGAGGCTGTCTAACTTGCTAGGCAGCTTTCACGTGGTCCAGTCTGTATCCATTGGTACGTTTTGAGTTTTCCGTCACTGGTTCCAGCTGTGGGCAGCTCCTGGCCGACAACTCCACCCTTTCATCGCGTGTCTCTCTTCGAACCAAGTTCCGATCTGTAAACAGGACAACGCTCCACCCCATCGGTCCCGGCTAGCGACCAACTGGATCCAGCAGCATGGCAGTGAGATTACCACACTCGCATTGCCCCCTCGCTCATCGGAAATCAACCCCCTGGAGAAAATATGGGACATATTGGAACAAACTGTTCGTTATCAACCATCCCCACCTACATGTCTGCCTGCTCTACGCCAAGCACTCTTAGATTGTTGTTCAGCGATACCAGAGTCTGTGGTTTAGAACCTCACTGCGTCCGTACCACGACGTTTGGATGCTGTCCTGCGTGCCAAAGATGGTGCCACACGCTGTTAGGTGAATGTACGTAATAATTTGTCCTTTCAGAGTATTTGCATATGTCCCACACACAAAAAATTAATTCAGCACCTACTGGCGTTCGGTCGGTTACTGAATGCCAGTGATCCTTATTAAAAAAAACTACAGAACCTTGTAAATCCGTATCACTTTACTTTTAAGATTTTTGCTCAGAGCCTTGCGGTCTCATACATAAACATGAATAAAACTTTATCCACTGGACTCAGTTTTGGCGGAGGTTAAAATGTTTTTTACTCACCGTATATTTTTACTCTCACTAACTCCTCAAAAAAGGAAAAGCGAAATAAAAAAAGATATGTGATTGACGAAGAAGGTTATGGGTTTATAGAAAGCGTACCTTGGTTTGTCGTCAAGCGTTAGAAGAAAAAGTCTTTAAACTGAGCGTCCTCTCGTGTCCAATTTTTAAAGCTATGAGCCATTATTTATACTGAAACTTCCGAGAATCTTCGTTGGTATTTATAATAAAAATATCAGCCTACAACTTTTTCTCTTTTTTTCGTCATGAAGTAAGACCATTCATGATCGTACAATAAAAAAAAATGCAGTTTACAGCGCTAAAACCACTTTTGTGTTGTTTAATAAACATGGAAAGTAAAAGACTATCTCTTTAAATCTTTGGCTTCACGCTATTGAATTCCATCTTCTATAGTTACTGGGCCCTAGGGAAAGTAAACTGAGTTATTTTAAAGTTATATAACTTTCCGCGTAGTCTCCTCTCCCCCCATGAAGGAAAGTCTTGAATAGGATCAATCAAAAAACCATTTATCATCTTTAGGATTCGAAGCCGGCTGAAAACTGTCGCTCACTGATACCTGACCTTGGGCCTTAAAATTCTGAGACATGCGCAGTTTAAACTCGCGTTTTCATTTTCGATCTGCATTGACGTGTGCCCCTCCTACACGTGGTGTGTCATCTCGACTGAGTTTTTTACACACACAGATTGACAAATGCAAGTATGTCTCCGACAGCTCAATCTCTCGTAACTTTTTTTAATAATGGTTTATTTCTTAAGGAATATACGGATCGTCAAATAGCATTAAATAATGGGAAATTTTGTTAGCAAAACCTCTTTTAAATGACAAAAGAGAACAAGAACAGAAACTATATGGTTAACGCACCTCCACATTTTCCACTCTCTCTCTCTCTCTCTCTCTCTCTCATTGGCACTATCCCAATAGCTCTTCCAATTTCAGTGTTAACCACGATTTCTTTTGTTTTGCCAAAAATAATACACCCAAATTATTTCCTTTTATTACTTCTTTTTTTCTTTTCTTTTTTTTTTTTTTTGTATCGTGCCATAGGTAATAGTACTTTTCTTCCCTCTGGGTAATCGATAAGAATGTCTGAAAGCTTGTTGAAGACATGCAGGTAGCTCTTGTACAGGTCACAGTAACAAGTCCTGGCTTGTTACCGTCAAAGTTTTTTCTAAATAGAACCCACAGACTGCCCGCCACCCTCCAAGTGCGCTTTTTTATTTTCAGTTAAAATTCGGGGTTAAATTTTTTTAATTCACGGACGACGAAACAAGTTCTGTTTCAGTAAATTTTGATTAATGGTGAAGACTTTTTTTTTTTTTTTGGTGGTATTTATTTGTACAAAATGTCAATGTTTTTTTTTTTTGTTTGTTTGTTTCGGTCTACATTTAACAGCGTTATGTTCACTTATTTCTATAGTAGTTCGAGCAATAGCTTGAAGTCGTATTTCTATAATACGGTGTCGTGGTTGAGTAGAAATCTGAACAAGAAAATATTTCATTTTCACCGAATCTGACTGGGAAAACTTGATACGAAAGTTTATACTAAAAATAGTTTTTATTGTTTTCTATGGAGAATGGCCGCAATTTTCGGGTTTCGCGCCGCATCGGCGTAAACGTCATACCTATCAAAAATCTCTATTTAGGAGACAAATTTGTAAGAGTCGCACTGGCATAACAACGCTGCATCCTAAGATTTATTCATCGATATAAGAATTTCGACAAATAACATCGTAGCACGTCTCGATCACTAGCTGAATTACTTGAACATTTATTAAATTAGTTTGCCATAATTTCATGATATATTTAAAGTAATTTTCTGTGATTCAATGAGCTAATATAAAAATGAAACATTTGATGGCATTAGAAATCCCGAATGTTTTTTCCGTTATTATCTTATGCATTTATTTGCGGTTAATAGACGTTCTTAGAGGGAGATACTAATTATTATCAATTCCAGCCTGTAAATACAGTTTTCACTGCAGAAAAATTGTGCTTCCAAAAATATATGAATGGAAATAAAGCAGGACATATAGCTTGCAACATCTCTACCTAGAAATATAGGCGGAGTTTCTGGTGTAAGACTCGATGCATTGTTGCACGAGGAATTTTTTTTTTTTGATTGGAGGTTTAACGACCGCCGTGAGCAACTCAATGGGCTATAAGCAGTCGCCCGTCCCTAATTTAGGGTCACTGGTTCCAGGGAAGGGAGAGAGCCAGTGCCGTAAGACAAACACAACATCCATGCCTGACCGGGATTCGAACCCGGACCCCTTACGGACGAATGATCAGAGGCCAACGCCTTAGACCACTGCGCCACCGGGGCGGCACACGAGGAATTGACAGTTCCTTTCTAGCAGTTCGTATCGATTTAGCAGGGCAAAGTGAAAAGGGTCGCGGTGGCGCAGTGGTCTAAGAGGTGGCTCGTGATAATTCGTCCGAGATGGGTCCGGGTTCGAATCCCGGTGAGGCATGGATGTTGTGTTTGTCTTACGGCGCTGGCTCTCTCCCTTCCCTGGAACCAGTGGCCCTACGTTAGGGACGGGCGACTGCTAATAGCCCTCTGACTTGCTCACGGTGGTCGTTAAACCTACAATCAAAAAAAAAAAAAAAGTGAAAAGGCTTCACGAAATCTTTCGACGTTGTCTTCCACATCTTGGCCTATCAAGGAGATTTCCTGTTTTCAGAAACTTCTTGTGTATCTAATATGCTGTTACGAGTTTCCCGAATTTTTAACCAAAATTTCTTTGCACCTTTGGTAATATACACTGTCGGGAAAAAAATCCCAACACCCAGAAGGGATTGTGTGAGATAAACGACAGTTGGTAGGCGGTGAGAGTACATCTGTAAGAGAACGTCAATGCAAATTTCGCGCTCGGCGCATACGTGCGGCGCTAGTAGCGAACCTCGGAACATGCAATACAGGTTTGCTGTAAATACGCGCTGCAACGTTCGTGAGCGTTAGTTATCGTTGAGATTCGACGTAGTGTGTCGATGTTAGTCAAGAATGCTTTTAAGAAGACGAAGAAGCCATTATCAACAGCTCACGGAGTTTGAACGAGGTCGTGTAATAGGGCTACGAGAAGGTGGATTTTCGTTCCGCAATATTGCAGAACGACTTGGCAGGAATGTAGGCACTGTGCATGATTGTTGGCAGCGGTGGTCAAGGGAAGGTACTGCCTCAAGAAGACGGGGTTCCGGCCGGCCACGTGGCACTACTGAGAGAGGAAGACCGCCGTGTACGGCGTATGGCCATGGCGCATCGTACCGCGTCTGCGGCAGCAATTCGAGCTGCAGTTGCCACCACAGTGACACAACGAACTGTTACAAATCGGTTACTCGAAGGACAGCTCCGAGCCAAACGCCCTGTAGCGTGCATTCCACTTACTCCAAACCACTGCCGTTTGCGACGTCAGTGGTGTCAAGCTAGAGCTCATTGGAGGACGGAGTGGGGATCTGTTGTGTTTTCTGATGAAAGCCGGTTCTGCCTGGGTGCCAGTGATGGCCGTGTGTTAGCTAGAAGGAGGCCAGGTGAGCGCCTGCAACCAACCTGTCTGCGGCCGAGACACACTGGACCTACACCTGGAGTTAGGGTCTGGGGAGCAATTTCCTATGACAGCAGGAGCACTCTCGTGGTTATCATACGCACCCTGACGGCACAGTTGTACGTCGGTCTGGTGATTCAACCTGTTGTGCTGCCATTCATGAACAGCATTCCAGGGGGTTGTTTTCCAACAGGATAACGTTCACCCGGATACCGCTGTTGTAACCCAACATGCTCTACGGAGTGTCGACATGTTGCCGTGGCCTGCTAGATCACCAGATCTTTCACCAACCGAGCACGTATGGGACATCATTGGAAGACAACTCCAGCGTCACCCCCAACCAGCACTAACCGTCCCTGTATTGACCGACCAAGTGCAACAGGCATGGAACTCCATCCCACAAACTGACATCCAGCACCTGTACGACACAATGCACGAACGTTTGCGTGCTTGCATTCAACATTCTGGCGGTTGCACCGGTTATTAATGTACCAGCATTTAACATTTAAAATGGCTCTTCTCGCGCTTACAATAAGCTGTGATCTTGAAACCTTAATCGATTAAATATGTTACCTATACAAATGTATTGCCGCCATTTCATTCCTCTACAACTATTTTTTCGTGGTGTTGGGATTTTTTTTTTTCCGTCAGTGTATTTTATTTCGAAAAACTAACCAACACGTATCACTTTCGCTGCTGGAGTAGACATTTTTTTAACTAACCTTGTGATTGGATCTGTAGCGCCACTAGTGACCTATTTGGGAAACAAAAAACTTTGCTAAGTAAGTTTACAAAATCTTCAAGAATTATGTTATATTCCGAATATGTTTTAAAAATAATTTTTTGAAATGGGTCAATGACTTTTAAGATACCTTGTACAATATGTCATAAACTACATTAATATCTTTCACTAATTACCACTGAAGCTGAACAGGCGGATAGATAAAATGCATAAGATTTAATTATTGTAGAACCCAATGGAAAAAAAATAGAAATAATTTTTTTGAAGTAGAAATATACACTCATCGTCAAAAAAATAGTTGCACCCAGAAGGACGTGTCGCATTGTAATGCTGTTAAGGAGGAAGGTATAGGCTTTCAGGAACATTAAATGATTAAACATAGAGACTGATATGGGCAATATTTATTGAGCCACACGCCAATAAGTAGTGTCTCTCAGTGTGGCGTTGGGCCGCCATGTTTCTTACACAGCATGCCAGACGACTCGGCATGGAGTTGTACAGGTTCCTAATGGTGTCCTGCGATAAGCCATCCCATGTACTTTGAATGTTGTCACGCAGTTCCTGTAGATTTTGCGGTAGGGGTGGAGTGTGGATAGCGCGTCAAATAGCATCCCACACATTTTCAATCGGCGATAGGTCTGGAGATGCGTCTGGCCATGGCAGAGTGTCAGTGACTTCAAGGCAAGCTATCGAAACAGCAGCTGTATGCGGACGAGCGTTGTCCTGTTGGGAAATCGCACAGTAGAGAGCGTTCAAAAAAGGTAGGACCACTGGTTGCAGGACCTCATTAACGTAACGTGGGGCTGTCAAAGTGCCTGCAATGAACACTAAAGGTGATCTGGCATCGTAGGTAATTGCACCCTACACCATGACACCAGGCATTCTGGACGTGTGAGGCTCGACAACAAACCGTTCATCTTGGCGCTGACCACGGTGCCTCCCCTCATGGATTCACTGGTCGTCTCCTCCAAGACAGAAGCGGGACTCGCCACTGAAGATCACCGGCTGCAATTCTGCGTGGCTCCATGACAGTCTGGCCTAACACCATTGCAGTTTTGGCGACGATGCAATGGTGCTGAGGGCAGTCGTCGTAACGGTCTGCATGCGTGTAGTCCTACCTCGTGCATCCGTCTACCAATGGTGATGGCACTAATCGAACGATGCATGGAGCGCACCACTGCTCGCTGAATATCCGCAACCGTGGCTGTTGAGTCACTTCGCGCATGTCGGACGACCTGTCGGTCCTCTGTCTCCGTGGTTCGTCCAGGTCTCCCAAACCCTTCCTGTTGTTGCTGCGTGCCTTGTCCTATCCACTGCCGCCAACAGCATGTTGTAGTGATATCCGCACGACCGGTATGGCGCGCAATACCTAGACCATCCAGAGCCCGACAACGCGGCCCCTCTCGAAGATCATCCCGTTTCCCAGAGCCCGACAACGCGGCTCCTCTTGAATTCCCCCAACTGCTCGATTTGCTTCCGAACTTTTTCTTCGAGGCATACTTCACTTGCAAAAGGATGCAACCAACACAACAGCACGAGTCAGAATGCCAAGCGCCCGCAACGGGACGACCTTATGTAGCCTGTCAAAAACAGCGCTATGATCCCTCCTTGCTTGCGTCGCATGCGCGGCCAAGCGTGATACTTGAATAATTTTCATGTCTCACGATGTAAAACCTACCCACCCAGTTTCAGACCTGCCGGTTGCTTCCTTCTGGGTGCAACTTTTTTTTTTTTTTTTTTTTTTTTTTTTGACGATGAGTGTATGTACAACTTGTATTTTTATTTTTATAGATAGAGCACATAGAGACCGGGTTCCTGGGCCATTTAAAATTTTTTCCTTCAGGGCAGAAAATTTGCTGTTACGCTACTGATAGGGATGGTGGAATAAACGAAAGGATAAACGGTTGTTTTATTGAAGAAGTCAAGTCTGAAAGAATGAATTTATCAACTCTATAGACACGTGTGCTTGGTTTGTACAGTTTTCCCCCACCGCACTTTTGAGTAAAATGTATATATATATATATATATATATAAACAGTATATCAGCAGCCGATAAGATTCCATACTTTATTATAAGCATCAATATTTTTAAGGCATTAACAGAGAAGCAACGTAATGGTGTCTAAGCGCAAAAGGAATTTTCAATTTTCAAATCATCAAACCCTTCACCATTGTTCTTTGTCTTTGGTGGGGGGAGGGGTTGCAAGGATCTTATAAACACACACCGCCTCATTTTGACATCTTGGCATTTCTCAGTTTTTTTTTCTTCGTTCTTTTCACGTCAGGCATTGAGTGACATCTAATATTTCGACCAACGGGAAATCTCAGTTGAAGTTCCGTATATATTTATACAGATCTGTCTCATGGGCGCATTCCCCAACTACCAACATGAACGAAAACCTTCAAATTCTTTGAAAAAAATATATATATATAAAATCATACAGGGTCGAAAACCTTCATCGTTGAAATCAAGCTCTGGTAAGGGCGAAAAATCCGATTGCAAAAGGCTCGTGCTAAAACGTCTCACCCCCTTAAAATCAACCCACTATCATTCACCCAAGCCCTACCGACATCCCTTTTCTCCCCTGTTGCTTCCCTCCTTCCTTTTTCAAACTACCCAGCGCTCTTTTCCCAAAAATCACCACCAGCTTCTCATTTTTCTCCTAAAAATTCTATTTCAGGAGGGAAAACAACGCGAAGGGACGTCTGGTCAATGGTATTAAATGGGCAGTCAGGCGTTAGTCCGGGGTTTTTCACATTTTTTCCCCCTTTTGAAATTCCAGCGGTAGATCTGTCCGTTAAAAATGATAGAAAGAAGAATAAATAAAATAGAAGAGTATTTTATGCTTGGAAAAATCTTTAAACTCGAAAAGTTATTGCTGCCCTATTTTTCGTCCTCTTTTTCCCCTGCGCTTTTTTTTATTTCTTTTTTGGGGTACTTTGCTTGAGCTGGATTGTAGATTCGAGATATTGAAGCAAGGTGACACACATCAGGCAATATATATACAGCTTGGTCCTGTTTAACTTATTCCGTATTCAATCAAGTTCGCATCTGTCAACTTGGTAGGACGGGCAGAATTTAGATGGATGCCTGGCTGTTGGAGTCCTTTCTCAGAACTTGTATGCTTTATTAACTTTTTTCTCTTCTCTTTCTCTCTTTCTTTCCTTCTTTTTTTCTATTTATTTTGTGTGTGCGTGTATGTGTATTTGTGTATATATATATATATATATATATATATATATATATATATATATTTTGGAGTAGAACTCATTAAAGGCTGAGCAATAAATGCTGAGTTAACGCAAGTGTCCAAAGCTTCCGCAAAAAAAAAAAAAAAAAAAAAAAGCAACTGGAAACACTCGATAAAGCAAGCGAAGCAGGACTTTTAAAACATTCTACTGCATTATAATAACCGAGTAGCACAGCACAGTAGAAACTTCGATTACAAACATGGATTGCAGAAAGTGTTTTATTACGAGAGCTACTCATTTTTACTTGAAATTTTGATCACAGCTTCTCAGTGAATTGTCTTAGTTGGTTCGCATTAGAAAACCTCTATTTAGTGTGCGTGTGAGTGCAGACTGCACAAAAAACGAATATTGTTCATAACCTGAAATTGAATTACCACCGGCATGACGCAGTTGATTAAGTTGCTATGCACCGTGCAGGAGGCAGACGTTTCTGACCGGTGTTCTAACCCCGGTGCTGCCGGCCATTTAGTCTGCGGTTTTTGCGGCGTTTTCCGCAGACTACTCGTGTTTAGGGACGCGAATGCGTAGGTGATTCTCTCTGAAGTCGGGACCCGGACGCGCTTTGTAACTGAAACTCCCTTCCCTAGGTTGCCTGGGTTCACCAGACGGGTGTCGATGCGCGGGTAGTAAAACAATGTAAGACGAATGAAATCTTATGTCACATGGCTTCAGGTACCTACGGGACTGTTATCCATGGGTGTTGGTGATGACTTCTAATTTGATACAATAGGTTGTGACGTATTACAGAGGTGAAAACATGTGCCAAGACGACAAATCTGCGGTGAGACGTTCTGTCCGCGCAGCTCAGTTGGGAGAGCGACTTACTCCGGAGGAAAGGGACACAGATTTGATTCCCGTCGCGGACAAACTTGCGTTTTCACATTGGCTCCCGATTGTGGAAAATGGATCCGCTGGCCGTTGAGTTGTTCGAAAAACGTGTGATGTTTGTTCCACATATTGTTCGGAATTAATGAAACATTCCTACTTCGCTTCAAAGAAAAAAAAATTTAAGAGGCAGATGATGTGACGTACTACAGAGATGAAAACAAAACGACAAATCTGCAGCGAGACGTTCTGTCCGCGTAGCTCAGTTGGGAGAACGACTTACTCCGGAGTGAGGGGACACAGGTTGAATGCAGTCGCAGACAAACTTGTGTTTTCACAAGGTGTAATTTAGAAACAAGTTAGTAAAATCATGCAATGCGTTGATTATGATACGCTTTCCAACATACCAGAAATCATTACTCAAGTTATGAGGATAACGGCTGTAGAATAAATCTAGCTCCTATGTCCTGACCTTTGACCCCATTTCACCCATTCTCTATAGGGTTCATCCCTAGGTTGGCCCCTACCACATGCTAAAATTTCATCGAAATCGAACCATTTTTACGCAGGTTATGACGCATAAAGCAGTGGAATGGATCCCGCTCCTGTGTTCTGACCTTTGACCCCATTTCTAATATTTGAAACAGGGTTCGTTCCCAGGTGGTCCCCTACCATACGCTAAAATTTCATCATCGAAATTGAACCATTTTTACGCAAGTTATGACGCACGAGGGTATTGGAATGGATCCCGCTCCTATGTCCCCACCTTTAACATCATTTTAAATAGGGTACGTTCCCAGGTGGTCCCCTACCAGATACAAAAATTTCATCGAAATCGAACCATTTTTACGCAAGCTATGACGCATAAGGTAATGGAATGGATCCCGCACCTATGTCCTGACCTTTGACCTAATTTCTCCCATTTTAAATAGGGTCCGTCCCCAGGTAGTCCCCTACCACATACCAAAATTTCATTGAAATCGAACCATTTTAACGCAAGTTATGACGCATGAGGGAATGAATAGATCCTGCTCCTTTGTCCTGACCTTTGCCCCATTTCGCCCATTTTCAACAGAGTTCGTCGCTAAGTCGTCCCCTACCATATACCAAAATTTCATCGAAATCGAACCATTTTTACGCAGGTTATGCCGCATAAGGGCTATGAAATGAATCCCGCTCCTATGTCCTGACCTTTGACCCCATTTCGCCCGTTTTCAGTAGAGTTCGTCCCCAGTTTTCAGTAGAGTTCGTCCCCAGTTTTCAGTAGAGTTCGTCCCTACCACATACTAAAATTATTGAAATCGAACCATTGTTACGCGAGTTATCGTGCGGACAGACGGACAAAGCTGGAGCATATACGCCTCTTTAACCTACGGTAGGAAAGCGTAAATGAAAGTCAAGTGGCAAAATTTTAAATGTACCGTTGAACCCAGGTACATCCTTGACGACGGTGAGCTGATGTCAATGTTATACATCTCAGCGGCCTCTTTGTTCTGAGTCCTACTCGTAAAGACGGGTTCGTACTGTTTGAGTACATACATACTGTGACACTAAAAGCAGCTCGAAATGATTCCCGGTGTTAGCTGCCGGTGATACTAGGTATTTTTCGAGCACTTACGTCAGGTAGCAATCTTCTCTCCTTGTGGTTATCCTCGGACGACCACTCCTGGGGTCGATCTGCCGTAAATCTGCGTGTAACATGCCAAAAGCCTTATTTCTGTTGTGAATGCTCAAACGTCGTCTACACATCCTTTAAGGTTAATCGCGCACTGAAGGCAATACGCTCAGCAAATTTCTAAACCAAGCGGTGAAGCGACCAGTATTCCACTTTTCGCAGGTTACCTTTTTCGGAGCTCGCACGCAGTGTGCTGTGTTGCCATGATGCTAATTTACATATGACGTAGCTACTCACGTTGATAACCGATCTCTATAGTAGTCGCTAAATTTGCATATCACCACGGTTTCCTTTCGAAGCCTCGATATCCCTAACTTTTGTGACCAGTGTGTCAAATATCTTTAATGGAAGGGCTTCCAACAGACAAAGCTTCATCACTCTTTAAGAATAAAACAATTTTATGGCATTTAGATTGTAATAATAATATTTATATTCCTTTTGAAATTTCAGCACGGTAACCACAATTCTGCTGTCGTACTGTGTAGTAAATATTGAATCAATTCGCACTTTAACAGACCAGATCCGATTACTTTCTAGGTTATCTAAACATTCCGTACCTTATATATTTCAGTCACGGCTTCGTCGTTACGAAATAAGCAACGTGGAATTAAGAATTTAATCTTAGGGGGTGCAAACACTTTTGACTAGAATGAAGCAATTCAATCGATTTAAAGCGAAAGTGTGAATTGGGGATGTTCAGGAATACCAATGCTAGTTTCCCTAATATAATTTTCGGTAAGTTTGGTACTAATTACTAAAAGGTGAGTATTAGGTTGATTTTGAGCGGAATGGATTTATAGGATTCCGGGGGTTATTAAGAGGAATCCGATACTCTGATCTGTATCCTCGAGTGCGTTTCAATGAAACTGATGATTTTATTTCAGTGTTCAGCTATTGTAATATGTCCAAGGGACGTTTCGAAATGATGGTGCTGAGATATACTGTCAGCTATACAAAAGATCTTTCCGAATACAAATATTTATTGAGGAAAAAGTATAGGCATTGTAAATATGAAGCTAACAATAATAAAAAGAGCAACTTACAAAAAAAATAAATCATACCAAATGAGTTCCACATGTGCACCTTTTGTAAAACGGAAGACATTTGAAACGGTATTCGATATTCAAATGAAATAATTACGGCAAGCCAGTAATTATTTCATTGCCGTAATTCAAATGAATTACGGCAATCCAGTAATTTCGGTGGTGCAGTGGTCTAAGAGATGGCTTCTGATCATTCGTCCGAAAGGGGTCCGGGTTCAAATCCCGGTGAGGCATGGATGTTGTGTTTTGTCTTACGGCACTGGCTTTCTCCCTTCCCTGGAATCACTGACCCTAAATTATGGACGGGCGACTGCTTATAGCCCATTGAGTTGCTCACGGTGGTCGTTAAGTCTTCAATCAAAAAAAAAAGTTGCTGCAATAGCCTTTGCAAACTTTCAAGTCACCTTTAGTTGAAGGTTGCAGCTTTGGTAGAGTAGCATAAACTTTATGTTTAATGAAACCCCTAAGGAAGATTTGTCGCTGCACAGTTATCACTGATTGACTCGAGTGCAATTCAGCACCAGAACGCTTTTCCCGCTCACACGCCATTTTGTTTATTTGCTACAAATTAGCACCACCTGCCGGATCCATGTCATTACAGCAGCACTGCAAAGAAACTGTGAATGAATTGCTCTCTCACACAATATTGGCAATTTGGGTCAGTTAGCTCTTCACAATTACTTTTTATTATGAGAAAGATGACTTACAGGCACACACTGTATTATGAAATCCTGTTTAATACAAAAAAAAGTGCAAAAGTAAAGAGCATCAGCAATTTAGGGTATATATTGTATGTACACTGCCCACCAAAAGTTGAGCACGTGAAAGGCAACCGTGCCGCCCCGGTGGCGCATTGGTCTAAGGCGCTGGCCTCTGATCATTCGTCCGTAAGGGGTCCGGGTTCGAATCCCGGTGAGGCATTAATGTTGTGTTTGTCTTACGGCACTGGCTCTCTCCCTTCCCTGGAACCAGTGACCCTCAATTAGGGACGGGCGACTGCGTATAGCCCATTGAGTTGCTCACGGTGGTCGTTAAACCTCCAATCAAAAAAAAAAAAAAAAAAAAAAAAAGGCAACCGTAAAAATCGAAACGCTAAAGACTAATGCGAAATTTTCTCTGTGCTGTTCTGTTAACCACCTGGAACGAATTAACTCGGGGTAGCAAAACGGGCGGAAATCTGCTCGAACGAATATGTTCGTTGTCTAAGAAGTGAGCCGAAGGCGACTGAGACGAGTGAACTCGCGCATCAGATCAGAGAACGTTATTTTCCCCTTCGGTTTGTTTTTCAAAGTGGTCAACTGGGGAGATGGTTAACACAAATCCTTTCTGGCCTATTTCCTGCTAAACGGGCAATAACAATGGCTATACTAACCTAAGAAAGGAGAGAGAAGATGTCTGATCCACTTATTTGTACCCAGTAGTATGATGTCCTTGTCAGGGTAGCTAGACCTTCCCCATCATTTTTTTTTTTTTTTTTTTGATTGGAGGTTTAACGACCACCGTGAGCAACTCAATGGGCTATAAGCAGTCGCCCGTCCCTAATTTAGGGTCACTGGTTCCAGGGAAGGGAGAGAGCCAGTGCCGTAGGACAAACACAACATCCATGCCTGACCGGGATTCGAACCCGGACCCCTTACGGACGAATGATCAGAGGCCAGCGCCTTAGACCACTGCGCCACCGGGGCGGCTTCCCCATCATGTCTTTGATCTTGTAGTAGAGAATAAAAGACTATGAGGGGGCTCTCTTATTTTCATTTCATTTACTGATCTTGCTGTTACATATAAAGTTAATAAATCTGAATAGTTGAGCGTAAACATGTAAATAACAGCAGGGAAGATCAAGGGAAAGTCCTTGAAGAGACCTGACTCAGCCTTGATCTTGCTATGCATAAGTCAAGCCAAGAGCATTCTTATAACAACAAAAAAGTCAGAAAGGAAAACACAGAAATAAAAAGAGAACGAAGAAAAAAAAAGCAAAATAGAGTAACATATTTAAGATACAACATGTTAACTGAATTAAATGTCTAGCATGATTTTGAATTGACAGCATGTCGAGGGAAATATAATATTAAAGTAATGAAAATCATAAATTGTCCCACCCCCTACCCAATCTTCATTAAATAAATCCCCCTTCCCCTAGTCACCTAATCCTCACCTGGTAAGTCCCCCTGCCTTACCCCTTCAGTCGAATAATCCCTGCATCAATCAACTTCCCACCTATAATGAATAATACTATTTCTGCTACTCAGCTAATTGCTAATTATCGTGAATATAGCTTCCTTCAATTATAATGTAATGAATTCAATACTTCTTCTAAATTGCTACTGAATTCAATGCTTGTACTAAGCTAATGCTTCTTCTAATGGTTGTTGTTTGTTAATTAAATCATGAATAAACTTTCCTGCTAGTAGTGTAGTAATAATAATGAACAAGCTTATAACTGGTAGTAATGTTGTAGTAGTAATTAAGATGAATAAAGTCTTATGCTGGTTGTTACTAATAACACTAAATGAAATAAACCTAACAGCCAGACAGAGATCTGACAAAAACTATGAACTGAGAAAAACGTACTTACAACAAATTCTTTTATTAGATAACTCTTGAATCATCCAACGCACACACACTAATCGTATCACAATAATGAAGAATCAACCTAATCACATAGAACGAAGCTCTCCCTGGCAACAACAAACGCTCTATCTATACAACAACAAACGCTCTCCTCACGTATCGTTGAACGCGCCTATTTATACTGGCTACCACCACGTCATGACCTACACTCATTGCCAGATCTCATTCAGCGGGTGAAATAACATCTCGTTCAGTAAGAAGATAATTTACATAGTAAAATAAAATAACCAGAGATAGTAAAAATCAAAAGGAAAGTGAATATAGAGTATACGTTACACACCTTGCATTTTTGATTAAGTATTAGTTATTAAGTAGGTAATGTTTTAATTTATTTTTAAACAAATTCAAATTATTAATATATATTAATTCTGCAGGCAATGAGTTCCAGGACTCTGGACCAGAATAATCTAGGCTTTGTTTAGTAGTTTGTGCTCTAGGTGTAGTAAGTCTCAGCAAAGCTTGGTTTCGAATATTGTACCGGTACGTAGCAGTATTAATTTCTATGAGCTCCTGTCCAAAGTTCATTTTAATTCGTTTATACATAATTTTCCCTAAGTGAAACAGTTGCTGAATTGTTAGAATATTATATTTGTTCGGGTTGGCTCTGAAATATCTGAACATATTTTGTCCTGGTAAGTTATCTCCATTTAAGTTATGATTAAGATCTATTAATCGAATATATTTAGTTTGGAGAATTTGTAATTGATTAATGTTGGTAAGTGTTGTTTGATTCCAAGATAGTAAACAGTAATCAAAATGTGGATGAATTAATGCATAATATAATAATTTTAATGTTAAAACAGATAGGTTTGTTAGAATATGACTAATTATTCCTATATTTCTGGATATTTTTTTAATAAAATTTCTATATGCAGATTCCATTTTAAATCATTGTGGAAAACAATACCCAGATAGGTAAACCAGTGCTGCGTGTTTTATGAACAGTGCTAAGTTTATGGTCAGTACTGTTGAAATGAGAAAAGAAAAGGAATTGTTTGGCCGTAGCTTTCCTAAAAACCTGGCAGTTACGTGCACACTTCTATCTGGGGATCGCAGACATTTTTGTGCACCATTTGGTTTAGGTAATCGGCTGCTTAAAAGGTTAAAACTTGAAAATGTCGAAACAATTTTTGGGTGGCCATTTGCGCTAGGAGTAATATGGAAATAAGAACGTCCAATAGGAGTGATTTTCATCTGTGGCTATCGGATAAAAGTAGGAGGGCCCTGGCATAAATTAAGAACATCCATTTTCTTAGACATATCGCTAAAAAACGTCCATAAGACTCAGGAATATACTGTAATGATCGAATGGGTCTGTATCTGCATATAGGCCTGCCAATAAATCACAGAGATAGTTGGACTTTTTCCATTTTGTTATTTCAAGGCTCTGTGATCAATTTGAAATTAGCGAAAGACTCACTCAGAGACCTCTTCTGGGTTGTACATAAGTGATAACCCCTCAAGGAAATTGATAAAAAGCATTATTTTTCAGACGAGATCCAAAACCGAGAACATCTAGCCTGTGCCACACCTCATCGTAATCACAGAAAGCCAAATGAAGTCTGTACTGTGACCAGAAGAGCCAATAATTACGAGCTCTGTGTCTCTTGATCTGATGAATGTATGTGCCAACCACAGTTGCAACTGGTTAAGAATGAGTCACAACTTTGTGGACTCAGTCTTGGAACAACAGCATGATGTCTTGTTTACGGATGATTCACATTTTTCTCTTGCATCTTTTTTTTGTGGTTTAACGTCCATTGTGATCAATTCTAATGGCTATAAGGAAACAAGCTTGCAGCTGACCGCGATCATATTTCAAGAGAAGGAAGAGAAATCTTATAGCAAACACGCCACGCATGTTTCATTCGATACTCGAATCCGGTTTCGTCTCTGGAGAATAGTCAGAAGTACACGCGTCTGACCTTTCGGCTACCAGAGTAACCTCTCTGGAATTAGTCTGGCAACAAGGTGGAACTCGCTGCACATCTCGCAAAAGCATTTAATTATGTCCTTCTTGTGGTGGTAGTGTGACTGTGTGTGTATGTGCCAGGTTCTCTCTGGGATACCGACCTAACCTCCGTGTGTCCTCACAGTACTTTGACTGCCACAAAATACCGGGATGAGACTCTCGATTTTCTGTGAAGCAGTACATATACAGGCTGCTCGTAAGCCTTTCATCTTCACTCGGAATACTATTCGTCATTTAGAACATTTATCGTGGACCGTAGATCAATGGAAACGGGTCCTATGGACTGTTGAATCCAGATACACGATCCATCTGTCTGATGTCCGTGTGTGGGGTATAGCAACAGCCGTGGGAACGCTATTTACCACAGTGTACTATTCCCACGGTCAAGTTTGGAGCTGTAAGTGTACTCGTGTGGGGTTGTTTTTCTCGGCCCATTGGTTATTGTGGACAAACCTGTTAACCAGCACGTCTACCTCAATATTCTGGACAATTATGCCCTACCAACTCTGTGGTAATACTATGGAAACGAGTCTTGTTGTTACCAGCAGGATAATGCTCCGAGCCATAAAGCAAGGACTGTTACGGCGTGGTTTGACTATAATTCCGTATCGTGTGTGGACTGGCCAGCACAGAGTCCTGATCTTAATCCCATAGAGCACTTATGGGGTGAATAAGAGCGCTGTATAAGAGTTTGGAACCAATGCCTACTACTAAGCAACAGTTAGCGGCAGCATTATGTACTGAATGGAAGTGCATACCTATCGCTATATTCCAAAACCTTGTCGAAAGTATGTCTCGAAGAATCAGTGCATGTATTAAGGACAAAGGTGGACTGACACGGTACTAATGTATGTCAATAAATACTATGTTGTGTTTCTTTTCTAAGTGTACGGTGTCTTTTGTGAATATAGGGTATATCCTACGGGTTTTTCCCCTCTTTCGGCCATCTTTCTTTTTTTATTTTGTTTTGGGTCTCAAAGTAGTTAAACCCCGTCTGAAATTATTAGCTTGCGCCGCCCATTCTCATCGGCCGCCACCGGAAATCGAACCCGGGGTCTTCCAGTTTACGCGCCGGACATGCAACCACTGCACCACAGTGGCCTCGAATTCTCCAGACTCACATACCCCTATGTTCGATTCCCGGTGACGGCCGATGAGAATTTTTTCTTGACTCACTTATAAAACTCAGAAATTTTTATTTATGTTTGATGTTTTTTGCTTTGTTTGATGTTCCTTATCCACGTCAATATTGTGTATTAATGAATATTTAAAATCTTGTAGAACGACATAGCGTTATTTAACCCTTTAAGCTGCCGATGTATCAAATGATGCACGATTTTTTCTGCACTCCCCAAATAGAAATGTTTACGAAACTGCCAGGTTTTACGAAAGCTACGGCCAAACAATTCTTTGCCGCCTTTCATCACAGCAGCGCCGATCACAGACTTGGCAATGGCAATAAGAGGGCCTTTCTAGTCCTTTATCCTCCGCTGCATGACGAAGGACATGATGGAGAAGGGCTAGTACCCCTGATACGGACATCATGACACTGGGCAGAAGCAAGTACCTCAAACATCTTTTCTCTCCTTTCTTAGATTAGTAGCTATTGCAATTGCCCTTTAAGCAGCAAGTCAGTCAGAAAGGATTTGTCTCAGTTACCTCCCTAATTGACCGCTTTGAATAACAAATCGAAAGGAAAGACAGCGCTTTCTGATGCGCAAGTTCACTCGTACCAGCCACCTTCGGCACACTTCTTAGACAAACGAATATATTCGTTCGAACAGGATTCAGCCCTTTCTCCTAATCCCGAGGTAATTCGTGCCAGTCGGTTAAAGGGTTAAATAAAAATTTATACTTAGCATGTGTCTTCCATGCAACATTCTCTGTTTTATTTAAACTTGCTCAAATTACGCAATATAAGATGATGAACTAAGCAGTAATGAAAATTTAATAGAAATTACCAAATAATAAAAACAACAAATCCTATTTCACAGGGTTTTTGAAAATTTTGTGGGAATTCTTCCCTGGTTGTGCCCATATAATCCGTCCAATGTTAAGACACTTGTATGCGTGTGTGTGTAGAACTACATCACTGGTCACCCCGGTGGCGCAGTGGTCTAAGGCGTTGGCCTCTGATCATTCGTCCGTAAGGGGTCCGGGTTCGAATCCCGGTCAGGCATGGATGTTGTGTTTGTCTTACGGCACTGGCTCTCTCCCTTCCCTGGAACCAGTGACCCTAAATTAGGGACGGGCGACTGCTTATAGCCCATTGAGTTGCTCACGGCGGTCGTTAAACCTCCAACCAAAAAAAAAAACAAAAAAAAAACGACCATTCGTCCAAGATGGGTCCGGGTTCGAATCCCGGTGAGGCATGGATTTTGTGGGTTCGTTTCCTTCTCCGGAACCAGTGGCCCTAAATTAGGGACGGGTGACTGCTTATAGTCCACTGAGTTGCTCACGGTAGTCGTTAAACCTCCAATAAAAAAAATCATCACTGGCAATCATTGCCTTCCCACTCTCTGAGCTCGTCAGTGCAAAGCTTTCCTAACTGCTATCCAAGTGGGTTTCACATTTCATATTCACTAAGCTGTCAGTATGAGGAAACGCCCCTGTCGCTTTGGCAGCTTTACCCTTCAAAAGGTGAAGACAACTAGAAAAATGCTAAACTTCTATTCTATTTTCGGATTGCATTATCTTCGAGGCATGTGTTTGTCGATTCAGGCGAGGCTGAACATCACTATAATTATAAGTCGTGTAGCCTATACGTCATTCTACTCGGCTATGAAGTTCGACATAAACTGGTTAGTTACCTTGAAAATTATGTCCGCTTTGTTGTTTCGTTCTAAACTTTTGACAAGTAGTGTACAATAAAGCACAATTCATTATACACACAGCGCCCGTCTACAAACGTTTGTTACCCAGCCACAAAAATGCAGTTAGTCGACTTCCTTCCCAAGCTATAAATAAGTAAGATTCTTAGCTGCTGCGTAACGTGCCTGTTATTGGGGATAAACAAAGATGGGATGCTCCATCTCCGCGACTGCAGAAAGTCGGGATTTCCGCATGCGAGTGCCTCACGTGTGTACAAGAACTACGTACATCAAAGCCGGAAAATCGGCAGCTGTAGGGGGAAATCTGACCGTAAACTGACGGTTGATGTTCTAGGTAAGTAGGGGCTCTCCAGCATCGTGGAAATTGAACGGAGGGTAAGAGTGGAGACGATATTGTAGGAATTCTACACTTACAAAACTTTGGGCAAAAACCATTCATAGCATGACGTCACGACTGGGATATGGCAGCCGATGCTCATATCGGGTGTCCTCAGGACCATGAGCCTGCAGGAGCAACCATCAGGACCATGAGCCTGCAGGAGCAACCATCAGGACCATGAGCCTGCAGGAGCAACCATCAGGACCATGACTCTGCAGGAGCAACCAAATATCGCCTCTGGATCATGGAAGATTAGAAAATGGTAACTTAGTCCAAATAGAGGTTCCAGCAACAACACCCTAACTAGAGGAGACATATGTGCCATAGACCACATGAAGTCATAAATGTCTGTAATATTCTGGGGCGTGTTTTTGTGGGTTTTTTGTATCTACTGAGATCACCATCACCAAAAAAGGCTATGGATGTCCTCACCAACCAAGTTCATGGCTATCCATTCCTTACATCAGGCTATGGATGTTCTCACAAACCAAGTTCATCGCTATCTATTCCCCAAATTAGGCTATGGATGTCCTCACCAACCAAGTTCATGACTGCCCATTCCTCACATCAGGCTAAGGATGTCCTCACCAACCAAATTCATTGTTATCCATTCCCCACATCAGGCTATTAATGTCCTCACAAACCAAGTTCATGGCTATCCATTCCTTTCATCAGGCTATGGATGTTCTCACCAACCAAGTTCACCGCTATCCATTCCCCACGTTAGTCTATGGATGTACTCATGAACAAGTTCATGGCTATCCATTCCCCACATCAGGCTATTGATGTCCTCACAAACCGAGTTCACCGCTATCCATTCCCCACATTAGTCTATGGATGCCCTCACCAACCAAGTTCATGGCTATCCATTCCCCACATCAGGCTATGGATGTCCTCACAAACCAAGTTCATGGCTATCCATTCCCCACATCACGCTATGGATGTCCTCACAAACCAAGTTCATGGCTACCCATTCCCCACATCATGGTATTGATGTCCTCACAAACCAAGTTCATGGATATCCATTAATTACATCAGGCTATGGATGTTCTCACCAACCAAGTTCATGGCTATCCATTCCCCACATCAGGCTATGGATGTCCTCACGAACCAAGTTCATGGCTATCCATTCCCCATATCATGCTATTGATGTTCTCACAAACCAAGCTCATGGCTATCCATTCCTTACATCAGGCTATGGATGTTCTCACCAACCAAGTTCACCACTATTCATTCCCCACATCTGGCTATGGAAGTCCTCACCAATCAAGTTCATGGCAGCCCATTCTCCACATCTCGCTATGGATGTCCTCACCAACCATGTTCATGGCTATCCATTCTCCACATCACGGTTACTTCTTTCAGCACAGCAACACGCCGTTTGAAGACTCTCCTTTGGCAAAGAACAGTTTGAAGTAACATTCCAGTGTGTTAACGACCCTCGAATAGCCCTGCCATTTTGCCGGTTTGAACCCAATTGAATATATGTGGCACGAAATGGAGTGATGTATTCCAGCCCGAAACCCACCAGGGGCGCTTAACGTCCGGCTTTCCTCAAATCAAGTGCCATAATTACCACCCAGATGTTTCCAAGGAATACATGCCACGCTGAGTCGTTGCTGTTGTGAAGAGAAAATTCAGGCTGGCGGTCTGCACGGGCCTTATTTGGTGAGCCCGGGCAGGCTCGGCCAATGAGCTGCAGCTATCCGGCTAGTGACGTGCCGTTTTGTATTATTTTGTCTTCCTATTGTATTTTATTAAATTGTGAAAATTAAATAATGAAATGTGATATTATTGAAAACATTTAATTAAATGTAAGCCTGAAAATATTAACTAAACTCTGGCAATTGTCGAAGAATATGTCCTTTAAAGAGGGAGAAAGTGGAAAAAAAAAAAAAAAGGACAAAGCGCGTTTAAAACTTCTCTTTTTCTAAACCAGCAAGCGGTAACACTACAAAAGGCAATCCCTATACAGATTAGGGATAGGAGAAACAATCGACGTTGTTCCACTCCGGCACACACACACACACCGACCCACCATACCACTGCAGACATTCCTCGTCCCGCACTCCACAAACACACACACACTAGCTCGGGGTCGAATTTTTTTGCTGTCATCAAGCTCCAAAGTGTTTTTACCGTCTTAATATCTGCAGATGGTAAAAAAAACTGTGAATGCCTCTTTTCGCCTTTTAATTTCTTCCATAATTATATCCTAGGCTATGTCATGGAAGTAAGTACAGTCAGCAAAACAGTTAAACAGACCAGGAAATCGGGGAACACGAATTTTTCTTTGTTTATTATTGCGATAAAAAGAATGAGTCAACCTGGCCTGGCCGTAAGTGTCTGGGGAAAAGCCCGGACCATCCCGTTGATTTTTTCTTTAAACTAAAAAGAAAATTCCGGACCGTCCCGTTGATTTGTTCTCTAAACTAAAAAGAAAAGACCGGACCGTCTCGTTGATTTGTTGTCTAAACTAAAAAGAAAAGACCGGACCATCCTGTTGATTTGTGGTCTAAACTAAAAAGTAAGGTCCGGACCGTCCTGTTATATTGCTCTCTTAAAAGGAAAGACCGAACCATCCCGCTGATTTGTTCTCTAAACTAAAAGAAAAGACCGGACCGTCCTGTTGATTTGTTCTCTAAAAAGGGAAGACCGAACCGTTCCGTTGATTTGTTCTCTAAACTAAAAAGAAAAGACCGGACCGTCTCGTTGATTTGTTGTCTAAACTAAAAAGAAAAGACCGGACCATCCTGTTGATTTGTGGTCTAAACTAAAAAGTAAGGTCCGGACCGTCCTGTTATATTGCTCTCTTAAAAGGAAAGACCGAACCATCCCGCTGATTTGTTCTCTAAACTAAAAGAAAAGACCGGACCGTCCTGTTGATTTGTTCTCTAAAAAGGAAAGACCGAACCGTCCCGTTGATTTGTGCTCTAAATTAAAAAGAAAAGCCCGACCCAGCCCGTGCAGACCTCTAATGCAGGCCTATACATTATTAAGTATATGTGTGATAATTGTCCTTTCAGAGTATAACGAAAATACATATAACACTAACGAAATTAAAAAGTAAGACAAACAGGAAGCAATATACATATACGTGGCTTTCCTATTAGTGATACGAGTTTCTGGTACTTATTAGTGATACGAGTTTCTGGTATTTATTAGTGATACGAGTTTCTGGTATTTATAGCCATGTTTGAGAATGAGAATAGTCTTCGAATGCTTAGCAGTGAAACCTATCAAGCCCAACGCACTTTTTTGATTGTGAAGAATGTTACGCTTTGCTAACTTCCCCAGGAATAGTTTGAAAGCATCAATACAACACGTTCAGGCATATTGCAAAGCTTGAATTTTTTGAAAATTTAAAACAATCAAGGTATGGTCGGAGAGAAAGATATCAATGTGAGAAAATGCGACTGTCGCATTGGTAGCTTTCCCCTAAAAAGTTGAAAACATCTAGAAAAACTTATGACATTAGAAAAATAAGGAAGATGACACCGAATTTTCGGGCGTATTAATGAGCACGTTTTTGAATTTGTTCTGACGCGAATTAAATTTATCAGAGCTATTCAAAGTCAGTGGAACCGGTACAGGCAACAGTAGTATCTCACCGAAGAAAGAAGTTTTTCAATTGGGTTTTTAATCCCGCACATAGCAGTGTATACGGAATCATGAACTGACGCCCTCTATTTGCAGGCTTGTGCGTTAAGAAAAATTTGAAATTACATGAGAAATATTTCACGGCGGAAACTCTCTCTAACAAAGAAAGAATTTTTCAAATCGGACTCTTACAAGCTGACATATCGACAAATATAGGATATGCATCTACGCCCCCTGGTGGGAAAAACATGCATTATTCAGAGAAGAGGGTATTCTGAATTTTATTCAGAATACCCTCAGTCGAGTTTTTAGGAGCTCAGATTTTGCTATAAACACATCGGAAGCAAAAATGAACACTTATGCCCAATGGTGACCAAACCATTCTTTGCAAAATATTAGAAATTGCATGAAAAACATTTCCCATCAGGAGCTGTATGCGATAGAGGAAGAATTTTTCAAATCGGAGTTTTAGAAGCAGACATATCGGGGGGAAAGGCAATTTAACTTTACGCCCCCTAGCGGAAAGTCTATGAATCACTTGAAAATTTTGAAATTATAGGAAAAAGATATCGCACCGAAAACTCTATCCAATAAAGAAGGAATTTTTCAAATTGGAAAATTAGAAGCAGGAATATTGATAACAATAAGATATGCCTCTACGCCCTGGCGGAGAAACCACGCAATATTTTAAGAAGAAGAAATTCCGGAAAGGTTTATCAATGTGAGTGTCATCGGCCTGATATAGAATGTTTTCAATCGAGATTTTAGAAGCTCAGATTTTGTGGCAAATACATCAGAAGCAGAAAATAACACTAACGCCTCTTGGTGGTCAAACCATTCTTTACCAAAATTTAGGAATTATATGCAAAATATTTCTTATTAGGAGCTGTATCTGCGGAAGAAAAAAAAATTCAAATCGGAGTTTTAGAGGTAGAGATATTGGGGAAAACGCAATTTACTTTCACGCTCCCTAGCGAAAAATGTAGTCGTAACTTGAAAAAGTGACAATACCTAAAATACTCTTCGACATAAATGAAATCGAAAGGCAAAATAATTTTTTCAGCCGGATGTTTAAAAGCAAATATATGGGGGAAAAATGTATTTTGAATTCGATATCATCTGCATTTAAAACATCTAGCGCCGAAATTGTACATCATTAAAAAAAACCCCCAAAAAAAAAACCCGAAATGAAGGATCATCATTGGCATATTTCAAGCTTCCCAACGCAAAAAGGAAGTTTTCAAATCGTTGCAGAGATGTCGTGTCCACAGAAGGCCAGACGGATGGACGGAGAAACCGATAACATAAGCACGACCTTTTTTTTTACAAAAGACGTGCTAATAAGTTCCGCGTAAGAAAAGATTTAGAGGCAGAAACGTCCACATCATTTGGTCTTCTTCTCTTCACGTTTTATACTGAAAGTACTCTACGAGTTCTCCGAAACTTAGTCGTACCAGGAATTTCTTGGATGGTGGTAGTTACACAGTTTTTGTCGTCTCTGCAGTTTAACGCCTCATTGTTTTTTGAAACTACATGAAATTAATTAGTTCTTAAAGAAACGTAAATTAAGTGGGTAGTAATTTCCTGAAAACTATTTTTTTTTTTTTTACTTGTAAAGGAACAAATTGTGAGTCAAAGCCGAAGGATTCGAGTGAGAAAAGTTTTTCAAATTGGACCATTTTGATGTTAGCGATCGAGAACGAAGTGAATTCGTCTTAACTTTCATCGATCTGTTTTTCCGAAGTTCACACATATTTAGAACGATTTTCCATCAATATAATTAATGTTTAAAATAAAATGATTTCTTTCTTAAATGTTCTATCTGATAGCCCTTTCTCTGGACTATGAACCTATTATACATCTAGATTTCCAAGATAACAGGGCATTTCTAAAAATTGGTAGTGGTATTTTATTCCACTCCTCTTCCACTACTTTCCATAGCCCAATCATTGTTTTAAGTCTGCGTTTAGAAAGTCCTCTTTTTAGCGGTCCGAAGGCGCAATAGACCATTAGTGACACATGAGAGGACTTTAAAAGAATATGAGCCAAAGGTATAGACTTGACACCTGTATCTTTTTTCATTTTTTCCAGAAATAGAGTGTTAGATTTAGATGTGAGGACAGGTAGATGGAGTTCTACTCTTTGAAGGCTCTGTGGATAAAGGAATGTCATTTCCTCTTTAAATACAGGAGTTAAAACATTATTTTGGTAGTATGTAGAACTAATTTTAACATTATTTTCAACTTAACTTCAATTTCCCATTGTACGAGAAACCAGAAATAATCACGAATCCTTTACTGAAACTTTCTTTGGTTTCTTGGAATCAAGTTTATAAGTCTTTTTCTGCTCTTTTGCAATGGCAAATAGACTTTTTTTAGCTACAGTCGTTTAGGTAGATCCATGATTCATCAACAGACACACAATTTTTTTATTAGGTGTACAAATAAGTTTTAAAGAGTTTTCTGTGTGACGTATACCGCTAATTTACATATCTAACATTCCCCTGCGTTGTTGTCATGTGACCGTAACTGCTCCAGAGTATAAAATACGACAGAGAAGTTTGTGCAAGAGTCAAAGGCATTTGCACATCGTTAGGTGAAAGATGGCAAGCAATACTGCATTTATTCGACATTGCATTCGTTACGAATTTCATCAAGAAAAAAGTGCTGCAAAAGCATGTGCATCGATCTTTTCTGTACTGGAGGAGAACATTGTATCGAAACGCACGTGTGAGTTTTGCTTTGGACGGTTTAAAGCAGGTGATTTTGATGTTAGCGATCGAGAACGTAGCTGCGCAACGCAGAAGGTTGCACATGAGGAACTGCAAGCATTGTTGATGAAGATTCGCCTCAAACGCAAAAAGAACTAGCTGAACAATTGGGGGTAACTCAACAAACCATTTCCAATCGTTTACGCACAATGGGAAAGATTCAGAAGGAAGGAAAAGGGGTGCCACATGACCTGAGCCAGAGGAACAAGGATGAGCGTGTCATGAAGTGTTTGAATCTGTTGAATAAACATTGCACAAGGTCTTTCCTGTGGGAAATCTTTACGGCTGATGAAAAGTGGATATGGTGCGACCATACCAAACGCAAAAAACAATGGGTAGACCCCTGTGAAGCAACGACTTCGACACCGAAACGCAATAATCACTCCAAGAAAGTTCTGCTGTGCATCTGGTGGGATATTAAGGGTGTGCTCCATTATGAATTATTGGAACTGCTGATCGCTACAAGTAACAATTTCTGCGATTGAAGCAGGAAACCTGTCGAAAACGTCCATTCACAGGCAAAAGATTGCGTCCTGGGAAATTACTGCATGACAGCGCTAGGCTGCACGTCGCGAAATCGGTCAAGGAAACGTTATTGATGCTCCGCTGGGAAGTTTTGGAGCACCCGGCGTATAGTCCCAACATAGCCCCTTCAGAGTACCATTTGTTCCGGTCGATGCAACATGGTTTGTCTGCTGTACGGTTACGGACATGTGACGAAGTGCAAAAATGGGTTGACTGCTTTATCGCGTCACACGACGAAGTATTCTTCATGGCTGGAATCCATCAGCTGCCCGACCGATGGCGGAAGGTGATAGATAATGACGGCGCATATTTTGATTCGTAAAGGCACTGTTGTTTCCTCTCAAATTACATATTGCGTTGTCTTAAAACGATTTAAAACTTATTTGTGCACATAATATCTGTCTCCGGCTAAGTGTGTTTCATAAAGAAGTCTACACCGTGTTCAACGCTCAGCCACGTGCCCAAGCAAAAAACGGTGAACATTGCCTGCTTTTTTTCTTTTTTTCTTCTCAGTTTCAAATCTTTGCTTATTATGTTTATAATTGATATAGAGATTTTTAACGACTTAGCGATTGCCCTTTTGTGTCAGTGGATTTTATTTTCAGACCTTACTTTTGACGTAAAATTCTGTGGATATTCGTTTGGTTTTCTTTTTCCTGCTAAAAGCAATGTTTGACGAATTTCCCTTCTATTATTAATAACATCGCTTATTTTACATTTAGAAATGCTAATTCCATGATTTTCACAGCATTTTGGAATTACAGAATATGAATATTTCTCTTCGTAAAGAGCAAATACACAACTTTTTATCCACAGTATAACGAAGTAAATTTCTCCGTCATTTTTATTCGCGCCAGGATTCGAACCCGGATCCCCTCATTCCGGAGTAAGTTGCTCTACCAATTGAGCTACGCGGACGTTTTATTCTGATTCCTATCTGCCTTTATGTCGTGTGCGTCCTTCTGGCAGGTACGTCACATCTCCTGGTACGTTACATCATCTCCCCCTTATTTTTTTTAAATTTTTTTCTGAAGTGCTGGAGAAGGGATTTTCTTATTTTTCCTATCTCGCGGTGTGGAAATAACATCACACCATTGCGAGATTTTGAACGGTCGGGTCATCCGGATAGTTCAGGCGCCATTATAACGAAGTAAATTTCTCCGTCATTTTGGTCTACGCCGGGAATCGAACCCGAGTCCGCTTATTCCGGAACAAGTTGCTCTACCAATTGAGCTACGCGGACGTTTTATTCTGATTCCTATCTGCCTTTATGTCGTGTGCGTCCTTCTGGCAGGTACGTCACATATTCTGGTACGTTACAACAGCTCGTTTACGTGCGCCATATTTTTTAGCAGACTATATTTAACTGTATAGCAGATGTTTCTTTCGTACTCAACTAACACGCTGTTGCCAATTTCAATTCATTGATCTTCTTTCATTTTCTGTAATTTCTTATTATAAACGTCCTAAAAATGTGTGAACATGCTCTGTACTTGTTAGACGGAAAATCATTGGAGGTTTGGTATTCTCCGTGTCGTTTCTTTCATAGCCATGGGGAATGACACTGTGATGCTACGAAGGGTCTTCGATTGTACAGGGTGTCCCCCTCGCTACCGAACCCGGCATTTCTTTAATAATATTAACACCAATGAAGATATTGCAACGAGATTTGAAGTGGACTTTCCTCATTTCGTGCAAAATGTGATGACATCACAACACGTGCTGGAAGTGGCCACCATTTGCGTCCAGACAGCATTGAACCCGGTATACCATATTATGGAAAGTCCTTGCTAGTACGTCCTCCGTCACTGCCTGAGTTTCGGCGGTGATGGTTGCTTTCAAGGCATCTATGGGTCGCGGTTTCTTTTAATAAACTCTCCCTTTTACATATCCCCATAAAAACTTATCAGGAGGCTTGAGATCGGGCAAGCGCGGTGGTTATAGACCCTTCGAAATGATGCGTTCGCCGAAGAAGGACTGAATTCCAGCCATACTGGTGTGTGATGTTACTGATGTCGCTCCATCAGGCTGGTATTATCCAATGGAGAGTTCTTCATTGTCCAACTGATTTACAAAGGTGTTGAAGATTTCCATATATGCAGCTGTTGTGATGGTTGTATCGAAGAAGATGGGACCAATTATGCGGAGCCGGGTCATTCCACACCAAACACAAATTTTCTGTGAATGTAGGGGTTCTTCATGCATCGCGCTGTGATTTTCAATGGCCCAAATACGAGAATTTTGAGAATTGACGTATCCGGAGAGGTGAAACCACGTCTTGTCCAAGAACCACGTGTAGTCCAGAATGCCCGGATTTCCCTGAAGAAATGGCTGAAACCATCGACAGTATGTCACTCGTTTCACGTGGTCGGCCTCTTTCAGTTCGTGGACCACGGAGATACGGTACGCATGAAGCTTCGCGTTTTTCACAGTACGTTGACAATTGCTTTTGGACAACCCCTGTTTCCTGTGACAGTTGGCGAAGTGACTTCCTGGGAACGCAAGTAGTCGGCCCTTTACATTCTGGATCGTTTGCTCGGACATTTGTGGATGACCTATTGCATGGTCATCTAATGAAGTCCACGTGGTTTCCAATTTCTTCGACAATGCCCAAATGGTGGATTTGCTTGGCGGATGTCTGCATGCAAACCTCTCCAGGAATTGCTGTTGACAAGACTTTATCGATTCTGCTTTCCAATAAGTGCAAACAATAAAAATGTGAGGACATCACATTTTATTGTTCGCTCTTCCAGACTATGCCGATACATTTTTATACGCACGCGAACAGCCACGAGAACGAGCACTCACTATTAACAACCATATTGTGCAGACACGCTCTGCGAAATGGCATAAAAAAGCAGCAGAGTGGCGCGTCCGCCTTGCTGACGAACAGCTCCTCAGAGGCGCCACGCTTAGGAATGTGTCTGCCACTAAGGAGCACTCTGGCTGGCTGGCGTACAGCGACGGATTCAACACTGTCTAGACGGAAATGGTGGCCACTACCATCCCACGTTGTGATGTCATCACATTTTTCACGAAAAGGGGTAAGTCCACTTCAAATTTCGTTGCAATATCTTCATTGGTGTTAATATTATTAAAGAAATGGCGGGTTCGGTAGCGAGTGGGACACCTCGTATTAAATCCCGCATGGCATTTGATTTGACAAATGGTTATAGGCTTGTCAAAGATTGATCATACGTAATGTCGCGCAGATGGTTTGAGGAGGAATTTAGAATCGATGCCATTCCTCCAAACTCCCGTTCTCCCCTTTCTTTGGCAGAACTCAGTCAAGTTTTGTAATTTAATGCGTATGAAGCAGAAAAGTAGCTTAGCTTAATGTTTCAGTTCAGGAGACGTTATATTCAGTTATATTTCTACTTCAACCGCATTATATTTTTGAATGTTATGTGATATCACGCAAGATTCGACCTGTGAAAACTCTGTCAGGACTTCAGCTGCCGGCATTTCCTATATCTTCTGTCGCAATAAAGCTGGGTTCCATTATGCACGTGATCAAACTGTGTCAATAATGATTAAAAACTAGAGGCTAGACACATGCTAAGAAACTGTGCAACTCCGAGCTACTTGCTTACTCATTCAATAATGGCAAGAACAAAGCTGATTAAGATAAATGTGCTTAAAACTTTTATATATTAAGATATAGACAAAGCACAACACACGATCATAACTCGAACTTCGTAACCACGACGCATATAACAATCCACTTTTGGATTCTTGGAGCCCGCAGGATGATTGTTTTATTTGTCTTTCGAATTGATGTTGCATTTGTACTTCCTGTTCTGCTCCTCTAAGCTGTCTGGAACCATTGGGTCCCAATTAAGAATAGGTGGCTCTTTATTGTCTCATATATTCATTGATAACCAAAACTGTATCTTTATAACCATCATGTTACAGTACTGCATCTTACTGCTGGGTTCTTACCTTCCATGAATTCTGCACGTTGAATATTACATTCAAGCACTGGTTGTGTAACTTGTGTGGAAACAGTTGTTCAAAATAAGTGATTTGCGACTCTTAGATGGCCATTAATAAATCGTACTGTGTCTTTACGAAAACGATCTTACAATACCGCATCCCACTTCTGTAATCTCGATCATACTAGCTGGGTTTTGTGTGTGGAACCAACTGTTCTCAATCAAGGATTGGCGTTTCTTTATTGTCTTAGATGGTCATTAATAAATCATACTGTATCTTTATGAAAACGATGTTACAATATTGCATCCCACTTCTGGAATCTCGACGCCCATACATGCTAGGTGTTGTGTGTGGAACCAATTGTTCTAAATTAGAGATTGGCGTATTTTTGTTGTCTTAGATAATCATTAGAAAATCGTACTATATCTTTATGAAAACGATGTTACAATACTGCCTCCCACTTCTGGAATCTCGACGCCCATACATAATGGGTGTTGTATTTGCCCTTCCTGCTCTGGTCTGTAACTTGTCTAGGACCAAGGACTCAAAATTTGAGACAAGAGATTCTTTATTATCTTAGACGGTCATTAATAAATCGTGCTGTCTCTTTATAACCACGATGTTACAATATTTCATTGCTCTGTTGGATTCTTGACGTCCATGTGCTTGATCTTGTATTTGTCCTCTGAATTGATGTTGCATTTGACCTTCCGGTCCTGGTTCTTCTAGCTGTCTGGGCTCTAATTTAGGGTTGTTGAGCCTTTATTATCTTACATCTCATTTGGGTCATTAGACTTCGTAAAACAGTCTTAAATCCGGAGGTGAGGATATACGAAACATAATTCGTTTGCATTCTGTTTCGTTTAATATTATAACAAGAACAATTTTTTTATGTTTAGTTAGCCATTGCGCAGCTCTTAGAAGAAATGGCAATTTGCCTCCCATCTTGTACATTTAATAAAAAAATTTACTTCCATTTCTTCACAAATGCTTGTTAAACGCTCATGTCTCGCAAATTAAAATGGCAGAAACGCAAGTAAAACTCCTGTTCTAAGTTAAACTGCAACCATTTTCAAATAAATATTAGAAAGCAAAATTTAGTTACTTGCAATTTGTGGTGGATCTCCAATTACAATAACTGTGGTTGGTCCTTCTTACGTGTGTCAACAATACTCTTAGAGCTTTGAACGAAGGTAGAGAAGGAGAAAAGATTGAGCAGGGTGGAAGGGAAAGGGAAACTAGGGGGAGGAAATATCTCTTCTCTTTGAGTCGAGGGTCAACTGTAGTGTTGTCACCCTCTCTTTGAGTAAACACGCTCTGCTACTTCCAAGTAGATCACTTCCCTTCTGATCACCCCCAATGTTTGGCATTCTCTTCAAATGTTCCTCTTTACTGGCTTTATTGCATCCGACAGATTTCCGATCTCCCGCATCTAACTGCTCTTGCTCTTCACAGGATAATCACTTGGAAGAAATTGTGGTCCCGCAGAAACATTAATTTTTACGACCTATTGTCTGGAATAACCGGGCCTTTGTTCCACATATCGGCGTCGGAAAGCATTTCTTCATAGAGCGTAACTTCGTTATTCAGACGGAAATATCACTCGTTATGGTGCCAGAAAAGCATTTTGAAGCTGTTAGATAAAAAGACCAGGAAAGAAGAAAAAGTTGTAAGAGCGACTAAATTTTTTGCTTATATTGAAAGAAAGACATGCTAAAAACATGAAGGAAAAAACATAAAAATGAAAAAAAAAATTAGTGGCATATAAAGCTTGCTCTGCTGGATACTTTTTACCGTTAGCAAACTCTGAAAGTATGCAAAAATACTCTTTTAAATTAAATAAGAGTCCATCCAGGGAAATTTAATTTCGCCTTTGCTTTGAAAAATGTATATTTGAACATTTTTACAGGGCAATTTTAAAGTAAACATATCTAGAGCTACAGAACTGAGGTACGGCATACTTACGTATTTGACCATATCGTCATCATCATCCATTCTTAAGCCTTTTAGTGACCGACGTACCTATACCAAATAGTGCCCGAAATTTTTAGTGCTCGCTAAATGAAAATGCTCGCATACCGGCCAATTTTTGAGAAGGCTACGCCAAAACACTTCATACCTATTATCTCAGTAGTACTGACCATAAATCTTCACCAGGTGATAACCGCCCCCCCCATTTATTCCTTTTTCTTTCCTCCATGACCCAAGGCATAACGCTTTCTACTCAGTGGTATGCTGTCCTCCTGATACGGACATCATGCCACTGAGTAAAAACACCTGACGCAAACATCTATTTCCTTTCTTATCAGTCAGGAAGGATTAGTATCAGCCATCTCCTAAAATAACCGCTTTGAGTAAGAAACCTAAGGAGAATAGCAACTTTTTCTGATGCGCACGAGCAGACAAATTTGGCCCAGTTCTTAGACAATGGACATATTCGTTCGGGTTGATTTCATCCCATTTTGCTAACACAGAGTTCATTTGCTTCAGCCAGTTAAAGGGTTAATCCACTGGTGGAGGAAAGTCGTGCACAAGACTCTTCCACTAACCTTTGTCTTGAAACAATCTCTTCCGGGTCACTCCAATGTGCTTCGCCGCCCCGGTGGCGCAGTGGTCTAAGGCGTTGGCCTTTGATCATTCGTCCGTAAGGGGTCCGGGTTCGAATCCCGGTCAGGCATGGATGTTGTGTTTGTCTTATGGCACTGGCTCTCTCCCTTCCCTGGAACCAGTGACCCTAAATTAGGGACGGGCGACTGCTTATAGCCCGTTGAGTTGCTCACGGTGGTCGTCAAACCTCCAATCAAAAAAAAAAAAAAAAATGTGCTTCGAATTTCATCCACCTATCTTCCTTCTACTCGTCTTTAGCGTCTTTCCATATCTTTTGGAGTCCAGTCCAGAATTGCAGTTGTCCAACGGTGGTAGTTCTTATATTAATATGTACATCCCCATTGTCACTTTAGGGTCCTTATTTGATCATGATATCATCAAGGCTTGTCGTTTTCCTGATCTGACTTGGTTTTCCTATTTTTCTTCGTTACACCAAGTATGCACCGCTCCAAACAACTTTGAGATGTCCGCAACTTCTCTCTCTCTATATATATTTTTGTTAAGTTTCATATCTCTGATCTATAAATAACATGTAAGCTTGTGGTTGTGGCAGGACCGTGACAAGCGTTGCTTATCTGGGAGGGCGAAATTTGAAATCACGCCCCTTCGAGTTCAAAATCACGTCCCTTCGAGTTCAAAATTACACCCCTTCGAGTTCAAAAATATGTACCTTCGAGTTCCGCTCAAATACTCAATACGTGGTTTTTACTTTCTCACGCACCGCCGTTATGGGAAACTATTATGATCGTTCGAAAAAACGCACTTCTGTTTTTTAACATAATTTTATTAAAAATGTAAAAACTAGGTAAATAACCAAGAAACACAAGTTGTAAATACCCAATAAAGCGTAAACGTTATGTGAACACCGACAACACAGCACGCCATAAAATACAGAAAGAAAAACAAACCAGCGCAGAACGAAAACCAAAGCAGCGCAGAATGAATGAGTATCGGATAGTGAACGTAACAATAGGAGGAGGCTTTAGGAGTAGGGCTTGGAAAAATTACGTTCAAGGTTAAACACTCAGAGAACTTTTCTACAACAGAGCACATAATTAAGTAGCCTTCATCCCAATATGTTCGGAAAGGTCATGGAGGTTAGGCATATCAGCATATTGTTTCATATGCCTTCCTTCACTGTTTTGGGAAAATTCCCTTCGTGGATATGAGATGTTCACACCTCATAGTGTATGTTACTTAACTGCATGGAATACTGTATGAGACTAACTAAAGTCTTTAAAAGGAAAATAAATTCACGCCCCTGGAATGACCATTCTGGGATGGCGGTTGCCCTCCCTGTAGCTTCAGCCCAGGTCTTACTCTACACTTTCCGTTCAGGTTAGATATTTAAGCCTAATGGCAGCTCGCTGTCAAAGCTATTTGTCTGTAGCTATTTAAGCCTAATTGCAGCTCGTTGTCAAAGTTATGAAGAAAGCATTTCACGAAGAAATTATTATAGGAAGTTGTGGTGTTAAATGTGTTCTTTATTTCTATCTAATTATCTTTATTGCTTTATCCTGGAATTATTTTGACTTTTGAATTAATTATGGTTACTTTACTTTGCACGTGTTATCTGCGAGTTTAGGACATTTGGGCACAGGACAACTGGGCACCGGACATTTGGGCACACGGACAACTGGGCACATTCACTTTTAGAGCCATGAAATTGCGCTGCATCAAAAATTATAGTGTTTCTATATTTATCCTTATGTTCACACTCATAGTGTATGTTACTTAACTGCATGGAATACTGTATGTAAGTGGAGTACACAAAAATATTTTCCCCCATACCTCATCATCATTGACAAATATTTACGATTTTCTGTCTGGACATTTCCACACAAATTTTTAAGGGGCCGCATAAAAATTTCCATTTCTTGGCCCTGTAATGACAATTTGATCGAGAAAACGTCCCCAGTAAGACAAACGACAATTATACATTCACGGAACGTGAAATTTGCGCACCTAGAAAAAAACATGCTACAACCGCGAAACTTTGCAAGAGTGAGTGCTGGTATGCAAATGATTTACGTTTGGTGCGATTGCACATGACCGCACACACTGTGATAGCGCTGCAAGCACGAACCGGAAACCTTATAAACCGGCGTGTAGTCGATTCCCCATGAAAACGAAAAGCACCGGCCGACGCAAGTAAGAGTACAGTGACAAGAATGCCGGTTAGACGCCAGAGACGTCGATTTACTCAACTTACGGACTTTGAGAGTGGCCTGATCATCGGGCTGAAATCCGCAGGGTGGTCGGCGCGCAGTATAGCCAGCCACGTGGATTGTTCTGACCTTACCGTCCGATTTTGTTGGGAACAATGGACACATGACGGCACTGCCACACTGCGGACGGATCAGGAGGACCACCGATAGAAAGGATCGACGGTTCGTGCGCCAGGCACGAACTGATCCCACGGAGACCCGGTCCACTATACAGGCAGATATAGCGGATCTTGTGTGCCCACGACCCTTTTCCCGACGCCTTATGGAAGCGAATCTGCGATCCCAGCGCCCCTTACGTGTGCTGCAGTTAACACCTCAACATCGACGGCTCCGTGTGCAGTGATGCCAGGCCAGAGCGACGTGGAACGTCACAGACTGGCGACGTGTATTGTTTAGTAATGAGTGCCGCTTCGTTTTGGGGACAGATGATCATTGTGTCCGGGAGTGGAGGTCCCCGGGTCAACGGCACAATCCTAACCTCGTTATCGGGCACCACGCCTCCCCCACTGCAGACATTATGGCCTGGGAAGCCATTGCCTACGATAGCCGATCAGTTCTAGAAGACTAGCGTCTCTAGACAGGAATGATTCCCTATGGGAGTCTTACTGCGCATGCTCATTCACATTATGTTTGATGATTTCGGGTACTTCACTTTCGGGGGTCGTACACATATTGCATTCAGCCCGACTTCTAATCTCGAAGGCAGGTGTTGTTTACATTGCTTTCAGTTCGGTAGGCTCGTGCGCAGAAGATCAGTAGTTCGAAAAACTTTTAAGTATGTCGATCGCCGCAACTGTTTCTTGTGCTTATTGTAAGCGTGAGTTTTCTGGTAAAAGTAATTTATCGAGGCACGTGAAAAAGCTTCATCGTCATCCTACCTGGAACTTTAGCCATTTTCAGTCGTTTGGTCGACTTGCAACAGCACATTAAAATTGTATACGGACATTGAATTACAATATGACCGCCCTGGTGACGCAGTGGTCTAAGCGATGGCTTCTGGTCATTCGTCCCAGACGGGTTCGAATTCCGGAGAGGCACGGCTGTTGTGTTTGTCTTACGGCCTCTCTCGTCCTACCCTGAAACCAGTGGCCCTAAATTTGGGACGAGCGACTGCTTATGAGGATGTAGCACGTGACGTCATCGAGAAGTTTCAGTGAAGTGGCAACAGTCCCTACAAGTTCCTGAAGGGAAAACATAGCTGGCTGTGCTGCACTTAGTGTGTAAAGTGCAACCATTAGCGGTCGGTGTTTATAAAACTTTGAATCCAAAATGCCTAGATTTTGTGGCATTATAAATTGCGGTAATAGAGAAAATCGAGACCGTAAGTCTTTTTCAGGCTACTAGCTTCTGTCTCTAAAGGCAGTACCGAAAAAAATCGCTTATATGCAAAACGAAGGGAAATCGCTCCCAGAACTTAGAAAACACTTTTTATTGAAGAGTTAGACTCTTCAAAGGCAGAGAGCCTCTTAAATGTTAGTTTTATCCAGAAATCAGTGATTTCTGGTAAAACAGAGAATTCATCTTTGTCTGAGGTTCAAATAGCTATTGGAGTCCAGTGCTTGCACTTATTGGGGCAGGCATTTCATTCGTTGATTCAAAGTTTTCAAGTTGAATTTAAAAGGTGCTGGCTGTCTTTTTAGTAGGTTTTATTACTACTGACTATTTTCTTATAGAACGCCTTTTAGAGTCTGTCTCTTAATCAAAATATTTCCTAAATAAACGCTTCAGTCCTCAATCGGAACTTCTGTGCACGTGTATTTTTTTTTTTCTTTTTCTTTTTTTTTTTCCAGGGACTTCTTTTCAGAAGGCTTGTGGCTGATCTAGGGGTGTTGAAACTTTTTATAGGGATAAAACTTAATTTGTTAGCAAACCTGACTTTTAGTCAGAATCAAATCTCTGGCTCTTCTGCATTTTTTGGATCTCGATCATACCGTTCCCCTGACTCACTTTTTTTTTTTTGCGAGCTTTTGGGTTTTCACTTTTAAGGTTATTTGGCTGTCGGCGTTGGGGTTTTTTAGTTTACTACTTTGTTCTATACGATATTTCCTCCCCAAACTACTGTTGATTTTTATTTTTAGTACACCTGGATTTTTACCTGGAGCTGAAACACACTTTTGCAGAAAAATGCAAATAATTGATAAAATTATTATCCAAATGAAATCCTTTTCGGTGTCTAGGTCTGTTTACAGGTCGGTGTTATGCTGCTAAATTGTTTTACGGATAAATAAATTATAGGGCACAAATCCCAGCAAAATTGTTTTGTTTTTTAACCACAATTTTACGAAAAAAAAATATATATATATATATTTATTTTGCTCATTTTTCTAAGGCTTGGAAATTGCTTCCTAGAGCTTAGAAACACACTTTTTGTTGAAGTGTTAAACTCTCAAAAAGGCATTGAACCTTTCAAGGGTGAGTTTTATCCAAAATCAGCGATTCCGGGAAAGAAAGAAGACCTATCTTGTTTTACTCAGGTATCAGCACCTGCGAGGAAAGAGAAACTTGCTTATTAAGGCAGCGTACCTATTGTCTCCATAAATTACTGATTACCCACGAATTTGTGATCGTACTAAATTACCCTGTAAAAGAATAATGACGACGAGAAATTGTTATATGCTTCGAAACTTTTATATGCCTCGAACTGTTCTGCAGTAAAGGCACTTCGACCAAAGACGAAGTAATCGAAAATATTTACTATTTGCACTTTCGGAAAACTTTTCGCATCACCTTCGAAGATACTTGCATTCAGCACATAAGGATCTTTTCCTTCAATCTCTTTAATTTTTTCCAAATACCGCATTTTGTACTCGGAAGCTAAAGTTTCAGAGTAAGAAGCCATCATTTCAACTGGGCTGGTTGTCCTTCACTTACGTTACTAAGGCTCGTTGCCATGCTGAGAGTCACCTGTCTGCTGCATCCTCATAGCACACTGAGTCGCTCACGGTGGTCGTTAAACTTCTTATAAAAAATAATAATAATAATAATTACGTTATGAACAAATTACATTTCATTCTATGGAAGACATTGAACTTTGAAAGGAGAAGATAGAACGCGAGACTCAGTTATATTTTGTAAAACAGACAGGAAATATTAATTAAAAAAATTGGTGGATGGTGGCCCAGCAATGTATTTTTCCTCTCATCGGAGTGGTATGTATGAATGTAAAGTGCAAGGAGAAAGAAAACGTCCTTTAAAATGTACTGGGTGCTACAAAACCCAGAAAACTTGTCCTTCCAGCATTGTTTCTCGTGTTCAGCAAGTGAAAAATGCTACTGAAATTGTTGTCACTTATCAATTTGCAGAGTACAAGTCGGACGCTCCGCTGACGAAACGTACATAACACCTGCGTTCGAGACAATAAGTCAGGCTGCCGCCTTCATTAATGCAATATGTGTACGACCCCCGAAACTGAAGTCCCCAAGATCATAAAGTGTCGATGTCCGTGAGCATGCGCAGTAAGATTCCCGTAGGGAATCATTCCTGTCTAGAGACGCTAATGTTCTAGTAGTGTTACGTGGATCATTGACGGGCCAGCGGTACGTGGAATGAAATCCTACGGCTCCATGTGCTCCCATTCCTGGCCGGGATTCCAGGTGCGCTAAGCCAGTAGGATAATGCCCGCCAGCACACGGCTCGGGTTGCTCAGGACTGCCTACGTCATGTCCAGACACTTCCATGGCCTGCCCGCTCCCCGGACATGTCCCCTATCAAACATTTGTGTGACCAGTTGAAACTTCAGCTGCCGCAGTGCCGCACTATCTGGGATTTGGAGCACACCGTCCAACACGTGTGGGCCGATCTACCGCAGGACATCAGGCGTCTGTTCGCCTCCATGCCGGACCGTATTGCCGCATGTATCGCCGCACGAGGCGGTGCGACGCGCTATTGAAGATCACAGGACTGTGTGCCACAGATTCCTCTGTAATTGTCCTGCTGCTCTGTTTTTGCCATCATGTGTATCATCATCTGTATCATTACGTCCATAAAATTTCAGTTCAATTCAGTTCAAGTGCTTCTCGGTGCGCAAATTTCATTGTCCGTGAGTGTAATTGAATTTGGGAAAACAAAAGTACATTCGTGAATACAAAGAAAAAAATTTACGTAGTACATTTTTTTTAATCTACGCGTTTCAACGGAACAAAGCATAAATACAGCAGAACTAATACTATGTTCGGAAAAGGACGACAAGGTAAGATTTTTTAATAACGTTGCACTTTTACTTAGACACTAATAATTTACATAACATGTCAATTTATTAATGCTTCTCTTTTTCTTACTTAAGCACTAAATACCAATTACTATGCCTCATCCATACGCCAATTTTGACAGCTTTTATTCAGTCGATGTTCTAACGTTTACTTATCAACTCAAGGTAATCATGAAAGAAATACGGGATTATACCATATAATGCAAATTTTGAAGATGAATCCGATTTTTGGTGTAAATGTGACAAGGATGGTAAGTCAGAAAATATCCGAAAACTTGAAATTTCACCGTCGTGGAGCGGGACTCGAATCCGCGTCTCCCAGATAGCGCCCGGGTATGCTAACCACTACACCACCCAGAACGTCCAAGTCTCAAATTTCTGACTAATTTGAGTATAACCATCACAAGATTCGCTAGTAGAAGCAACCTGCATTCATGTTTAGCGAATCCGGAGGTTAAGAATCTTATCCCGTGATTCCCGGAGGAGCAGATAAATCATGAAAGAAATATCTGACTTACCATTCTTGTCACATTTGCAACAAAAATCGGATTGTCAGCTTCAAAATTTGTGTCAATGTAGTCATATTGTAGTTTTCTCTGAGGCACGAAATATCAATTCACAATCCTTAGGCCTTTTCAACAGTTTTTATTATAGACATGTCATATTCATAACGTTCGCTTAACAAGTCAAGGTAACAATAGTGCGCTTTTACTTATTAGCTAAATGTTCATTCATATGCCCTAGGCCTCTGTCTTTTCAACAGTTTTTATTCTACCAATGTCATATTCATAATCTTTACGTACAAACTCAAGTAAAATATTCCGCTTTTACTTGAGCACTAAATATTATTTCACAGGCCCTAGGCCTTTCAAACAGTTTTTATTCTACCGACGTCATACACTGCCGGACAATTGCTAAGGACGGATGACAATAGCAACGATAGCAACCATAAAATGGAAGGCAGGAAAATGTGGAAATTAGCATAAGTGCGGGATACAGTAAGACGTGTTGTGCGTATGCAAATTTTGGATTGCCGAACTTGTTCGTGACGTCATAGCGCTGATAAGAGATATAAAGGATTTGACGCGTATTGACCTTGTTGTTCAAACGCAAAGTTGAAAAGGAAAGAATCAATTGACGAACTAGCAATTTTCAGAGTGTCTTCCCGACATTACTTAGATGTATTTACGCGTGGCCGTATTATTGGCAAGATTGAAGAAGGGCGAAAAATAACAGATGTTACCAGGGAGTTCGACGTCAGCCACAGTGTTGTTTCAAGGCTTTGGAAATCATTTCAAACAAATGGAGAGTGTAGCAAACGTCACGGGGGAGGTCGTGTTCGCAGTACGACACCTGCAGAAGATCGGTACATAGTGCTATCAACAAAAAGACACCGGCGCAGCACAGCTAGTGAGGTAGCAAATCAGTTTATGGCTGCTACTGGCAAGCGGATCTCCCGAAAAACGGTCGCCAGACGTTTGCATGAAGAAGGACTATACGCCCGCCGTCCTGTTGTCTGCATCCCATTGTCCAGACGTCACCGTATCGCCCGTTTGCAATGGTGCCATCAACATCGCAATTGGACTGATGACGACTGGTGGTCTGCTGTCCTCTTCTCAGATGAGAGTAGATACAGTCTATCGTCTGATTGTCGACGACAACTGATCTGGCGTGATAGTGGTACTGCATATTGTCCAGCAAACATACAGGAAAAGGACCGATATCCGACATGTAGTGTCAAGGTATGGACTGGCATCATGATCAATGGCCGTACGTCCCTCTATGGCCGCCCCGGTGGCGCAGTGGTCTAAGGCGCTGGCCTCTGATCTTTCGTCCGTAAGGGGTCCGGGTTCGAATCCCGGTGAGGCATGGATGTTGTGTTTGTCTTACGGCACTGGCTCTCTCCCTTCCTTGGAACCAGTGACCCTAAATTAGGGACGGGCGACTGCTTATAGCCCATTGAGTTGCTCACGGTGGTCGTTAAACCTCCAATCAAAAAAAAAAAAAAACGTCCCTCTATGTGCTTCCAACTGGGACTATGAGTGGCCAACGATACATTAATGATGTTCTGCTACATCATGTTTGCATGTTCCGTAGTGCTGTCGGTGTTAGATTCATTTTCATGGACGACAACGCAATATGTCATTGAACAGTCGCTGTCCAGGAGTGTCTTGAGAGCGAGGATATTCAACGCCTCGTATGGCCAGCACGTTCTCCAGATCTGAATCCCATTGAAAATGTGTGGGATGCTTTGGGGAGGAGTCTTGCTGGTCGCCAATGCCCTCCAATAAAGAAGGACACCCTCATCCGTGCACTGACAGAGGAATGGGATAAATTACTCCAACAGCTGCTTGATAATGTTGTGCAAAGCATGACACGACGTGTGGAATCTTGCATCGCCCTCCATGGTGGCCATATCCCGTATTGACATCTTACGCCGGAACGCCTGAGGACGGTAATTGCATTTTCTTCACGTTTACGTATTCTGCACAAAATGGCCTGTTTGTCCCTTGAACACGTTCCAAAGCCTTCTGGATTTCAGAGCACAATAAATTGTCTTTCTTGTAATGTCCTGTCATTCTGACATTATTTTATTTCACTTGGCATCCAACCACACTTACTTTTTTGTGCGCTATATATTCATTTATGATCCGTTCTTAGGAATTGCCCAGCAGTGTATTTATAACCTTTATGCATCAACTCAAGTTAATAACATTGCGCTTTTACTTAAGCACTCAACATTATTTCGTAGGCCCTTGGCTTAGGGCCTATGAAATAATGTTTGGTGCTTAAGTAAAAGCGCAATATTATTACCTTGACTTGATAGGCAAACGTTATGAATATGACATGGTTATAATAAAAACTGTTGAAAAGGCATAGGTATTGTGAATTGATATCACGTGCCTCAGAAAAAAGCACAATATGATTGCCTTGAGTTGATAGGTAAACGTTAGGACATCGATTGAATAAAAACTGTCAAAATGGCGTACGGATGAGACATAATAATTAACATTTAGTGCTTAAATAAGTAAAAGATAAATATTAATAACTTGACATGTAAATATTTAGTGTCTAAGTAAAAGTGCAGCGTTATTAAAAAATCCCACCTTTTCATCTTTTTCCTAACATAGTATGAGTTCTGCTGTAATTGCTTTGTTCCGCTGAAACCCGTAGGTTCAAAAAATGTGCTATATAATTTATTTATTTTTTTGTACTCACGAATGTACTTTTGTTTCGTCAAATTCAATTATAATTGTCATTTGTCTTACTGGGAACGTTTTCTCAATTCAAGTCTCATCAGAATGCCAAGAAACGGAAATTCTTGTACAGCCCCTAAACCTTTGTGCCCAAATGTCCGGGTGCCCCGATGCCCGGTGCCGTAATGTCTGAACCCCGTCATCTGCACGTGCTACCTAATTTCTCTTCTATCTAGTTTTCTTATCACTCACGCTTCCCAGCTCGGAACCTATTGTGGAATTCTCTAACTCCTGTTCAAAAATATCATTGTAGATATGTATTAATATGCTCATTCACACGTGTGATTGTTTTGTTCGCACCATTTTGGTAAAAGTCTTCAAGATTAGCAAGTTTTTAAGCCTGCCAAGTTTAGGCGTTCAGCAACAAGAGATTAACTGCATTAGATTCGGCTGAGATTACAAGTATGCCGATCTGTTATACTGATGTTGTCGAAAAAGGGGGTTTTGTTTTAAGGTGTACTAGACGAAACCCGTCACACAGTATTTGTCATTTTCTTGTAGGACTTCCGTCCACAGTGAGTAGAGTTTAGGTCCCAGCCACCTACAGCGAGATCGCCTTTTGGGCAGGACACAGAAATTGAAGCAAGTCTAGCGACTTTGACAGAACAGTTTGTAGTGATATTAGAGTACAGTAGATGGCACCACCGTACAAGTACGATGTTGCACACAGAGGTGTGAGAGAATTTCAGGGGGGGGGGCATATAGGAAAGGATACCCATTTAACCAGTGGGTCCAGCCTGGGGGCCGTCACTTAACTTGCTCGTCGGATGCAAGGCAGATATTCAGCGACTGTTAGTAAATCACACCATCTCTGAAAGATCAGGCCAGGTTCGAACCTGAGGACCTTGCATTGATAGTCTGACTCGCTAATCACTAAGCCATCCACGGCTAACGAAACCCGTCGAAATCGACGGTTAGTTTTTTTTTTTTTTTTTTTTAGAGAATAATCTGATATGAAGCAACAAACGCAAACTTTATTTGATTGACCAAAAAATGTTACACATTCATTGAAACACTTCAGTAAAGACAATATTTTGATCTATATGCGACAGGTAATCCAGGTGCATCTTCGTGAGTGATCTTTACTGCAACAGGATCCCTTGATCTTGCTCGAGATAGGGCAACATAGAGCACACCATGTGAGAAGACTGATTCTGGCAGGTATATTCCGATTTTAGCAAGGGTCTGTCCTTGACACTTATTGTCATCGCAAATAACAATATGAACGGAAATTGAATCCGTTTGATCGTAAAAGGGAAAGTGCTGTTGCTTGGAGTCAGCGGAATGCGTGGCAAGGTGTGCAAGACTCCTTATGTTCTTTGCACAAAATTCCCACAGAAATTGTGGAATTTTTAAGAGCGACTTTACGATCACACGCGTGCCATAAACTAAACATTACCATGTGTCCAAGTTAGTGATTTTTTTTTTTTGACTGAAGGTTTGACGACCACCGTGAGCAACTCAATGGGCTATAAGCAGTCGTCTGTCCCTAATTTAAGATCACTGGTTCTAGGGAAGAGAGAGAGTCAGTGCCGTAAGATAAACACAATATCCATGACTCACAGGGATTCGAACCCGGAACCTTCACGAACGAATGATCATAAGCCAGCGCTTAGACCACTACGCCACCGGGTCGGCCAGGTTCGTGTTGAGCATCACGACTGCACCGATTTTCAGTCGTAGAATGTGAGGCGGAAGTCCACTCATCTCGATCGTGTGCAAAAATTCGACTGGATAGCGCATTATTTTACTCTCATCTTCAGTCACAACTGTGTTTGTAAATGTTGTTGGAATGAGATTCGCGTTGCGAATACTCTTCATTCTCTCTTGTCTGAGACATAAACCAGTAAGGCTCTTACGTTTTTTTTTTTTTTTTTTTTGCTGCGGGGGAGACATTTTGTTAAGATTAAATGGCCCAACTCAATATGTACATTCTAAATATTTTCACTAACAATGGTCAACGGAATGTTTATTTACATCTTTACATAATGGAAAACGTCTTACCCACGTGAATAAACTCGATCGATTGAATATTAAATTGTATATCCAACGGCATAACGCAAGCAGGTCTTCGAGAGTCTCCGCTGTTCTGATACGAAGAACTTCGATACGATCGCTTACTAAGTTTCCATGACAACATGAATCAGCGTATGGGGGTTAATGGACCATTGCTTTGCGCAACGGTTCGCTCAGAAAAAAGAAGACTTCGGACTCAGGACTATTTCAGTCCCTTCATGCTTCAGCATTTAACAGCGGGTGTTTCGTAAGATTTGCTTCATTCAACCGCACGCGATCAAATGTCAGCCGCATGCTTCTCCCATAGACTTTACATGGGAACTTTGACGCCCCACAACGCCCAAACCGTTGCCCCAATCCCATGTTTCTCTTTGAATGGCACATCTACATGGTAAGACCTTTATTTTGATACCTTAAACATATTTTTACGTTCAGCCGTTCTCTCAAAATAGGTCTTACAGTAAAAAACCTTTTAGAATTAATATACAGATGAATAGGAAATATACGCTTGAGGGCAATTCACACGTAGTCAAAGAGGTAAAGTAACTGTTGAAGACTGATGTTAAGCAGCGATTTAAGAATCTTCCTGAGGCTATTAGAGGAGAAGAGAAATTCTTTGGTTAGGAGGAGCACGTGATTTTATGTGCGGACAGTCTTGAACGTTAGAAGGGAACGAGAGGTCTTGGATAAGCCTCCTGTTTTCGGTGCTAATGAAAATGTATAAGAACTGCGGTAGAAGACGAGATAAAGTACGCGAAGGTCCTGAAACAGTAAGACGGGCAGATTTCGAAATATGCGAATTCTCTCGTTCACAGCCAGTACGATAATTCCCAAGCGTAGGAGCAAATTGAACAAAACATTTTCATTTTTTACCGTTTTAAAAGAGGTCTGGAGTCGTATTTTCACGTGCGTGATTCTGCATATTGGATCAGGTCAAATTCCTGAGAGACGTTAACAGAATAAAGAGAAACTGACAGGATCTTGTCTGAGGTTTATCGAACCGAAATAAAATGAAATGCGATGACTCTCGGAGGATCGCAAGTACAATAATAAAGAAGCGAAGTGGTGGCGAGAGTCTTTAGTCATCTTCTCTCATGCCTTCCCCGATTCTTTGTCCGAAACTTCCTTTCTTACCAAAAGACTTCTCATGTCCGACCGTCTCTCGATCCCTCAGTTGCCGCTTCCCCTCGGACCGTCGCTATTCTTTCCCGCGTTTCTCTGACGCCGAAAGCAATACACTCATTATGCAGCTGGGAAGCGCTGAATTATACAGTAGTAATGCACTAATAGCTGCGTTGGCGAATAAAACAAAACCGTTCACTTAAAATAGTTTTTCTATATACAATGGCTGATCGCTCTGGGATAGGATGATTTGCAACACAGCTGTCGATCTGACAAATATAAAGGTCGCCCAAATAAAAGTGAGACTCGTGTAACAGCGTCGTTATATAATTACATAGAGCATTGCATCTGCGCCGGTAGGTGGCGTGTCATGTCATGAAGGAAGCTGTTATCGGCCACACGTGTCAGTGTTCGGTTTGCACGAGCGGCGGCAAGTTGACTACGTAGGGTGGTGACATGGATTCGTCCAAACAGTCGCGGCGGGCAGTTATGCAATTTTTGACGGCAGAAGGTGTTAGTGGAGCGGAAATTTATCGTCGTATGGAGGATGTGTATGGAAATGAGTGTCAGTCACGGCGTACAGTGTTCCGCTGGTGTAGTGAATTCCGTAAAAAACGTGTGAGCACGGAGGACATGCCGAGACCTGGGCAAGCACACGTGGCCATCACCATGGAATCGATTGCTGCCGTGGACAACCTTGTGAAGGAGAATCGCGGAATCACCACCTGCGAGCTCGCGGCAACATTGTCCGTGAGTACGGGAATTGTTAACACCATTCTCCATCGCCAGTTGGGATACAGCAAGGTTTGAGCACAATGGGTCCCCAAGCATCAACAGGAGGAGCAGAAGACTCGGCGAATTGGTGCTTGCCTAGAGCATCTGCAACGTTACCATGCAGAAGGGGGACAGTTTCTTTCCAAGATTATGGCCACAGATTAAACTTGGTGCTACCGCTTCAATACGGCCAAAAAACGGTTGAGTATGTAAAAACGGCATCAGAACTCTCCACGCCCCGCAAAAAAAGCCTAGTCCTCCTGAAAAGCTGGACAAGTGATGCTCACGGTTTTCTTCGATGAGAATAGCCCATTGCTATTGGATTGGCTGGACGCGTGCAGTACGGTGAAGGCAACCACACACTGCGATACGTCACGCAACCTCAAAACGGCCATCAAACGTGAGCGAGCCGGTATGTTGCAACGCGCGCCGGGATGTGGGGAACGTGTTCGAAGATTTGCAACGGAACTTCCGCTGGGAGTTTCTCGATCCCCCCCACCCTATAGTCCTCATCTGTCGCCTTGCGACTACCACAACTTCGGACCACTGAAAAAAGCTTTCAAGGGCCGCCGGTTTGCTAACGACGTTGAGGTCCGGGACGCCGTTGAAGACTAGTTCAACAGCCAACCATGGACGTTCTTCGCTTAGGGTATCAAAAATCTCATGCCGTGCTTGTACACTTGGACAAGGCGACTATGTGCAGCGGGTAAGTAGCCCATGTATCCCTTTTATCTCCTGTATGTTCACATATTCCAACATATAAATCCTTGCGACAAAAAAAAAACAACCGACAATCTCAGTTTCATTTGGGCGACCCTTTTAATATCTTAACGGGGTTGTTTACCATGCTTACTGAAAAAAAAATCTACTGCTGAAATTTCATGATAATTCTGGAAGCCTACGATTTTTTAAATCTTAAGTATTTTATGATTGGTTAAAGTCCCGTAACAATGAACTGAAAATGGCATTAATCAAAAACTGTTGTTTCAAGTCATAACGGTAAATAGCTGTAGAAAATAGCGCTGTTTCTTATGCATTGCGAACTGCCAGAGGTCTATTGGCCGGAAGTTATGAGCTTTCGAAGTGCACTATATTGACAAACGTCCCCGGATACCCTTTCAAAAGCAAATGAAAAGATCCGCTGCGTTGTTAAGATGCGCGATACAGCTGCAAACGGTATAAAAACAAGCCTGTAGCTGACCGCGATCGCATCGCACTGTGAGGTGAGTGAAAATGTCGCTGCGGGAGAGAACTGACTTCGAGAAAGGAATTATTGTTGGGTGTTATATTAGTGGGTTGTACATAAAACAAAGGCGTTTAAACATACCCAGGTCAACTGTTTTGGATGTACTGAATAAGTGGAAGACACATGGCGTGCCTGAAGCAGCCAAACGTACTGTCAGACCAAAGAAAATCAGTGATAGAGGACGTCGAAATCTCAGGAGAGTCGTTACAGCTAATCGACGGAGTACTGCACAAGACCTCAGCGTACAGGTGAGTAAAAGTACTGTAACATCGGTACGTTCACGTACCATTCGCAGAGAACTTCATTCCATGGGTTACCGTATTCGTGCGGGTGCTCATAAGCCTTTCATCTCCACTCGTAATGCTACTCGTCATTTAACATGGTGTAAAAAACATTTTTCGTGGACCGTAGACCAGTGGAAACGGGTCTTTTGGACTGATGAATCCAGATACACAATCCATCAGTCTGATGGCCGTGTGTGGGGTATGGCGGCAGCCTATTTACCATAGTATACTGTTCCTACGGTCAAGTTTGGAGCTGGCAGTGTACTCGTATGCGGGTGTTTTTCGTGGTATAATCCCGGCCCATTGGTTAGCGTGGACAAACCTGTTAACCAGCACGTCTACCTCGATATTCTTGACAATTATGCCCTACCAACTCTGTGATAATACTATGGAACCGAGCCTTGTTGGTACCAGCTGGATAATGCACCGAACCCTAAAGCAAGGACTGTTACGGCGTGGTTTGACGATATTTCCGTATCGTGTGTGGACTGGCCAGCACAGAGCCCTGATCTTAATCCCATAGAGCACCTATGGGATGAATTAGAGCGCCGCATAGGAAGTTTGGAGCCAAGGCCTACTACTAAGCAACAGTTAGCTACAGCATTATGTACTGAATGGAAGCGCATATCTATCGCTGTGTTCCAAAACTTCGTCGAAAGCATGTCTCGAAGGTTCAGTGCGTGCATTAAGACCAAAGGTGGACCGACACCGTACTAATGTATGTAAATAAATGCTGTGTTGTTTTTCTCTTCCAGGTGTCCGGTGACTTTTGTTAATATAGTGTACGTACACATCTATCCAGAATTTAAGGACGTAGTAAAATTCTTCCTAAATTTCCTAAATAGTTCCTAAAATTTCTTTTATAAGTTATGTTTAGCTAAGGTCCAAACACAAATGCTTACTTCCTTGGATGAATAACTGAGCTCATAATTGGGTCCCAAAACACTTCGAGAATTCCTCCAAGTAAGTAAAAATTAATATGTAGGGGATTTTTTTGTTTTTGTTTTCTCCGAAAGTGGTGCTTCTTGTTTGTATTACATCCAGATATTTTGCTTGAATGACTTAATATTTGCATTTTATGTTTTTTGAAATATTTGTAAGAGATGAATTGTAAAAAGGTGAGATTAAGACAATGGGTGTGATAAATTAAATCAAGACGAACTATACACTTAAATATTTAAGAAGAATTTCAAAACAGTTGATTCACAAGAACCATACATCAAATGTTTCATCAATGTCTCATAAAATTCGAACTAAGACCACTTTAAAAAAAAAAAAAAACACATTTATTAGAGTACGCTATGCAGGGAATACAAATCAATATTCCGGCTTATTATACAAATCAATATTCCAACAGAATGTGTCTAAAGACTTTCAGGCCGCCCCGGTGGCGCAGTGGTCTAAGCGATGGCCTCTGATCATTCGTCCCAAAGGGGCCCATGTTCGAATCCCGGTGAGGCATGGATGTTTTGTTTGTTTTACGGCACTGGTTCTCTGCCTTGGGACGGGCGACTGCTTATATCCCATTGAGTTGCTCACGGTGGTCATTAAACGTCCAACAACAACAAAAAAAGACTCAGAATGTATCCAAATTAAAATTCCCGTTATCCTACGGAATGTATTTAAAGACAGATTCCGGCTATCCTGCAGAATGTATCTAAAATGAAATACAATCATTTGTTAATGACAATCATAAGTTATTCTACACACTTAAAGGCGAAATAGGAACAGAAAATTGAGGAGCTGTATGCTTGTTCAATTTTTCTGCCCAGTTCACTAATACTGAGTTAAAACATACCCAAACTTCAATTATCAAGAAACTAGAGTAAATCTATTTGAATCTAGAAACGTGTCCAGTCAAACAGGTAATGTTTTGATTTCTGTAAAAGGAAGTGCGACGTATCCCTGAGGTGAGTCAAAACGGCATATGGCAGCGATAAGCCGATGCCGGAGTAGTTCAGTTGGGAGAATAACTGGCTCCGTAGGCGAGGAGACGTTGATTCGAATCCCACCACCAGCAATCCCTCCTAACATAAAAATGAACATAATCCCACCACCGAACATGAAAATGATTCTTCTGGACGTGAAGTTTGCGAATAATGCGTGATGTTTCTTCCATATATCGTTCGCAATTAATAAAAAATTTCTCCTTTTACAGTGAACTATACTTCAAGCAAAGTTTACAGCGGATCTGTAACCTGCGATTTTGTGCCTCCGGCTTTCTCAAAGGGGGAGGGGGAGAAATATGTCACGTAACACTGAGATGATTCCAAACGGCATGTTGCAGCAATAAATCAAGGTGGAAATATTTCCGTTATCCTTCAGTGGAGAGAATAAATGGCTCTGACGAGCAGAGATAGAACCGGTCAACGGGTCGACAATTTCTTTTGCGTCCAACGGGTCGAATCAAGGTGTTCCTGACCCAATTTTGACCCGGTTTTATTCCCGTTTTTTTTTGTTTTTTTTTTTTTTTTGAAAAGAGAAAAATGCGCGTTGTGGAACTCTGTAGTCGATACTGGTGCCCACGAAGTGAATAATGATTTGCCATGAAAAAATATTGTCGTCTCCTAAATCAGCGAAGATTTCTACCGACCAACGTGAGACACACTGACACCATATCGTAAAAAGATACTTCGTTTGCGTTCTTTTACAGTGCTGTTGTCCAGGGCAAGGTACAGGCAAACACCATTCGCTTGCTTCTCAGCTGAATCACTCTCTCCGTGCAAAGTTCACTGTATGACTAGGAGTTACTCTTCACATCGCATCTTTTACATTGAGCATTTAGAGGTTTCCGATTGATGTGCTAACATCCCGTTCCCATGACCTGTCATGTCGAAATTAACTCCTTATTTGTTAATATGGATGGATTTAATATTAAGGAGGTTGAGAAAGGCGTCGAGGCCAACAAGTACGTGCTTCTTGATAACCACAAGGGGAAGAGTGAATTCTGGAAATTGTTTCGTGTCATAAAGGAACCGGTGAATAATTATGTGTTGTTTGCTTTTGCTTGTTGTTCAAAATGTGGAAAGTGTATAATTACAAAGAAAGATGTCGACGATGTAATAAGAGATTATGGAACCAAAAATTTAACAGACCATATGAAAGTATGCGCACCTCTATCAAATCGTAAAAAGAGTGAACAATCTAAATACATTGAAATAAATACATTTGTGTAATCGTAAATAATGATTCCCATTTGTAATATACTCCATGGTTACGATCATAGTCAGCCATTACTTCTGGATTACGCAAAATAGTGGCACTAAAAATGGCACTAAAATTTAGGAAGTAACCAAATTTTATTATTAAAAAAGGATTTCAGTTATTAAATATCAAGCAGTTATTGGTATATATATATATATATATATACACACTGAAATCCCCTTAATACTGAAAAATGTAATTACTGATTTGTAAAAACAAAAACATTAATGACCACAGGGAGAAAAAGAGAGGGATATAGAACTATGGTAAGCTGTTTTCTGTGGCTTAGTCAAAGACCAGGCACGGAGAACACCTTTCCATCCTCTGTAGAGACCTTAAAAGTGTGGGTTTCTGCACGATTTAGTCTGCTACTATGCGGCAACAAGCCTACGGGAGACAGTAATGGCCCTTGACAAAGCCACGGAAAAAAGCTTACCATAGTTTTATATCCCTCTCTTTTCTCCCTGTGGTCATTAATGTTTTAATTTTTACAAATCAGTAAATACAGTTTTCAGTATTAACGTGATTTCAGTATTTGTTTTTGATTTTCCTTTAATGCAGCCTTTGGCGCTTTAGAATTTAAAAACCGTTTATTTTTACATGTTGTCTTTGACATATAAATACAGGGTGTCCGAGAATTATTGGACACAGTACAAAATTATGCACGAAAAAAACTATGGGCATTGTCTGTTTTTCTATGTCACGTATTGCTAACACGGTTTCCATATTTTTGTTTTGCAGAATTGTTATTCCCAGAATCCGATAGATAGCGCTAGGTGTGGTCTGATGAGGAATGCATGAGAAATGCGCAATCAGTAGTCATGTCATCCGTACAGCAGAAGGTGATGTGTGTGTTATGGCTTGCGGAATTAAAGTCTGTCATTAAAGTTAAAAGACGGTACCGTTTAGAGCATGGTTGTAATCATCCGTCAACGAATTCAACTAAGCGGTGGATGAAACAGTTTAAACAAACTGGCAATGTGGAACATCGTGGAGGAGCCGGTAGGCCTAACATCAGCGGTGAGACGGTTGACCAAGTCAATGAAAGTTTCCGAAGAAGCCCCAGGAAATAAGTTCGTAAAGCAAGCAGAGAACTGTGCATTCCAAAAAAAAAAAAAAAGAATTCCGAAATCGACACAGAAAACTGTGCATTCTGAAATCAGTTCCCGATATCTTGAACAAGAAATTAAAGTTCCATGCTTATAAAATTCAAAGAGTGCAAAAGATGCATGTAAATGATCACACTCTGCGACACGATTTCGCTGTGGATATACTGAATCTAGTGGAAAACGACGAAAACTTTTACAATACTGTAATTTTTAGTGATGAACCCTCATTTCATGTATCAGGTATTGTGAATCGTCACAACTGTAGGATATGGGTCAGTGAACCGCCTCATGCTGCTATTGAACTGGAACGCGATTCTCCAAAAGTAAATGTGTGGTGTGCCCTATCAAAAAGAGAAGTGATTGGCCCTTTCTTTTTCTGCGAAAAAAACATAAATACTTGGATATGCTAGAAAATTTCGCAATACCCCAGATCAAAAGATATGACAACGTCGTTTTCCAACAAAACGGCGCGCCTCCGCATTGATCAACGTGTGTACTTAAATGCCTAAATGAACATTTCTCCAACAGATGGATTGGGCCTGGTGTTCCCATTCCGTGGCCTCTTCGCTCTCCAGATCGAACTCCTTTGGATTATTTCATGTGGGGTTATGTGAAGGATCGTATCTATCAGACGCCTTGTACTGATTTGCAAGAACTGAAGCAGCGTATCATAGCTGCTATTAATTCTATAACTCCTCAGATGCTTGCCAATACATGGACTGAAATCGAGTATCGTTTGGACGTACTACGAGCAACCAAGGGATCTCACATCGAAATTTATTAACTTGTGTAGTTACATTGTAAGTTAGTACAGTCAGTTTCTTTCTATCTGTTTAATGTTTTGTTTTATATAATTGTGTAATGTGTCCGATAATTCTCGGACACCCTGTATATATATATATATAAATCGAGTTTCGAATTTACAGTTCAAAGCAGATTTTCCCAGGTCAGTTACGGGTCCGGGTCGGGTCCAGTTATGAGACGTCCAGGTCCGAAAATTTTGACCCGTTTCCAACTCTGCTGACGATACGTGGACTTGGATCCATCACCGACAAAAAAAGCGCTTAATTTTCACAGAAAGTCTTTTTCATCATATCCAATTAAACTGATTCCTGCGATGAAGTTCTCGATTCAGATTTTCTTCCTTCTTTGGAGCCAGTAACTCTAAAGAATGGCTTAATTTTACCCTTCAATCTTTTATGCTCATAAGGTCTAAAAGAAAAAAAAACCAGAAAAAAATGCATCTGAATCATGTTTGTGCTAATATCTGTGAATTATTAGTAAGTTGAGCCGACGCATTATACACGAATATTTTAGATCCGGACATTTGTTGCTGTTGACATGTATTTCAATGTTTATATGAAATAAAGACGTCAATATACACTTTAAAATTCAATGTAGTTCACATCCATTCTTTATCCTTTTAAGGACATACATCAGCGCATGCGCAGACCATCCACCTTCGCGGTTGGACAGCCAAGGGGTTGTATTTCATCGTCAACTCGGACAGCTATCAACACCAAACCGTCGGATTGTGTGAAATCTGGTCATCACGAGTCTGGGTTTCTGTGCTATGGTTATTGCACGTCTCAACCCCTCTCCTTGACCCCCTCCCCGCACTGAACGAACACACACACACACACACACACACACAAATGGCGAGCCACCACCGAAGCTATAATCTCGACCCTCGCAGGAGAAACACCAAAATAAACATAAAGAAAAAAATGGATTCGGGCATGGATGACTAAACTCCCGAACGGAATATTTGAGAAGCGATTTTATGGCCAATGGCCGCACGATAAGCCAGATAGATGACGCCAAATAGCCTCAGGTCTTATCAGCTGTGTTTCTCTGTCATAAATCGGATTTTCAGCAGACACCGCGTGTCGCTATGAAACAGCACAAAAACCACACAAAATGGAAAATCTCATGCTTCAGTTTCAGAGCGTAATGCGTGAGTTCGGAAGATGAAAAATCTATCCTGTATTCATTACGTCATTTTATTTATTTATATATTTATTTATCACTCATTTATTTAGACATTCGCCGGGAGTAATTGATCTCAGTTAGCCGAGGACTGAGTTCTTTTTATCCTGAAGATTTACCACATTTACATTCACGAAAACATTTGGTTGACACGGATTGCTTTCGATTTGTTTTTCTTTTTGAATTTGCATGCTGCCATCGAAACAAAAGCTTTGCCAGTTAATTTGGCAATGAGCTCTGTAAACAGACTGAGACAAATAAAAATAATTCAGATTATTATTATTGTTGTGGACTTTACCTGCCGGGAATCAAAGGTGGAGATTTACATCTCTAATCTGGAAATTCATGAATTTTCTAGTGATATGGCAGAAGTAAAATTGTAGACGCAACAGCTGTCAGAAGCACGATTCAAACACTTTAGCCGAGTTAAGCTGCAGAGATAAAAAGATTTTATTTGCAATTAAAATCAACTAAAAGACACAGGCAAAATCTTACACATCCTCAACGGCTGCATCATCAGGCATAATCAGCAGCACTGGTGTGCAGGTACAGTATTATATAGTTATCTCCCCACAATTCCCACAATGCATAGCGAGGCTAGTTCAAGTTGCCAAATAAGAGTATAATTCACTAGAGGTTTTTTACAATGGTAGTACATAATCATTAAAAGTGTTTAACTGTGTCAATAGTCCTTGCCAAATAGAGTTCGCATTGATCGGCATTTCCTCATTTCAGCAACCTTTAGAAAAAAACGTAATGTATAATGCCTCAGTAAATAGTAATGTCAGTTTATTATTAGCATTACGTTTTTTTCTGAAGGTTGCTGCAATGAGGAAATGCCGATCAATGTGAGCTCTATTTGGTAAAGACTATTGACACCGTTAAAAATTTTTAATGATTATGTACTACCATTGTAAAAGACCTCTAGTTAATCATACTATTATCCGGAAACCTGAACTAGCCTCGCTATGCATTGTTGGAATTGTGGGGAGATAACTATATAATACTGTACTTGCACTGATTAGGCCTGCCTCTTGCTGATTAGGCCTGATGATGCAGTCGTTGAGGCTGTAAAAAATCTTACCTGTGCCTTTTAGTTGATTTTAAATTGTAAACGAAATATTCTTATCTCTGCAGTTTAAAATATTTTTATCTCTGCAGTTTAAAATATTTTTATCTCTGCAGTTTAAAATATTTTTATCTCTGCAGTTTGTGAATCGTGCTGCTGACAGCTTTTGCGTCTGCAATTTTACTTGCAGATCTGTATAATGACTGCCTTTTGGGTTGACTGAAGCAGTCTTTGTGGCAATCCTAATCCCTCGAGATTTATTTTTAAGTTGTTAGGTACCACTGCGGTTAACGAAGGGACAACTGGTGCGATCTGTGTTACGCTTTGTTTCCGGATCCTTTGGATTTCCATTCGTAAGTTGTCATATTTCGAGATTTTCTCAGATACTGTTTTTTTTATGTTTTCTGTAAGTGTTGCCGCTACATCTACCAGTTGTGACTTCCTCAGTTTTTTTTGTCTATAATCACAACGTGAGGTCAGTTGTGATAAATAGTCGTGTCTATAATGAGAGGTTTGTCTCAGTACATAATGCAATTCTGATTTTCGAGGATTCTGGATGGTACTTGTAATAAAGTGGGTTATAGCGTTGGATAAGGCAATATTTAGCAGTAAAAGAAACGGGTCAACGGGTAAACAATTTCTTGCAGGTCAAATGGGTCTGTTCAAGGTATTCCTGACCTGATTTCGACCCGGTTTTATGAAGATAATTGTAATTCGTGATGTAGGTAACATTAGAAACACAAGGCAGCTATACTTGACGCACGATTATAAAACTTCCAACCACTAATGACAAATTTAAAACCGTCGTCAGTTGCTAAAAGGATTAATTGATGGTAAAAAGTGAAACATTAAAACAATTAGATCTTTCGGGCTTCCTAGAAGCCAATTATATTCAGATGACATAACGAGATAGCCCTGATGGAGGTAACATATATATAGTCAATGCCGCCAGTAAGTGACGTGACATGTGAACGAATATGGACATCGCCCCCCCCTCCCCCCGGAGATTACCATTCGACAAAAATAAATGAGGTGTCTTACATGCTATTAGGTAGGGTGAAATTTTGAGAGATACACACAATACAAGTATATAAGAAACACAATTAAAAGTGAGGTCCGTCGTAATTATCATAGTATACGCTGTTGTTATGGAAATGGAAGGTATAGGAAATATTCCAAAAACGCATAAAAGAATACAAAAATCAGTGATACTGGGAAAATAAATGTCTTCACAAGGTATGTACACAAAATACCACACCATGATCATGTGATGTTTCAAATTTACTGACGCGTATCTACTCAATTGGAATATTGTATATGTATCATTTTATTACCTTTTATCAAATTGATCCGGGTCGGATCCAATAATGTGACGTCCGGGTGCAAAACGTATTTAGCACCAAGCTCTTGATTTAAGATCTTAGCTACTTGGTCTTGATGTAAGATCTTAGGTACTTGGTATTGATGTAAGATCTTAGCTACTTGGTCTTGATGTAAGATCTTAGGTACTTGGTATTGATGTAAGATCTTAGCTACTTGGTCTTGATGTAAGATTTTAGCTACTTGGTCTTGATGTAAGATCTTAGCTACTTTGTTTCGATGTAAGATCTAGCTTTTGATGTAGGATCTTAGCTACTTGGTCTTGATGAAAGATATGGCTCTTGATGTACGATCTTAGCTACTTGGTCTTGATGTAAAATCTTAGCTACTTGGTCTTGATGTAAGATCATAGCTGCTTTGTCTTGATGTAAGATCTAGATCTTGATGTAGGATCTGAGCTACTTGATCTTGTTGAAAGATATAGCTCTTGATGTTAGATCTTAGCTACTTGCTCTTGATGTAAGATCTAGCTCTTGATGTACGATCTTAGCTACTTGGTCTTGATGTAAGATCGTAGCTGCGTGGTCTTGATGTAATATCTAGCTCTTGATGAAAGATCTAGCTCTTGATGCAAAATCTTAGCTACTTGGTCTTGATGTAAAATCTTAGCTACTTGGTCTTGATGTAAGATCGTAGCTGCGTGGTCTTGATGTAATATCTAGCTCTTGATGAAAGATCTAGCTCTTGATGCAAGATCTTAGCTACTTGGTCTTGATGTCAGATCTTAGCTACTTTGTCTTGATGTAAGATCTAACCCCTGATGTAAGATCTTAGCTACTTGGCCTTGATGTAAGATCTTAGTTACTTGGTGGCACCTATTAAGCGGTTGTTTTGATGCAATGAGAGAGCAGCCTGCTAAAATGTGTTTTACAGTTTCATTGACTTTCTCACCCATTCTACAGATACCATCATCTGCAACTTTCAGTATGCGCTTCTTGTGCTTTTGGGTTGCAATAACGCGGTCCTGAATACCAATGAATAATGCCTCGGTTTCTGGATAAAGCTGACCTTTTTGGTAACCACTGTATATAGGAGATTTTTTACAATGTTTTCGAGATCTAAAGAGTTTGAATATTTGTCGTACAGAATTTTGTTTCTCCAACTTTTTAGTGTATCTGAATTGTTTTCTAACAGAGGAAGGAGATGAGCATTGTTCGGGTGCAGTGGAATAAAGCCTTCGTCAGCTGCAACCATAGGTGTAGTGATGGAAGGTTTTTTCCCCTAAGAAGTATTTTTTGGGTTGTTTCTCTTGTTTCTGGCCAAGATCTTAACTCGTACTACAAGGGTGAAGCGTATGTTAAGACAGCAAAGTTGCAGCGATAAATTCTGTCGGTATAAATTAATTAGGAAAGCATCCGGAGAAGAAATATCCGGATTCGGTTCTTGCCACTGGCAAATTTGTGTTTCCCCATTCTGATATATTCATTAGCCTACCCCTTCTACCTTCTTTTCTTTTTCATCTTATTAACACGTAGGTCATTTCAAAAGTTTTGCACTCTGCGCAGGCGCTTGCCAGAGGATGATGCAATTGCTCCAATAGTTGCGCTAGTTGTGAGTCAGACTTCAGTAATACAAAGTTGCACAATGCGCATGCGCTGCCCATACGATGATGTGATCGCTCCAGTCATTGCTCCAGTTGTGAGTCAGACTTCAGTATACAAAGTCGTGTCTACGTTTGCTGGTTAATTTGTTCCTGTTCCGAAAAATTCTGACTAGAAATGAAGGAAGAAAATGAGTCAGGTCAGATCACGCGTAGCGACCCTACATTAAAATTGAAACTTTGCGAGGAAAATACCCTACCGAAATTCATAAAGCTTTGTGTGAAGTTTATGGTGTTAGTGTAGTGGATCATAGCTCAGTGTCACAGTGGGCTTCTTGTTTCCACCAAGGTCGGGAAGCAACCAGCGATCCTACATAAAAATGGAAACTTTGCGAGGAAAATATCGAAATTCATAAAGCTTTGTGTGAAGTTTATGTTTTTAGTGTAGTGAATCATAACACAGTGTCACAGTGGGCTTCTTGTTTCCACCAAGGTCGGGAAAGCATCGAAGACGACCCAAGAAGCGGCCGTCCATCAGATGCAATGGACGACACTTCTGTGGTTATCATAAACAGCATTTTGGAAGAAGATCGACTGAAAACATGTGGGCGATTACAAGGTTGGAGTGATAGCAACAGATAGAGTGCCCCATGGGACCACTGTAACAGCGGAATACTACAGAAGGTTTCTGCAAAATGTTTTCCGCCCAAAGATTCGTCAAAGAAAGCTCGACATGCTGGAAGCTGGTGTCATCATTTTGCACTACAACGCGAGGCCGAATGTTGCCCGTACAGTAAGAGACATTCTGGAAAGGTATGGATTGGAATTGCTTCCCCACGCGCCATACAGTCCTGACATGAGCCCAACAGACTATGACTAGTTTCCAAAACTGAAGAAGGCATTTCGTGGGAAAAGATTCAGTACGATTCAGGATGTTTCTAATGAGGTGACCGGAGTAATTCGACGCCTCAACAATGGAGGCCTCCTGACTAGAATACCAGACTTGTCCAAACGTTGGGCTGCTGTTATAAAGAAATATGAATATTACTTCGAAGGCCTGTAAAGCTATGTTGTGAAATAAGTTCGTTTTTTAAGAGATAACCCACAGTATGCAAAACTTCTGAAATGACTTTCGTATTATTTTGCATTACTGTTTCTGAAAATCCGACTCAAAAAATAGGTTTTTGTCGAACATCATTCATCATGATAATTCTATAAACATGGGTTTCCCCCTAGACAGCGCGGTAGCACATCCTATTTCTCTCTCAATATCTTCTTCAAAATGTCCTATTAAGAAAAAAATGTTTTTACGTCTTATGTCTACCAATAAGAGGAACATCTTGCACATGTTTCTCTACTTTTTTGTAACGCACATTTCTGCCGATAGGGATGTAAGTGCGTATTTCTGTTTGCAACAGTATCTCGTCTTCTGTAAAAACGACTTTTTTGGCTTCGAATAGCATGAAAAAACATTTGAGCAGAATTTCTACTGAAATTCACCTGAAGTTTTTTCACTAGTGTGCGCAAACACAGATTCAATATTCTTCGAGTCCCTGCATTTGAAAGTCCGATTTGAAAAAAAAAAAAAACTTTTTCGTTGGATAACATCTGCTATAAGAAATATCTCTTGAATGTTTTCTACTACTTTTCCATAATAAACAGTTATGCAGCAAGGAGAATAAAATGGATATCTGTATTTGAAGCCTTACCTCCGTTTCTGAAATGTCGCGTAAAAACTTCACTTTGTACCTAAGTATGTCAAACACCTACGTTCACTTTGCAATTCAAATGATGCGAGCATGAATCAACAAAGAAAAGGCAATTTCGTTGTATTTGCTAAAAAGAAAGTGGAACTTACATAACTGCAGCATTATTTTTCAATGTAATTTCCCTGCAGTTTCATACACTTTTTGTAATGTTCCCTAAAGTACTTGGTTCTATCGGAAAAGAAAGCGCTGGGTTGTCTCTGAAGCCAAGTATGAAATATTTATTTCACCTCTTCTTTACCACCAAACCGCTGAACACGAAATTCTACTTTGAGCAGATCGAATATATGAAAATTACTTGCTGCGAGAACCGAGCTGTAAGGTGGATCAGGCAGAGCCTCATACTTCAGTTTTCTAATTGTTGCCATGGTTGCAGCCACTGTATGTGGCGAGCATTTTCGTGTTGGAAAAGAACACTTTTTCGACAACAATTACGGTTAAGTTCAATTCATTTCGTGCACCTCCACGTGGTCGCCTTTGGTGGCACGAAGGACGTCTTTACTCTGTACTCAGTTTCACCCCATGTGTTCTACAACATGTTTTTAGTGATATAACTTATGGCATCTGCTATGCGCTGTTTCAAATCCGTTATGCTGATAACATTCGTAGAGCACACTTTGTCTTTGACATACTCCCGAAAGAAAAAATTTAATAGGGTAATGTCGGGGGAACGTAGAGGCTAGCGTATTGCACCATCACAGGATGAACAGTAGTTGGGGAATGTGTCATTTAGGAAATCTCGGACGTCACAGCTCCAATGAGGTGGGGTACCATCTTGTTGGAAAATTATGGTTGGCTGCTATCTGCTACAAACTTATGGTTGGCAGCATTCTAATTGTGCAGGAGACCATACCACACAATAATTTTCGGACTATCGCGCATGTGTTCTTCGACTACATGTGAATTCCAAGCTCCCAATCCGCACTTTGTGCCGATTTATTTTGCCCGAAACGTGAAAGGTTGCCTCGTCTGAAAGCATTATGTGGGATGAAAAGTTTTCTTCATCAGCATTGCGATCCAGCACAGCAATTGCAGATGATTCTCGCATTGGTCAGTCATCAGCTTTGATTTCGTGCAAAACCTGTGTCGATGGTGAAGAACTCGATGAACTCTCGATCATTTCATTCCAATTTCTCCAGCTGCTTGTCTGACTGATTTCTGGAGACTTCTTTCAAATGGTATCCGCACATTTTCTTCAGCTTCTACCGAGATTTCCGGACTTCCACCACCGTGTTCTTTCAACACACTGCCGGTCGCCAAAAATTGATCACACAAATTTTTGATTGTGTTAAATGTTGGAGGGTCTCACTGAAGACACAGTGGAAGTTTCGTTGCACTTAAGTGACCGATTTTTGTTTCCGCATACCACTACACAACCTGTGCGTGCTCGCTGGGAGACGCCATTTTAGAAAATAATTGACTACAGCGTCACTGCGGCTCTGTTGTGCACTAAAAGTTTTCCACGTGAACTTTGTAAGTCTCTGCTTCTGTTCCGTCCAGAATACCAGCTCTAAAACCTGAAATGAAAAAATAATAGACTTTCAAAATGTTGGAATTTCATGGTGGACACTCTGTATTACCGGACTGTGTATGTGTCTTCTAACTAGCGAAGTAAGTGATGACTTTAGAAATACCTTTTTTTCATAATAGATAGATCGATTTAGTTCTTCAGCGGTTACGTAGCCCTGCAGAACGAAAACTTCCTCCAATTATACCAGAATTTTTTCTAACTCGTTTTGGAATAACATTTTTAACTTTTGAAATACTGTGCTCCCTTCCATTCAACACCAACCTACGGGCTCGTCATGTTCTGCAACGCGATAATTTCATTTATTAATATATCTGCAACGCGATAATTTCATTTATTAATATATCTGCAACGTGATGTTTATAACACAATTGAACATTTGTTGAACATAACACAATTGAACATTTGTTGAACATAACACAATTGAACAGCCAATATCGCGTTGCAGATATATTAATAAATGAAATTATCTGCAACGCGATAATTTCATTTATTAATATATCTGCAACGCGATACTAGCTCGTCACGATCTGCAACGCGTTAGTTTCATTTATTAATATGTATGCAACGCGATATTTATTAATATATCTGCGTCGCGATATTTCATTCATTTTGCGATAATTTCATTTATTAAACCTTTGATTTTATCTGCAACGCGATAAAATCAAAGATTTAATTTTTTCTGATGTATATGAACTCGAATTAGCATCAAACAAGTGTGCTTTAAACAAAATTTATTTTGGACTCTTATGAGTCTAAAATCACATTTAACAGCGTAAATACAAATCCTCAATATTTATCAAGCTTTCGCAACACGCTGAGAGGCTTCGCCTGGGTTTAATCCTCAGAGCTTAGAACGGTTACAGATAGCGCTGAAAAAACTAAAAAAAAAAAAAAATGTTGCTACTTTGGAACAATCAGTTGTTCCGTTCACGTGAAAGGCTGCGACTGAGGTATCGTGCTCCCGCAGTATAGCGGGACACTATTGGTTGTTCCTTCTGTATTTTTTCAGATTTCTCCAGGCATCTGATAGGTCCAGGGACAGGCATTCGTTGCACGGGTGCAGATGAGTCATGATTTCAACATCTTCCCGTATACCTGTAGTAATGCAGTTTGTGTAAGGTGTTAGTCTTTTCATCCTGTTACATAACGGTGTTGCCCCTTTTTGGGAGACCTGGAAAGCAAATGCAAATGAAGGTCACAAATAAAGAGTCCGATCTTACAACGTAAAGCAAGAGCAGCCGTCTACTGCAGGTGACAACTGAGATGACCAATGGTAACTCGGGGAGTGCTTACATTCCGCAGAGTGAGTCATAAAATCGATGGATGACAGGAAATAGAGAGAGCGAAAACCGGCGGGAGGTGGCGAAATGGGAGGGAGGGAACAGGGTTTTGTAAATGGAATTGCCTTCGTTTAAATTTCTGATTCACAACACCACAGTTTAGCGTAAAAATAAGAAGAAAGCTAATTCGATTAACGTATTGTTAATAAAATTTAATATTAAGGACAATTAAGGTTTGGGGACAGGCGATATTTTACGTATAAATGAGAACAACGTATAAACTAGGTGATACTGTATAATGATTTTATGTACCTAATATGCATAAACAATGTTTAAATGGAACTATAACTTTGCTCATATGACCGGTATTCTATCAAGCGTGGGGTTTTTTTTCCAGTAACTATTTGTTTTTCAGAAAAAAAAAGTAAAGTCATGAAAATCCCTTAAGGTTGACTTTTGGTAACTTTTCGCATTAAGAAAACGGTGCTTCCATGAAGTCCTCCACCTTCAGTCCCAGAAAATATTGCTCGATATTCTTTGAACAATAAAACAAAAATGTATATGGTCTGAAATCCAGAAGTTACGAAGACGACGGTGGGTGGGTGCCCAAAGAGTGAAGGGGGTCGTAAGCCTGGTGGTATTTCTTCACTGTCGAACCGATAGCCGGAGCCCCATTTGCATTCGATCGATCGACCGAAATCAAAGCGCTGGTCCAGCACGTGTTAAAAATGCGGGCAGCAGTGATTTCAACCACATTACTGGTCTCGGTGAAATGAAAAAGAAATTCCGCTTTATTTTTCTTCTTTGTTCCCATCTTTTAATATAAGTATTTCACCACAGGGAAGGATGGAGGTGGGGGTGGGGAGGGAAGGAATGGATCGGAATGAAAGGGAAAAAAATTCCCACTATAGTAGTTGTAAAAGGGTATGCAAATTAGTTATCGCTTCAGATCGAATTAATTTTTGCCGCATCAATCTTTCAGCCGGTTCATTGGAAGGTTTTATTTGTACTCTGGAGCTCTGGCAGGAAACGGACTTGGGCTTCTGAAAAGAAGCGAATGCAGGCAAAATTTTATTGGAATACCGATTTTTTCCCATTAAGTTTACCATTATTAAAGATGGCTTTGTGCGGCTAACTTTTGAACGGATTCTAAGGAGGGTTGTTTCTTTATTTAGCCCAGGAGATTTCATTTAACAATAAAAATACAATCCTTGTGTGTTGAAGGTAGAAGAAAGGAGAGAATGGAGAGAAACGACAGAAAAGAGCGGGAATTCCAGTAAGCTCACAGAACAATAGAATTAACGTTGCGTTATCTAAAAAGTTACTATCTCTTTTCTTTTTAACACGACACTATTAAAATACGTCCTTAAGCAACTGACTGGCAGCGATTTACTTCATGCAGATCGAGATAAAGGAGTTTATTGCTGCAGAAATATGATCTACTTTGTTGATCATATCCAATTTGTTTGCATGATACTTCCGCTTTGTAAAGGAGAAAGAATAATAAAATGTGTTTTGGATGTGTCGGAATTTAAGCGTCAGAAATGCAGACTTTCTTCCATGATAATAACTCAGATCAGATCACATGTAGAGGATTTTAAGAAGGGAGTGTCTGACCCCAGGTCTTAAACAACCCTCAGAAATAGGAAGCTAGGAGATTTGGGCTACAGTGCTCGATAGGAAAGTGACACGGAAGCGAAGTAGGAAGCGGGAGGACGACGCCCTTATTTATTACCGAGGAGCCAGTATCCGGGGTCCGACGGCTTAACGGGCCCATCCGACGCACGGCGGATATTTAATGGATCGAGCGCTCGTACCTGCCTGGGATCGAACCTGAGGTCCTTTCCGCGGCAGTCACGAACGTTGACCACTAGGCCACCAGCGGCCCACTTAGTAAGGGAGTGTCTGACCCCAGGTCTTAAATAACCCTTAGAAATAGGAAGTTAGGAGATTTGGGCTAGAGTGCCCAATAGGAAAGTGACACGAAAGCGAGATATAAAGGGGGAAGAAGACAACCTTATTTACTACCGGAACGCCAATATCCGGGTTTTGACTGCTTAACGAGCCCATCCGACGCAACGCAGATATTTAGTGGTTCGAGCGTTCGCACCTGCCTGGAATCAAACCTGAGATTTCTCCGTGGCAGTGACGAAAGTTGACCATTAGGTTATCCGCGGCCATAATAATAACTCATTCAAAGTGACGAACTAATATAGCAAAACGCCCATTAACAGACACCACCGAACTGCGATAACCTTCAAGCAACGGCAAGTTTTGGTCGGTGCAGAACAGCTCCCTTAGGATTAACATTAAGGATATCCTCCGAATAACAAGACCTTTTAACCGCGATCAACAGACCCCCTGACATTCCCGAACGGGATCGAACGGAGATCTTGTTCCTTAGAATTTTACGAAGTCCCTTCGATACTTCAGCGAGAGGAGTACGAAAATGACAGTGGGCATTGAGTAAGGAACTGTACCTCCGTCAGGATGCGCTGGATTACGGGAGGAACAAACGCTGTTCCATAAAAACTGAGAGTAAAATCACACTAAATGAAGAAATATAGGTACAGCAAAATATACGGTATTCTTTTTCAAAGTGCCTCTCCTCGGATGATATGCAATGATCCCATCGTTCAGTATATTTTTCAAAGCATGTGGCAAAGGCATTTCGTGGAAGCTGCTTTAGTGACCCCTGTACAGCTTGAATAACGTCAGCATCTGTGTTGAGTGTTGCACCACGGAACTTCTCCTTCATTGTTAGAAACAACCATAAATTGCACGGGGCGAGGTCAGGACTGTAGGCAGGCTGTGGCATGATTTCAATACTGCATTTCGTATGAAACTGTTGAACACAAGCAGCCACATGTGGGAGGGCGTTATCATGGTATAGGGTCTATTCGCCCACCAGTTCCGACCGCTTAATCGATATGTGACGTCCCAGACGTTTCAATACTAAAGTGTAATACTCAGCATTGGCAGTAATTTATGGAGGAATGGCATGCTGGTACACTACACCTTTATGATCAAAGAAAAATATCATCATCACCTACCCAGCTGATTTGGTTTGGCGGACTTTTTTCGGAGAAGGCGTAACTGTGTGTTTCTGGACATTCGTTGCGCGCTTCTTGAGGGGTTCGCAATAGTGGAACCCGTGTTTCATCGATAGTTATTACCGTGTTTAGAAAGTTTGGTTCCTTTGTAATAATTTGTTTCCACTCATGACACACCTGAACCCTGGCTAACAATTGTTCTCTCGCCAGATACCCATCTGAAACACACACGATGCAGTAGTAATTTGTCGCATAGGATGCGGAATGCCGACCTTTTTTGGAATATTAATTGACGCCACTATGTCTTTACACGTCATTCGTCGATATACTTGCAGGATTGCCCAAACAGTGTTAACAATACGCTCTGAAACAACACTTTCATGTCGACTAGGCCTAGGAGCGAATTTTGCCGACAAACGTCCTTTTTTCTGAAATCATGGTGTCATCTCAAAATCGTTGGCTCACCCAAAACATTTATATTTCTGAGCTTTTTTCATTAAATCAACTGTTTCCGGAGCCGTTTTACCCAAAGGATAGCAAAATTTTATCGCACAACGCATTTCATTTCTTAACTCTGAATCACTCACCTGCATAGCTGTATGGAGAAATGCAGACGTGCCTTAAACAACTGCACAATAACAAAACCAGAATCGTCTGCTACGGCTAATAACACTTGCTAAGGTACTTCCTTAATTCAGTTAGTCGTCTGCATGGGGTTTTTTTTTCCAATTCGCGCTCTTGCCAACTCAAAAAAAAAAAATCTCTCAGTTTTTATGGAACGGCATTTGTGCAATGGTGTGCTTAACTAAAAAAGAAAAAAAAATAGTTCAAGTTCAGTTCTACGTAAAAAGAGCTCCAGCTGAAGTGAATATTTTGGTTGCGCCTCAGGACCTGGGGTTATACTGATACCTATAATGTAGGATGGTGGCAGCGGTATCTCTTGCTTCGGTCCCTGTGAGTTTTGTTCCTGATTTCGGACCACCCAGCTAACTGCGCAGTTATACTTCACTATCTAAAATCTTCTTTAATTTTTTTCTCCTATAGCGCAGCCTAATCCTAGTATCCTAGCTTGCTATTCCTAAGGGCTGTTTAAGACCTGACTTCAAGTACTGCTTTCCAGAATTCCTCTGCAAAATGATTTATTTATTTAACTATTTAGGTAACTCAAAAATGATTGAGACTTACCTCATGTACTTGTAATGACGAACTGTGGAAATATGGCAGCTTTCAAGAATGGTCGACGTTGTCTCCCTGTAGTTCTATGCAGCAACGCCATCGTTCTGGGACCTTCATGATGGCCTCCCGAAACCAGTCTCTTGGAGTAGTACGACACCACTGCTGAACAGCCTCGCGCACTGCATCTCCGTCTGCGAATGTATGGCCTCTTAAATGACCTTTAATATTGTCGAAAAGAGCGTAATCGGCGGGGTCTGAGTCGAGAGAGTAAGGAGGAGGTGGGAGGACTGTGTATCCAAGTTCATCCAGGGTAACCCTTGTCTGTGTGGACGTCTGTGGGTTAGCATTGTCATGCAACAAGAGCTTCTTGGCCCACTTACCCTTTCGCCGCTGCTGAATTAGGCGACTCAGACGAGTTAAAATGTCACAGTAGGCGTTGTTGTCCACTCTCGCGCCCTTAGGAAACCAGTCGATAAGCAGGATTTCCTGGGTGTTCCAAAAGACAGATGCCAATTGTTTTTCACATGTCAGTAATGGATGAGCCTTTTCGGAGGAAGACTATTGGAATGGCACCATTGCATGGCTTGTTGTTTCTTCTGCGGTATCGCATAGCTGAGCCACGGCTCGTCATTAGACAAGCAAGAAAGTCTGCTAGACCGGCTTCATGAAGTGGAATAAGCTCCTTTCAGCAGTCCATCTGGTTCTGTTTTTGTTGCTGAGTCAGTTTGTGCGGATCCCAGCGTGAACACAGCTTTGACATTTTCAATTCATCGCAAACAATCGAGTGAATTATCGCTAGACACAAACCTGTCTCTGTCTGCAATTGCTTTACAATCACATGCCTGTCGGAAATTCGCTGAATCATGTCCGGAGTGCGTGACGTTCTCGGACGACCGGTGCTTGCTTTTCCGCACTTTGGTTCCACTTTCTGAAAACTCTGAATCCATCGAAACACAATTTTACGGCTTGGAACGGCATCTCCACACACTGCTGTCAAACGACGGTGAATATCACCTGAACGAACGCCTTCTTTCCACAAAAAACACGCCCTCTAACGTTGCCCGTGACAATCACCTTCCATCGGTCTTTCCTGTCCGCGCGAGACTCAGTAATTCTTGAACGAGCAGCCTGTTACACGCCCACGCGTACACTGCCCAGCGCCATGTTGGCATTTTGTAGAGCGACACCCACCCTACCGATTACCGTCATCTTTCGGCGAATTCTGTCTGAATACGTACGCCTAACAAACTTGTCTCCATCATTTCTGAATGCACCAAGTATTATACTGGGCTTCACTTAGTATTTGGCGAAAGCATCGCGACAGTTCATAAGGTTAATGCATTCATTCTGCTTTTGTACAAACGCAAACTAGCAATGCGAATTTAACCTAACTTCCGTACAGCGGCCACCACCTATCGTTTTTATTCGATTCGACCAATGACATCTTTTTTCTTTCTTTTTTGTTTTTGGATTGGAGGTTTAACGACTACCGTGAGCAACTCAATAGGCTATAAGCAGTCGTCCGTCCCTAATTTAGGGCCAATGGTTCCAGGGAAGGGAGAGAGTCAGTGCCGTAAGACAAACATAACATCCATGCCACGCCGGGATTCGAACCCTGACCTCTTTCGGACGAATGATCAGAACCCATCGCTTAAACCACTGCACCACCGGGGCGGCCCAGTGACACCTATTCGGAGGTTTCACTGTAACATTACTGAACCTGGCTTATAAGATCACGTCATAACACAACCTGAAGAAATATGCATTTGACAAACTATATTTGTCAATGGAAATGCAGCATGGTAGACTCTTCCTGTGGCGTACAAACCCCATGAGAAATGCTCCATCATAGGCTTCATCCAATTAGCACGAATCTACTGCACTAAGGGGTTTCCCTATGCGAAAAAGCATGGCGTCGAAGGGGGGGGAGAAACATAGGTGTCTCTTATTATGATATCGAATGTTTGCATCACAACTCTTTCTTCTTCTGAATGAGTTCTGAGTAAAAGAATATGATAAATGTTTAAAACTTTTCCCCTGAAAGTGCATTAGTTTAAGTAATAGAGGTAACAATCACGAAAAGAAATGGGTAGGCTATTTAAACTTAACAGATGAAGAGGGCAGAGAGGGTTGAACCAGTGATTATAGAAACAGAGATTGTGATGCAGGTCATGGACGTCTGGGTGTTGAAAGCATGAGTTTTTAACAGAATGGGGAAAGGCACCTATACCTCTTACTGTGCTAATGCACTGAGATTTATGCCAAAGTTTAGCAATTTTAAAGAGCATAGGACGGAACTATTAGGGGTATGCAAAACTTTCCGCTGCCTCCGCTAGCGGACGCTGTAGGGGTCTAACCGGCCGGCGACCCGTGCTGTCGGTTCATACATGAAGCCAAGCATGGAGGTCGATAAAGTTCATTTGCGGCACTGTTTTTTATTCACGTTTCATTTAGAGAAAAGTGCGAGTGAAGCATACTTTTCAATATGTCAGGCGTAGAGTGAAACGGTTATGGGTGAGCGGACGTGTCGATAATGGTTTGCCAGATTTAAGAACTCGCAGACGAGGAGCTTGAATCACTGTTGAAAAAGGATGACACACGATCGGCCACGTAACTAACGTGACATTTGAACGTGGCTCAATCGACAGTGGTACGGCGTCTACAGACCTTGGGGAAAATCCAGAAGATTGGTAAGTGGACTCCGCATAATTTAACGGAGCGTAATGTTGATCAATGATTGGGCAACTACATGTCGTTGCTGAAGAAGTTTCAAGGGAAGAATTTGTTGTGGAAATTTGTCACCGGGGATGAAAAATGGGTCTATTGCGAACGCTGTACGCAAGCGGTCCTGGGTTGACCCAGACCAGCCATTAACATCCACTGAAAAACAGGATATCCACGGGAGAAAAGGTGTTGTGTATGTGGTGGGATATGCATGGAGTGTTGTACTTCGAACTGTTGAAGCCGGACGAAACAATCACTGCACAACGGTATAGCGATCAGTTGGTGAAACTGAACGCCGCAATCAAGCACAAACGCCCATGGTTAGGTAAAGGACGCCGCCCAATCATTCTGTTACAGGATAATGCCAAACCACATGCCGGTGCCACCACGAAATCAACCCTTGAACACTGACAGATTTTACCGCACCCAGCTTACACCCCGGACATCGCACCCTCAGAGATTCATCTGTTTCGCTCTACGCAACATTCTCTAGCCCAACAGCGGTTCACCACAGTTCCAAAGATGGAAACTTTCGTCACTGCGTTTTTCAGCTCAAAACTCGAGTCTTTCTATCAGAGGGGCATTCATTTTTTACCTGAAAACTGGCAAAAGATCATTCATGCTAACGGCCAATATTTCGTTTAATAAATGTGTACTGGTTTCCTGATTGTTCCTGTCTCCTTAAAGCGGCGGAAACTTTTGCATACCTTTAATACTTAAGACGATGAATAGGTCTTTAGCCGCCCCGGTAGCGCAGTGGTCTAAGCGATGGCCTCTGATCATTCGTCCGAAAGGGGTCCGGGTTCGAATCCCGGTGAGGCATGGATGTTGTGTTTTTCTTACGGCACTAGCTGTCTCCCTTCCTTAGAACCAGTGACCCTAAATTAGGGACGGGCGACTCTTTATAGCCCATTGAGTTGCTCACGGTGGTCGTTAAACCTCCAATTAAAAAAATAAATAAAAACAAATAGGTCTTTACTTGAAGTCTTTCTAAAATAAGAAATTTTAAGTTGATTGAAGGAATTATGTACCGTATTTGAAACAAATGCCAAATATCCAAAACAGGTGTGATTAGCTCCAAGTGTGCCCGTTAAAGGAGAAATTAATTCGCGAGTTTTAAAGTGAGAAAGAATCAACACAGTCTGAAATGCATACTAAGAGATCAAACCGGTAGAATCAGATCTAAGGTTGCATGTGTAGAAGGAAAAATGTTTCAAGAGCGTTTACGTGAAAAAGGATCAATACGCAGTTTACGTGAAACACACGCCAAGTAACCGAAAGTCGTAATGCCATATCCAAAGTTGCACCTACAGAAGAAAAGATTATTTAAAAGAAATTTAAGCACAAAGAAATCTATACATATTGTGCGTGACAATTATGCCAAGTCATTAAAACAGCTTGAATCAGTCCCAAAGTTACATCGAAGAAGGAAAATGATTTCAAGAGCATTTAGGTAGAAAGGAACATAAATACTGTACCTGAAACATATGCAGGATGACCAAAAGCGTTAGTTTCTAGTTCAAAATTAAACGTATAGAAAAGAAAAAGCTATCGTCTTTCAAAATACTTTAAAATGAAATAGTCTTTAAAGTACACTGGTGTCCAAAAATTTAGGACGAAGAAGGGAAATTAGCATAACAGCGGAGCGAGCAGAAAGAACGGACCGAAAGACCACTCAGGAGATAGACTAGGGTCCGATACGGTAGGGCATGCGCATATATGCAGCATGACGTAGGGGGGAGGGGTGTCAGAAGGGTGTAAAGCACACGGGCGGTGTACGCTCAGCAATTCGGTGAAAGCTATTGAACGGTGTACATGGGTTTGAACGACGTCGAGTTGCTGCCACGGTGTGATATGGCCAACAGGCAATCCAGTAGACGACATCTGAATGACTTTACTCTAGGTCGCGTCATTGGGAAGTTGGAAGAAGGTCGAGGTGTGACTAGTGTGGCCGAGGAGTTCGGGATCTCTCACAACATCGTTTCATGAGCTTGGAGAGCATTTCAAACGAGAGTAACAGGTGTCCGAGAGTTTAGCAGTGGTCGTACACGAGCAACCACGGCGGCGGACGACCGGTATATTGTCCTACAGGCGAGAAGAGACAGACGGCAGACAACGGGATAAATCGCAAGGCACATGCAACAGACAACTGGAAGTCCATTATCGCGTTTTATCGTGGCCAGCTTGCTCCACAAAGGTGGTCTATTTACACGACGACCAGTACGGTGTGTGCCATTAACGCCTGCTCATCGGAAACGGCGGTTTCTGTGGTGCCAGGAACACAAGAACTGGACACATCAGCAATGAGTTCGAGTTATCTTTACGGATGAGAGCCGATTTAGTCTGACGAGCGATTCTGGACGTATACACATCTGGAGAGAGCCGAGAACACGCAATCACACCTCCAACATCATCGAAAGGGACCGGTTTGGACGTGGCAGTGTTCTCGTTTGGGGCGGTATCATGCTTGGTAGCCGAACTGACCTCCACATCTTCCAAGAAGGTTCAGTCACTGGCGTCCGCTATTGTACCGAGGTTCTCCTGCCTCATGTGCGTCCGTTTAGAGGTGCTGTGGGTCCTGCGCCTCTCTTCATGGATGACAACGCTACACCTCATCGTACAGTGGCTGTCGCAGAGCTGTTGGAGAGTGAAGATATTCAACGCATGGATTGCCCTGCAAGGTCCCGGACCTAAATCCAATCGAACACGTGTGGGACCTTCTCGAGAGACGCTTGGCCGCACGTCACCAGCCGCCAGCAACGATTCCGCAGCCGCGATTGGCGCTACAAGAGGAATGGGCCGCGAAACCTCAACAGCTCCTTGAGAACCTCGTCCTCAGCATGGACACACGTTGTAAATCCTGCAACGCAGTCAGGGGTGATCATATTCCTTACTAAAGACTGGATTTTTCTTGGTAGCCGCCTGTCACATGGACGTTTCTGTCTTCTGTCCAGTTGTGCTCGAAGCTACCTTTGCAAAAAAGTGCCTTTGTATCTTTTTGATTCCTTGTTTTGACGGTTTTGCTCACTTGTCCCATATTCTTACATCTTGGGGATCTTATGGTATGATTTGAATCGATGTGGAGCACTTCAGCAAGACGTTACATTCGAAAAACCGTCTCGTCCTTAATTTTTGCACGCCAGTGTACGCTTAAGTATAGAAAGGAATTAATGCATATGGTAGGTAGGTCGCAATACAGTGGTGTTATTAGGGGTAAACCGACAAAACAGCCCCGACGTTACAGCTAATACACGAAGTAGGCCCAGTCAAAATAGTCTATCGTGGGCCCACATGGTTACGCTACTCTCCGCCTTCTGATTAATAACATAATTCGTAAAGAAAATAGATTACAACGAAATTCTACTCAAAATAGCATAACTATACTAGTAATCCGAATTTATTGGCGTAGATTAGAAAAATTAGAGGAATAAGACAGGGAGATACAATCTCGCCAAAATTATTTACATTAACCCTAGAACACATAATGATCAAATAAAATTATTTAGAAAAAAACAACAACATAAATGGAGCAAGGTTGAGCAATTTAAGATTTGTAGATGACATAGTGTTCATTTAAGAAAGTAAAAAAGAATTAAAAGAAATGATAAAAGAATTAACAGATTTATCAAAAGAAACTGGATTAGAAATCAATATTGATAAAACAAAAAATAATGTCAAATCAACTTAATAATAGCAAAGTAGAAGAAAATATTAGAATAAATGATAAAGAAATAGAAAATGGGGAAGAATACATATACCTGGGAAAACTAATCACCACAAAGCAACAGAACTATGGAAGAAATTGAGAGAAGAATAAAAATGTGGTGGTCAGCTTTTGGGAAGTTAAAGAAGATTCTATGTAGTAAAATAACGCCGGAAAACAGCAAAACTTTTCATTCAATGTACACTGCTGGCCACCCAATATGCACACCAAAAAGGAAGCATCCGATTGGCCCGAAATTCGCAGCGTGCGTCACCCGCAAAAAGTCATGCAAACGATTAGCATTGCAGGGCATATGCAAATAATGTGCACATATAACACATAAGGCGGGGTGTAAGCAGTGGAAGTGTGTTGTGCTGCCGGACCTGTGAGTGGGAAGCTTCTTGATGCCTGGTCGCAGAATACGGCAGTCATTCCAGCACGCTTCGGAGTTCAACAGAGGACGAATAGTGGCTTATCGTGACAGCGGTTTATCGTACCGAGACATCGGCGCTCGTGTGGGACGACATCCAGCAACAGTGAAGCGAGTATGGATTCGGTGGGTGCAGGAGGGACGGACGGACCGACGTGAGCGATTGACGGCGATTATTGTACCGAGACACGGGCATTGACGGCTCGCACCGCCACATCACGAACGTTGGCGCAAGAATTAGGGTTTGTTGCGCAACAACCTGTGTCAGCGCGTACCGTTCGACGTCGTCTGCAGGAGCGGGGACTTGTCGCACGGCGCCAATTGCTCCGATTACCATTGACGTTACACCACCGTCGAGTGCGGCGGCAGTGGGCCGTTGAACGCCGCACCTGGACTACGGAATGGCACGACATTGTCTTCTCCGACGAATCCCGCTTCTTCCTGCAACACCACGATGGTGTGGCGGCACCGCGGCAAGAGACTGTATGACGTCTGCATTATGCATCGCCATACCGGTCCGTCGCCTGGCGTTATGGTTTGGGACGTAATTGGATATGACACGCGCACCCCTCTGGTACGCATGACCGGTACACTCAGCCACCGCTACATCTCCGACGTTTTGGAGCCTGTAGTACTCCCGTACCTGCAGGACCTGCCAGCGGCCACGTTTCAACAGACAATGCGCGCTTGCACGTGGCACGCATCGTGCAACAACTCTTCATGGCCCACCAGGTGTCACTGCTGCCGTGGCCTGCCTGCTCTCCCGATATGTCGCCCATCGAAAACGTCTGGTCTCTGATCGGCAACCGATTGGCCCGGCAAGCACCACCCGCGGCTACACCTGATGAACTGTGGCAACGTATGGAAGCAGCCTGGATCGACATACCCCAAGCCCACATCCAAAGCCTCTTTCGTTCGATGCCGCGGCGTGTAGCGGCCGTTATTGCCAGCCATGGGGGCCACACGAACTACTAATATCTGCGTGTTCCGCAAGTCGCACGGGCCAGTGAACTCAATCGTTTCATCTTTGTATAAGTTGTTATGTGTCCAGTAAATCTGGCTTTGCTATTTCGTGTCCTTCTTGGTGTAGCATTTTGGGTGGCCAGCAGTGTATAATACCAGTTATGGTGCTGAAATCTGGATTATCAAGAAAAACATCGTAGACAAATTCCAAAAACACAACTCAAAATGGAAAGATCCTTACTAAATATAAGATTCCAAGATAAAGTAAAGAAAGCAGACATAAGAACCAGAACAAAATTTTTAGACGTAGGTGAAAAGATATTCAATTTAAAATGGAAATGTGCTAGCCATATAGCAAGAATGGAAAATAATAGATGGACTAAAATATAAACAGAATGGAGACCATATGAAGGAAAGGGAGGAGTAGGAAGACCAGAGGAGATGAGGGAAACCTATAGCCTCAATTGGCTATATAAAGAGTTGCAAGAAGAAGAAGAATAGAAATCAAAGTTTTCAAGCTTTCGCACATCAACCAGAAGGTTTTTCAAGAAAGGTAAACAGCATTTATTAACTAAATGGTATTTCCTGGTGCCCATATTGTGTCTGGAAGAAATATTCGGAATCATAGTTAGAATACTTCTTCCAGACATAATGCAGACGCCATAAAATACAACGAGGTTGCAATCCATTTCCTTTACGAATTATGTTATATTTCCCACAGGGAGCGTTTACAGTTGTACAGTAGAGTTTTCAATGATCTTCGTCCTTCTAATGACTCGCCTGAATAGCTCTTTTCAACAGACCATAGATTTTCATAAACTCTCCCTTCTTCCCATGATTGTACAAAATTATACATCAATTTCTAAACTAATAGAATTAAGTTAAAATTGATTTACCTCGTTTTCAAACAGGGTTTAGGCAACCAAAAGAATCGAAGCAAAAGTAAGAGCAATTAAATCGGCGACTTGAAACACTTGTACAGAATTATCATGACATCAATATTTTGCACAATCTGCATGAAATTTCTCACAACTTAATAATATTACTTCACTTGTTTAAAACCATTATTTTTTCCTAAAAATAATATTTAAAACTGAGCAGAATTATTGTGCTGTCAAAATTTTGGCCTGTCTACGTGGAATTTTTTACAACGTGTCAATTTAATTTGATTAACAGCATTATTATTTTACTGAAATTAATGAAATTCTTTAATTTGTTTTCAATTTTTTATATAATTCTTTCTTTTGTAATTCACATGGCAATTTATTAGAGGTACCTACACTTATTACACAGTGAGTGATCACTGACCACCTACCTAATACTTCCTAGGTCCTCCTTTCGCTCTCAGTACAGCCGCTATCTGAAGTGACATCGATTCAATAAGATGCCGGAAGCAGTTGGGAGGTATGGCCAACCAACTTGTTTGCAATGCGGCCTTCAATACAGGTATGGAGGTGATTGGTGTATCCAGACACCTGATAAGCCGTTCTAGAGTGTCCCACAAGTGCTCTATGGGATTGTATTTGTGGCTGTTTGTAGGCCAATCGATATGCTGGAAGTCTGAAATGTGCTTCTCAAACCATTCCTGTACAGCATTGGACCTGTGGTTGGTCGCATTGTCATCTTGATAGACACCGTCGCCATTCGGTTGTACAGAGTCAGCAAGATATGCTGGAAGTCTGAATTGTGTTCCTCAAACCATTCTTGTACAGCATTGGACCTGTGAATGGTCGCATTGTCATCTTGATAGACATCGTCGCCATTCGGATATACAGAGTCAGCAAGATATGTTGGAAGTCTGCATTGTGTTCCTCAAACCATTCCTGTACAGCATTGGACCTGTGAGTGGTCGCATTGTCATCTTGATAGACATCGTCGCCATTCGGATATACAGAGTCAGCAAGATATGTTGGAAGTCTGCATTGTGTTCCTCAAACCCATTCCTGTACAGCATTGGACCTGTGAGTGGTCGCATTGTCATCTTGATAGACATCGTCGCCATTCGGATATACAGAGTCAGCAAGATATGTTGGAAGTCTGCATTGTGTTCCTCAAACAATTTCTGTACAGCATTGGACCTGTGATTGGTCACATTGTCATCTTGATAGACATCGTCGCCATTCGGATGTACAGAGTCAGCAAGATATGCTGGAAGTCTGAATTGTGTTCCTGAAACCATTCCTGTACAGCATTGGACCTGTGGTTGGTCTCCATTGTCATCTTGATAGACACCATCGCCGTTCGGGCAAAAGTGCAAAATTGCTAGGTGTACAAAGTCGATAAGCAATTCAGATAGTGAGCACTAGCCATACGTTGTTCCACATGCACCAGGGGTCCCAGGTTTTCCCAGGTAAACGTGCCCCACACTGTACAACTGCCCCCGACGGTTTACACTGTGGGGACAATGCAGGATAGATCAAGTGCCTGATGTTGTTTGCGCCAAGTACGTACACGACAAACCACGGAATGGAGTAAAAGACGCGACTCGTCAGAGCAGCAGACTTCTTTCCAGTCATCTAATGACCAACTTGCATGATCTTTGCACCAGGCGAGTCTTTTGCGCCAATGAACCGTGGTTAGGAGAGGATGTCGTCGGTGTAGTCTGCTGTTATAGCCATACGTGCGACCGTGCGACGCAGAGTCATGACAGGTGCTGTTCCGGGTTGACCTCTGTTGTATTGAGTAATCAGCTGTTGAACAATGCTACGTCTGTTGGCCTATACGAGTCGTCAGACCCGGGACTCACCTCAACCTTTCGCAGTCCTTTGCAGTTTTGCCTCCGGGTCGTTGTTCGACCATTTTTACGCCAGTTCTGATGGACTTTTAACTACGGTGGCTCTCGAAGAACTCACCAGTTCGGCCGTTTGGGGAATCGCGGCGTCCGCTCTCAGAGTTCCCACAATCTGTTCTTTCTCAAAGTCCAAAAATCCTTCCGTTTACCCATTACGCTCCGAATTTTATTATCTACTGCTTCACTCACAACTCATATACGTCTGTCGACTAACCGCGCCCTCTCGGAAATCACGTAGTCATCAGGCGCATCCACTTTTGATAGGGGTGGTCATAATTGAGTTATTCCTCGGTGTGTATATATACACACACACACACAAATATATATTTCTCTGACTCACTCTGAGCGCTAACTAAATGTACAAGCTATTTGGGAAGAAAGGTGCCGTTCAGTGAGAAAATGATTAACTAAGAAGTACCGAAATCTCTTTGTCTCTCTCTCTCTTGCTCTGTCTTTCTTGTACATCTGTTTGTCAGCGTTGTCAAATGTGCAAGATGTTCGGCGAAATTTCGTGAGCAAATATTTAATCCGGATGTTCCTAAATTTAGATAAAAAAACAGAAACTCAAAGAGAAGGTTGAATAAAAACATACGTGACAACTGCTTTGTCACGTGCAAAAGTGATCAGCTGCTTGGTAAATTCCGTGAATACTTTGGCACAACTATAAAACTGTGTGTGCTGGAAAATTAAGAAAAATATTTTGACTTCGATGTTATACCATTTATTTGGATACTTTATATGAGCAGTGCACATGAAATGCAAAATAATTTAAAATGGCCTTTCTTAGGTATTCAAAAGACGTGGCCGAACACTAATACCTGCATGAATGACGCTTAAGTCTGCAACTGCTCTCTTCAAACCTCTCTCGATACTGTCAACATTGGAATAGACCTTTTTTCTCCAAAATATTTCGCAATCTGTCGTTAAGCGATTTGAGATCTGGGGTGGTCAATCATCATAGAAGATGAAATAATATACGTTCTAGAAAATGAAGTAATATACGTAGCCCTGGAGCTATATAGTTAGATGGTTATGTCCTTGTGAGTTGATGCCGAGTCCTGCTGAAAAATCCCCCGTTGTTTGTTGAAATCTGGTTCAGGAGCTTCATGAGTTTCACTAAAACCGGTTTTTTTTTTTTTTAATAGGCTTTGGTGCTGGTCTTTGTGTCCCTTTCACATAAATATAGCTCCGTTGAACGATGATGAGACACCAGCAACCAATCTGTTACTAAGGACAGGTAATAACACTCGCCAAACATTGAGGAAAACGTGGGAAACTTCCTTGCCGCTGTGGACGTATACATCTTTTCATTCTTCCTGTTGAACTTCTTCTCAATAGTGAACATTTTCCAATCTGTGAAAGGCTTGATGTGATGCGCATTGTTCAGATACAGACAAAGGAGATTTTTATGATCTTCTGAACCTAACTTTTTTCAGAGGAGACATTAACAGATTTATTAATTTCTTGTAAGAAGTGCAGCACACAAGTAATAGACGAATCATAATCACTTGAAGTAGAACAAAATGTACAAAGAAACGTACTAAGTGGGTCACGAAGTATAAAACAAAAGCAGTGATCATCATACATAGTGTGTCTGCCCCAAACGAACGACATAAATTGCTAGATAGTTGCCCGAAACAGAGTCGTTCTTCCAACATTTTGGACAGCACGTTACAGTAAAAGGTGTTGGGTTTATAATGAATTAGCTTTATTTCCTTTCCGCTAAGCTAATTATTATGAATGAATAATGCTCTACCTACCAGCTAGCTAATGATATACTTGTACTAAGCTTCAAAGTAGTGAATTCAAAAGGGTGTTGTTACTAGTTAATTACGAACGTAAATAAAGTCTTAACGCTGGTTATTTATGGTAAGAAACTAATTGTAAACCTAGCAGCCAGACAGAGGTCTGACAAAAACTATGAATTGAGAAAAACTAACTTACACAAACTTCTTTATTATAAGACTCTTCGTCATCTAAAGCACACACGCAACTTGTTTTACACTAATGAAGAATCACTCCTCATAACAACACAATCTCTCCTCGTATTATAAACGCTCTCCGTAAACAACAACGCTCTCTCATAACAACAACAAAAGCTCCCCTAAGTCTCGATGAACGCGCCTATATACTAGCTACCACCACGTCATGACTTACACTCAGTGCCAGATCTCATTCATCGGGTGAAATAATATTTCGTTCAGTAAGAAGATAATTTACATAGTAAAATAAAATAACCAGAGATAGTAAAATCAAAAGGAAAGTGAATATAGAGTATACGTTACAGGTTGTCTGTACCGCATTACAAATTCAGAGAGGGTTATCCCCATATAGGAAGCCCCACCTTTAAAGATAGTCAACACAATTTTGTAGGAGGTTTAAGGGTTTCCATTTCAGCCATCCCTCCTCAAATCCAACTAATTATCATTACAGTCATCTCTCCTAAAATCAAAATGATTTCCATTTCAGCCATCACTCCTCAAACACAACTGATTTCAATTTCAGCAATCCCTCCTCAAATCCAACTGATTTCCATTTCAATCATCCCTCCTCAGGTCCAACTGCTTTCCATTTCAATTATCCCTCCTCAAATCTAACTGATTTCCATTTCAACCATCTCTCCTGAAATCCAACTGTTTCCCATTTCAGCCATCACTCCTCAAAGACAACTGATTTCCATTTCAGCCATCCCTCCTCAAATCCAACTACTCTTCTTCGATTGAAATCCACCCATCCCTTTGTAGTGACTGTCCCTGGTTTTGCAATTACTCCTATTGTAGAGGTCACCTTCGCCACCAGCATCATCTAAATGAACCATTTGACGAGTCATATGACTCCATGCTATGGCTCTGCAGGATATTTATTGTTGCTTACATCTTTGTAGACTGCAAAATAATCTTATCGTTGCTTTCCGTAATAGTTACATACAGTTGAAAAAGTGTAATTTCAATATTTGGTACCGTGTATCTTAATCGAACTGAAAACCGTTAGACAACCGAAATTCTACACCGGATTCCAAGGGATGGGAAAAGACGCAGAAGGTGATCAGATGAAATTCGAATACATTTCGGAATGAAATGAAAGCACCTGTGGTGAACTTCGCGCAACAATGGACTGAAAACGTTTAAATTTGACATCTTAAAGAAGGAAAAATATTTTTAGATTTGTTTTCGACATAATAACAAAAACATTTTTCTGGTTTTCTCTAGAAAATAAAAATGCAATATATTTTTCTTGACCTCTTTGCGATTATCTAAATTTTTGAGCTTCAATTCGGGAAACATGAAAGGTGTGCCTTAATAAAAGTGAAAGGTGTCATTTTAAGAACTTAAAAGTGCGTAAAGGATTAAATTTTCAGGTATGTGTATGCCAGTGATTTTAGTCTCCTTGGCTGAAAGTAAATGCTTACTTTTTTTCTCTCTTGTTTTTTATAACTTCCAGATATTGAGGAAAAATATTGTGATAGCCCACAAATCACCCTTCAAGTACAAAAAAAAGTAAAACGAAAGGGAAAAAGAAAACGTAAGTGTATAACATGAAGGAAGGGAGAAAGGAAAAAAGGCATCCCTTCACAGAAGATTATTTTTCCGTCACTTATCCCAATCATAAATTCCTCTGTAGCCCAGAGTTTATTCCACATACCTAGACGAACATGAGCAACGTGGTTCAGTGCTTATGAACAAGCATTTCTCTTCCGCAAACTCCCCAAGAATAATTTGCTGTAATGGACAACCGCGGGAGTGTTAATCCTACGGAGGATGCCGAGGAAAGTGGGAGGCGCAAGAGCAACTCCCGTCGTCTGCGTGCTCACAGACGTGATTTGAATACCAATTAGGGAGGTCCCCGCGAGCTCCTAGTTCGAAAATAGTTAAAGGTCCTTTTCAGCCTGCATGGGCTTATCTAACAGGCATAGGTATTAACTGCAGCAGGGTCTCGAGGAGCAGACAACATCGTCATCTTTAATCCTTTCTACGGCAGATTCACCAATAGCGAGCATTCCAGTGGTTGTGAAACGGTTCCTCATCCTCGTCCATTGCCACAGCAGGGTGGACGGCTCTGCTGTTGTTGCCAGAAGCGCGAAGGAGAAGGCAAAATTAATGTTCGGGATTATTCGCGACAGTTTCTCTGATTAGTTGGTGATTCAAGATGGCGGTTTCCATGGAAACGAGTGATGTGCCAGAGAAAGGATTGAAAAGATGTGAAGCACGGGAGCACGTTGAAGCGCCCTGGAAAGGTTTTCTGGTTCATTTTCTTATAAGAAATAAATGCCAGGTATAAATCACGGTTTGTTTAGCTGGCAGTTTTTCAGTTTAAATCATGATCAAAGTTTTCTAGATGCCATTAAGTTTAAGTGCACATTTTAAGCATCACGTTAATAGGAAGATAATCAAAAATTGCTTCTCTGAGCTTTTGCGCTTCATATTTTCTTTTAATTTCTCTCTAATAATTTGCAATGATGATTAAATCAGGGTGAGTGAATTGCTTCTTCATAGAATATGTAAATGTGTTCTTCTTGCCTGCATGCATTGCATTTCGTAGGGTAAGACTAGATTAATTTCGCAGCATGCGCGGGTAAGAATCCGGTTATATGCTTTGAGCTTAATGACGTTCATGAGGAAGAGTGTAGTATAAGGGTATTTGTTTATTTAATAAAGGCTTTTACGAGAAAATAGACTGAAAATTCTTATATTATAATTTGTTTAAAGGTTATTTCTATCCATCTGACACACATTTAGATTTGTGTCCTATGTGAGAAAAGGACTTGGTGCTTTCTCTCTACAACTAGAGAGCTTTTCTTGAATCACAAGAACGTCCAAACCTCTAAACTTCAAGCACCACAATATTTCTTTTGTCTTGTTTTTAGTTCTTTTTTTCATCCATTCTTAAGAGCCCATCTTTTTCAAAGTCTAGTTGTCCACCGTCCTTCCATATTCTGCGTGGTTTCTCCCTTGACAACATGAAGTCGTTTCCCTCTTTGACAACATGAAGTCGTTTCCTTTTTTGACAACATGAAGACGTTTCCTTCTTTGACAACGTGTAGTCGTCTCCTTCTTTGGTAATGAATTTCTAATTTGTTACTATGTTTCAGAGTAAGATGGGCTCAGAATATATTTTCCATGCACATACTTTATTGTTCTTTTGCACTTCCTTCCAAAGTAGATCCATTTCTATTCTTGAGCGTTAGCTTTCGAAGCACAAGATTTTCTGTTCTTGAACATTTCCTTTCCAAGCACATACACTTCTGTTCTTCAGTACCCCCTCTTCAAGTTTATGCATTTATATTCTTACGAGCACTTACTTTCCAAGCCCATGCATTTTTATAATTGCTTATTGTCTTCTTAAGCACAGGTATAATGAATAAAGTTCTCCGCTGGACGTGTAGTGCAGGGAAGCTTACGTTAAGTCACGTTAGGGTTATTGGAAGGTTACTTGACGTAGCTAAAGTGTGCCTAATCTTCAAAGTGCTAGAGTTTGTTTAGGTAAGACACGCACGTGCAATAAGTTCATTGAATATGGAACTTCTTTTTACTCAACGTTCCTCATTATCTTGAATATCAGTACTATAACTTCGGTTTTAGTACATTAGTACCTTGTAGGCTCCTTATTAGAGCGGTAAACACAATATATCCTGGACTTAACGTAGACACTCAATGAAATAGACTTAACGGCCAGACAGAGGTCTGACAATAAAATGAACTAAGAAAACGTACTCACTTTTAACCTTTTATTGGGGAACTCCTGGCATTACTTAAATACACACTCCAACAAAACACAACTACTGATATTCCGAACTTTCGTACTATCGTAGATAAATCACATAACAATAATAATGGAAGAACCTATCACATATAAAACGAAGCTGCTTGGTATAGTTGAGCGCGCCTATATATACTGCATACCACCACGTCATGACTTACACTCGTTGCCACATATAATCCAGCGGGAGAAATAACATCTCGTTAAGTGAGAAGATAATTTGCATAGGAAAATAAAATAACAAGAGATAGTAAAATCAAAAGGAAACTGAATCTAGAGTATACGTTACACAGGCATTTCTGATTTTGAGCTCCTCTTTTCCAAGAACAAGAATTTTTATTATTGCTTATTACCTTTTTAAGCACAGGCATTTCTGTTCTTGAGCACCTCCTTTCCAAGAACATGCATTTGCATCCTTTTGAGCCCTTTCTGCCCTCAAATATGCATTTTTATTACTGACCATTTCCCTGCCAAGCACATGAATTTCTATTTTTGAGCATTTAATTTTCGAGCACATGTATTTCTGTTGTTGGGCACTTCCTTTCCAAGCGCAGGCATTTCAATACTTCCGCATATCCTTTCCAAGCACATACATTTTTATTTTTGGATATCCCGTTTCTAGATTACGTAATTTCTATTCTTTTAAGCACTTTCTTTCTAAGGAGATGCATTTCGGTTCTTGTGCACTTTCTTTACAAGCACATGTATTTCTGTTCTTAGGTATTTCCTTCCTAAGCATATATATTTCTATTCCTGAGCATCTTTTTCCAAGTATAAGCATAGCCTGCATTTCTATTTTTGGAAACTTTCTCTCCTAGAAGATGCGTTTCTGTTCTTGAGCACTTCCTTTTCAAGCACATGCATTTTCATTCTTGAGTATTTCGTTTCCAACCACATGCATTTCTGTTCTTGAGCACTTTATTTCCAAGATCATATCATAAATTTCTCTTTTCCAGCACTTCCTCTTTAAGTACACGTGTTTATATTCTTGGTTACTCCATCATCAAGATCATGCATTTCTGTTCTTTCTAGCTCTTTCTTTCTAGGAAGATGCATTTCTATTTTTGAGCACTACCTTTCTAAGCAGTATAGACCCTGGAATCGACAGTCTAGTTATGCATTAAGTAGCAATACTCTGGAATTAGCCTACAACCCAATACATCAAATGAACATAGCGCTTTAATACGAGGTTTGGCTATTAAATAATGAGACTGACGCTACAACGTTAGCGAAATAAGAAACACGATTTTAACTTTCACCACCTTCAATGTTACTGCGCTTCAGCATCAACACATCGCTGCATTCTGATCTTCCACTGGACAATACAGGGAAGTAGCTCATCTAGTGCGATTCGTTTGAGACGCTTGGTCATTCTCTTCTTCATCACAGTAATGACCCAAAACGAGTTCTCTTGAGTACAGATTTGACTTTATGGAAAAGAAAAGAGTCGCATGGGGCAAAAATAAAGTGATAAGGTGAGCAGGCATCATGTTCAAGCAGTGCGATGTATTTATCTGTTAAATATTGCTTCATTGAGGTCTTTTGAATGAACTGGCGCGATGTCTTGGTGAAGGGTAAAGCCGTTTTTTTTCACAACTCTGGTGGGTTTTTTTTTCTGACTCGCTCTCTTAAAATCCCCAGAACCTTTTTGTAGCAGCAATGCTGATTCACTGTTGCTGTATGTGGAAAACGCTCCGTCAAAAGTACACCCTTAATGTAAAAGAAAATCATTAACATGGCCTTAAACTTGGGCCTTCTTTACCGTGTTTTCTTCATCCTTGGTGACATTGCTGTTTTACACTGCATCGACTGTTTTCTCTTTTCAGGGGCTTGTTGGAAGACCCTAGTTTCATCGCAACTGGTATAACATTTTCTAATATGTTAAAATTTGCCTGAATTTGCCATAGAGTGTCCCCACAAATTCGCTTGTGATTCTCTTTTTGTTCAGGCCTGAGAAGCTTCGGAACCGTTTTGGCTCAAACTCTTGTCATGCTCATATTTTTATGTAATATTTGCCTAATAGTTTCTTTACCGACGTTTACGATTCTTATAATCATTCTAATACTCAAAAGTATTAGAATGATTGAAATAATATATTGCAAGAATTTCGAAAACATGCAATATATTCTTGCAATCATTCTAATACTACTAATTTCTAATGCTACTTTTATAAATTCTTGCAAAACAAGAATATATTGCAAGAATTTCGAATAACTTCGTAGACTTTGACCACACTAATTTTGAAGATGACAATCCGATTTTTGGTGTAAATGTGACAAGGATGTTAAGTCAGATAATACCCGAAAACTTGAAAATTTTATCACCCTGGAGCGGGACTAGAACCCACGTCTCCCAGATAGCGTCCGGGTATGCTAACCACTACACCATCCAGAACGACCAAGTCTTAAATTTCCGATTAATTTGAATATAACCATCACAGGATTCGCTAGTCGAAGCAATCGGCATTCATGTTTAGCTAATCTGGAGGACAAGAATCCTATCCCGTGATTGCCCGGAGGAGCTGATAAATGATGAAAAAAATACGGGATTACACAACATAATACAAATTTTGAAGATCACAATCCGATTTTTGGTGTAAATGTGACAAGGATGTTAAGTCATTATAACATCCTTAAGTCAGGATGTCAAGTTTTCGGATATTATCTGACTTAACGTCCTTATCACATTTACACCAAAAATCGGATTGTCATCTTCAAATTTGTATTATACAACGTAATCCCGTATTTCTTTCATCATTTGACCACACAGTGTTTTCTGCTTTTAAAGTGCTTGGGCGTCATTGACGTGCGTCGTCTTCAATGTCCTTCCGGTCTTCACTGAACCACTTAAGCAACGCAAAAATACGCGCATGTGACAGACATTCTTTCCTGTAGGCCCCACTGAACATACGAAAATTTTCTGTAGGTGTTTTCTTTAACTGCACCAGAAGTTCCGGTGCTTAATTTTAAACTAAGGATCTTCCCGACGCGCGACGAACAACACGTGCACATTTTTTGACGCGTATCATCGAACTAATACAGAGTGTGAGGTAAACTTTGTATTTTCGGTTACGGACAGTTCAAAGTCTATGGCCTCGCACTCGCTTTCGACTTGCAATGCGCGTTTCATTCATCACAATCACAGTCTCGCTATTTCACTCGTAGGTCTAAGCTCCGACCTTCACATAGGGTAAAATCGTTGTCTCTCTTTGTGATTTGGATTTTCTCATTAATTTAACAACATTCTTTCAACATCAGATCTTTTTTTCGTTTTGTTTGGGGGTTTAACGACAATCTTCAGCAACTCGATAGGCTATAGCAGTTGCCTGTCCCTAATTTAAGGAAGCTGGTTCCAGGGAAGGGAGAAAGCCAGTGCCATGAAATGAACACGCCACCCATGTTTTACCCATCTCAAACCTGGGTCCGAGACGGGTTCAAAGTCCAGCGCTTAGACAACTGCTCCACCCTGACAAGTTGTTCAAGCGCTGCCATTTTAAAAGTTTTTTTTTCTGTCGTTTGACAATGGCCGTCCTGGTAGCCGAGTTTTCTCAGGCGCTAGTTCCTAATCATTTCTACGAATTGCACCGGAATTAGTCTCGGATGAGGTATAAGTAATGTTTTTGCGCTATAGCGCGGTTCTCAATTTTTTCTTGAAGCAGTGGCCCTAAAATAGGAATGGACGACTATTTATAGGCGTTAGTGTTGCTCATGGTCGTCATTAAACTCCGAAACGCGCCAACGCTAGCGCGCGCGCGCACACACACACACACACACAAACTCACACACACACACACACACACACACACACACACACACACACACACACACACACACACACGGGCAACAGAAATGACTTGCGTGTTAGTAAATTAAAGCTTCCTTCCATATGACGAAAATTTCCAAGAAATGAATTGAGAAGCATTGTAAGTGGTGATATTATTCGTGTGACATTGCACGAATAATGCCATCACTTACTTCAAGATGTATGCTCCTTAGAAATTCGTGGCTCTGTGACGTATATTTTAAATTAACTTTCCTTTTTAGTTTCTTTCCCTATTTAAATCTTGAGTTTATTCTCAGTTATTCTTCACTCTTAACGTAATATCTTTTCTCTCAAACGAATATTGTTGGCAACACAATTTAGGTTGAATGAACGTGACGTATGCCTGTTTTGATAAGAACGAGAGATAAAAGCGACGACTAAACTGTTGTAAGAGAGCGATCATTGCGAGCGTTGAAAGAGTGCGTTGTAAAGCGAGCGTTGTGTTAAGAACTGTGAAGCTGTGTGGTGTGTTTAAATGTTAATATCGTTCTGTTATGGACGTGCTACAACCTTGAATAAAGTATCTTTTCCGTAAGTTTGACTTCTGTTGCTTACATGTTTCGTCTGGCCGTTAAGGTTTCTTTCATTTAGGAACTATTTCCTAGTGTGTTGATGCTTTAAATTAACGTAGAAGTAAGACAAGATTTCTACGTCATAGCTCTCCTAGCTGTGTTTTATTTTTGCTTTCTTTATTTTGCAGCATGACGTTGCGCACAACCTAGAATTTCTCGGATGAAAACAATTATTGAGCAAGAAAATCCCATTTGCTAGACTTCAATATTGATAAAATACAAAAATTTCCCCCGAAACTTGGCAGTTCTTCCTTTTATCCCTGAAATCTGTTTCAAAATATCTAAGATCTTTAGATCATCAAATTTTAAAATGATTTTCAGTTCTATGACTAAGATGTTTTACTCTACAAAGAAGGACCCAATTCCTGACCAAAAGTCTTGGGAAGTCTATCTCATCCATTGTCAGTGAGGCCTATCATACATCCGTCAGACACGGAGATCACTTACATTCAGGTTGAAAGAACAGCAGTCATATGTTAAAAAGTGTGAGCTTAAAAAATCTTCCATAGTCCAGCACTGTTTGGAAAATAACCACCAATTTGTGTTTGATGGCGCAAATTGTGTGATAGACCTAGATCAGTGTCTGATTTTGACTTTTTAGAATCATTTCGTAATATTCAAAAGAGTATTTCCGTAGTATTGATTTATCTTCATCGCCATATCTATCGAACGTTTGGAAAGCACTCGTCAAAGCCGATAACCGCCACGTGACATGTGGCACGTGAAATTAACGACGTAGTCACAAGCAAGAAACCGTAAATGCAGCTCTTTGTATGAATATATTTTACCACAAAAGAATAGGTGGCAGAAATTGAAGTTCAAATGGATTTTGTATCAACTAAAGCTTAACGGCCTGTCCTGGAATTATCTCAGCGCTTTAATTTATTTTCTAATTTCAACTTCAACTATTACACTACTTGTTTTTCTCTATTCCTCATCTTATTCATTTTGTATGCATCATTTTCATTCACATTCGCGCTTCAACTGGGAAAGGCATCCACACCTTTCGTTGCCTCCAAATCTCTTTCTGAACCTACATGTCCGACTCTCTCTTATTCCTCTGTTTCCACCCCTGGCTAGTTCTTTTCGTGAAGGCTTTATCTCCAAGAGCAATAAGCTAATTATGCAGTATAGTTTCTCTTTCGATCACATTGTTACAGACGGCAATAAAGCAATATAATTACAAAATACTTTGGCATCGTACTATGCTTGATTGACGGAAAAATACTATTTTGCAGCTTTACTACTGACCGTTGCAGTACCGAGAGCATGTCCTTAAAAGCATCGTCAAAGTTTCCCATGCAGACTGCTCTGATGGTGGAAGCAAAGAGACTTACTGTCGAAATTCTCATTGTATTCTTGGAAACGAATTATTTCTAAAATCTCTGCGACAAGGTGGACGGAGGTGGGTAAAGCAAACAGCTACGGAGAAGAAGGACGTGACCTGATTCCACGGATACAGGCAGGTGGCGGGTAAGGCAAACAGCTATGGCGAAGATGGTATAGATGCCATGACCCCGCGGGTACAGGAAGGTGGAGGGTGAAGCAAATAGCTGTGGAAAATATGGTACAGTTGTCATGATGCCACGGGTGCATGAAGGTAGGGGTAAGGAAAATAGCTGAGGAAAACATAGTATGAAGTGCCGTGACCCCACAGGTACAGTTCGGTGAGGCGTAAAGCAAACAGCTGAGGAGAAGATGGTATGAGGTGCCGTGACCCCGCAGGTACAGTTCGGTGAGGAGTGAGGGGTAAAGCAAACAGCTGAGGAGAAGATGGTATGATATGCCGTGACCCCACAGGTACAGTTCGGTGAGGCGTAAAGCAAACAGCTGAGGAGAAGATGGCATGTGGTGCCGTAACCCCAGAGATACAGTTCGGTGAAGTGTAAAGCAAACAGCTGAGGAGAAGATGGTATGAAATGCCGTGATTCCTCAGGTACAGGGAGATGGCTGGTGTATTGCTCGGCAGGATGTTTTCCTGAGACCCTATCTGTCTCTCAATAGCTGTGGAATGCCATCTGAACGCCACCGCGTACTTGTTCATCACCGCAGACCAGGTTCATCCATGTATGCAAACAACATTTCCAGACAGAGACGGGGTATTCGAACAATTAACGGCCCGTGTCATAAGACCTGTGTCGTCCAGGCCTGGCTTGAAGAACACGAGGATAACTTGCATTTTCTTCCGCTGCCACTCATGTCTCCAGACCTGAACCCAATTTAACATATTTGGGACAATATGAATCGGCAACTACGCTGTATGTATCATTCCAACACGGATACTGGAAGAGCTATGGAAAGAAAAAGATACCACATACATGAAAATGTACCGGGCACTTTCGGGGTCCTTGCGTAGTGTATAGCACGTAGCATGGCCACAATACTAAGTATATGGCCGTAATGTTTTGATTTTATAGCGCACACACGATGTGTCGTGCGTTCGGCTATTTCAGTGATAATCTGATTGAAGCAAACTATTTTTTCCTGAAGATTGAGATAAAGTACGCATGAAGCTTTGACACAGGGCCACCTGTAAGTATTGGGTTGGAAAGAAAGTAATGTCTGCAAATGCAAGGCAACATAAAAGGGTTAACTACTGTATAAATAAGTATAAATCAGTACAAATATAGTCGACATCGTTTGCCACGATCTTCTCCAACGTCTAGGCAGCTTTTGGATACAGTCCCTGAACAATTGTGGCGGTTTGGACACAAAGTAGTAAGTTCGCGTTCACATCGCCCCGGTTGGTGAACAGCTGTCTGTCGAGGAAATAGTGCAGCGACCGGAAAAAGGGTAGTAGTAGCTTGGGTGCAATGTCCGGGGAATAGGCTGGGGTGCGGCAGCAGCTTCCAGCACAAGTCCCTGATCTTGTGACTGGTCATATGTGCTGTGTGAGGTCTCGCTCCGTTCTGCTCTGGGAGGATGCCCCTGCGGTTCAGCAGTGCTGGTTGTTTTGACGTGAGCGATGCTGGTAGCTCGTCAAGATGACGGCAGTACAGATCGGCAGCGATTGTGGTGTTGTCCGGCAGCAGCTCAAAAACACGGCATCCCCCATATCCCACCAAACAGACAGCAGGACCTTACGTGGGTGAAAGCCGGCTTTGAGGGTTGGCTTGGTCTTCTGTTCTGGGCCCAACCACTGTTTCGGTGCGCTGTCATTGTCACACAGGACCCATTTCTCGTTACCTGTCACAATGTGGTTCAAGAACGGTTCGACTTGATCACATTCAATAACGGCAATGCATGCACTAATGCGATATGCTTTCTGCTTAACTGTGAGTTGATGGGATTCCCAAGCTCCCTCTTGTGCACCTTTCCAAGCTGACGCAGGTACGTGATAATTCTCGTGTTGGGTAGCCGCAGCTGTTTGGACAACTCCCGCATGATCACATGTAGATCGGCCTCTACTGAGGTCTTCAGCATATCCATATCCATTGTTGTGGGCCTACCGGCTTTGGGGCGGTCTGACAGGTCAAAGGTTTCCTCTCGAAACCGTTCGAACCAACGACAGCACTGACGATGTGATATGGCACTGGAGTACACACTGGTAATGCTCCTTACAGAACTTGTGGGGATGCTACCGTGACGAAACTAGTACAGCACGCAGTGGCGAATGTGCTCCTTGCCCACTTCCATGTTATCTGGCGCTTACACTCTTCTCCTTCTGACGGCTAACTGCTACCTACTTAAGCCACCTACCTGCTGATGTCATGCCGCTGTGCTGCGCAATCTCAGTGCCCAACGTCCGCCGTAGCCGGGGCTTCGATTTCGGGTACCTAGTCATCGGACATTACTTTCTTTCCAACCCAATAGTTCTTTTCTAAAGATCAAAGCTCGTTTAATCTCTCATTTAAAAAAATGGCCAGGGATTGGTGAAGATAGGGAAAAAAAGTAACTGTAAAAGTTTTGAAATGATATGACGTATGCTCTAAATTTACTTTCATTTTTACTTGTATTTATGTAAATTTTGAGTTTGCTCTCTTTTAGCTCTTCAACCTCAACGTTATATTTTCTGACTCACTGAAAGTTATGTTGGCAGCAGTCTTGAGGTCAAGAGTGAATGACGTTTGACAAGCGAAGAACGAGATATAATGTCTGGAGCTAGCAGACGAAGTGTCGTGTGGGGTGATGTTGTGGCTGATAGATTACTGTAGCTATTTGTTTTAATTGGTAAATTCGGTGTAAACGTGCCGAACCTAATTTTGATAAAGTTTAAGGGCAGCTCCGGTGGCGCAGTGCTGGCTTCTGACCGGTCGTCTGAAAAGGGTCCGGGTTCAAATCCCGATGAGGCATGGATGTTGTTTTTGTCTTACAGCACTGGCTCTCTCTCTCTCTCTTTCTCTGGGGTCAGTGTCCCTAAATTAGAGACGGGCGATTGGTTGGGGCGATTGGTTGTAGCCCATTGAGTTGTTCACGGCGGTAGTAAAAAAGACGTGATTCAAGATTCTGAATTACGCTGATGTGATAATTTGTGATACGTTAAGAATCTGAAGTGCCATGAAGTTTCGACAATGAAAACCATTTGCTCTTAAGTATTTTCAAGACTTATTCCTTCTGGCCGTTAGGTCGCCTAATTTAGTTCAGTGTATAATTAAAAATTGTTTGTGAACTAACTATCCGAGATTTAACAGTACATAGTTCCAGTGATACAAGAACAGCCGATTAATGGTAAGAAGGTAATGTTCAATTAGTGACTTATTTTCAGACATTATTCTAAAAGATACGCATCACTTAATTCTTCATGCGGAATATTTTTTCTGTTTTTCTGTGGCAATTAGTGCTTCCAAACAAGTGTTCAGCAACAGATACTTGATGTGAACTTTCTGTCATTCAAAAAAATCAGGATTACGGTGGTAAATTAAATATATAAGTATTTTATACATGTATGTAACTTTTTTTTCTAAGGTTCATTTTCAATTTTCCGTTTCTTTTATTGTACACATTTTTTCAGAAATCCTTTATTAACTGTGTGAGTTGAGGGGGACGTTACTTTGGCCTGTTGCAATACCCAACGAAGAAACATGAAAAATGGGAAATTACAGGTCCGATCATTCTCACACTCGCAGCGCCTGCGTCGGTGAGTGGAATGGAATTCATTCCTAAAATTTTTTCACTGCATCCTTCGCTTCTTTTTTAAGCCATAAATCCATCTACTTCTATGGGAACTCAATTTAAAGTCCAACTTTTAACATTCCTGCGGGATTCCCCCGGTGCTGTCCCTTACGCATTTAATTTAACGGAATAATGCATTTTTTCCTCAGGCTTAGGTCACTCTCTCACTCAATATGCGACAAGCCCCCTTCGTTTTCACTTGTTACACCCAGGTACACCAACATCAACAAAGAAAAGTTTTCTGGAGACCACCCAAATTCTATTCTGCTGGGTATAAATAGCCCTTTATTTAAACAGTTTCCGCATGTGGTGGCACACATTTTTCTTCCCCCTCTTTTTTTTTTAAATAAATGTCGACTACTTTGAAAAAGGCATCAGTAGAAGTCTTCGTATATTTTCCGAAGTTCTGAGGGAATTCTATAAAAGCTTTAGGGACCCGTACGTCACCGAAACTTTTGAAAAATGTTTGTAAGTTTTCATTTATTTGTGTGTTAAAGCAACAGCACGAATAAATTATTATTAAGCCATGATATGTGAATGGTTTTCCTGCTGCTGTCAAGCAACAGAAGCTTATAAATTATAATGTTCTAGGGCTGTTGTCGCTCTGTTATAAGCCCCGTTCGGTTTCGACATTTAAGCCTAATTGAAACTCGTTGCGAATGTTATGAAAAAATCATATCACGAAGAAAGTATTATAAACAGCTGCTTTGTAACAGTGCTGTTTTGACTCTTTCCTTAGTTACTGAAATGTGTTACAATCGGGTGTTAGGAGAACTGGCCACCGGAGCCACCGGAGAAGTAGCCACCGGAGAACTGGCCACAAAAATTATAAGGGGCCGTATAAAAATAACCTTTTTGACCGCTACGTGCCCACGGACCCCAGAGGTTGGTAATCTGAGTCATATAAAGTTTCCGTAATTTCGTCTATTCTTAATTGCGATAATCAATGTAATTATTTATAACAAATGTTTTTGATCTACATCTCAGCAAAAGATTTAAGGGTTTTCAAACTACAAGTCTGCAAATTATCTGAGCGCATGTGCTAACTCAGAAAACCTGCCGGAGGGGGGGGGGTTACCAAAAGTGTAAACTATAAAGCATTTCTTGTCCGATCGAGAGGTTTTCCGCATTTATAAGCTATAACTAGAAACATTATCTGAGCGCACGTGCCTACTCTGAAAAAGTCGCGCGGGGGAGGGGGTTAATACCAAAAAGTGTAGAATATAAAGAATTTCTCTTCCGATCAGTAGATTTTCAGCATTTATAAGCTACAACTCGGCAAATTTTCTGAGGGCATGTGCCTACTCAGCAAACCTATCGGGGGGGAGGGGGCGACAAAGGTGTAAAATATCAAGAATTTCTCGTCCGATCGGGTGGTTTTCAGCATTTACAAGCTAAACTCGACACATTATCTGAGGGCATGTGCCTACTCGGCAAACCTGTCGGGGTGGGGGTGGGGCTGCCAAAAATGTAAAATATGAAGAATTTCTCTTCCGACCGGGAGATTTTCATCATTTACAAACTACAACTCGAGACATTAACTCAGGCCATGTGCTGACTCAGTAAACCCGATGGGGGGGGGGGGGGGGGGAGGTTCAATACCAAGAGTGTAAAATATGAAAATTTTCTCGTTCAAACGGGAGATTTTCAGCAGTACAACTCGACACATTATTTGAAGGCATGTGCTTACTAATCAAACCTATCGGGGGGAGGGGGGGAATTGCCAAAAGTGTAAAATATGAAGAATTTCTCTTCCGACACGGAGATTTTTATCATTGACATGCCTTCAGATAATGTGTCGGGTTGCAGCCTCTGTAAATACTGAAAATCTCCCGATCGGACGTGAAATGCTTCATCATATTTTACACTTTTGTAACACACTCCCGCACGACTAGTTTCCTGAGGCAGCAAATGCCCTCAGATAATTCACTCCCGCACGACTAGTTTCCTGAGGCAGCAAATGCCCTCAGATAATTCGACGAGTTGTAGCTTGTAAACGCTGAAAATCTCCCGATCGGACCAGAAATTCTTTATATTTCATATTTTAGGTTTTAAGCCCCACCCCCACCCCCACTCGACAAGTTTCCTAGGTTTGCTCATACTCGCAGAAAATTTGTTTAGTTATAGTTTATAGAAAAATATCGTAAATAAGAAAATATGAAATTACGATATTTTATGTGTTTCAGATAATTAATCTCGGGAAGACGTAGCCACGGAGCAGCCCAGAACGCAATTTTTATACGGCCCCTTAAAAATTTTGTAGCCAGTTCACCTGGGTGGCTAGTTCTCCGGTGGCCACTTCTCCGGTGGGCCGTTCTCCGTACCCGGTTATAATCAGAAGATCGTTAGGTTCCTTGGGCACTGTAAACATCAATAGAGTAGTAATAGATCGTTCAACAGAAGCGATTTGAAGTTTGATGAAATCTTTTATTTTCGTGATTTTGCTTAATTTATGATTACTCCGGGTCACCGTGAGATGTCCTCCAATCCATGTCCTAACCCCTCGCCACATTCGTGCTTATCGGTCGGGCGCGGAGACCACGCACCCCCTTCTCAATTTCTACTCCTTCCTCCGAAAACCTCCCAACGTCTTTCCCTACCGTCTGTCGCATTCTCCCCAAAGATACGTCATCATCCTACCATCAGAAGTAGCGTTCTTCTCTTCTCCGTAACTACTTCAGAAAACGCCCTTCAGCACTCCCGTCCGAAAAACACTCCTTTCCCTGCGTCACCACGTCCGATGCCTAATGCCATCACCTCGAAGGACCGGAAGTTCTTCCTAATGAGTCGCTTTAAAACTCTAAAAAGCCTTCTTCTATTGTATACACGAAATCTGTCACATATTCATTAAAATTCACCAATTAAAATATATTTACATTACATTACATTTCCTAAAATAAACATTCCCGTTCCATTACGTTGTCATTAAAGGTTATTTACATTTACCTCTATTAGAGCGTTACGAAATCCGTTCTTTATTACTATCTAAATCTCGTTATTGGTTTGTTCTGAAAATGTTTTTTCCTTATCTCTCTTAACCTCTTAAGTGGTATGCCCGGAAAAATTCCTGGGCTGGCTCTACTGCCCATACTGTTCTATCCAGGAAGATTTCCGTGGTTTGTGTAGTGCTCAATGCGTTCACGCACGAAACATTTCCGGGCCCATTTTACTAATTTAAAAGTAGTTCATATGTTGGCCGAATGATGGCAGAACTTTCCAATCGGCCCTTGTGGAGTTTTGGGGTATCCTTTAGTGACGATCTTACCACAGCTAAAGTAGTGCACAGTGTGTAGCGTTACCCTGAAAGATGGCCAAAAGAAAAGCAAAGAAACTATGTGCTGATGACATTCGTGCTTTCTTGGAAAGAGAAGATGAATCAGTAAGTGAAGTATAAATCAGTAAGTGACCCAACCCATTTAAAAACCTACCCTGGGAGGTGTGACATGGTAATAACGAAGACACCACTGAAGGGGTTAAAGTTTTTGTCACATTCCTTACTTAATCCGTTTCTTAGTTCCTCGCTCTTTCTTATCAACTCAAACGTTACGCAACTTTTGATTTTTTCGCACCTGCCTTCCGGAAGTCCATATCCTGCTTCATTTCTCACTCAGAAACTTCTGTCCCCAACTTCTGTTTTCTTGGCGTGACTTCTCTGTCCTCTGACCCTCTCTCTCGACCTTTCCCTTGAAGGGAAAAGCTTCCTCGACCCCATAAGCAACAAATCATTTATCCCTCTCGACAGAGCTTTCGGATTAGACACTTGACAAAGCAATTAAACACTTTATCAACATACTAAGTAGCCGCCCCTGTGGCCCACTGGTTTAACTTCTGATTATTCGTCCGAGATGGTCCGGTTTCGAATCCCGGTGAGTCATGGATGTTGTGTTTGTCTTACGGCGCTGGCTTTCTCTTTTCCCTGGAACCAGTGGTCCTAAATTAGAGACGAGCTACTGCTCACGGTGGTCGTTAAACCTCCAATCACACACACAAAAAGTTCAATTTCCATGGCAAATGCTGCTGTTTTACAACTCTACTGATGATTGTTGCCGATAAGCATCTTCTTGAAAGTGTCGTTCAAATTTCCTACTGCCCATGTAGCACAGAAACGTTGTCCCAATGTTGAAATTTGGTTTCGATAGTTCATAATCGGTTTCTGATTGGTTGAAAACCTTTTTAAAACTTCGATATGTGGTTAATAGGTGTACGTTGGAACAGTGGAAGCTTAAGAATGTTTCTGAAACTTTCATGTATAGTTTTTGTATGTTGAAATTGTGGAATTTTTAAAAAAGATTTTGAAACGTTGAAAATCAGGCTCAGCTTCCAACCCCATCTATAAGCAAAAATTGAGAACTAATCATAAGTGGAAACTTTTTTAAATACCTAACTTTTCAAAAGAACATAAATTATGTGTTGAAAGATCCTCAAAATTTTTCGGCAGACATTATGTTATATTTCCTGAGTCTATTTCCAGTTCCTTAAGAAAAAACAAACAAACGAAAAACTGTAAGTAGAAACCACGTAGTAGAAGTTACAATTGACACTTACATTTTGTTGAATTTGCTATTTGATTCTTTTGTGCTCTGCGCGTTTTTCGTTTTTCTTTCACGATATTCTTTTCCGTGTTTTGTTTTGTTTTGAAAGTACGCCAGTCTTGCTTAAATAGCTTTGCAGTTGAGCCGTATTTTTACGCGGAATTTCATAACTTATCTTTCTGTAGGAAGAAGGGTGAGTTCGAAACTGTATTCTATTACTTAAAAACTTCGTCTTGTTGGGAACACTAGTATAGAAAGCTTGAAACTTCTCCAGAATTAGTATTGACATATTTAAATGATAGCAGATAGCATGAATTTAAATGATAGCAGTTAGAGAGACCTCATTAACTATGTGCAATGCTTATACACTGGTGTGCAAAAATTAAGGACGAAGAGGAGAAATTAGCATAACAGCGGAGCGAGCTGACACAACGGACCGAAAGACCACTCAGGAGATAGACTAGGGTCCGGTACGGTAGGGCATGCGCATATATGCAGCATGACGGGGGGAGTGTCGGAAGGGTATAAAGCACACGGGCGGTGAAAGCTATTACACGCTGTAGATCGGTTCGAACGACGTCGAGTTGCTGCCACCGTGTGATATGGCCAACAGGCAATCCGATAGACGACAGCTGGATGACTTTACCCGAGGTCGCGTCATTGGGAAGTTGGAAGAAGGTCGAAGTGTGACTAGTGTGGCCGAGGAGTTCGGGATCGCTCACAGCATCGTTTCACGAGCTTGGAGAGCATTTCAAACGATAGGAACAGCTGTCCGAGAGTTTAGCATTGGTCGTCCACGAGCAACCACGGCGGCGGAAGACCGGTATATTGTCCTACAGGCGAGAAGAGACAGACGGCAGACAGCGGTAGAAATCGCAAGGCACATGCAACAGACAACTGGACGTCCGTTATCGCTTTTTACCGTGGCCAGGAAGCTGCACAAAATTGGTCTATTTGCACGACGACTATTACGGTGTGTGCCATTAACGCCTGTTCATCGGAGACGGCGGTTTTCGTGGTGCCAGGAACACAAGAACTGGACACATCAGCAATAGGTTCAAGTTCTCTTTACGGATGAGAGCCCATTTAGTCTGACGAGCGATTCTGGACGTGTACACATCTGGAGGAAGCAAGGAACACGCAATCATACCTCCAACATCATCGAAAGGGACCGGTTTGGAGGTGGCAGAGTTCTCGTTTAGGGCAGTATCATGCTTGGTAGCCGTACTGACCTCAACATCTTCCAAGGAGGTTCAGTCACTGGTGTCCGCTATTGTACCGAGGTTCTCCTGCCTCACGTGCGTCTGTTTAGAGATACTGTGGGTCCTGAGTTCCTCTTCATGGACAACAACGCTACACCTCATCGTACAGTGGCTGTCGCAGAGCTGTTGGAGAGTGAAGATATTCAACGCATGGGTTGGCCCGCAAGGTCCTCGGACCTAAATCCAATCGAACACGTGTGGGACCTTCTCGGGAGACGCTTGGCAGCACGTCACCAGCTGCCAGCAACGATTCCGCAGCTGCGATTGGCGCTACAAGAGGAATGGGCCGCGATGCCTCAACAGCTCCTTGACAACCTCGTTCTCAGCAGGGACAGACGTTGTAAATTCTGCAACGTCAGGGGTGATCATATCCCCTACTAAAGACTGGATTTTTCTTGGCAGCCGCCTGTCACATGGACGTTTCTGTCTTCTGTCCAGTTGTGTTCGAAGCTACCTTTCAATAAAGTGCCTTTGTATCCTTTGGATTCCTTGTTTGGACGGGTTTCCTCACTTGTTCCATATTCTTACATCTTGGGGATCTCATGGTATGATTTGAGTCGATGTGGAGCACTTCTGCACGACGTTACATTCGAAAAACCGTCTCGTCCTTAATTTTTGGACGCTAGTGTATATACAAGCACACGCAATGATCACTTAAATTGCAGGAGTTCTGCTTTATTAACTGGTATATGAATGCAGAAGTCGTAAGGTTACATAAAAACGCCATATTAACCCTTTCTTAACCAAAAATTATTATTTGGGGTTACATTAAATACGTTAGACAATGGTTTTTGAACGTTTTAGAAAATTACAATTGGCTAAAAATGGGTTTTTTGAACAATTGCCACAACCGTTTATCAACAAGATATTCTGGTAGTTTTTAACGTATTTTTAACGGTTTTTCAAGCGACCTGTTAACCAATTTTGAACGTTGAAAAACCAACCCGAGCTATGTGGGTGTGGACTGACAAAAGAAACACCCTTTCTTGAAAATTTCCTACTTGGAAATGAATTAACGTTAAAACCTAAAAATCCTCGTATTGAATCTCCGTAACAACAGCTAAAAACGTTTCACACAAAGCTCATTGCAAAAATAAAGTACGACAGTTTCGGTGGGATTGCTTTAAAAAAAAAGGATTTGTGCTTACAATCAGTTAATTCGGTGTATGGTTCGTAGTGTTAGAGAGTCAGGAAATCGTGGTGATGAAGAGTCAGTGATAGTTTTATTTGTTTCAGCAAGGCATAACGAAGACTAATTCATTTCTCGGTAATGACTGAAAGAAATCTGGAAGAGGTGCAAAACTAAAGGATATTAATATTGAGTATATTTCTTTTTAATAATGTCCAAAATAAAAAGTAAAACTAAAAGCAAACCGTGTTTTTATAGACGATAACTTTTCACAAACCCAATGCGTGCTTGAGCTGCGGATAAGTCCCTCTTTCATCATTACAGAGCTCAGGACGAAAGAGTCCAATGTTTCTCGAGCTCTATACGTACATACTCCGCCCCGGTGGCGTAGTGGCCTAAGCGAGGGCTTCTGATCGAACGGGCTCCGGGTTCGAATCGCGGTGAGCCATGGATGTTGCGTTTGTTTTACGGCATTAGCTCTCTCTCTTCCCTGGAACCAGTGACCCAAAATTAAGAACGAGCGACTGCTTATAACCCAATGAGTTGCTTACGGTGGTCGTCAAACCTCCAATCAAAAAAAAAAAAAAATACGTACATACACTCACGGACAGTGAATAATGCGCGCCTAGAAGTAAACATGCTACAACCGCGAAACTTTGCAAATAGCTAGAGTGCGTGCCGGTATGCAAATGATCCACGTCTGGTGCGAATGCGCATGACCGCAAACCCTGAGGTGGCGCTGCAAGCACGAAACGCCAACCCGTGAAAGCGAAAAGCACCGGCCGACGCAAGTAAAAGTACAGAGTGACAAGAATGCCGGGTATACACCAGAGACGTCGATTTACGCTACTTACGGACTTTGAGAGAGGCCTGATCATCGGGTTGAAAACCGCAGGGAGGTCGGCGCGGTATAGCCCGCCACGTGGATTGTTCCGACCATACCGCCAGACTGTGTTGGGAGTAGTGGACACGTGACGGCACTACTACACGGCGGAGCGGCTCCGGACGGACCAGGAGGACCACCGGTAGAGTGGATCGACGGATCGTGCGCCAAGCACGAACGGATCCCACGGGAACCCAGTCCACTATACAGGCAGATGTAGCGGCTCCTGTGTTCCTGTGAACAATTTTCCGACGCCTCGCGGAAGCGAATCTTCGAACTTAGCGCCCCTTACGTGTGCTGCCATTAGCACCGGAACATCGCCGGTTACGCATGCAGTGGTGCTAGACCAGAGCGAAGTGGAACGCCACAGACTGGTGAAGTATGGTGTTTAGCGATGAGTACCGCTTCGTTTTGGGGACAAATGATCATCGTGTCAGGGTGTGTGGAGGTCCCCTGGTCAACGGCATAATCCCTACCTCGCTATCGAGAGACGCCTCCCCCACTGAAGCCATTATGGTCTGGGGATCCATTAACTACGATAACCGATCAGCTCTATTAGTGATACGTGGTTCATTGACGGGCCACCGGTATGTGGATGAGATTGTACAGCTCCATGTGCTCCCAATCCTGGCCGGGATTCCAAGTGCGCTATATCAGCATGATAATGCCCGCCATCAAACGGCTCGGGTTGCCCAGGACTGCTTACGTCATGTCCAGACACTTCCAAAGCCTGCCCGCTCCCCGGGCATGCCCCCTATCGAGCATGTGTGGGACCAGTTCAAACGCTGGCTGCCGCCGTGCCGCACCATCCGGGATTTGGAGCATACCGTCTAACACGTGTGGGCCAGTCTCCCGCAGGACAACATCAGGCGTCTGTTCACTTCCATGCCCGACCGTATTGAAGCATGTATCGCAGCACGATGCTTGTGATACTCGCTATTGAAGATGACTGGACTGCGTGCAGCTCTGTCATCTTCAATAGCTGCAGCTCTGTTTTTGCCATCATGTGTATCATTCATCTGTGTCATAACGTCCATAAAATGTCAGTTCAATCCGATGCTTTCTTCCTGGTGCGCAAATTTCCATTGTCCGTGAGTGTACATAAATCTACGATGGAACGTCGATTTTCCGTAAATTAGACATACATTCTGTTCGTAATAGGTTTTAAAAATTGATATGCCGCCCCGGTGGCGCAGTGGTCTAAGGCGCTGGCCTCTGATCATTCGTCCGTAAGGGGTCCGGGTTCGAATCCCGGTCTGGCATGGATGTTGTGTTTGTCTTACGGCACTGGCTCTCTCCCTTCCCTGGAACCAGTGACCCTAAATTAGGGACGGGCGACTGCTTATAGCCCATTGAGTTGCTCACGGTGGTCGTTAAACCTCCAACTAAAAAAAAAAAAAACTGATATGAATATATAATTAAGCACGCTCTCAATTTTAGTTTTTCATATTCACTTTTTGCAGTTATATGTGTTTTGATTTTGGTTCCTTGAAAGACGTACAATTAACGTGGAATTGCCTTCGATTTGTGTGTGTGTGTGTGTGTGTGTGCGTGTGTAGGCGCCGATATTGGGGGCTGGAAGCATTTTTCGAACCCCATAATATCATTGTGGGTTCCTGGAACTACCAATATTTCCGTTATTTTTCGTCATTCGTGGGGATATGAGTACAGTTTATTTTTTGTGGTTTAATTGCCATTTACTAGTTTCTCATCAAAGATTGTATAGAGATTTCCGACCCTGTCTGTTTTTCCTCAGTCTTCGCTAAAAAAAAAAAAAAAAAAGACTATCGTTTGTTTGCATGCAACAAATTTGACGCTACATGCAACAATCACAAAAAGGTCATGGATGGAATACGGGATTACACCATACAAAACAAATTTTCAAGATGTGAATCCGTTTTTTTGGTGTAACTATGACAAGGATGTTAAGTCAGATAATTATCCGAAAACTTTAAATGTTCGCCTTCCTGGAGCGGGAAACGAACCCACGTGTCTCCCAGATAGCGCCCGGGTGAGCAAACGACTACACGGCTTTCCTCAATTTTTTAAAAAAATACCTAAGCACTTAAGCCTCTACTATGTTATTATTCGGGTGGCTGAAATTGAGTCGTATTTAGACGTAAATTTTTTACAATATTGCTGCTCTTATAAAAATAAGATAAACAAAATAGATATCTAGAAAATAAAGAATAGTAAAACGTCAATTATCCGTGGTAATTTGTGGACATTACATTCCGGATAATTGAAAAACACGGTTAACCCCAATTTTCCCAACATTTTATTCGGTCAAATGCATAAAAAAAAAAAAATCCTACAAAAACATAAGATAAACATTCTTGTAGTGTGTAACTACGAAACTGAACATTTCGAAACTTGTTTAGATACATAGAAAGTCTGATTTCTATTTGTTTTCTCCGTAGGTTTTTTTTTTTTTTTTTTTTTTTTCTTGAACGTCCATCTGGACTTTCGACGAATTTAAGTAACGTTTCTGCAGCTCTTTGGGCTTCATTACAGCTTACTTTGTGAGTTGTTGTAGTTCATTCTCAACGTCTTATAGTCGAGAGAAATACTCGTAATGTTCAACAGGCAAAAGAGACTAGCTGAAATTCATAAAGTACTTGCACTCTAGCGACAGAACGAGAAACCGTAACAGCGATGACAAATATGGTCTGCTAGAAGGATGATGTAATTAAACAAATACATCGCTCTTTCCACGTTCCAGAAACACATAGCAACCGAAAAAACTGTTATTTGGTCACCGCCGGGGAATTAAATCCTCGGATCTCTCGATATCTAGCCGAGCTCGTTAGCCTTACACCACGGTGGCCAACAACCCACGGTGCTATGTGGGTTTTTAAGTCAGCTTCTGACATCTTAAATCCGTAAGATATAGGCTCAGCTACTGAGACGTCTCCGTCTGGTGGACATTAATGGCACTTGCTGTATATTAGTTATAGCAGTTAAATCCAAAAGGCGAGATCCAAAGTGAAAATCCTCCAAATCCGTGGCGTCAGTAAATGAACAAATACATCGCTCTTTCCACGTGGTGTAAAGCTAACGAGCTCGGCTAAATATCGAGAGATCTGTGGATTCAATTCCCCGGCGGTGACCGAATAACAATTTTTCGGTTGCTATGTGTTTCTGGAACGTGGAAAGAACGATGTATTTGCTTATTTACTGACGCTACGTATTTGGAGGATTTTCACTTTGGATGATGTAATATTGTTTAATTGTGATGCAATGCTATTTGAAATAAACACGCAGTAACGACTTCTGTTATTTTATGATCGCACTTGCATAGTTTAAAAAAAAATTGGAATTTATATGTACTACAAAGGACCACGATTAATCCGACCCCACGGATAATTGATCCCCGGATAATCGGCGTTTTCCTGTACCGTACTTTTCAGGAATTAACCGTAATTCGTTTGTTTTTCTAAACATTTCATGCAATTTTTGACTGCTATTCTGCCTGATTACCTGGTAAATAAAGTTGAAATTAAACTTAAATCTTTGAAAAATGCACGAATAGTTTGTTTAAATTATTTTCATCATAACACATTTCGACAAATTTTACAAAAAATTAAAAATTTCCCGAACCCTTAATAATTTTCAAAGTCGGTGCTTATGCGTCTGAGCGTGTGTGTGTGTGTGTGTGTGTGTGTGTGTGTGTGTGTGTGTGTGTGTGCGCGCGTGTGTGCGTGTGTTCAAAAATAAAATCTTGCATTGTCAAAATTTTTTTTTAAGATATTGTCAAAATTATGCACATACACATATACACTGAGTAATCAGTGTATATGTGACCACCTACCAAATACACTGAATTATGACCACCTACCAAATACTTCGTAGATCCTCCTTTGACAGATATAGCTCAGTGTTGATCTCTGTTGTATTGGGTGATCAGCTGATGAACAATGCTGCATCTGTTGGCCTGTGTGAATCGTCGGACCCACCTCTGACACCAAACTTTCGCTGTCCTGTGCAGTTTTGCCTCCGGGTCAATGTTTGACCATTTTCACGCTAGTCCTGGTACACTTTAACTATGGCGGCTTACGAATAACTCTCCAGTTCGGTGACACCAGCTCTCCCAGATCCTATAATTTGTCCTTTCTCATAGTCTGATAAACCCTTCCGTTTACCCAACACGTTCCGAATTTTACTACTTACTACTCCACTTACACCTTACATAAACCGATGAGCCATTACATTATGACCACCTACATAATAAGATATAGGACCTCTTTTAGCTCGCAAAACAGCGGCCAATCAACGAATCATCGATTCGATGAGGTGTCGATAGGTATCATGGGATATCTGGTACCATAATGACAATAGCAAGGCCTCCAGTTCCCGTACATTTGGGGGTGGTGATGATTTAGCGCGAACCCGCTTTTCCAAGTCGAACCACAAATGTTCGATTGGGTTCATGTCATGGTAAATTTGGAGGCCAGGGCATTAACAGAATGTCACCAGCATGTTCCTCAAATCACTCCTTGACGATTGCAGCAGTGTGGCATAGCGCATTATCCTGTTTGTAATGGCCATCACCAGCACGGAGCACAGTTGTCATGAATGTGTGAACGTGGTCCCCAACGGTGTTCAGATACCTGACAGCTGTCAAGGGGTGTGCTATTAGGATAATGGGGCCTAACGTGTCCCAAGAAATCATCGCCCACACAGCATGCCGCCCCACCGCCTGCCTGTTTCCACCCAACAGTGCCTTCATGTGCCATATCCTCTTTTGGTAAACGGCGTATCCGCGCTTGGCTGTCTACGTGATGCACCAGGAATCTTTTTTCGTCAGACCAGGTCACTGTCTTCCAATCATCCACGGTCCAATCTCGATGATCTTAGGTCCATGTTATGCTTTATTGGCGATGGCGTGCAGTGAGCATGGGGACCAGGCTGGGTCTTCGGCTACGCAGGCCCATGGGCAGAAGGCTGCGATGAACTGTGTGCTGTGACATATTGCACTGCTCACCACTAAAAAAAAAAGCTGCGGGGGATTTGTCGCACTGTGGCTCTGCGGTCGCAGTGAAGAACGCGCGACAGTCTCCGCTCCCCTCTGGCATCAATGAGCTGCCGACGACACATTGCTGGACGACGGTTCGTCGTTTAGCCATCTGTGCACGACTTTTGATTATTACTCACTACACGGGCACGTGAACCACCCACAAACCGCGCCATCCCAATTTGTCCTTTATCAAAAACTCCGGATAAATCGGCAGCTTTTTCCATTCTGACTCTGAACACTCTACTAACCGAAATTCGGTCCTTGGGTTGTATATATATACTGATCTGTGAACTTCACCTGCCCCACCGCTCGGTCTCCAGGCACGCTCATTTCTCTAGACTGGGGGGGGTCATAATGCAATGGCTCATCGGTGTATGCTACATCGGTCGACTAATCGCTCCCTCTAGAAAATCACGGGTAAACGGGCGCCATCTACTTTTGGCAGCACGCGCTAGAGTAGACACATTCCCAGTCTCTTTTGCGAACTTTCTGAGGTAAGGAAGTGGCAGTTGATTAGGTCATCCAAATATGGATCCCAGTTACGGACATGTAACGGTAGTACGTATGGCTCCACCTGCATGAATCAGCAGTATTTGGTAAGAGACATCGGCGGCAACGACTGCGTCCTCGCTCAACTGACAAATCATCCATTCCCCTGTGAAGGATGAACTGTCCCAATCCTTTGGGCTTCATTCTGGCTAAAAGTAATGTGTCTCTTTTTATTATTATTATTATTTGTTTCCGGGTTAAACGGCCTCCATGGGCAACTCTGAGGGTAATAAACAGTAGAGGTCTGCACGGGCTTTAGTTTGGAAAGTCCGGTCAAGCCCAGGCCCGAACGTTTCGAGACCCGGCCCAGAATTTAAAATTTACTGCCCGACTCGTTTCAGAACTTCATCACGCGTTTTCCGCTACTTACCAAATATAACGCAGTCCGCGAAGCACTTTTTAATGGCCAGTAAGATGTTGTCCGCAAAGAAAATTTTTAAACTGAAAAAAAAATACGTTTTCGAAATGGAAAAATTAGTATTCAGGTACTTCCGGTACATGGGCTTTGAATGTTCAAATCTGCTATGAGCTATACTGCGATAAATTAAATAACTGAAATTTTAAAAGACTACTACACAAGAAAGGTGACACCGTGTAATCAGTGTGTTAGAAAAAAAAAAAAAGAGCGCCAAACAAGAAAGATGACGCCAGAAAGAAGACTGTTGTAATGAGAACGTCTTTTGAATCCGTTTTGACGCGAACTAAATTTACCAAAGCTATTCAAAATCAATGGAACTGGTATGGAAAAGAGTAGTATCTGACCAAAGAAAGAATTTTTTCAATCGGGGATTTAATCCCGCAAATATTGCTGTAAACGGAATCTTGAACTTACGCCATCTGGTGGCAGACTTGTACGTTAAAAATTTTGAAATCATATGAGAAACATTTCGCAGCAGAAACGCTCACCAGCAAAGAAATAATTTTTCAAATCCGACTCTAAGAAGCAGAGATATCGACAAAAATAAGATATGCATCTACGCCCCCTGGCGGAGAGACCATGCATAATTTTAAGAAGAAAGTATTTTCAAAAGGTTTTCCGATGCGAGCGGTATCTTTCCAGGAAATAATTTTTTCAGTCGAGTTTTCAGGTGCTCAGATTTTGCTGCTAATACACCAGAAGCAAAAATTAACAATATTTGATAAAGAACGGTTTGGCCCCCTAGTAGCCAAACCGTTCTTTATCAAATATTAGATATTATTAGATATATGAAAAACATTTCCCATCAGGAACTATACGCGATACAGGAAGAATTTTTCAAATCGGAGTTTTAAAAGCAGAAATATCGGGAAAAACGCAATTCACCTTAACGCACCCCATCGAAAAGCCTATGAGTTACTTCTTCAAAATTTTGAAATTATGTGGAAAAACATTTCGCATCTGAAACACTATCCAACAAAGCAGAAATTTTTCAAATCGGACTCTTAGAAGTAGAGATATTGACGAAAATAAGATATACATCTACGCCTCCTGGCGAAAAACCCGTGCATTATTTTAAGAAGAAAATATTCCGAAAAGTTTTATCGACGTGAGTAGTATTGGTCCACAAACGAATTTTTTTCAGTCGAGATTTTAGAAGCTCAGATTTTGCTGCAAATGCATCAGAAACACAAATTAACGCTTACGCCTCCTGGTGGCCAAACTGTTTTTTACCGAAAATTAGAAATGTTATGCAAAATATTTCCCATCAGGAGCTGTATGTTCTGCAGAAACAATTTTTCAAACCGGAGTTTTTGAACCAGAGATATCCGGGGAAACGCAATTTAGCGGAAAGTCTAAGAATCACTTAAAACTTTTGAAATTATATGAAAAACATGATGCACAGGAAGCTCTATCCAGTAAAGGAGGATTTTTTCAAATTGGGCCATTCGAAGCAGATATATTGACAAAAATAAAATACACATCTACGCCCCCTGGAGGAGAAACCATGCAATATTTTAAGAAGAAAATATCCCGAACGGTTTATTGACGTGCGTATCTATCCACGAACGAGTTTTTTCAAATGAGATTTTCGAAGCTGAGATTTTGTGGTAAATGCATCAGAAGCAGAAATTAAAACTTACTTCCCCTGGTGGACAAACCATTCTTTATCAAAAATTAGATATCATATGCAAAAGATTTCCCATTAGGAGCTGTATCATTTGAAGAAAAAAATTCAAATCGGACTTTTAGAAGCAGAGATATATTGGGAAACGCAATTTACTTTTAAGCCCCCTAGCGGAGGATCAATGCGTAATGAAAAGTGACTATATCTAAAATACTCTTCGACATAAATGGAAACGAATGGGAGAAGAATTTTTTTCAAGCGGATGTATAGAAGCAAATAACCGGAATAAAATGTATTTTGAATTCGATATGATCTGCATTTAGGCCCTCTAGCGGCGAAATTGTACATCGTAAAAAAGCAAAAACAAAAACGAAATGAATGGTCATCATTCGCATATTTCAAGCTTCCAAATGCAAAAAGAATTTTTCAAATCGGAGTAATATTTACAGAGAAGTGGTGTTCACAGACGGACGGACAAACCTATGACATAAGCATGACCTGCTTTTTACAAAAGACTTGCTAAAAATATAGACTTATGAGGTACCTATTTCGGACTTTTTGTAAAACGGATATCATGTTAACTACATCGTTCCTTTTTCCGTAATTTAAGCTTTAGTATTCGAAACCTCTCTAAAATAATCGATATTCATAATAAACATGCATTTTTGTTCTCTTGAGAAATGAGGCTGCCCAATTGAACTACCTTACCTCAGTAATAAAGGGAACACAATGCAGAGAGATCTGCCATTTCTCTTAAGAATTTTTTCTCATATCATTTATTGATCTTCTAAGATATTAAAATTTATAATTCTGAATAGTTAAAAATAAAAATAGCAGCAGGGAAGATCAAGGAAAAAGCCTCGAGGAGACCTGACCAGCCTTGATCTCCCAAGGTTTTAGCCAAGAAAAGAATATTGGCATAACAGCAACAGAGTCAAACAAAAAAGATGACACCAAATTTTCGGGTGTAATAAGCACGTCCTTTGAATACGTTCTGACGCAAATTAAATTTATCGAAACTATTCAAAGTCAATGAAACCGGTATGGAAAGCAACGGAAGAAATAAGTTTTTCAATCTGGTTTTTAATCCCTCGGATATTGCTGTCAACGGAATCGTGAGCTTGCGCTCTTTGGTTGCAGATTTGTGCGTTAAGAAAAACATGAATTTATATGAGAAACATTTCGCACCGGAAACGCTCTCCAACACAATTTTTTTTTCAAATCGGACTCTTAGAAACAGAGATATCGACAAAAATAAGATGTGACTTTACGTCCCCTGGGGAAAACCATGCATTATTTTAGGAAGAAAGTATTCTCAAAAGGTTTTTCAATATGAGCGGTATCGGTCCAAAAAAAAAGAAATTTAGTCGAGTCTTCAGGAGCCCAGATTTTGCTACAAATACATCAGAAGCAGAAATTAGCACTTATTCCCCTTGGTGGCGAAACCATTCTTTACTAAACATTAGAAGTTATGTGAAAAATATTTTCCACAGGTTTTGTATGCGATACAGGAAAACATTTTCAAATCGGAATTTTAGAAGCAGAAATAACGCAGAAAACGCAATTTACCTTTTTACCCCTAGCGTAAAGTCTATGATTTACTTGAAAATTTTGAATTTATAGGAAAAACATTTTGCATCGGAAACAATATCCAACAAAGAAGGAAGTTTTCAAATCGGACTTCTAGAAGTAGAGATATTGACAAAAATAAGATATACATCTACACCCCCTGGCGGAGAAACTGTGGAATAGTTTAAGAAGAAAATATTCCGAAAAGATTTATCGATGGGAGTGGCATCAGTCCATGAAAGAATTTTTTCAATCGATATTTTAGAAGCTAAGATTTTGTGGGAAATACATCAGAAGCAAAAATTAACACTTACGCCCCCTGGTGGCTAAAGTATTCTTTACCAAAAACTATAAATTATATGCAAAAGATTTTCCAGAAGGAGGTGCGTCCGCTGAAGAGAACATTTTTCAAATCGGAGTTTGAGAAGAAGAGTTATCGGGAAAATTTTAATTTACTTTTCCGCCCCCTAGCGGAAAATCTATGCGTAATTTGAAAAATTAACTATATCTAAAATACTCTTCGACATAAATGGAATCGAAAGATAAAATAATTTTTCAATCGGATGTTTAGAAGTAAATATGTGGAATAAAACGTATTTTTGAATTCGACATCATCTGCATTCGCCCTCTGGCGGCAAAATTGTACATCGTAAAAAGTAAAACGAAATGAAGGATTATCATTCGCATATTTCAAGCTTTCCAATGCAAAAAGAATTTTCAAATCGAACTAATAGTTGCAGAGATATCGTGGGTACAGACGGACGGACGGACAAACCGGTAACATAAGCGCGATCTTTTTTACAAAAGACGTGCTAAAAAGGAAACAAATATCAAATTAAACATCTAATCATAATATTGAGTTAACAGCCTATCAAGGGAAAAATAATGTTAAAATAATGAAAAACATGAGTTGCCCCCACTCCTCCACCCAATCCTCATTGTATAGATCTCCCGTCCCTTGGTCACTGAATCTTCACCTGGTAAGTCCGCATTACCCCCTCAGGCGAATAATTCCTGTCAATCAACCTTTCATCTAGTACTAATAAATGGATATCAGTTGTTAAGTGAGTAGTGTTTTTTCCTACACAAATGACGTTTAGGCTGTTCTACATACTTCTGTTACAAATGTAAACGCATATTATCTTCTACACCGAAGTAAAAACAAGGTAGCTTCGATCCCTAAATACCTGTACAAATATCTCGAACTTCCTCATTTCTGTTTGTACCAAGGATTCGCGCCAGAAGCTTGTGGTAGTTTTGTTTTCATGAAGCTGAAAAATATTTATGAAAACCTTTCTCAGAAAGGGAAGGAGGCACCTGTTTTAGTCGCTAAAGCCAACGAAGTGAAAACGGAATTTGATTTTAATCTTTAAAGAAATAAACCATCCCATTTCAAACTCTTATCTTACTGCCTGACATTTCGATTTTGGCTGAAATTAATCGGTGCATTTGGTGGCGGATGGGGTCTTCCGTTTCACTTAGTGATCATCCGTTTCCAAGTATAAGAACGTTAGCTTAAACATTTCGTGATACATATTTTACATTGAGTCAAAGAAAGAAAAGAAAAGTTCAGATTTTTAAAATAAAATCTCTAGATTTGGTAAAGCAAACGTTCTTACTGAAGAATGCATTCATCTGGCAATGAATAAGACAGTTTTGTGAGTAATGGCAATTAACCAATAAAATACGAAAACAACGAGTAAGTGAACATTTTATTGAAAAAAATAAGTAAATAAAAAGAGACTGGGTGCAGTATATTTAAAGAAAAGCAACAAAAATTGCGCAATTAAAAGTAACAGAGAGAGGGATAGAATGCGAGAATACAAAGAAGGTATACGTATTTGTATTGTTATTTATTTGCTTCACAGTGTATAGCTATCACAATTTCAGTAAACGAGATGTGAAAAAGACAGATTTTCTTTTAGTTTCTCATACATATTTTTATTTTTTTGCAGGACGAGTACCTAACGAATTAAAAATATAAGAGAAGGAATGCTCATTTGCCGGATTGTTTTTGGTAAATATGTCTTTGTTACTGTATCTTTAGATGCTCTAAGAAATATAATGTTTTAGTGCTTTACTTGGACATTTAAACATTAAATGCTCAACACTAACACTTAAATCATATCTAATGGTCACAGTGATCGATATATAAACGGAGCTAATAGAATATCTAATGAACTCTCTTTTATTCAGCTGGCTGCCGACTTACAGCTCCACTTCGTGGAGCTACAATGTAGTTTATACACAAGCACAATTCCTTTTTAAACAACTGTAAGAGTCTCGTAGACTGAATCATATTATTGACCTCGTAGATAGGACTTTAGTACTTATTGAACATACATATCATCAAGATAATATAGGTCCTACTTCAGGCGTATATCGTCTCGTACTCACACACACTACACTTCTTTACACTGTCGGGGCTTTTTATTTACCTATTACTCACTGTCAACCGCTTCTAAAAGGTATGAAAAAATTCGGAAGCTTTGACGTGTCATTTGAAAGAAGTGCAACGAGAAGGATTTCCTTATGCCTCTCTCTCTCTTCGTTGCTCGGTTCGAGGTTCGTGACCCAATTCACATCCTGTCGGAAGTCAAGATTCGCCATTCCTGTCTATTCTCCACAGTTCTCATGATTCCTGCAAGTGATAGATTTGTAAGAGTTTTTATTTGATCGATGAATCTGTTTGGAGGACGTGTTCTCGTTCTTTTGCGGTCGACATTTCCCTGAATACAAAGTTTCTCTAAACGGTCTCGCCGGATAGTGTGGCCGAAGAAGGTTGGTATATATTGTTGGAAGAAGTCGCTTGTGCGCGTCTACGCCAAGCTCTCTCAAGATTGATGCATTAGTCCAATGTAGATACCAGAATATTCTCAGCATGCATCTGTAGCAGATGATTTCAAATGCCTCAGTTCTTCTGCGACATGCTGCATTTAAGGTCCAAGTCGCGATGGGGAACTCGAGGTTCTTGACCAGCCTCAGCTTGGTGGTTTTGCTGATGTGGTGATCCTTCCAGATTTTTGTAAGCCGTCCCAGGGTAGAGTTGACCATTCCGATCCTCCTTTTGATATCGCCTTCAGAATTTCCGTTTTTGGTAATGTTGGCCCCCACATATATTACTTCTGATTTTCGATCAATATCGAGTATCTGTTCGAAGTATTGAGGGAGCACTCTGGCCTTGTCTACTACCATAAGGCAGCACTTGGCTCTATTTACTTTCTAACCTGCTTCGGCGCTGTAATCTTCGATGGGTTTGAGAAATTGCACAGCCTCCTCTTCTGAACCAGCTATTATAGTGGTGTCATCCGCATAGCGTAGATTTGATATTTTCCTACAGCCTATTGACAGCCCAGTATACCAGAAAAGTTTTCTTATGTAGCAACAGCGAATTCAATATTCAGTACATAAATGCTATTTTTAAACGAATAATAGAGAGACTTCCAAATACCTACAGTTTTGCAATTTAGAACCATGATTAGGTTGCTTTACAGATTATTTCTCTTCAAGAAACAAAGAAATGGTCAGATGAAGAAAAGAAAAAAATGTTCAGCAAAAACTTCTGATTTTTCCGACTTCCTGAGAGTCTAAGAATAAGCAGATCCGTCTATCATTAAATTAGGAAAATCGAATGCCAAGAAAGAAAACAACTGAAATAGAAATATTATTCGTTTTTCATTTCATCTGCGATTTGATCACTGCCTCTCTGTAGTTTTAACTTGAGTTCTTGATATCTTTGTATTCAACGGTCCGTTCAGTTAGACATTGTCTTTGTCGGTATAAAAACACAGTTCAGTTAAAAATAATTGACACGCCAAACCTGGTTTACATCTGTGCAGTCATCCTAATTATTTTGAGCAGTGTAGTTTATCCAACAATAAGGAACCTGCAACTCAACCACAATAAAAAAAAAAAAATCAGAGAATGTGATTTTACGGCACTGGCTCTCTCCCTTCCCTGAAACCAGTGACCCTAAAATAGATGCAGATCATAGGAAGGGAGTGGCTGACCCCAGGTCTTAAACAATCTTTAGAAGTAGGAAGCAAGGAGATTTGGGCTAGAGTACCCGACAGGAAAGCGACACGGAAGCGAGGTAGAAAGGGGATGGAAGACGCCCTTGTTTATTACTGGGGGCCAGTACCCGGGGTCCGACGGTTTAACGTGCCCATTCGACGTCCGGCGGATATTTTGTGGTTCGAATGTTCGTACCTTCCTGGGATCGAACCCGAGACCTTCTCCAAGACAGTCACGAACGCTGACCACTAGGCCATCCGAGGCCCATAAACCTAAAATAGGGCCGAGCGACTGCTTATAGCCCATGGAGGCCAAGAATGGTCTAGTGTCTCTGAATTGATTCCAGGCAGGTACGAACGCTCGAACCACTAAATATCCGCCGTGCGTCGGATGGGCACGTTAAGCCATAGAACCCCGGGCACTGGCCCCCGGTAATAAATAAGGGCGTCTTTCTCGCCCTTTCTACTTCGCTTCCGTGTCACTTTCCCATCGGGCACTCTAGCCTAAATCTCCTAGCTTCCTACTTCGAAGGGTTGTTTAACACCTGGGGTCAGACACTCCCTTCCTAAAATCCTCTGCATAAATATCTCTTATAGCCCGTGGTGTTGCTCATGGTGGTTGTTAAACTCGTAAAAAAAGCAACAACAAACACTGATGCAATAGAGCCACAACCCAAACCATTTAACTGCAAGCTACTTATTGTTCATGTGAAGCTATGTTTCAAGAGAAGCCAAGTGTACTAAATATCCTAGCGTTGAAGAGCATTTACTGTTTGTGCGAAGCAACGTATTAGCTGTTCATTATGTAGACTGGTCGTTGAAAGCAACATATTTTTGCGGTGGTGTTTTTATCCAAAGTCAGCAGATCTTGACGCTGTCTGTATATAATATATAATACATTTTTCACTCTGCTTGTGGTAATAAAGTGTAAGAAAAAAAAAGAAACAGAAATGAAAGCAGAAAGGAAAATGCTTTTCTTATTTTTATTAATCCCAAGGGAAACAAGACCGCTGTAGATTTATGCAAATTCTCGATCTCCTTTCTACCTTTCTCTCTCCTCTCTGTGACAGATGACTTGGAGATAGTCGCAATTTTTTTGTGTGTGTCTTGGAGGTATTAATTTTTCTGGCGTTCTCTTCCATTACGATTTGCGTCAGATATCTCAACGGGAGCTGATTGGATCCGCCTCCATCCTGACAACGATCTTCCCTCCATTGTTGAAAAGCGGGTGGGGGTGTGGGGGTGGGAATGAATGCACGGGATTTGGCGCGTAACGATTTGTTTGCTCAACGTGTCCACTTTAATGGGCTCATTAAAGCCGCGTAATGAAAGAGGCGCGGGTTTTCCTGTGGTGGTGAGAAATCTTCCCCCTTCTGCTGACGACGATTTCTTCTTCAGAGCGTGTCCTCCCGCCTTTCTTCTCTTCCACTCGCTCCTCTGAAAGCAACGAAAGAGTCTAACTTCTTATTACCAAGACCACTCCATTAGAAAGAGACTTTTTTACGACTTGCAACGCAAATGAGAGCTTTTCTTTCTGTTCTTTCTTCCTTTTTTTCTTTATTCTTGAAGAATATTTGAGCTTCTGAGTACTGGATGATTTTGTTACCTATCAGCCGAAACCTCAACAAAGGAGTCTCTAATTTGAAAGAGCTTAAATCAACAAAGCAAATAATATTTTTAAATAGGAATCTAAAATATATATAAGTGTACAAACACGGAGTAGCTTCTTTTTTTATTATTATTTATTTCTTGATACAAAGTCTTTCTTTGAAACAAATAGAAGTAGTAATTGCAATCTTTGCATAATCAAGGGAAATTCGTCTTTCGCATGAATATTTTTATTTTTGTTTTGGAAACAACATCCGGTGGCTTCATTTTCAAAAGGCATGTCAATGCAAAGTAGAGTAACGGAACTCTGTTGCTAGCGTATGCAGGCATTTTGATGAGAATTATTTGATACCGTTTTATTCAAAATAATGATTCATCTAGGAATCTGAATATTTAATGGGAACACCAAACAGAGTGGCTTGCCGAGATCTGAAATATTTAATGACAAAGAACAGTAATTGCTTCCATCATTTGCTTCTCTTTGTAATTCTTGTTACAAAACGCTGACTTCGGAATAATTCTTCTTTTACGAAAATCGACATTTTTTTTTTCGCACTTTTAATGCATCAGTTATTATTAAAGTACTATAAAGCATGTTGATAGAGTATTTAAACTTTCTGACTTAAATACTAAACCTACAGGGAAAGCGAGAGATGTGTACAAATAATTTTCTGTAAAATTCCCTTTTTGAGAGATGCTGTTTTACAAAATTTTAAAAATATCGTGGGAAATCAAATTCTAAAGTAAATTCAAACTCCGGAAATATTCCAGTTATTGTTTCGAATATGGAATGCTGAGAAGAGTTCATTCATTTTGTGCAATAACTTTCTCTGTTTACCTTTCATTATTTTCTCTCTTTCTTCTTTTCTTTTTATCTCTTTTTTTTTTTCGTACTTTCAATTAGTCAGTGTTTTGTAAATCTCTATAAATACATTGTCAAAAATAAGTAGTATGAATTCACGTAAAATTCATGAAAAAAAAAGTGCAGCGAAGTTGCCCGACTTTTAAAGAAATTTCTTTTTTTTAATTCTTTCTTCTTCTGACTTCAGTATATCGACCGATTTCATTATTCCGTTTTATTTCAGAAAAGTACTTTTGGGTTTTCCCGTATTCTTACAGATATTTCGCAAAATCTTAGATTTCGACTTTCTCAGCCTGTTTATGCATTCCTTTACTTTTTCCCTGATGGGTTTCAAACCAGGGACCTTTCGTTCGGAACACCGGGTGCTATCATAGAGCCAGAAAGGCGCGTATACGGTAGAACACTAATCACGCGATTATGCAATGTTTTGTCATAGTGTTGTTTTAACTCTTTCCTTAATTACCGAAAAATGTTATAATCAGGAGATTGAAAGGTTCCTTGAGCACTGTAAACATCAACAGAGTAGTAATAGATCATTCAACAGAAGCGGTTTGACGTTTGATGAAATCCTTTATTTTCGTGACTTTGCTTAACTTATGATTACTCCGGGTCACCGTGAGATGTCCTAACTCCCCGCTATATTGATGTTACCGCTCGTACGCGGATACAACCACCCCTACCTAGTCATTACCCCTTCCTCAAAAATCTCCCAACCTCTCTGTCCCAGTCATATACTGCCTTAGGACACGTCATCATCTTTCCTTCAGAAGAAGCGTTCCTATTGTTTTTCGCACTACTACTAAAAATGTTGCCTCAAGCCTCCGTTCGAAAAATCCTCTTTTCATGCATCTCAATGTCTGCTGCCTAATGCTATCACCTCGAAAGACGGAAGTCCTGCCTAATGAGTCGCTTTAAAACTCTAAAAAAGCCTTCTTCTATTGTAGCTAACTACACACGAAATCCTGGTTGTTGTCCATCTCCAGGAAGTCCGCCGATAAACTAATCGCTTCCGGTGACATACTAGCTCTACCAAATCCAACTCAAAAATATATTCTTAAGAAGTTTTCCACGATTACTTTTCAAACATTCTAAAACTGGAAGGATTCTTACTTATTTACATATTTGTGAGAGCGGGCGCATTATTTATGCCCAAGAAAATAATGAACCGAACAGTATGTCTATTATATTAGGAAAACATACATTAATAAACTAATGTGAAGAATATTATGTTTATTCAATTTCATGCTTAATGTGTGTTCAGCCGAACTTAGGATGAAGTATCCATATACGTATTTATGTGTAATTGTTAAATGAACTCAAAATGGTTTGAATGTATAACAGAGCAACAGATTGTTCCAGAATATTTTTACAAGGTATTGGGGTATGACAAAGAGATTCTGAGACTCTCACGCTCTGGGAGTCGCGATGCCGTTTCCAAGCAGATAGGCATCAGCAATTAATCAAACGACACCCCTAGTATTGCCAAACAGAGAGCAGACGCCTGAATGTCTGGGAGCCTATACTTTACTCATTGTATCCATGTAGGCAGTATGCATTATATTCGATGTTTGTTGTACTTTGCGTAAAGTTAAGTCTGCCAAAGAGAATGCCGCTAATGGAACATCATAAGTACCGGTCACCTACTGCAGAAAGCGAGGGATTCGTAAACAGGAAGGGCGAGGCCGGTTAACGGAGAAAGATACGCGGTGGCCATTGTGACGTTGACGCCAGCAGAGAGAGAGAGCAAGAAGGGAGTGGGACTCCTCAAGGCAGGAGCGCGCACGGGACGGATGCGCATGAGAGGACTGAGTGCGTTAGTCTGTTTTCGGGAATTGCAGGAGCAAGTTCGCCGGGAGACAGGGCACGAATGTTTTTGGGTTGTACGGCCACCTAGCGCTATGGGTCCGGGAGTTCAGTCGCCGTACTGAACGGTGTCGAAGTATCTTTGCGAAGATAAGTTTTACAGCTGTGATACAGGTCCCTGACTTAGGGAATCTCACGTGCTTTATTTAGTTATCCAGGAAGAGATAATACTACCGAAGCAGCGATGACTAAGTGCAGACCGGAGTTAGATTAGGATTCGGAGATAGGAATCTTTATCGGGAGATAGGCAACAGGTCGCTTCTGGGATGAGAAGGACTCTCTCCCAACCGTAGGAACGTATAATCTTGATAGAGACGTCAAGTTTACTTTGACTATTTACCAGGTCTGCATTAGTTGAAGGACGTCTGATCGACATCCAGAAAGCGGTATTTCTACGGACAGACGGACTTTCCAGATTCAGTTTTTATCTATAATAAATTTGTTACGTTTGAAACAAATCCTCCTGTTGTTATTTTATAGCATGAGTAATTTCTACTTAGAGTTTCAGCAGTCTCACTCCACCTCCGTGATTCGCAGGTAACCACTTATAGAAAATCGGGGGAGGTTTCGTCTGTTCACCTAATCGGAGTTTGGGTAAGTTCTTAGAACGAACCTTTGAAATATTTTCATTGACTGTGAGATGAGCCTATAGCGTGGACGCCACAGAAGTATAATTGTTTGGAGCGGGTCCACATAGGAGATAAGCACGTTCGCTCTCACAATATTCATTAAAATTCAACGATTAAAAGATATTTACATTACATTTCATAAAACAAACATTCCCGTTCCATTACGGAGATTATTTACAATTACCACTATTACAGTTTTTTGTTATTAATATGGGTAAATTAGTGATTTTATTTTCTACTGGAGCTTATTATTTTCATGAATAGGTTTATAATAATTTTATTTTATTGTAGGAGGACTCACTACAAATTACATATTCTTTTCATCGTAATTTTTCTAAGCCACAGAATGCTTTGGAACTTTAGATCTTATTAAACTGACAATGACTTTTAATTATGTGGGAAATGTGCTGGTCTATAGTATTATTTCACAGAACTCCTAAATATAAAACTTACTCTTGATAGCTATAATAGCTTTTGTCTAAAGGCGTCCATAGGCTGATACATAGACATCATACAATCACCTGTACAATAATTTAAGTACCCCGTTTCTTAATGCAACACAATATACAAAAGCTAGTGCCCAAAATGCCACCGAAGGGAAGGAATAACCGGTGCCACAATAATCAAAATTGCATGCAATATGCTATCTACAATACCCGATCTCGCTGCGGAACTTCAAAAACAATTCTCTGACAGATGATTGAAATTTAATAGTTAATCAAACCAAAAGGATTCCCGCCAATCCCTCCTATTACCGAACATTATCCATCATATTGATACATAAACAGAGAGAACAGAGTTTTTTGGTATATATATATATAAAAGGAACTGCGAAAAGGTTTTTGACGATTCAGAATTTTCCGTTAACACCGTTACTGAAAATGGGCTGAAAGTTTTTCAGGTCTGTGAATCGTCTGCCAAATTTTGTTATCAGAACTTCTATCTCAGTGATACATTCGTCAAAACTGCAATCACTTCGACGTGTCCTGTGTTTTTCCAGATTGGAAAAGCTTTTCAAATTTCCCTTACCAAGTTGAGATTTTAGCGGACGTAGTTTTGATTTGAAAACATGCAGTGAGTTCACTAAATCTATAACACTCTTCCCTTTCCCTAGCAGCTTACAAGGTTGAACGTGTTATAGTGGCCTGTGAGATCAGTTTCAAAAACTAAATTTTGTAGCCAAGTAGTGTCTTGGGAGATGAGCATAATTTTTTCCTATTGCGTCCAGGTGTTCGATTATTTCTGGCAAGAGATTCAAAAATCTTTCAAGGAACTTTCCTTTACTAAGCCACCAAACATTCGTAAAAAAAACTTCATTTTCTTCTAGATGGCTTCGAAAAAGCCTCTTACGTAAACTTCGCGCCCGAATGGAATTAGCTATTTTGGCAGTTATTCGATAATGTCTTTCACATTTAAAACTTTGATGCATAGTGCATTTTGGTGGATAATGCAGTGAAGAGGGGTAAAGTCTGGAAAATTGTCATTTTTCTTACGAAGTGCAATGAACTCATTGGTTTGGCCTACCATCGAAAGTGCCCCGTCAGTAGTGATACAAACGGCAGATTTATTTTTTGGGCGAATTCCGTAAATATATTAAAAATATCTTGACCACGAGTTGTTCCTTTGATAGCAACGATGGTGAGAAATTCTTCTTTTGACGTCATGTCCGGGTTTAACATTCGACATCGATAAAAAAAAAAAATCGACCGTACGAGTGCTTGCGATCATCAGTTTGACAGCCCCTGGCTTATATACTCTATGTCCCGGCTTTCGCGTCTTGTCAGGGCTGGTCAGCTAGATCATATATCATATAGGTAGAGGGGATTTTGGGAAGGGAGTGTCTGACCCCAGGTCTTAAACAACCCTTAGAAATAGGAAGCTATGAGATTTGGGCTAGAGTGCCCGATGGGAAAGTCCCACGAAAGCGAAGTAGAAAGGGGGAGGAAGACCACCTTATTTATTACCGGGGGCCAGTACCCGAGGTCCGACGGCTTAACGTACCTATCCGACGCATGGCGGATATTTGGTGGATCGAGCTTTCGTACCTGGCTGGGATCAAACCTGAGGTCCTTTCCGTGGCAGTCACGAACGTTGCCCACTAGGCCACCCGCGGCGCAAGGGCTGGTCAGCTATTTTGTGCCCATCAGAATAAAAAACAAATTTATTATATAGGAAACCCTCATTAAACAGACACCCTTTCTAATCCAGAAAGCTACCGGCAGCGCCGTGCGGGTTGTTCATTGAGAGGTCGATAGACAGGTTTCCCATCACTTTGTCCGTGTTCATTTCGTCCACGTTCACTTGGTCCACGGTTTGCTTTGTCCACCATTCATTTTGTCCACATTCATTTCGTCCGCAGAATGGTTGGAATACCGTGGACATTTTCTGTTTAGACAGAGTTTGTGTTACTAGGAATAAAAAAATGGTGAGCGGAAATTGCTTACGTGCGATTTTTTTTCCTGTTTGTTTTTCGGTTAAAATATAACGACTTTAAATGTTATTTAAAGCAAACCGAGGAACTGAACTTTGAAGAGCTTTTTAACTCTTTTGTGTGTTACGATGTCAATCACTATGACATAAATCAAAGTTTATACCAATGGCCATAAATGTGTTGGATTGAAGATGAAAAATTTAGACCCACATTTCTCCTTTATGTAAAAAGTATCTAATTTCGTTCTCTCAAACCGCAAATTCACCGTAAATATCAATCTAAACTTTTCTTCACTATTATACCTTTATGGATTTTTTCTCACATTAAATAGCTATGACAAATACATATAGATAGTATTATAGTTCATTCGTATGAAAGTTAGTGATACGGAAATCATAAACAATTAATAATAAAAATTAATTAAATGTACTGAAAAGCTAAGATTTATTTAAAAACAATGTACGTATTTCAAAACATTAAAATATTTATTTGTAAAACTTTGATTTATGTCATAGTGTTTGACATCGTACCACACGAGAGAGTTAAAAAGCTTTTCAAAGTTTAGTTACTCGTTTTACTTTAAATAACATTTAAAATCATTGCATTTGATCGGAAAAACTTAAACACGAAAAGAAATCGTACGTAATCAATGTGCTCTGAACTTCTTTTTCTGCCTAGAAACAAAAATTCTATCAAAACAGAAAATTTCCACGGTATTCCATCCATCCTGAGAACGAAATGATTGTGGACAAAGTGAAAGGCGGACGAAATGAGCAGTGGACGAAATGAATTGGACCAAATAAACGTAGGCGAAATGAATTGGACCAAGTGAACGTAGACGAAATGAACACGGACAAAGTGATCCGTCACCGATAGACATCATTATGATAATTGTCAACCATCATCAATCGACAGCTGGATGAAGGTCTCCCCAAGTTTATTCCACAACTGTCTCTCTTTGGCCTGTCTCCTTCGTGTTACTCCGGTATGCTTTGGAATTTTATCCATCGATCTCCCATGTGGTCTTCTTCTGGGCCTTTTTCTGTCCCTTGAAATTGGCCTTTTCTTGAAAAAGGATTTCATTATGAAAAAAGCTATCTGTCTTTGCAAAGTTCAAGAGAGTATTTCCACGCTATTTCTGTTGCCATGACCAATTTTACCTAACAAAGTTTCATTCTGATGCTGTTGCCTTATTTTCACATTGAAATCTCCCACAATAATCTCCAAGTGCTGTTTGTCCTTGTTATTTAGATGCCAAATTTCCACGTAAAGTTCTTCAATTTCTTCCTCAGGATGACTTATGGTGGGTGCGTAAGCTTGAATAATCTGAGTCTGGTATCGTATTTGAAAGTTGGATAACACTTTCAACTTCTAGAACTTTATCCTACAGTTTCTTGTTTATTATAAATCCAACACCACTAGTTCTGCCAGTATCGGTCCCATGATGATAGAAGATATGTTCACTTTTCAGTTCTATGAGACCTTCATCGTTTCTTTCCAGTTACCGGGGACTGAGGGCCAAGTTTTCAGAAATCATCTTGGGGAGAGGGGGGGGCATAACTCATCACACTGGCCAAGTGGGTTGGTGTGTGTGGGACAGAATTTTCTCTAATCCCGGCAGAGGAAATTCTACAAAAAAATGAATGATGCAGAATTTACATAAATATCAAAAATACTGTTATTAATGAAGAATTTACGTAAATATCGTTTCGTGGGATTTCCGATCGAGTTAACGGGAAAGAGGAAAGTCACATCTGTGAAAGATATTTTACATTTTGAAGTGTATTTTTTAATATGGTCCTTGAATTTGCGATTTAAAACTACCGAAAAGAAAATGTGTATCAACTGATTTGCTAAAAGAAGAAAATCCTTTCTTGAAAAACGAGTGTATTGCTAAGTTGATAGAGTAACATGTGAACAGTGGTCATCCGAATTTTCAGTTTCGCACGGCAGGCATTCCAACATGAAAGATAATCTGGAATGTGAAAAACAAGAGGCTAGTTTGGCTGCAGCCGTTAGTTCTTCAAACCTCAGCCGAGCTGTGACTGCATTTTCTGTCTAACATGTGCTTCGGGTTTTATGTCTTATATTCTGCAAAGTAAACATTGAATTTCACTGCACTGAAATTTATGAAATAATTAAGAACAAAACACTTTTAAAAAAAGTTCCTTTTACTAATAAATATGCAAATAGTTTCAACCAGATTAGTGTTTTAAGCAGTAAATTTGTTTCCCCTGTAAAGTATCATATTTTATAGCTTCACATTTGTGTTCATGCTTTTGTCTGCATGATAACGAAATGCATTCCTTTCAATGAGTTGATTTCAGATTTTATAAAAATAACTATAATATCATCATGCATTAAAAACATTCATACACCAAGCACTGTATATCTCTCTTTGGTTGTATGAAAATATGAGGTAAAAAGATGATAGAAGTCACACTAATGTAAGTATTTTATGAAAGCATCATGACTATTTGATTGTACCATTTTGAATTACTGTACAGAATGTTGTACCCCGTCATGTTAGATTCTGTCCCCATTTTGTCCCGGTCTGGAACTCGAAAAATATGGTAGCCCTATCTATAAACATTTCCATCAAATATTCGGAGTTTTTAGCTAAAATACTGAGCATAAAAAAGGAGCGTAAGAAATGTATAAAACGTTATCTGACGAACTTGCTCTTTTAAAAATGTGCGTTTTTATTAAATTTTAAAAATCCCAAGAGAAGTTAAATTTTAAGTTAATTCGATTTTTAGGAAGATTTCAATTCTAGGAATAGAAAATTTTTATAAACTTTCAGTTATTATTTGTATAACGCCGCATTTTTCTTTCCCTTACATTATTTTGTATCTTTCTTGCTTTATTTACTCTTTCATTTGATTTCTTTCTTTCTCTCCTATTCATTTGTTCACTTCCCTTCTTCTCGATTTCTCCATTTCCTACGTTCTCCATTTCCTGTTTTCGTTCTCCTTTCAGTTTCTTTCATCATTTTCTTCTCTTTTTTTTATTACATTGTTCACCATTTTTAAAACTGAACTACATTCTTAATTCATATTTATGTCCCATCATCTCTGGGCATCACTATCATAACCTCATCTGTCATATATCTTCCTCTTTCAGGAATAAAACTGCATTTGAACTGAATGGAGTTTGTTTGTTTTTTCTCGCTCCGTTTCTTTTTCTAAGTTTTGTGCTCATTTTTGACATCCTAGTTTTTTGAGTGCGGTAGTATCTTTAATTTTCATGTGCTCTGTTAAAATTATCCAAATGCGTTGACCACCAGATTTTGTAATGTGAAGTACACTAATGGATGCAGAAGTGTCTGTACGGGGTAAGAAAGTCCACGAAGACTACGTTTCAGGATATTCTAGATCGCCTCGATGGAAGAAAACCCTGGAGATATGGCTGGTCAGGGTAGCTTTAAAACACTTAGGGACTTTAGGGAGACATGAATCACAGTCGTTGCCGACATGAAGCACATCTTGGGAAATGGAATTAGGAGTACAGCGAAAAACATGGGATTAGAGTAGATAGCTACATTCAACTTTTTTTTTTTTTTTTTTTTTTTGAAACAGTATTTACACTCACGGATAATGAAATTCTCGCACCCAGAAGGACACATCGGATTGAACTGAAATTTTGTGAACGTAATGATACAGATGAATGATACATATGGTGGCAAAAACAGAGCTGCAGGACAATTACAGAGGGATCTGTGGCACGCAGTCCGATCATCTTGACCGCCTTGTGCGGTGATACATGCTGCAATACGGTCCGGCATGGAGGCAAACAGACGCCTGATGTTGTCCTGCGGCAGACTGGCCCACACATGTTGGACGGTTTAGTCCAAATCCCGCATAATGCGGCACGGTGGCAGCTGGCGTTTCAACTGGTCCCACACATGCTCGATAGCGGACATTTCTGGGCGGCGGGCAGGCCATGGAAGTGTCTGGACATGATATAAGCAGTCCTGGGCAACCCGAGCCGTGTGCGGGCTGGCATTATCCTTCTGGTATATCGCACCTGGAATCCCGGCCAGGAATGGTAGCACTTAGGGCCGTAGGATCTCATCCACATACCGCTGGCGCGTCAATGATCCACTACAAGAGCTGATCGGCTATTTTTTTTTTTTTATTTTTTTTTTGATTGGAGGTTTAACGACCACCGTGAGCAACTCAATGGGCTATAAGCAGTCGCCCGTCCCTAATTTAGGGTCACTGGTTCCAGGGAAGGGTAAGAGCCAGTGCCGTAAGACAAACACAACATCCATGCCTGAACGGGATTCGAACCCGGACCCCTTACGGACGAATGATCAGAGGCCAACGCCTTAGACCACTGCGCCACAGGGGCGGCGATGATCGGCTATGGTAGGCAATGGCTCCCCAGACCAAAATGCCTGCAGTGTAGGAGGTGTGGCCCTCGATAGCAAGGATGGGATTGTGCCGTTGACCCGGGGACCACCCCACGCTGACACGATGATCATCTGTCCCCAAAACGAAGCGGTACTCATCGCTAAACACCATACGTCGGCAGTCTGTGGCGTTCCACATCGCTCTGACCTGGCACCAATGCACACGGAGCCGGCGATGTTTCGATGTTAATGGCAGCACACGTAAGATGCGCTGGGATCACAGATTCGCGCATTCCGAGAGGCGTCGAGAAATGGTTCGTGGCCACACATGTGCCGCTACATCTGCCTGTATAGTGGATCGGGCCCCCGTGGGATCCGTTCGTGCCTGGCGCACGATCCGTCGATCCCCTCTACCGGTGGTCCTCCTTCTCTTTCCGAAGTCGCGGGCAGTGCCTTCACGTGCCCGCTGCTCCCAACACAGTCAGACGGTATGGTCAGAACGATCCACGTGGTGTGCTATGCTATATGACACACCGACCACCCTGCGGTTTTCAGCCCAATGATCCGGCTTCTGTCAAAGTCCGTAAGTTGCATAAATCGACGTTTCTGGCGTCTACCCGGCATTCAGGTCACTCTGTACTCTTGCTTGCGTCGACCGGTGCTTTTCGCTTTCATGGAGGCATCGACTACAAGCCGGTTATGCTTGCAGCGCCACCAAAATGTTTGAGGTCATGCGCACTCGCACCAAACGTGGATCATTTGCACACCAGCAATCGCTCTAGCTATTTGCAAAGTTTCGCGGCTGTAGCATGTTTTCTTCTATGTGCGCAAATTTCATTGTCCGTGAGTGTGTGTATATGCGCGCGAGCGTGTGTGTGTGTGTGTGTGTGTGTGTGTGTGTGTGTGTGTGTGTGTGACAACCATATATTACCATCATCAACAGAAATCATTATCATTTCACTGCTGGATGAAGGTCTGTCTAATTTTCGTGTTTCGGATTTTCTATCTTCGGTCAGTCTCTTCTATCTTCCACGTGGCCTTCTTCTGGATCTTTTCCTGTCTCTTGATGTACAATCTATTATTTCAGTTGTCCAACGATGGTCAGTTTTTCTAGCAGTATGTCCAGCACATTGCCGCTTGAGTATCTTTACTTTGATCATCTTGAGTACCTTCACTTCTGCCATTTTCCTATGCATGAGTTCGTCTTCCTACTATATTTGCTGGTTATATGAAGCACGCATCTCTCCATGCTTCTTTGAGTTGTTTGCAGCCTCAGTATGACTTTTTTAGTTAAGAACTGTGTCTCTGATCCATAAGTAAATATTGGGAGGATGCATTGAGTAAACACTCTTGTTTTCAGACACATCGGTAAATTGTTCTTCAAAATTGTACTGTTTCTTCCAAAAGCTTTCCAACCAAGTTATAGATATGCTTATTTATTTCTCTTTCTATGTGACTCTCGCTTGATATATCTTATCCAAGGTAAATACACAGGCATCGGCTACTGCTAGATATGCCTCAACTTCCAAATGTGTAAGCTCATTTTTAAATCCTTTTCTTTCCCCTCGATTTTGTTTTTTTTTGTTTTGTTGAAGGTTTAACTACCACAGTGAGCAACTCGATGAGCTATCAGCAATCGCCCGCCCCTAATTTATGGTCACTGGTTCCAGGGAAGGGAGAGAACCAGTGCCGTAGGCCAAACACAATATCCATGCCTCACCGGGATTCGAACCCGGACCCTATTTCGGACAAAAGGCCAGTAGTCATTATTTAGATTACTGCGCCACCGGGGCGACTCTTTGCCCTTGTCATACATACCTACACATATAGACATACACTCAAAGAAAAGTAATGAAATATTTTACAATATTAATATTTAGGAATTACGTAATATGTACTGACTCAGGCAGAGCGGACGTAATAGCAATTTTTTTTTAAGTAAATGACTGGCACTGTAAAAAGTAATGGTGTGAATTCACGGAAAATTCCTGAACATAACGTGCAGCAAAGTTGCCGGCAAATCTCCTTCTTTTAACAAAATTTACGTTTTAAAAAGTTCTCGTTTCTTCTAACCAGTGTTTTGACAGACTTTTCGTCGTCAGTAATCTCTTTTATTTCGAAAAAGTCTGTTTCGTTTTTTTCCCCTTATTTACAAAAAAAAAAAAATTCGATTTTGACTTTTTCAGTTCTTTCACCACAGATTCTTCTTTCCTGGCGTAAGCGATTAACAAATTTGACCCTGGTGAAATTCGAACGACACATCTCTTCAACGATAGCCACACGTGCTACAGGTTTTGCTAGAAACACGCATAACAGATAGCTACGTATTCTGGAGAAATGAAGAAAGACTCGAATCACGCAGTAATGAAATGTTTTTCGCAATTAATGCGGGTGAATTAGTTATTTTATTTTCTATAGGAACTTATTATTTTTCTGAATAGGTTTGTAGCGATTTTATTTTTTCTGTAGGATGTCTTGTCACAAATTACATTTTTTTTTTCATAAGGTTTTTTTTGAAGCAACTGAATGCTTTGGAACTCGAGATCTTTTAAAACTAACAATAACATTCAGTGATGTTTGAGAAAAGGTAAAATGTGCAGTTTTATATCGTTATTTCACAAAACCCCTTAATGCCAAATTGATACTTGATAGCTATATTAGCTTTTGTCTTAAGGAATCCACAGACCGATACATAGATATCGTACAATCACCTGCACAATAATTCAAATACCCGGTTTCTTATGTTAACACAGTATGCAATACCTCATGCAACAAATGGGGGAAGAGGGAAAAGAGTATCTGGTGTTATAATAACAAAAATTTCAAGCGATATACTATCCATGGTATTCTATCTCGCTACAGAACTTAACAAGTTAGTAAAATCATGCAATGCATTGATTATGATACGCTTTCCAACATACCAGAAATTATTACTCAATATGAGAATCATGGCTGTGGAATAAATCTCGCTCCTGTGTCCTGACCTTTGACCCCATTTCGATGATATTCAACAGAACCGGTTCAGTACACCTCAAGAATAACATACTAAAGTTTTGTCGCAATAGAAGCAGTTTTACGCAAGTTATGAGAATAATGGCTGTGGAATAAATCTTGCTTTTGTGCAATGACCTTTGACCCCATTTCGTTGATATTCAACAGAACCGGTTCACTATACCTCCGGAACAACATGATAACGTTTTGTCGCAATCGAAACATTTTTTGGTAAGTTATGATGCACAAGGGCAATGGAATGGATCCCACTCCAGTGTCCTGACCTTTGACCCCATTTCGCCCATTTTCAATAGGGTTCGTCCCCAGTGCCTCCCTACCACATACTAAAATTTCATCGAAATCGAACCATATTTACGCATGTTATGACGCATAAAGGCAATGGAATGGATTCCACATTTATGCCCTGACCTTTGACCCCATGTCGCCCATTTTCAATAAGGTTCGTCCCCAGGTGGTTTTTTACCACATACCAAAATTTCATCGAAATCGAACCATTTTTACGCAAGTTATGACGCATAAGGGCAATGGAATAAATCCCGCTCTTATGCCCTTCATGACCTTTGACCCCAATCTGCCAATTTTCAATAGGGTTCGTGCCCACGTAGTTCCCTACCACATACTAAAATTTCATCGAAATCGAACCATATTTACGCATGTTGTGATGCATAAAGGCAAGGAAATGGATCCCGCTCTTATGGCGTGACCTTTGACCCCACTTCACCCATTTTCAATACGGTTCGTCCCCTGGTGGTCCCCTACCACATACTAAAATTTCATCGAAATCGAACCATTTTTACGTGAGTTATCGTGCCGACAGACGGGCGGACGGACAGACGGACGGAAGGAAAAAGCTGGAACATATACGCTTCTTCAACCTACGGTTGGAAAGCGTAAAAATCAGGTCCTCTGACAAATGATTGCAATTTAGTCTTTGATCAAACCTGAAGTATTCCCGCTAGTCGCTCCGAAATTTTTCCGTATATGGATACGGAAACGTGAGAACAAAATTTCCCCTTTAATATACGAAAAGAATTACGTAAGAGTTTCTGAAAATTAAGAAGTTTCCGTTAACACTTCTTCAAACCCGCTATTTACCGTTGGTAAAGGAAAATAATTGCAAAAAAGTTTCAAAAGTTTCCTGGGGTACGTAAATGTGTTAATTTAAAAATAATTTTCTAATGGCACTGTAATGACATTGTGTTCTAATTGGTCAATTCCTTTTTAAGGGAAGTTGTATGTGTAAAGTTGTAGATCTAACCAGTGGCGTAGCCAGAAATTTCTTAAGAGGGGGAGGGGTCCATGGGCTTGGTTCATTGGCGAAAGCCTCGTATACACGTATATATCGCTTAAATTCGTGCCTTCAAGGGAGGGGTTCAACTCCCCCCCCTCTGGCTACGCCACTGGATCTAACGCTATATAGACAATCGTCAGTCTCGGTTTTGGAGAAACTGAAAAGGGGACACGATTTTTTATTCCCAACAGTCATCATTTCATTACATATGCCTCATTGGAGAACCTGTTTCCAAGCTTAGCTGTTACGAATGGCAAGAAGTCTGCGCTTCTAACCACTCTTCCACTGGAGCAGAATTTCTCTACATTATAAGAGTATGATACATTGATTTTGATTAACAGTGCTATAATGAATGTTTTTTTTATTTTAACATTTCTAACCGGCTATGTTGTTTGAATCTTCCATTTTGATTGACTTTCATTCTGTACTATAGTTTTTGAAACCACATTTTTGATTGGTGGCTAATCTTTAATGTTTTATTTATCTGGTTTGTTCGTGATGACTTTGATGTGTTAATTACTTCAAATGACGATGTTCTGAAAGAAAATTTCGAGCTTGTCAATGTAATTAAAACTGCATCGATTTGAAAGGATTTCTTTCTAAGAAAATCCAATTTGAAATTATTTTTATAGATTTACCTTATGAGGATGGAACCACATACAGGTAAAAACACATTCCCTACTGAAGATGTTTATTTCTTTTTCAGTTCGCAAGAAAGTCGAAAATATAAACAAAGGAAAAATATCCATGCATTACTCCACTGTAATGGGTAAGAAAACAAGAGGAAATATTTTTCATTTCACAGCCGCCCTCTAGAAAGTTTCCTGGCATCGAGACGTTCCCCGAAAATAAAAAGTAACAAAACAAACTAGGTATAAAGAGAAAGTACAAGACCTTAGGAAAGGAAAACGATCCATAGTTGTTTTGCTGTTGCTGTAGTCGTTGCATCAAACGATGTGTCTGTGCGGTGTGCTTGGCTCCAGCTTGCATTAGCATGGGAAAGTAGGCCCCCAGTGGCTTCATGATGGCTGCCGCGAGAGATCCTACCTCCTCCTGGCCATAAACTAAGAAGATGCCCTTGAATAACCATAGTCGTTCTCCAGAATAGTAATGAGTCCCAGGGTTTTCATCCTTCGCTACGCTGAAAAAGGAATAAACAAAAATGTCAGTAACCGAAAGAGAGGATACAACGAACGTTATAGTCGAGGCCACGTGGGTGTATGCAAAGGATCGGTTCATTTAGTTGTTTTCGACCTCCCTTTAAATAAAAGAGAAAAAAAAAAAAAAAAAAAACAGTTTTTCTAGTCTTGGTTCTTTCCCCCTCTCTTTTACTGCTCTGCTTTACTCCAGCCCCCTTTTCCTCTCTGTTTACTCCATTTGTTTGAAACCAATAAAAAGGAAGGACGGTTTATTTTTACATTGCATTTGGAACTATTTTTATTTATATCGTCCTGTTTAATTTCGCGAAAAAGCAGCAACATAACAAAAACATGTAAGTTCCAGAGCACATTTAAGGATACAGGGGGCCCCGGGGACTGGACAGTATTTTGAGGCCCCAGTATTAATGACACAGTCAGGATTTCACTATGGGTGGTCGAATAAAAATACCCAGGTGAAAACATTTCCAAAATATGATGAGGAAGCCGTAAAAATATCCCCTCCATATTGAAGTGCGTATTCCATGATTCATGGACGAATCAGTGTTAGCAAGAAAATGCCAAAAGGCATGGTTGAAAAACAGATACCAGTTCAGTTCTGCTTTAATCCCCCCCCCAGGGTTCAGCTTGTTGAAATTATATCGTAGCGGTGGACAAAATAATATGCTCCAAATATCATGATTCAAACGAATTCTGAATTAATGAATGAAATACGGATTGCACCATTGTACAATACAAATTTGGAAGATGTGAATCCGTTTTTTTGGTGTAAATATATGACATGAATGGCAAGTTATGTAATATCCGAAAACTTGAAAATTTCTTCTTCCTGGAGCGGCAGTCGGACCCGCGTCTCCCGCATAGCGCCCGGGTATACTAACCACTACACCACCTAAAACTACCAAGTTTCTAATTTCCGATTACTTTGAATATATCCATCACAGTATTTGCTAGTCGAAGCAACCGGCGAAACCCGGTTGTTCTGGGTGGTGGTGTAGGCAGCATACTCGGGCGCTATCCGGGAGACGCGGATTCGATTCCCGCTCCAGGAAGACGAAATTTTCAAGTTTTCGGATATTATCTGACTTAAATGCCATGCCATCTTTACACCAATAAACGGATTCACATCTTCCAAATTTGTATTGTACAATGGTGCAATCCCGTATTTCATTCATTCATTGAAGTAGATGATATTCAAATTGTAAACTGATTAAATTTTCGTGTGCCACGTTCATCATTCTGCAGGATTGAAACTGGGATAACTTTTCCGTTATGCAAAATGTATGGACTTCACAACTCACTTGAACAATGTCTGGATATGTTTAATGCAAGTTGTGACTTCTTTCGTAAAAGATGCTTTGTAAGATTGTAATTATGACTTTTAAAGCACTATGATGTTAACGCACAATGATACGTAGGCGTATCAAAAAATAAGCACTATGATGTTAAAGCGCAATGATACGTAGGCATATCAAAAATAAGTTCTATGATGTTAACGCACAATGATACGTAGGCGTATCAAAAATAAGCATTATGATGTTAACGCACAATGATACGTAGGCGTATCAAAAAATAAGTTTTATGATGCCAATACACAATGATACGTAGGCATATCAAAAAATAAGCACTATGATGTTAACGCAAAATGACACATAGGCGTATCAAAAAATAAGCAGTATGATGTTAACGCACAATGATACGTAGGCGTATCAAAAATAAGTTCTATGATGTTAACGCACAATGATACGTAGGCGTATCAAAAATAAGCACTATGATATTAACGCACAATGATACGTAGGCCAATCAAAAAATAAGTTATATGGTGTTATCGCAAAATGATACGTAGGCGTATCAAAAAATAAGTTCTATGATGTTAACGCACAATGATACGTAGGCGTATAAAAAAATAAGTTTTATGATGTTAATACACGATGATACGTAGGCATATCAAAAAATAAGCACTATGATGTTAACGCACAATGACACATAGGCGTATCAAAAAATTAGCAGTATGATGTTAACGCACAATGATACGTAGGCGTATCAAAAATAAGCACTATGATGTTAACGCACAATGATACGTAGGCCAATCAAAAAATAAGTTATATGGTGTTATCGCAAAATGATACGTAGGGGTATCAAAAAATAAGTTCTATGATGTTAACGCACAATGATACGTAGGCGTATCAAAAAATAAGCACTATGATGTTAACGCACAATGATACGTAGGCGTATCTGAAAATAAGTTTCACATGGTTCCCAAAAGTTTTGTTAAACAATGAGAAACCAAAAGATCATAATTCATAATTTCTGGAACATATACCTTTTCTTTATTTTTCCACGTAATCGCCAAGTTTTAGTAAACATTTGCCGGAACGAGAAAACAGTTTTTCAATACAGAGAAAGTAAAAGTTCTCTCCAAGTTCTGGGAGAATATTTTTCGTAGCTTCCTTGACCTCATCATCATTTGCGAAGGTCTTATTTCATTTTTGGAAACAAGTGGTAATCGGAGGAGGCTAAATCAGGACTGTATGGAAGATGCACCCATACTTTTCACTTGAAATTGCGAAGAATCTCCTGCGTGGCTACGACTTTTTGTCGGGTAGCGTTGTCGTGCAACAAAATGATTTTTTGATACGCCTATTCCCTTTTGACAATTTGCAGCGTCATCGATCCTTAATTGCTTTCCTTAACTTTTTCAATATCTCCCAGTATATTGCAGCGTTTATCGTACTCCTTGTTCCCATAAACTCCGTGTACACTGGCTAGAGGTCTGCACGGGCCTGGTCGGGCCTGGTCGGGCCTTTGCTCATTTCTAAGTTGGGAAAACGGGCCGGGCCCGGGCCTTCAATGTTTAATGTAAAACAGACACGGGCCGAGCAAGGGGTTGTTTTTTTTTTTTTTTTTATGAGCAAAACAATCGCTGTACGGTGCCTTTCTCTTTTGGAAATCTCCCAACATACAGCATCTGGATAAAATTGAATAATTTCCGCTGTTGAAAAAACTAAAAGTTTTACGACATCCTCACCTCCTATAAAACAATTGGAGTGGGTCAGCTCCCTTAGTTTTTCAATGTGAATGTGGCCCCTTCTCTCTATATATAACTTCCACCCTGCTATCATGCTTCAGGGTAGGCTATGAACTGCAGCATTTATAAACCGAGCCACCCGCTCGCAAACGATCTTTTTGCTGTTTTTGTCGGCGGCAATTTGTTTTCTAGATGTGTGAAAAGCTTTTAAATTGTTTTAAATGACACGGCAGATATGTGCTGGGAGAAACTTACTTCTGTGTATAAATCTGTGCCGCATTTTTCTCCATTTGTACTCTCAGGGAGTCAGCAGATGGCAAATGAACCCTTAGGTATCCCAGCCCAGCCGTTTTCAAAACTTTTGTGACACTGGTTAGCTGGACAGTCTGTCGTTGTTTTCCCTAGCATATACTCAGTTCAGTGTTGTTGATATATATAACTTGGAACAGGAGGAATCTTCCATACTTATTATGGAATTTAAGAAAGCGAAAGATTTTCGCAAAAAAATCGCTTCCGGAGAATATGTGCTAGTAGGCAATGTAAAGTAGAACGATCGGACTCATATATCTGGATATTTCGTACTGTTCGAATTAACCACCCTTCCCCGCCCCCTCCTTATCCCTAAGGATAGTCCAGGTAGACAATGATAATTTGAAAACTCAGAAAATTTGAAAGCCATGGAAATTGTCGTTTACATGCAATATTTTTTTAGTATATAAGCCCCCTCCCTCCTCAGACGTCACGTGACTTATACAGAGTCACAGAAATATTCCGAATTAACGTTTAGTGTATTAGAATACGTGTAGCAATTAAGGAAGCGAAAATTCTTCATGAGTCGAATGACCGAGTGCACCAGGTGTCAAATTCGTGTTTTAGTAATTGAAGAAATTTTATGGGACGGCCCGGGCCTTGGAAACAGGAGAAATATACTGGCCGGGCAGAACCGGGCTTTAATTAAAAAATTTGAAACGGGCCGGGGCTTGGGCCGGGCTTTCCGAATTAAGACCCGTGCAGACCTCTAACACTGGCCCCTCGCAGTCAGAAAAGGACTGTTGCCACCACTTTCTTGGCAGACGGCACGACTTTAACTGTTTTTGCGGTTGTGAGCTAATGTGTTTCCACAAAATGGATGCCGATTTGCTTTCTGGTGCGTAGTGATGCACCCACGTCTTTTCGCCGGTGACAATGCACTGCCAAAAAAATATGTGCTTTCTTCAGAATAACGTTGCAAGAACGCAAGACTGGACGCAGATCGTTGATTTTTGTGCTGTTTCGTTAAAGATAGTAGAACCCATCTTGGGCACTCTTTTCTGAAATGCAGGTTCTTGTGAATGATAGCGTGTACACTACCAAATGACACGCTCAAATCTTCGACAATTTCATGAATTTTAATGAGGCTGTTATCCCTAATCGACTCCTCGACGCACGAAATGCAATCAACGGTCATCGAAGTCGAAGGTCTGCCTCTACCTGGTTAATCTGTCAAATCCGTACGACATTCTTCGAACTGCTTACACCATTTTCCAATTGCCTGCTGAGACATAGCCTCTTCTCCCTAAATAGCCGACACTTCACGATGGATTTCAGTTGGATTCAAACGTTTTGCTCATAAGAAACGCACTTCTGTTATCATCTTGCGGCTGCTCCGTAACAAACGACCGTTAACGAAAAAACTACGCAGCTCAACTGTGCCACACTCTTTCCACAAGCAAATGACGAAACGTACGATGCCACTCCGGGGCCGCGTTCTTTCCATTTTCGACAGTCGCCGCTGTGCGAAACTTATTTTTTGATACGTGTTGGTATTATAGCAATCGCTGTAACTTGTCCGTAGGAATGTGCTTATAAGTAAATAAATAAATACTTAGCATTGCCCTCTTGCAATTTTGATGTCCAGAGTTGTCAAAATTATGAATTGTTTGCCTGAGTATAGTAAATGACTTTATAAACTATTGTATTGTACTCAGCTTCAATATTTCTTACTGAACACTTCTTTTCATTAGATACGCATTTTTTTTTCATGCTGAATACAAAAGAATGTTCCACCTGTTGCAAAACCACATTTTTTTTATAATCCTGTTATATCACCAAAGATTCGACAAAATAGAGCACCTTTAAAGTTCAAGTCTAGACCACCGCAGAAATACCCACTCTTTTTCCCCTCCGTCTCTCTCTCTCTCTCTTCTATGGAATATAATGGAATAATAAGAAATTTAGGATCAAGTGTCGTGAGACGAATGCGATTCGGGACAATAAAACATTCTGAAGAAAACGTAACGGACACAACGGGAGCATATCACATCTGCATTTCTATTCTGTTGGCAAGCCATTAAATGTTGTCACCTTTTCTACTGTTCTGTTTCATGTGCAAATTAGGGTTTATAAGGGGAACGAAAAAGCTTCTGAACTGTGTAGAGGTGGTTTGTATAAAAAAAAAAAAAAAGAAAGGGAAGGGAATGGAAAAAGATGCCCATTATGTTTGATTTTGAATGATAATTCTAGTGCTTAACCTGTGTGAGGCCAGAAAATTTTGCGGTGTGTGCATAGAACGTCTCCCTCAAACAAGGGAAGAGCTTACTGCGAGTCTCGAACGCGCAGCTATTCAACTGCAAATGAGTGGGGAAGCATCACCTTGCAGTGCCAGAAAGGGAAGCTAGTGTTATAACGGAGGCGAGAAATATGTGCGAATGTTTTGTAACATTGGGGTGGTGATAAGCAAGCAGATTTCTGGTGACCAAACAAACATCTCAATTACTAGCTCAAATGGATACGAATTCCGCGAAGCAGAAGCGGGTCGCTGCTGAAGAAAGAGGAAGATGGGGGGGGGGGGTTCTGAGACCTATTGGGGTGAAACTGCGTGATACTTTTCCTTTCAAAGGCTTATTCGTTGATGCGGCTTGAACATATTTCCAAGAAATTCGTTGGAACAGAAGATATTGTACTACAAAGATGGAAAGTGGGGAAAGTTCTGTGTGTGTGTGTGTGTGGAGGGGGAGAATTAAATCCGTTGACATTAAGGGACATTCACGTCATCATAGTCCGTAATACATGGCATGGCACCACAAACAGAAAGAACTTAGAGAAGACGAATGATGATGATGATGAAGCTTTTACATCATCGTCATGCCATTGGCTAGTAGGCACGACTGAAGATTCGGAAGTGCGCTTCCCCAAACCAATCAGCTTGTATTTTGGGCTTCTTTAAAAGCTTCCGTGACCATTAACTGGAAACCCTAGCCATGGCACTTTTTTTTTTTATGACGGGGCGGGTGGGGGGATATCAAAATTCCTCTACTCCCGCCTAGTTTTCGGCCCTGCCATCTCCTCCCTGTTTGAACTCCATCCCTGCTTGATTCGTTGGAATACTTTCTGGCACACACACACATACATACAGACATACACACGCAAACACATCCCTGAATACACGCAAAAGGAGAGAGAGAGAGGGAAAGGTTTTGAAAAGGAGAAAGATGACGTGGGTGGGTGGGGGGCATGGAAGAGATTTGTTGCAGGTGCTGTGCCTAATTTTAATTGCAAAAATCCTCTTTTCATGACATTCAAGGAGAGTAAAGAAGAAGAAAAGAAGAGGAGAGAAGGGAGAGAGCGAGAGACAGCCGTGCTATTTCATTTTGTTTCTGAAGACAGGAATACACTTTTGTCCAAAGTGTTTTTTAAAGCACACAAAACTCCCTACATTATTTTGGAAGAAGATTCTGCTTTGTCGGTCCATCGCACGATATGTTCGGATTTGCAAGAGTGGAAATGATTCGAAAGGATGCACAGCTCCCGCGTATCAGCAGAATAAAGAAGATAAAAAAGATGCAGGAAGAGAAAGAAAAGGAACGTCTCAAAAAATATTGTTGAAGAGAGACCACGAATTCCATTTTTCTCTTTTAGTGGGCATTGTCGTATCAGAGATATCAGATGATTACTTATTAATTATTTAATTAATTATATGTCCTTAAGGACTGCCAGAGAAAGTGTAATGATTGTTCCGAAAAAGAAAGAGATTCAAGTCAATTATTTGTTCTCTGTTCTTTTAAACACCAACTGAACAGGGGAAAGAAAAAATAAAAATAAAAAGCACCCTGTCTCATTAAAATAATGCGAGATAAAACGAACAGAATTCCTCCAATTACATCTCGGGGTGAATGAAAGGTCAGCTTTTGCAATTAGAAGTTTTGGGTAATAATTCTTCACATCTAATGGCGTCTTGGATTAGATCATTTCTTAGGAAAAATATTATTGTAGGTCCTAGATGCATTTTTCATATACGGCTTCTTTACCATATGCAGTTTTCAATTTCCAGCAAAAATATCATTGCATCACAAAAGCATTTTTAGCACATCCCTTGGTCACTCTACAGTCAAGTTGAAAGACAGTTATTTCCTAGTTTAGGTGCTTTCCACTCACCAAACAAAAAACATCTTAATTTTCAGGCAAAAAAAAAAAAAAAGTGTGAATTATCGTGCTTTGAAATGGCTTTTTTTCTGATGCACTTATAGATCACGGTATTATCATGTTGGGAGCAAACATCTTGTTCAATATTATAGTGTAATATCACTTAAAATAAAAAGAAACAGCTTTTTTTTTTTCAAAAGCAAAAAACAGATACTGGGGAAAAAGTGAGACTGGTAAACCAAAAATATCATCAAAATTAATCGTTAAGAAAAAGTAGAAAAGCAGGGGTATATTGAAATCAAGTGAATTATTGAAAAAAGGCTTCTTTTTTTTTCTTTTTTTTTTTTTTTTTTTTGTCCAGAAAATGAAGATGTCTAGACTTTAATAATGTTAAAGTCATTACAGATCACGATTCAGAATAAAAACTAATATTTTCAGAGGCTTTAATTATCGAAAAAAAAAACCAACAGATAAAAACTGCAAAAAGCTTAACCCTAAAGATATTTCATACCTTGGAGACTAATTTTAAATGAAGAACAAGAATGCAAGCAAAAAGAAAGCATAGGTACTCTCAAAAGAATAAGGCATATGATAAACAAATATTGGAATTTACAGTCCAGGATCCAGAAGTTCAAGTCAGCTTACAGCAGTTGGACAACAATCTATATTATATAGAAGAAACATGACAGGGGAGACAGAAAATGACGTAGACGGTGACATGACAACCATTGATTGGTAGTTCCCATATATACAGTATATATACAGGATGCATAGGAAAGTCCCTTTAGCCTGGAATAACTTGCGAACGGAGAGAGTTACAGTTATGCAAGTGAGATAACAGTATAATAAAGTGACTACGCCCGATCGAATGCAACCAATAGCAGCGCCCCTAGTGGCGAAATGCGGAAGTTAGCCATTGCAAATCGAAAACGAAAAGATATAGAGCAAATTTTCCAAATACAAAGTTGTAGAGCATCAATTAATTATTACAAAACGCAATTTGTTTCGCACGGATAAGATAAATTGTTACCTGAATACCCTAAAATGTCCGAAATCGATGCGCGACCTTTTGTGTGAACGTTTGAAGGGAACAGGCATAGGTATGAGCAAATACACGCAATTGATTGCATAAATGCGTACTTATGTCAATACAGTTTGATGACGTCAGACAAAACAAAAACAAAAAAGGCGAACTAGCACACAGTGATAAAAAGTTAATGTCGAGTATGTTCGAAGAGTTCGCCATTGCCCACGATACACATTTGTATTCGTGAAAGTAACTCTGCATGCACATTCCTCAGCATGGAAGGTGTCACACTATTGCAAGCATCTGTAACACGACGAAGTAGATCCAGCAGACTTGTAGGCGCTGTTGCATACACCTGATTTTTTACGTACATACATACATATCACTAAGCTGTTCTCTGAGATTCAGAGGTTAGCTCCAAAAAGAAATACAAACTTCCAGATATTTTTACTTATTGTTGTCGTATCAAACTTCGCCATTTACAGCGATCTTGACACACAACTCGTGTTTCACTGATATCCATTACACGCCGTACACAAAATCTTTTATACTTCATACTCATAATCTTTTTCTCATGCAGACACTCCTGAATCTGATCCACCCATGTCTTCCTTGGCCTTCCTCTGCCGTTCCTTCCTGCCACTTGGGCTGAAAATATTTTCTTAGTAAGCATTTCATCACTCATTCTTTCAACATGGCCAAACCACCGAAGCATATTGGTCTCCACCTTGCTAACAACATTTTGCTTTACATCACACAACTGCAATACATCTTCATTCCTCACACAATCATATCGTGTCTTGCCACAAACCCCACGTAAGTAACGCATTTCTCCAGCACACAAACGACTTCTATGTTTCTTCTGCAGTACCCAGGTTTCACTGCCATACATCAGAGTAGGAACAATTACACTTTCAAACACAGCCATGCGGTACTCTCTAGAGAACCCATCATTCCTGTGAAAACCTCCCAGAGCAGCTATGACTTTCAAAGAAGAATTCACTCGCCTACTGATTTCACCATCCAACTTGTTCTCTCTGTCAAACATGCTTCCTAAATACACAAACTCACTAACCCCAGAAATCCAAGCTCGCCATTCTGACACAGCGTACATAGACCTAAACTTCTGATCAGAGTACATCCTGCTACTGGTTTTTATATGGTAGGTACGGTACAACGTCACAATCTGCATTTGCATACGGCTACATTTGCGAAATGTGAATATGCAGATTCGAATCGTCGCGCATCGTATTCGGACATTGTAGGGTTATCTTATCCGTGTAAAACAAATGTCGTTTTGTACTGATTAATTGATGCTCTACAACTTTGTAATTAGAAATTTTGTTCTATCTCTTTTCGTTTTCGATTTGCAATGGCTAACTTCAGCATTTCGCCACTAGAAACGCTGCTATTGGTTGCATTCGATCGGGCGTAGTCGTTTTACCATACCGTTATTTCACTTGCATAACTGTACCTCTTTCCGTTCGCAAGTAATTCCAGGCTGAAAGGACTTTCCTATGCACCCTGTATATCAGTGGCGTATATTCGACACTAGCTAAGCTAGCTGCGAAGCCCAGATAATGCACAAATAAAAGTCAATTAATTATACACAAAAAAAGTCAATTATCGACAGTATTAAGATATGTCGATGCTTTCCATGGGAAAAAGAACAAGAGCGGATTCGCTTTTTTCGATTATGAGAATCAGTCTGTCGAGCGATGACCAACGGCATAACGCAAGCACATCTTCGAGTCTTCGCTGTTCTGATGCGAAGAACTTTGATACGATCGCCTGCTATCGTTTCCATGACAACATGAATCAATGTATGGAGGTGAATGGACCATTACTTTGCGCAACGGTTCGCTTAGAAAAGAGAAGACTTTGGACTACCTCAGTCCCTCCATGCTCCCCTTTAACAGCGCGTGTTTCGCGAGAGTGGTTTCAGTTTGTGTGAAGTGTCAATGAATTAAAATCAGTGATATCATATCTTAAATTCGTGGCTTTGTTGGATTGGAACTGTTTTGATAAATTTTGTGAAAGCTTCCCTGAACATCTACGATTAGAACTTAAAGAAATCTATGCTTCAAATTTTGATACAGCTCGATTAAAAAATGAACTGAAGGTGTTTTATCCCTTGATGAATACAAAAGAAATCAGTAAGAGACATTACTTGTTACATAAAGTTGAATAATTAGACATAGTATTTATTGAAGTGTACAAATTAGCAGATCTAATGTTAAACTTTCCAAAAAACTGTAACTGCCGAAAGAAGTGTTTCCGTATTAAAAAGAATCAATATATATCTTAGAGCCACACAAGGACATGTACCTTTGAGCAACTTGGCAGATTTGTCAATAGAGGAAAACATTCTTTTTAAATATGAAAAAGTATTCGGAAGAAACATTTTTGTGAAAACGTAACACTTAAGTTCACACAAAAGGAAAGAAGAATGGTACAAACAAGTATTCAAATCCCAATCCTCATAAATATTTGGTATCATGTTAGTAATAGCTGTACCTAAAATTTAGAAAAAAAATGTTATTTCTATTACTTAACAATTAAAAAATAAACTTCGCAATTTAAAAAAAAATAGTACTGCGGGGGTAGGGGGGAGTAGCCCAAGTCTCAGACCCAAGATACGCCACTGATATCATCATCATCATCATTGTCAACCATCATCAATCCACTGCTGGACGAAGGTCTCCCAAGTTTCCTCCACAACGGTCTGTCTTGTGCCAGTCTCCTCCATGTCACTCCCGCATACTTTCGAATTTCATCCACCCATCTCCCATGTGGTCTTCTTCTGGGTCTTTTCCTGTTCCTTGGAATCCAATCTAAATTTTTGGCTGTCCATCGATGGTCTGTCCTCCTGGCAGTATGTCCAGCCCATTGCCATTTCAGGGATTTAACTCTGATCATGATGTCTTCCACTCTTGTCATTTTTCGGATCCACGAGTTCCTCTACTTATCTCTCCTGGTTACACCAAGCATGCACCTCTCCATGCTTCTTTGAGTGGTCTGCAGCCTTTGTATGTCTCTTTTAGTTAACGCCACTGACATACACATGTATATATACTTAAGTTGCTTTGGGATCCTCCACATACCAGCTTGATAATGATACTGAAGGGTGTATCGAAATCATTGCGAATTAAAAAGATTATGCGAAAGTGAGAGGATCATGGTAGTGTTAACTTTTCCATGTTTTTTAACATAGTATTTCATCCTTCATGTTCCTTTCAGATTTTAATTGTAAAAAGTTAGCAAAATTCAGTGAACATTTGGAAAATTTATGTACTAAATAGTAATAAATTTTTTTAGTGAAATGTTATCAACAATAAGATTAATAGTCTTTTGAACTATATAGTCCGGGGATCCTCTTGTTTTTTTGTTTTTTTTTATATATATTTTTTTACTGCAGTATCCAGCTTGCTACAGTTAGTACATGCATCAAAGTGAAACTAAACTACTCACATGAAGGAATGTGCAGTGAGTTTAAGATAACGGGAACTGTATTTGAGAAAATACACCTCATCAGATAAGTTCTTCCGCACACTATTGCAGGCCATATCCATATCGCTTTTACGTACATTTTGTAAAAAAAGGCATTTTTCATAAGGCAGCATCAAAAGAAATTTAAAGGCTCCTTTGGATGAATACCAAAGAAACTTGGAAAGCAATGAAGAAAAAAATAAGGTAGCGTATACTGTTATATATATGACCATAGATTGGTGAGATGTAAGATGCATCTCAACACTAAACTTGAACGTAGCAAGCTCATAAGACAAACAAAATGTATTGACATAACCAACCTTAAAAAACACCATAATACCTTCACGTTGGAACTGAAGAAGAGATTCTCTGCTTTAGAAGGCCTAACATCGGAAGAAGTGGATATTTCTGAAGTTAACAGAAAAGTAACCAAAGCTCTTATGGAAACAGCAACAAAATTACCTGGGTCTAAGAACAAGTTGCATGTGAACAAATTATCAGGAAAAACCAAAATGTTGATGCAAAAAAGAAGAGAGATGAGGACAACTAAAGAAGATGTGACTTCCAAAGTGGAATATATAGAGCTATGCAAGACAGTACGAAAAAGTATCACTGAAGACGTAAGGAAATTCAACTCTGAACTAGTGAGGAAAGCAATTGAAAACAACCAAAGCCTAAAGATAGCAAAGGTACATCTCAGTAAGGGAAGAAAACAGATTATGGCACTGAGAAAAGAAGATGGTACTGTAACAAGAAATAGAGGCGAAATTTTGACAAGAGTGAAAGATATCTACTCCACATTATATGAAAGGGATGATACATGTACTCCAGACATCATGAAATGTACCAGTACCAGAGTTCCTCCAGTCCTTCCAGCAGAAGTTGCACATGCAATCAAGAACATGAAGCGGGGAAAAGCTCCAGGAGAAGATGGAATTACTGTAGACATCATACAAGAAGCAAGTGGAGAAATGGAAACAGTACTCGCCCAAATTTTCACTCGATGCCTTAATGAAGGGAAAATTCCTGAGGATTGGAACAACGCTACAATGATCTTGCTACATAAAAAAGGTGACATTGAGGATCTCAGGAACTACAGACCTATCAGCCTCCTCTCAGTGGTTTATAAAATCTTCACTAAAGTTCTTTCACACCGCTTGAAGGTGACACTGGACATGGCTCAACCGAGAGAACAAGCTGGATTCAGGAGTGGCTACAGCACAATAGATCATATCCACGTACTGAGAGAACTAATTGAAAGAGCGAGGGAATATGAACTTCCATTGTGCATGGCTTTTATTGATTACAAAAAAGCCTTTGATTCGGTGAAACCATTAGCAGTTACAATGGCTCTGATATCCTGCGGTATTGAAGATGCATACATTAATATTATTAATAACATCTATGAAAATGCAAGTGCAAAGATTCGGCTGTTTGAGAATACAGCACAAGTAAAAGTAGGAAAGGGAGTGAGACAAGGTGACACCATATCTCCGAAGCTCTTTAATGCCACATTGGAAAATGCCTTTCAATCACTGAACTGGGAAAACAAAGGGATAAAGATTAATGGAGATTATCTAACCCACCTTCGTTTTGCTGATGACATAGTCATTTTTGCAACTACCCCATCAGAGCTACATAGTATGATCCAGGAACTTGCTGACAAGAGTAAAGAAGTGGGATTAAAAATGAACTTTCAGAAGACAAAAGTGATGTTCAATGCTTTTACAAGAAATGAAGATTTATCGATTGATGGAGAAAAGCTGGAGATAACAGACACGTACGTTTATCTTGGACAGCAGATATCAAGTGAGGGTCACATTGATGAAGAAATTAATCGGCGTACAAAACTTGCCTGGAGAGCTTTTGGAAGAAACAGCATAATTTTCAAGAGCAATATGCCATTATGTCTTAAAAGAAAAGTGCTTGATCTATGCATCCTTCCAGTGCTTACGTATGGTGCAGAGACGTGGACCTTAACTAAAACAGACATACAAAGGCTGCAGACAACTCAAAGTAGCATGGAGAGGTGCATGCTTGGTGTAACCAGGAGAGATAAGAGGAACTCGTGGATCCGAAAAATGACAAGAGTGGAATACATCATGATCAGAGTGAAATCCCTGAAATGGCAATGGGCTGGACATACTGCCAGAAGGACAGACCATCGATGGACAGCAGAAATTTTAGATTGGATTCCAAGGGACAGGAAAAGACCCAGAAGAAGACCACATGGGAGATGGGTGGATGAAATTCGAAAGTATGCAGGAGTGACATGGAGGAGACTGGCACAAGACAGACCGTTGTGGAGGAAACTTGGGGAGACCTTCGTCCAGCAGTGGATTGATAATGGTTGACAATGATGATGATGATACTGTTATAAATATTTGTGGTACATTGTACCAAAAAGTGGTACTACACCAGCTACACCACTTTTTAAGCACAAGTAAACCATTGTGTCATGCATGAAACACACATAGATATGGTGGAAAAAAGTGCAATTTCGTTTCATTCCGGTTGAATATCGTACAGTGGTGCATCATTGCATCACGTTTTTGTGTGTTTCGTGTATCGCACAATGGTTTCCCATCTCCCCAAAAGTGGTGCAGCTGGTGTAGCATTATCTTTTTGTGCAACCCACTGAAACAATTTTAAACAAATATACAAACAAGAAGATCTTACATTAAATTGGAATGAAACTGACATATATACACAAAATGCATCCTGTTCCCATTGAAGGGGCTCTAACGACCGTGACATAGCGGTATAACTATACCACCGATATTAGAAGAAATTCTATCCCACACTTACCAACCCGCTTGGCCAGCTTGGTGAGTTATGGCCAATCCCCTCCCAAGTTGACTTTAAACTGCAAACTTGGCCCTCAGTCCCCGGTAATAACTAAAGAAGGCATAGAAAGACTGCAGAAAACTGAAAGAGCATGTAGAGATGCATGCTTGGTGTAACCAGGAAAGATAAGATGAGGAACTCGTGGATAAGGAAAAGTGGCAAGAGTGGAAGACATCATGATCAGAGAAAATCCCTGAAATGGCAATGGGCTGGACATTTTTGCCAGAAGAACGAACCACCGATGGTCAACCGAAATTTTAGACTGGATACCAAGAAACAGTAAAAGATCCAGAAGAGAACCACGTAGGAGATGAATACATGAAATTGGAAAACATGCCGGAGTAACATGGAGGAGAGTGGTTCAAGACAAACAGCTGTGGAAGAAACTTCGGAAGACCTTCATCCAGCATGTGGATTGATAATGGTTGACAATGATGATGATGATAATGTTGATGTACACAAAAACCTAGCAGACGTACATACAGCAGAAAGCAGTCTTATTGAAAGTATGTGTAGAAAAAATAAGCATCTACAGAAATATGTAACTCCAATAAGACATGAAAACTGTCACTTTCATGGGGAATCCAAGAAACGAAAAAGAATCCAAGAAAATTACGCGATACACAAGCCAAAAAAGAGTGTCAAACCGGAAAAAAACAACAAAGATAGCAGCACAAAACGTAATAAAAAATTCAAATACGTTTCTCTTTGAAAATAACCATGATTGTTAATCTAATGAAAACGTTAGACAGTCAAGATTTCCTTGAAGATGACCCCCACCAAGTCGGATTTTGTGTTGAAATGGATTGAGGAAGTTTGTGCATGTGTGTACCACTTGAGTGAGAAAAATAAGACAAAGAAAATACGTCTAGTGAATGCAAAACAGGAGCTCCAGTAAAGAGGCAGCGTAACAACAGCAGAAAAAAGTCTGTTTTGAATTCCATTGCGCAAATTCCACATCGTAACTTACATAAAAACGAACTTTGACGAATGCTGATGACAGAACCACACAAGTATGCTAACACAGAAGAAAAAAGGGAAATGGATGGCTTTTTTAACTTTTTTATATTTCGAGTGATAGCACATAATCAAACAACATACAAATTGCATGATCTTATAATGATACTCGTTGTTTCACACAAATCTTTTGGTACAATTATCGGTCATTTGACTGTTTACTAACGGAACCAGTTTAATCAGTTCCATTATCAGAATTATGCTGCTGATCACTTTCAGTTATTTGTATTTTCTTTTCAGGAACGAAGTTTACTAATCCTTAGAAACAGAAATTTCAAAGAACTATTTCTTTAAGACAATGTTCGGCGTTCGTAGTCAGAATTGAAAATATTCATGCAAACTAAATCACAATATTCGTATTTAGCTTACTAAACTCATGAAGATAAATATTTTAAACATTGTTAGCATTTGTGTCGATGTACCTATGAAGTGAAGATTCACGTTCTCCGATGATAGATGGGATTCATGGCAGCCTTCGAAAATGTTCTCCACTGGAATTATTAATATTATTATTGAATTTTGTAACAACCCGTTTCTGGGGTGTCTTCCTTCCAGGACGGGTACGATGTACCAAGTCTGAGAAGTGGTATATACACTGACGGAAAAAAAAATCCCAACACCAAGAAGGGGTTGTGTTAGATAAACGACAGTTGGTAGACGGTGAGAATACATCTGTAAGATGACGTCTATGCAAATTTCGCGCTCGGCGCATACGTGTGGCGCTAGTAGCACCCCTCGGAACATGCAAAGCAGGTTTGCTGTAAATACGCTCTGTAACGTTCGTGAGCGTTATTTATCGTTGAGATTCGACGTAGGGTGTTGATGTTAGTCAAGAATGCCTTTAAGAAGACGAAGAAGCCATTATCAACAGCTCACGGAGTTTGAACGAGGTCGTGTAATACGGCTACGAGAAGGTGGATTTCCTTTCCGCAATATTGCAGAACGACTTGGCAGGAATGTAGCCACTATGCATGATTGTTGGCAGCGGTGGTCAAGGGAAGGTACTGCCTCAAGAAGACCGGGTTCCTGCCGGCCACGTGGCACTACTGAGAGAGAAGACCACCGTGTACGGCGTATGGCCGTGGCGCATCGTACCGCGTCTGCGGCAGCAATTCGAGCTGCAGTTGCTACCACAGTGACACAACGAACTGTTACAAATCGGTTACTTGAAGGACAGCTCCGAGCCAGACGCCCTGTAGCGTGCATTCCATTTACTCCAAACCACTGCCGTTTGCGACGTCAGTGGTGTCAAGCTAGAGCTCATTGGAGGATGGAGTGAAGATCTGTTGTGTTTTCTGATGAAAGCCGGTTCTGCCTGGGTGCCAGTGATGACCGTGTGTTGGTTAGAAGGAGGCCAGATGAGCAGCTGCAACCAACCTGTCTGCGGCCGAGACACACTGGACCTATACCTGGAGTTATGGTCTGGGGAGCAATTTCCTATGACAGCAGGAGCACTCTCGTTGTTATCCCACGCACCCTGACTGCACAGTTGTACGTCGGTCTGGCGATTCAATCTGATGTGTTGCCATTCATGAACAGCATTCCAGGGGATGTTTTCCAACTGGATAACGCTCGCCCGCATACCGCTGTTGTAACCCAACATGCTCTACAGAGTGTCGACATGTTGCCGTGGCCTGCTAGATCACCATATCTTTCACCAATCGAGCACGTATGGGACATCATTGGACGACAACTCCAGCGTTACCCCCAACCAGCATTAATTGTCCTTGTATTGACCGACCAAGTGCAACAGGCATGAAACTCCATCCCACAAACTGACATCCAGCACCTGTACGACACAATGCATGAACGTTTGCGTGCTTGCATTCAACATTCTGGCGGTTACACCGGTTATTAATGTACCAGCATTTCACATTTAAAATGGATCTTCTCGCGCTTACAATAAGCTGTGATCTTGAAACCTTAATCGATTAAATATGTTACCTATACAAATGTGTTGCCGCCATTTCATTCCTCTACAACTATTTTTTCGTTGTGTTGGGATTTTTTTTCCGTCAGTGTATTTAGTTGTCCAGGAACTTCCTTACTATCCCACAAGTGTTCACGATAGCTGCCTTCTGTAGTTCCGTGTAGGTGTTAGGTTGGAAGTCTAGTGTCTGTATAAAGCTGAGAAAGATCTTGGGTACAACTCCTGTAGCTGATATTACTATGGGGACAACGGTGACGTTGTCTATATGCCACATTTCATTGATTTCGCATCTTAGGTCGTTATACTTTTGCAGCTTCTCTCCGTGCGTCTTCTGGATTTTGCTCGGCAAGGCTATGTTAATTAGGCATATTGACTTCTTCTTCTTGTCAACAGGGATGATGTCGGGCCGATTGTGCGGGATGGTCTTATCTGTTCTGATCGATCTGTCCCAGTGCATCTTGTAGGTGTTATTCTCTAGGAACCTTGTTGGCTTATACTTGTAATATGAGCAACAACATTGGGAGATTGGCTCAATTGTAATGAGGTGGTGCTTACTTGCCATTTTCTAATGGAGGATCGTAGCGAATTGATTGTGCCTTTTCGTGTACTCTGTTTATGTGAGAAATCTGCATCCTGGTGGGAAATATTAGATAGTCGCTGGCGCTTGATCGCATTGCCATACTTATGTCGCTTTCTTCTGATGTGTCCTTCAGGATATGCTTCCGACAGTTTCTGGTATTTACAACTAGATCTTGTATAGCCATCAGGAACCCTTTGATCTCGGGGAAGAGTGTTCTGTTTGTAAGCAATGCACTAGAAGCAGTCTTATCCACATGGTTTGATTAAAGACCGTTATGGTGCTTTCTGTGTAAAACTTTTTTTCTCCAAGATTTTCCTTTTAGCTTCCTAGTTTTAATCTCGAGGTTCTGGCTAGAGAAGTCTAGGGCTGTGTACTTCTTGTCGCTCCGATTTATCGCTTGGTGAAGGGGCACCATGCTCTGATGGAAACATTTTCTGAGGCTGCTGATCTCTTCGTCTCGGTATTCCAGAAGATCAATCATTCCTCGTCTTTCTTCTCTGCCCGTCTAAAAAATGGTCAGCTTTATTACTGCTCATTTGGGGTGGTACTGGCGATGTTTAGTGAGGGTTGTCCTGGTGTAGCGCATTATTTCCTCTAGATCTGTGGTGGTTCACTTGATGATCCCGAAGGAATATGTGAGGACCGGAACTGCGTATGTGTTGATGACCCTGATGGTGGTGCGAGCGTTGAGCTTGGTCTTCATTAGCATCTTCAGCCTTTGGTGTATTTGGCGGCTAGATTGTTTTTGATTCCTTTGTGCTCCATGCGTTGGGCATAGTAAGGTACTTATAGGTTTCTCCTTCCTCCATAGCTGGGTCTCATCTCCGGTCTTCAGTTGGTAACTACGTGGTTTCCTCGGTTTGTACCTCGTGTCTTGCCTTTCTGTTGACCGAATTCCATCCGGATGCCATTGCTGAAGACCTCGGTGATCCGGATTAGCTGCTGGAGTTGATTCTGCGAGGATACGTACCGCTTGATGTCATGAACTTAATGGAAGAGTTTGTACTCGTAGGAGACTATCCAGTAGTGGATTGATAATGAATGATGATTGTACGATTATATACATACATATCCTACGGATTTTTTTCTCTCTCTCTGTCACTTTCTTTTCCCTTTTTTTATTGTTTTAGCTCTCGAAGTTAGACCTCCTTTGAAATTATTAGGTTAGGCCGCCCGTGTCTATGCTCATGGCTATTAAACTTCCTACAGGTATCGTAATGGAATGATCAGTCTTCTAATCTGTTTTTCTCATCAGACCTTCTGTAAACGAATAAAATTGTGTTATGCAATCAGGAAACCACCACTTCTCTATTTAAGAACATACACTGAAGTAGCATATCAATAGGAACAGCTACCTAATAACGTGTTGGGCTGATCTTGGCCTTATAAACAGCCTCGATTCGATGTGGCATGGATTCAACGAAGTGCAGGTATCGTTCTACAGGTATGTTCAGCTAAGTGGATGTGATGGCGTCCGTCAGTTGCCGAATGTTATTCGGGTCTGTCATTCTCATCACTTAGGTGCTCAGCTGGGTTAAGATCTGGAGACTGTGGGGACAGTTTTATCATTTTGAAGTCACTACCGTGCTCCTGGAGCCACTGATCTGACAGAGTCTTGTGACATGGCGCATTATCTGTTGAAAGTAGCCCACTCCGAAAAAAAAACATCATGTAAATGTAGGAAAGGAGTTTGATCCTCAATGAAGTTAAGATACCTGTGTCTTCCAAATGCTGTTCCAGATGTGTTAATGAACCTAATGCCTGCCATAAAACAAGTTAGTAAAACCATGCAATGCATTAATTATGATACGCTTTCCAACATACCAGAAATCATTACTCAAATTATTAAGATAATGGCTGTGGAATAAATCTTGCCATTGTGCCCTGACATTTGACCCCATTTCAATGATATTAAACATAATTTGTTCACAATACCTCCGGAACAACATACTAAAGTTTTGTCACAATAGAAACACTTTTAGTCAAGTTATGAGGATAATGCATGTGGAATAAATCTCGCTCCTGTGCCCTGACCTTTGACATCATTGCAATGATATTCAACAGAACTGGTTCAGTGTACCTCCGGAACAACATACTAAAGTTTTGTCGCAATCGACGCATTTTTACATACGTTATGACGCTTAAGGGCAATGGAATGGATCCCGCTCCTATGTCGTGACCTTTGACTCCATTTTGCCCATTTTCAACAGCGTTTGTCTGTATATAGTCCCCTAGCACATACTAAAATTTCATGGAAATCGAACCTTTTTTACGCAAATTATGACGCATAAGGGCAATGGAATCGATTTCGCTCCTATGTCCTGACCTTTGATGCCATTTCACCCATTTTCAATAGGGTTCGTCCCCAGCTGGTTCCCTACCACATACTGAAATTTCATCGAAATTGAAACATTTTTACGCGAGTTATCGTGCTGAAAGACGGACTGACAGACAGCCAGACAGACAGACGGACAAAGCTGGAGTATATACGCTTCTACTGTTGGAAAGCGTAAATAAACCGATTTATGAAATGAGAGAAGTTAAAGAACGCAGCAATCGATGTACATTTAATTACTTCCAAATGGGAAAAAAAACATTTTTGCTGTAACAGAAACAGACTTTTCAAAACTGACGTGGGAGAACATGTAACTCTAAGCTCGAAGATCTGGTAAATACATCCCTCGAAAAAAAAACAAAAAAAAAACAGGAAAGATGACACCGAATTTTTGGGTGTAATAAGCACGTCTTTTGAATCCATTCTAATAGAAATTAAATTTATCAAAGCTATTCAAAGTCAATGGAACCGGTATGGAAAACAATACTATCTGACGGAAGAAAGAAGTTTTTCAATCGGGTTTTTAATCCCTCAGATATTGCTGTAAACGGAATCGTGAGCTTACGCCCTCTGGTTGCAGACTTGTGCATTAAGATAAACATGAATTTATATAAGAAACATTTCGCACCGGAAACGCTCTCCAACACAGAAATAATTTTTCAAATCGGACTCTTAGAAACAGAGATAAGACGTGACTTTACGTCCCCCGGTGGGAATACCATGCATTATTTTAGGAATAAAGTATTCTCAAAGGGTTTTTCCATATGAATGGTATCGGTCCAAGAAAAAAAAAAAAAAATTAATCGAGTTTTCAGGAGCCCAGATTTTGCTACAAATACATCAGAAGAAGAAATTAACATTTATGCCCCTTGGTGGGCAAACCATTCTTTACCAAACATTAGAAATTATGTGAACAATATTTTCCACCAGGTTTTGTATGCGATACAGGAAGAATCTTTCGAATTAGAGCCTTAGGAGCAGAAATAACGCAGAAAACGCAATTTACCTTTGTGCCCCCTAACGGAAAAGTCTATGATTTACTTGAAAATTTTGAATTTATAGGAAAAAAATTTCGCATCGGAAACGCTATCCAACAAAGAAAGGATTTTTCAAATCGGACTCCTAGAAGTAGAGATATTGACAAAAATAAGATATACATCTACGCCGCCTGGTGCAGAAACCATGCATTATTTCAAAATGTTCCTAAAAGGTTTGTTGACATGAGTATAGTATCGGTCAACAAACGACTTTTTTTCAGTCGAGATTTTAGAAGCTCATATTTTGCTGCAAATACACCAGAAGCGGAAATTCAGACTTACGCCACCTGGTGGCCAAACCATTTTTTTACAAAAATTCGAAATTATGTGCAAACGATTTCCCACCAGGAGCTGTATCCTCAGCTCCTGGTGGGAAATCGTTTGCACATATGGGTGCAGAAATAATTTTTCAAATCGGAGATTTAGAAGCAGAGATATAGGGGGAAAACCAATTTACCTATACGCCCCCTAGCAGAAAGTCTATGAATTCATGGACAATTTTGAAATTATATGAAAAACATGTCACAATGGAAACACTATCCAACAAAGAAGGAATTTTTCAAATTGGACTCCTAGAGGTATAAATATTGACAAAAATAAATTATACATCTACGCCACCTGGCGGAGAAACTGTGGAATATTTTAAGAAGAAAATGTTCCGAAAAGGTTTATCGATGTGAGTGGCATCAGTCCACGAAAGAATTTTTTCAATCGATATTTTAGAAGATCAGATTTTATGGCAAATACTTCAGAAGCAAAAATTAACACTTACGCCCCCTGGTGGCCAAAGTATTCTTTACCAAAAACTTAACATTGTATGCAAGATTTTCCATCAGGAGGTGTATCCGCTGAAGAAAACGTTTTTCAAATCGGAGTTTTAGAAGAAGAGTTATCGGGAAAAGTGTAATTTACTTTTACGCCCCCTAGCGAAAAATCTATGCATAATTTGAAAAAGTAACTATATATAAAATACTCTTCGACATAAATGGAATCAAAATATAAAATAATTTATGGAATCAAAATATAAAATAATTTTTTCAATTGGATGTTTAGAAGCAGATATGTGGAATAAAATGTGTTTTTGAATTCAACATCATCTGCATTTACGAGCGGCGAAATTGTACATTGTAAAAAAAAAAAAAGAAATAAAGAATCATCATTCGCATATTTCAAGCTTCCCAATGCAAAAAGAATTTTTCAAATCGGATTAATAGTTGGAGAGATATCGTGGGTACAGACGGACGGACGGACGGACGGACATACAAACCGGTAGCATAAGCACGATCTTTTTTTACAAAAAACGTGCTAAAAAAGACACGTATATTTATGCATAAAGCAACCCCAATTTCACCATGAAATTGAATTTGAGGTTCTATCCCAGATTTAAATAATACATTCATGGGATTACGAAAGCGATATAATATTTTTTATTATTATTATTTTGTTATACCCTATGCGGAAAAAAGTCTCTGGACACCCCCTTCCACAAAAAAAAAAAAAAAAAAAAAAAAAAAGATGGAACTTTCCAATAGATCACGTCTGCCACATTTACTTGAAAACTGCAGGTAAGCACCTCAGGCGTCATACATCAGCTATTGGTGAGATATGACCACTCGTGATGAGCTTACTGACTTCCAACGAGGTGTTATTATAGGATACCATATCAGCAACCTGTCCGTGCTTGCGATTGCAGGAAAATTACAACACCCACACTCGGCTGTTTTTATTAGTAGATGGAAATGTGGACGGACTTACGACTGCCAAGAAATGTTCAGGAAGGCCAAGTAAATTGTTCGAAAATGACAAGAGAACTCTGAAACGTGTCGCCCGTGGGTACCGTCAATCCTCTGCACAAATCATCACCAAAGAAATTCAGGGTTTAACAGGGGTGAATGTGTGAACTAAGACAGTTCGTAGAAACTGTACAAGTTAAATTTCCATGTCCGAGTTCATTATCAATCCACTACTGGATGGTCTCAAGTGTCCTCCATAACTTTCGGTCTGGAGCGTGTCGCTCCAGCATTCTTTCGAATTTCATCCATCCGTCTCCTACGTGGTCTTCTTCTGGGTCCTTTCCTGCCTCTTGGTATCTAATCTAAGAATCAGTTGTTCAGCAGTGGTCAGTCCTAGCAATATGTACAGCGCATTGCCCCTTGAGAGGTCTTCACTTTGATAATGATGCCATCAGCTCTTGTCATTTTCCTAATCGATGAGTTCCACTTCCTTATTTCGACAATAGTTGTTCTCGCAGCAAAAACACACAACTTCGTCCAAGTTCTTCTATGTGACAAAACTCCAATAAAGGTCTGTGTACAACAAGCAGTTATATACAGGGCTGTAGTGGAGGGTATACGCCGTACACCCTCTGTTATTTTTTGGCAGAATAGCGTATACCTCAATGACCATATTATCAACAGAACTTCAATCTCGAACAACATCGCTGCCAAGAGCTGAGCATCTAAAAAAGAACCATAAGAATTATAGAGAGCTTCGGAGAAAATCCTGGGGAAAAAAACTCATTTAGCATTAACAGCGAACGCGGAATTATTATTTAAAAACTCCCATTGATTCATAACAACAAAATTTTATCTATTAACCAAACCAGTTTATTCGAAGCACGGCTGACAGGATGAAATCAAGACTGTGTTCAAATTCAAAAAGGGAAATTGTACAACTTCTTAAAAAAATATTTCTTCATTAGAGCGAATAAATATTAAAACATACGACGTGCGCTATGGAGAACTAGAAACAAGGCGAATCTGTAGACGATTTAATGTTGATGAAATGTCATTAATAAGAGAATATACTGAAAACGTCCAAGTTGTACTCTCTCAGAGTCTGAGAGAATATTATCTCGTTTTCAGTATTTCTCTCAGATACTGAGAGAATACACTGAAACCGTCCAGGTTGTACTAGAAAACTTAAAACCCCGCTCAAGAACGATTTCAACTCTGATTTGTTCGACGAGTATTCAGTTTAATGAACAACATTATAACCTCAGAGCATCTTTGTTAATCTCCAATGTATCTAACTTGATGTTCAAAAATTTAAATGGACTGCCAATTGAACGATTTAATCCAAAAAAATATGTAAGATCTTGGTTGATGAATTATCGTTCAACAACTGATAGTAGATCAAGAGTTTCTTCTAGAGAAGAACAGTGCTGTAAAGACTTATCTCGTCAGGCTTTTTTTTTTTTTTTTTTTTTTTTTGGATTGGAGGTTTAACGACTGCCGTGAGCAACTGAATGGGCTATAAGCAGTCACCCGTCCCTAATTTAGGGTCACTGGTTCTAGGGAAGGGAGAGAGCCAGTGCAATAAGACAAACACAACATCCATGCCTCACCGGGATTCGAACTGGGACTCCTTTGGGACGAATGATCAGAGGACATCGCTTAGATCACTGCGCTACCAGGGCGACTCAGGCTTTAAGGGATATATTTCAATAAATATTAAAATAATCTTGTGCTTGCTCTTCAACATGTCAAATTGACAGGAGAGAGGAGAAGATACTTTATTTATATCGGTAAGTGAGCTCATAGTCATAATTGTTTAAAAGGCACGGTAACCCCTGCCCTTTTTTTTTTTTTTTTTTATCCATGTAGTATAACCTCAGATTTTTTTAGGATTTGCACATAGTATACCCTCTGCTGATTTTACGACTACAGCACTGGTTGTATACCTATCGCCTAATTTGATTTCGAGTTATTTCTTGTTCAGTTATTTATTTGGCAGATGATTTGGCAGTGGTGTAGTGTGTCCAGAACTTCCCGGAACGGCGTTCAGGTACCTTTCTCTTTTATTTTTTGCAGGCACACGTTCCGGTAAATACTGTACAACATAATTTGTTTTCTTTTTCAAATGTGAATGTCCTGTAATTCTTTTGAAAAAAAAAATACAACAGAAAAAAAGGGTATTAACTTACTGTATTTGTTAGAGGGTAGAATTAGCCTTTAAATCCATTTTCACTTGGCAGTTCCAAATGGAACTCACGTGAAATGCGGGTCTTATTTTGACAGATTACTGTACTTTCTCATACTATAAATATAAGAATGTAAAAAGGGGAGAGGCAGAACGAGGAGCTATGTGTAAAGAAGAGAAAGATACTGAAAACGTAAAGACACGGCGCGCGTTCCTTTGCTTTTTCACACCACTGTGCAATGGGCTTTCTTATCGCGAGTAGGACACATTCGGACTTTGAAAAAAAAAGCTAGTAAAATCATGCAATGAACTGATTATGATATGCTTTCCAACATACCAGAAATCATTCCTCAAGTTATGAGGATAATGACTGTGGAATAAATCTAGCTCCTGTGCCCTGACCTTTGACCCCATTTCGATGATATTAAACAGAATTTGTTCACAATACCTCCGAAACAACATACTAAAGTTTTGTCGCAATAGAAGCATTTTTAGTCAGGTTATGAGGAAAATCGCTGTGGAATAAACTTCGCTCCTGGGCCCGGACCTCTAACTCCATTTCGATGATACTCAACAGAACCGGTCCAATATACCTCCGGAACAACATACTACGGTTTGTAGAAGCATTTTTTGTCAAGTTATGAGGATAATGGCTGTATAATTAATCTCACTCTTGTGCCCTGAGCTTTGACTCCATTTCGATAATTTTGAACAGAATTGGTTCAGTGTACCTACGGAGCAAGGTGATAAAGTTTTGTCACAATCGAATCATTTTTACATAAGTTATGACGCATAAAAGCGATGGAATCGATCCCGATTCCATGTCTTGACCTTTAATCCCATTTCGCCTATTTTCAATGGGGTTCTTCCCCAGGTTGTTCCCTACCATATACTAAAATTTCATCAAAATCGAACCTTTTTTACGCGAGTTATCGCGTAAAAATGGTTTATTTCGATGGCAGGTAGACAGACAGACAGACGGACAAAGCTGGAGCATATACGGTTGGAAAGCGTAAAAAAGAGGAAAATAAAACGCAAAAAGGGAGAAAGGGAAAAAACAACAGTCCTGGTTATTAGTTTTAAGTGATTTAAAGAATTCTTTAATGATCTATTTTAAAGAGAAAAACAGAACGCTGAGATAACTGTTCAACGCATTTGTGCAAAATCAGTTTTCTAAATTGCACTTTGAGCGTTTTCCAGGAAACTGTAAACCGTGGTGGCGGTCTCCAGAAAGCTTCCTAAGAAAACAATACATCATATGTGAACAAGGAATGTTTTGTAGAAAGACCCCCACTGAAGGGAACCATGAAATTCCAAGGGGGGGGGGGGGTCCGGACCCCCGTGTCCTCTACCTTCCGCTGTCCGTGAGCAGAGATAGTAATACACCTGAATGCAACATTACGTAGCTTGAGAAAGCAAGTTTACATTGCAGCTGTGTTGTGGTGATTCAAAATGGTAACTGGGCTGGAACGTTGCTATCGCAAGAAAGTTCGATTTTTGAGCGCTAAGATAGTTTCCCTGGCAGAAGTCGATCGACAGCTTATTGAAAGGTGCAGTGAGCGTTCCGTCAACATGTATATGAATGGTGCCGGAAGTTTGAAAGTGGTAAGAGTAACACAACAGCGAACAATCGCAATTCGCTGCCCCGGTGGCGCAATGGCTTGTAACCATTCGTCCGAAATGAGTCCAAGTTCGAATTCCGGTTAGGCATGGATGTTGTGTTTGCCTTATCGCACTGGCTCTCTCCTTTCTCTGGAACCAGTTGCTCTAAGTAAAGGACGGGCGACTGCTTATAGCCCATCGCATTGCTCACGGTGGTTGCTAAATCTCCAAATAAACAAACAAAACAAAACAAAATAACAGTGGCAGTTTGCTTCGAACTCCTAAACAGAAATCAACAGAATGCAACCTAAGTAAACGATTCAGGACGATATGAGTGCAATTTTGTGAAGAACTGCAAGTACCGCGTTACCTAAAATGCAGAGAATGTTCGCATATTTTTAGATAACTTATGATAAGAAATTACAGGAAATAAAAGAAGTTCAAATAATTGAAATAGCAACAGCGTGTTAGATGAACATGAAAGAAACATCTCCTGCAGCGTCTCTTGTCTTAAAAGAAAATCTACCGACACAAAAAGCAATCACTAAGTCGTTAAAAATAATCTCTGTATCAACTGTAAACAAAGTAATAAACAAAGATTTGGATCTGTAAAAAGCCAAAAATCATAATGTTCACCGCTTTTGGCTGAGCGCAGAACACGGTGTAGACTTCTTTATGAAAATCACTAAGCTGGAGAGAGATGGAAATTTATTGCGACTATTGATGAAGCATGGATTTACCTAAACAAGTGTAAGAAAAAAATCAATTTACTATCGCAAAAGAGCAAATAGACTTACAAACTTGGTTCCAAGATTCCGAAGAATGTTTTAGCAAAGGGTTCATGATTATTGCTGATATCTCGTACAATGGAAAATTAAAGTTAAGAAAAGTTGAAAAGAATGTTAAAATCAATTTTATATATTAGGAAAATAATGTTTTAACTCCTATACGAGACATCAGCAATACCAAGAAATACCGTTCCTTTATTCAGAGATCCTTTACAGAATAGAACTCCGTCAGGATGAGACTACTAGTCATAATTGAATTCAGAGACTACAGTCATTATATATATTAAGATAATACAACGTTTGTCAGAAATATTTATTTTCCCTGGGAAATCATGTTCCACTTGAAAAAAATATATATCAATACCCAGCGAAATCATGGTCCACTTGAAAAAAATATATATATTTGCAACAAACGTTGTATTATCTTAATATATGCTAGTCATGCATACATCTAAATCTCCAATCTATTTCTTGAAAAAATGAAAAAAGAGACGGGTATTACGTCCATACCTTTTGCTCATATTCCTTCAAAGTCCCCTGATCTGTGATCAATGGACTATTGAGCCTTCGGACTGCTAAACAGAGCGTTTTCCAAACGCAGACCTAAAACAGTTATTGGACAGCAGTTGAAGAGGATTGGAATAAAATACTACTACTAATTTTCAAGAAATGCCCTGTTATGTTGGAAATTTAGATGTAGATTCACAGTACGGGGAAAGGGCTATCAGATAGAACATTTAAGAAAGAAATAATTTCATTTTAAACATTAATTATATTGCTGGAAAATCGTTCTAAAAATGGCGTCACCACAGTTGGAAAAGAGAAAATAGCGCTCAAACGACAGCAACAGGTACAAGAATTTTATGCGGAAAGACCAAAGAAGCTCATAACGAGTAGCAACTTAGTCCTTCAATGTCTTTGGTGACTATTTAGTGTACGAATGATCGTTTTGTTTTGTGCTGTACGAAATGTGGATATTGTGACTTTACTTTTTGATCAACCAAAGTGGAATTTTGCTAAATGTTTCCTGTTCGTGCTGTCTAGTGTCATACGACACCGGCACCCATTCTGAAGAATTCACTACGCAGTGAGTTACTAGGATACAATTTCCCTGTAAGCATAAGTCCGTGGGAAAATATAATCTTGAGGAATGCTAAGACCTAAGCAGACACATTGCCTTGACGCCTTGTTGTATTCCATATATGAATTCCTCTGAGGATAAGAAAAAGAAGAGCGAGAGGAATAGGTGAAGAAAATCCAAAATCCTCCTGCGTATTCAACCATCTTTTTACCAGTGGTGCTTCCCCCTTCTTTTTTTCCACTTACTATGTCTCGAACAGCAACACCCCTCCCCTCCCATGAATCCGCTCTATACACTTCCCTGTCAAGTTCATGTTCCGGGATTACTTCCATAAACATGGGTTGACCACCCTGCACGCTGAAGTTGCTTATATCTTCACACAAAGGAGCAGATCAGACCACAAACGCGTTACCTTTAGTCTCATCCCAATACAACCCTGCTTTCTGAAGAATAGGCAGTATTTCTTAATCCTCCGGTCCTTTTGCCATCTTTCTGAGGTACGTTATGCGAGCGTGTCTACCCCCTCCGTCGAATCACAAACACTCATAGCGCGCGCCCTCACGTACGATCAACCAGGTTCGGTGCGTGTGGACAAAAGCCTTCTACAGCTTCAGTTTGCGTCCCAAGTTTTCTGAAACAGTCCCACCCTGGTCTGAATGCGGCGAACAGGAACCCCGTGTGTTGATCCTCCCACTTGGTTTGGTTGTCCCAACACAAGTCCACGCTATTCGCTTTGTTCCTTTGCACCTTGAACTCTATTTCAAACAGAATTATGCTCAGACCGACATGGCTACTGTATTATTGGTGAATATTGTCAGTTGTCACCTGCAATTCTTCAAAAGGAAAAAAATAAAAAGAAAAAAGAAGTAAATAAATAGCAGGCTCGATACATCTGCTCGGAAAACGTTAACTCACACACCGAGCAGAATACGGAAAAACTCCGTAATTCAACGCAGATAAATTAATCATCATAAAACTAAAATTAATCGTTATTCACAAAAATGGGTGATGATAAATATATATCAGACGAAGGAACTCATATATGAAACTAAATCTTCTTTATCTAGACCACATGTTGATATTTTACACAGAGGTGAAGCGAAACTAATGCTGCTCGTTCGCTTTATTAATAACAAACGTTACGCAAACTTCTGTTCTTTCTTATCAAAGACTCTACACCATTTATAAACTAAAACACTTCCTTTTAATTGAGTAAAACTAATACACAATTTAAGTCGAGCTTTCGCACTCCACCGGGAGGCTTCGTCTGGGCTAAGCTTTCAAAGCCTTCTTACAGATAGCAACTTGCAATGTTGTTACAATTCAAAATTTTGATATTATAGAATCAAACCGCGTACAAACCGTTTTCTTTGCCGCCCCGGTGGTGCAGTGGTCTAAGCGATGGCCTCTGATCATTCGACCGAAAGGGGTCCCGGTGAGGCAGGGATGTTGTGTTTGTCTTACGTCACTGGCACTCTTCTCCCTTCCCTGGAACCAGTGGCCCTAAATTAGGGACGGGCGACTGCTTATAACCCATTGAGGTGGTCGTTAAACCTCCAATCAAAAAAAAAAAAATACGTCTTCATGTTATTAAAGTTTAATTGTTGAGAGGATCTCAATTATACAGTCATACTAAAATATTATCTTACAAATTAAAACTGAATAATAGATATTTCAAGAGTTCAGCATGTTCAAAGTTCCTACCTTGTCGGTATGTTGTCCTGGAAGATTAATATATATATCAAATACGTGGAGATAATGTAAATGGACGATGTCATCACTCTTTCCACGTTATTTTTAAACAACGCATAGCGACTGAAAAATTGTATTCCGGCACTGCTGGGATCGAACCCCAGAACTCTCGATAACTAGTCGAGTGCGTTCGAATTTACGCTACAGCGCCAACAATTCTCAGCGCAATGCGTGGTTTATCAGTCAGCATCTGACTACACGCTCAGATGCTGACTGATAAACCACGCATTGCGCTGAGAATTGTTGGCGCTGTAGCGTAAATTCGAACTCACTCGACTAGTTATCGAGAGTTCTGGGGTTCGATCCCAGCAGTGCCGGAATACAATTTTTCAGTCGCTATGCGTTGTTTAAAAAATAACGTGGAAAGAGTGATGACATCGTCCATTTACATTATCTCCACGTATTTGATATATATTAACCATTTCTATCGCCCTTTGAATTCATCAGCTACAATTAAAATAGCTGTTGCGTTAAATGCCACCAGATGACGACATCTCAGTTGCTGAGACCATCAATACGCATTCGTGTAGTCAGATGCTGACTGATAAACCACGCATTGCGCTGAGAATTGTTGGCGCTGTAGCGTAAATTCGAACGCACTCGACTAGTTATCGAGAGTTCTGGGGTTCGATCCCAGCAGTGCCGGAATACAATTTTTCAGTCGCTATGCGTTGTTTAAAAAATAACGTGGAAAGAGTGATGACATCGTCCATTTCCTGGAAGATTATATTGTTGTTATCATTTGCACTCAGCGATATCACGGCTCATTTCATCGAGAGATTAATTACTGGCAAACGTTTTTATACGTAACGCTTGTTCGTTAGTACAAATCTTTTGCTGGGAGCTACGGTAATTTGGAATAAATAAGCTACACTATCTATCAACAAGTAATTAGACATCCTTGCAATCGACGATATCTGCGGTCCTGACACACGTCACGGCCGCCGCCGTTAAATGTCGTGTGGGAAACAACAACGCAACCAGTCGCATGCAAGATGTCACGCAGTTCGGAGCTCTCTGATTTCGAGAAAGGTGTAATCGTCGGGTATCACAGAAATGGCCGATCCATACGTGACGTATCCAGCGAGTTGGAGTACCCAAAATCGGCAGTGGCATACGTGATTGGCAAGAGCAAGATGAGAGGTGACTGTCGGAATGTGCCCCGACCCGACAGACCCACAAAACTGGGAGTTAGAGACCGACGGGTGCTGGCCAGATAAATTCGGAAGAACCGCACCAAATCGATGGGCCATATCCGCGAAGAGTTTCAACAGACATCCGGGAGGGTTCTTTCGATGGACACCATCCGTAAGAAAGCCCATCTGCTCGGTTATCATGGACGTGCTGCCGCCCACAAGCCTTTGATCGGCAAGTCAAATAGCGCTGCTCTGCTAACGTGGTGCAAAAAACGTCAACAGTGGACCGTTGAACAGTGTAAACAGGTTCTCTGGAGCGACGAATCAAGGTTCACCCTCTACCGTTCGGATGGCAGGGTCTGGGTTTGGCGTCTGCTTGGAGAACGCCTCCTGCCGGAATGTATTTTGCCAACTGTGAAGTTCGGCGGCGGTGGAATTAGGCTATGGGGGTGTTTCTCCTGGTATGACACGGGACCCTTGGTCGCAATTCCTGGTAGACTCAACGCCGAGACCTACTGTACCATTTTGGATGACCATGCGCTTCCTACGTTGTGCCAGTTTTACGGGATGGACCCATGTTACTTTCAAGATGACAATGCCACCTGTCATGTTCCATCATGGCTTGGTATGGTGACAATGGGGTAATCGAATGGACTGACCTGGGCAGAGCCCGGACCTTAACCCTATCGAGCACCTCTGGGAAGAGTTGAAGCGTCGATTTAAGGGGTGCCCCCACCGTCCGAAATCGGTGAAGGAACTGACCTGTCTTCTCCAAGCCGAGTGAAGGAAAATACCGTTATCCGTCGTACAACGCCTGGTTGAGAGTATGCCCCGGAGGGTCGCAGCTGTAATCGCCACTCGTGGAGGCTACACCAACTATTGAAGGTGAATAAACTTTGTTTTCCTTTGCTATCACAGGTGTCCAATTACTTGTTGGTAGATAGTGTACTACAATTAAACAGACGCATGTTATTCTAGGCTAAAATTAATACTTACTAGGGTTGTCCCAAAACAACTAAGAATATTTTTATAAAAAAAATATGCGTACCTTAATTATAAAGGAAGTGGTTATCTTTTTCGAAGTACTGTCCATTGCATCAATTACTGGTGTGCCAATGTTCCTACCACTTTTCGAATGTCTTCTGGAATTCTTCTTTTGAAATATTGTTGATGCACCCCTGCGCAGCTGTAATGATTATTGATCAGCCTCCAATTGTCGCCCACGTAATGTATTTTTAAAAATTGGGAATAACCATAAGTCACGTGGTGACAAGTCTGGGCTATATGCAGTTTGAGGCATCAACTTAATATTTATTTTCTCCAAATAAGAAAAGAAAGAACTGGCCATGTGCCGCCTTGCGTTGGCCACACATGAAAAGCAATGGGGAACCCAAGTTGAACAAACTCGTTTCATGCCCAAATGCTCGGTTAAAATTCTGTGAATTGATGATTTTGAAATGTAAACCATATCTTCGATATCTCTAATTGATAGGTGTCTGTCTTCCCGTATAATAACACTTATTGTACTAATATTTACCTCTGTAACACTCGTTGAATGTCATCCATGCGCGATTTCAGCCCCCGACTCACGCGCATCCATAAATTCTTTATGCCATCTGTAAATTACTGATTTTGCTAGACATTCACCTTTATAAGCCTCTCACACAAGACGGAAAGTCTCTCCGACAGTCTTCTTAATTCGACAGCAAAATTTGATGGCGCATGCGCATCTTTGTTCTTCTTTCACATCCTTTTTTTTGGAAAAATCACAGCGCAAAAACACTTGTTAGGGGCTCACGACACAACGCTTATTAAACTGCGCACTACCGACGACGCATGCGTGATAAACAGGTGTAGCCGGTTGCTATGGTCACTACAACGACTACTGTTGTTTCGAGACTCGTGCCAAAGTCGAACGCAGTATTGCACATTTTTTTATAAAAACATTCTGAGTTGTTTGGGGACAAGCTATGTATTTGTAAATGAAATTATTTTCAGGAGAATGAAATTTTAAAGAAATGAACTGCAATAAAACATACACTCATGTTCATAAAAAAAAACAGAACATTTGAGAGGAGTCAAGCTACGACTGATTTTCAGAGCATATGCTAATCTGGCTATACCGCAAAAATGATCAGCATTTTGGCGTCATAGGCGCATGCGTACCACGTCTAAGCAAGTCAGATCGTGCAACGTCACAGATCGGAAACCGGGCGGGTTTTTTTATGTTATAAGCGCCGCGCGGCTCGGTTGGCTGCTTGGTCAGCAGTGGATAAGGACGCCTCGTCGCCGTGTAAGACAGTCGCACCGTCACTTCACCGTGTTCGACAATGAGAGACTGCAATGCTTCCCTCCGATCGTGTGTGTCAGTCATGGCAAGAGTGTGCAGGAAACGGTACGAAGAAGGGCGTAGGAAACTAAGAGAAGGATATGGACGTCGTACACAGACAACGCCGATGGACAACCGTCATCTCACGAGGATGAGAGATTGAGTAACCGGTTTACATCATCAACGGCGTTGGCGCAGCAGTGGCAAACTGTGACGCAATCTCCCATGTCAGCTGTAACAGTACGCCGCCTGTTACAACAGTTCTGACTGCAGGCTCGTCTGCCCCCACCTCACGCTGACTTTGACACGGCAGCAACGAACTACCAGGCTGCAATGGTGTCTCGAACGAAGCAGTGGCTGGACAAACGGCACAATAACGTGTTCTAGGACGAAACGCGCTTCTGTTTAGGCGAAAATGACGGCTGAATATGTGTTCCTCGATGAAAGAGTGTATTCGCACGAGGCATACCGCATCAACACGAGGTACTGTGGCCTGGGGTGCTATCTGGTACGAAAGCAGATCACCACTCGTGAGAGTCCGTACCGTGTGCCGTAACGTCAATGACATTCTACGACCGGCCGTTCTTCCGTACCTACATGACATTCTCGGGGCATTATTTTAGCAGGACCATGCTAAATCGCATGTCGCAGCGACAACACGGGCTAACAGGGTTCCATCTCTGCCGGGGCCGGTTACATCGGTGGTTACATTACCCATAGAAAATCTCTGGGACATGCTCAACTCTTGATGAACTTTGGACGTCGGTCATCGTTCATCGATGGCTACTTCTTGCTGTGTGGTGACACTGCGCAGATGTGTGAGACGTGCAATTGTCGACTCACTGTCACTCATCTTCTCTATAGTTGTGTTCGTTTTCGTGATGTGCGTTTTCACTTTTTTCATTCTCATTTGTTGAACGAGGATGCAGCTACGTTGCAGCGGCTCTTAGACAAGCACTGCGATACTTTCACTGTCGTTTGCTTTTTTAAACAAATTGGCTTTTTTATTCGTATCTAGTTTTTAAACTTTGCCTCATTCTCAGTTTTCACTTTTACGGAATCATCCTGATTTTACGCATTATACCACATTTTTAACACTGTTTATTTGATTGTCTTGTGTCTGGCGCTCTTTGGCCACACATGGCCCTTGCGCCATAAAAATTCACCAAGCAACCAACTATCGATGGCTATTGATTTGATTCGATGCTTCGGCGCGTACAGCAGGTGATACAAACCAGAGGTGACCACATCGATTATTATTGGCTACATCGAATCACATGGTGCGTATGACCCCGAGATGGTAATCATTTGTTTTTATTGCCTAATGAACATATCCTGTAAAACGCAAAGTCGTTGCTCGACTTCTTTCAGGTGTTCTTCTTTTTATGAACATGAGTGTACATACTCGTCATGTAGATAGCAGCCACTAGTACCAGGGTGAGACGGTGAGTCAAATTTTCGTCCCGTTAGTAGCTAAAAAGTTTAACGATGTAGGAAAGTCATACACGCTCACCTCATTCTGCGAAATACAAACCGTTGTTTTCTGTAGTCCCTTTCTAACGTAACACCAGAACCATAGTCCCAAGATGGTGCCACTCAGCACGTTCCGAGGACAGAAATTCTTTGATGCCAGATTCAACATCCAATATCGAAGAGAAGTGCCACTCTTGTAGCATGTAGATAATAGAGGTGGTCGTCGGATAGTGAAAGTTCTGTACTGTATGGAGGATGGGGTTGGATCACAAGCCCTTCCAATAGCTGTAATTCTCGGCGGATCACTCTGAAGGCGTGACTTGAGACATTTTGCATTTGCAGCAAAACCCGCTTCTTATTGATGAGCTCTGGGTAGAGTTGGCGCAGAGCATCGTGGGCCCGCTGCAGAAAGAGGTTCCAGTCCACAGCTTGACCATCCAGCACGAGTTTCTAATACGCAGAATCCCCTCCCAATTCAACCTAGTACACAGCACGATGTACTTTTCTTTTGAACCAGCCCGTTTGCACTACTGGCTATGCATTTTGGGACGATACGACGCCAAAAATTGTCGTCCTTTGGATTTGTAAGCAATTTGTGACAGAGAACAACACGCTTTTTTGCCTTTCTGGGGTGTCAATTCATGGACACCACTTGATGGTGCCTGGAGAAGAGACCAAGCTGGTGAAGGTCAATTCATGGAGAACCAATTGGTGGTGCAGGTCAATTCATAGAGAATCACTTGATCAATTCATGGAGAACCACTTGATCAATTCATGGAGAACCACTTGATCAATTCATGGAGAACCACTTGATGGTGCCTGGAGAAGAGACCAAGCTGGTGAAGGTCAATTCATGGAGAACCACTTGCTGGTGCCTGGAGAAGAGACCAAGCTGGTGTAGGTCAATTCATGGAGAATCACTTGATCAATTCATGGAGAACCACTTGATCAATTCATGGAGAACCACTTGATCAATTCATGGAGAACCACTTGCTGGTGCCTGGAGAAGAGACCAAGCTGGTGCAGGTCAATTCACGGAAAATCACTTGATCAATTCATGGAGAACCACTTGGTGGTGCCTGGAGAAGAGACCAAGCTGATGCAGGTCAATTCATGGAGAATCAGTTGGTCAATTCATGGAGAACCACTTGATCAATTCATGGAGAACCACTTGATGGTGCCTGGAGAAGAGACCAAGCTGGTGCAGGTCAATTCATGGAGAATCACTTGATCAATTCATGGAGAACCACTTGATCAATTCATGGAGAACCACTTGCTGGTGCCTGAAGAAGAGACCAAGCTGGTGCAGGTCAATTCATAGAGAATCACTTGATCAATTCATGGAGAACCACTTGATCAATTCATGGAGAACCACTTGGTGGTGCCTGGAGAAGAGACCAAGCTGATGCAGGTCAATTCATGGAGAATCACTTGGTCAATTCATGGAGAACCACTTGATCAATTCATGGAGAACCACGTGATGGTGCCTGGAGAAGAGACTAAGCTGGTGAAGGTGACGAAGCCGCCCCGGTGGCGCAGTGGTCTAAGCGATGGCCTCTGATCATTCGTCCGAACGGGGTCCGGGTTCGAATCCCGGTGAGGCATGGATGTTGTGTTTGTCTTACGGCACTGGTTCTCTCCCTTCCCTGGAATCAGTGACCCTAAATTAGGGACGGGCGACTGCTTATAGCCCATTGAGTTGCTCACGGTAGTCGTTAAACCTCCAACCAAAAAAAAAAAAAAAAAAAGGTGACGAACGATGGTGGATTGGAAAGACCCAACCTCAACTGCCAATTGTCATGTGTTCGTGGTCGTTCGACTTCCTTACTTCGGCTTGTTTTCCAGATTGGTTTTCCCATCCTTAAAGCGCCGGAACCATTTTCTTGCAGTGCTGTTATAAACTGTTTCCTTTCCATCGGCTACAAAAGTTCTTTCGCTGCTGCTGCTGCCACCGCGTTTAATCCCTTCTTTTTTCAATAATGGCGTAAGAGCACCCAAACGTTGCATTTATCGACCTCCAACCTCTGCTCACCTGATAACGCGATGTGGCTCCGTGAAAAGTGCACGTCATCGGTCTCGTGAGTTTCACATCATCGCAGTCGACATTGGCGCGCGTTTCGCATAGGAATGCAGGCCCGACTTCATGTGTAGTTCGAAACGAGACGAACTTTTGACTCAGCCTGGAATTTGCACATTTCCCCCATTACTTAATCCTGAGCCCCAAAGTACTTTGGAAATAGTCTACTTTCTTTCCCCTGACCAATTAGGCACACCCCTCTCTAATTCCATACCAACCGAGATGGGTCCTCTTTTTAATCACAGTTAGGCATGGATGTTGTGTTTGTCTGAAAGCACTGGCTCTCTCCCGTCCCTGGAACAGGTGGCCCTAAATTAGGAACGGGAGATGGCTTATAGCCCATCGAGTTGCTCACGATAGTCATTAACCCTTTAACCAAAAAAGAAATTCATACCAATATTTTAATGGTTGCAGGTTAGAAAGGTGTAGAGTAATCCCAGTTAAAAAAGTAGAGGTGTCTGATCCCAGACCATGTTGTAGATGAAACAACGCTGTGAGCTCAAAGGAAACAATTTTTTCAACAGTGGGACTGGCTGCTTGATTTGTTTTGTTTCAATGGTGAATTGTAGTGTTTCTGTAAGTCTATTCCTTTCGATGGGTTTCGTTCATTTTTGAAGAATATTACTCAACTTGTAACGTATACTCTCGATTCACTTTCCTTTTGATTTTTACTATCTCTGGTTATTTTATTTTCCTATGTAAATTATCTTCTTACTGAACGAGATGTTATTTCACCCGCTGAATGTGATCTGGCAATGAGTGTAAGTCATGACGTGGTGGTAGCCAGTATAAATAGGCGCGTTCAACGATACCCAGGGAGAGCGTTTGTTGTTGTATAGGGAGAGCGTTTGTTGTTGTATAGAGAGAGAGCGTTTGTTTATGTGAAAGAGAGCTTTTGTTGATGTGCGTAGAGTGAGCTGTTGTTGTATGAAGTGAGCTGTGATTTATGTGTCAGAGAGCTGTTGTTGTATAAAGAGATCTTCGTTTATGTGAGAGCGAGAAGTTTACCAAATAAAAGAGTTTTAAGTAAGTACGTCTTTCTCAGTTCATAGTACTGTCAGACCTCTGTCTGGCTGTTAGGTTTATTTTATTAAGTGTTATTAGTAACAACCAGAATAAGACTTTATTCATCTTAATTACTACTACAACATTACTACCAGTTATAAGCTTGTTCATTATTATTACTACATTACTAGCAGGAAAGTTTATTCATGATATAAATAATTAATAACACAACAAGCATTAGAAGAAGCATTAGCTTAGAAGAAGCTGAATTCATTATAATTCAGTAGAAGAAGCGTTATATACATTAGAATTGGCTTAGTAGTGAAAGCTAAATTCATTATAAACTGATTTGTGTATTGCCTCAACCTGAAAGAGGAAAACATTCAAAAGTATCCTTCGTTTTCCAAAAACACAGTGGTTAAAATCTCATTTGTTCATTTGACCAACCTCGCGCTTATTTTTTTTTTTGCGTTGATTGATGGTCATATAAGTATGTACATCACCGTTTATTACTTCATTGAAAAAAAATCTAGCAGACTGTTTCAATACGATTCGAAGATGTTCCTTGCCGATATCCAGAACCGAGTCAAGCAGCTAAGCAAGGCATCTGAGCGTTTTCTCTAGGAGAGCGCCCTTGACAACGGAACTCTAGTAAAATTTTAAACGGTGAATGGCCGGTTCTGGAAAAATAAAACATTTCTGGGGCTCCAGGGCTCCAGTAGCCTTATTTCGTTTCATAGCCGAGGACAAGTAGTGGGTTTTACCCAAAAGCACAGTACTCACCAATATATCCTGCCTACCTCTTTGGCCACAGTCTATCTTGCTTTGTTGCATCTGTCAGCGCATCTTCTTTTCCTTTCACTTCTTTCTTTTTTGAAGGAATTAAGCACAATGTTTATTTGCCTGAAGTCCCTCTCTCCACCTTCCCACGCAGTGCCGTATTTGCCATTAAATGAAGGAAGCCGCTACTTGGGGTAGCAGTTAACGGGGGCTCGGGAATTTTGATCTCTAAAAATTTTACGAAGCCCATTTTTTTTTTTTTTTTTTTTGCATGAATATAATATAAAGGGTATTGGGAAATTTCTTGCGTCTTTTTACCCCGCATTGTGTGTAGAAAGAAGCATCTACGGCTCCGATCCTGCTATTTGAATGAACTGCAATGTAATTTTCCCAAGAGGGCAGTTCCTATCCAACATTTTTAACGTGAATGAAAGCATTATTTACCCTGGAATAATGTGTGTGTTTCTAAGTGCTTGCGATAAAGAAAAAATCCTTATCTCTGAGGTTTTAGAAATGGAAAGGGGCTGTAGGGCGACCTATATTTTACTAACGCCACCCTTAGGCTCTCACCACTGTATCTCCACCGACTTCCTTATGTTCCTTATGGTTGGTTATTACCAGCCGCGCTTATCGACAGCAAGAAGTTGAAACAAAAATAAAAATATCTGGTGTAAAATACGCCCAAGGGTAACTCAGCAAGTCTTTATTGTGAGATCATCGTTTCCGATCTCATGCATTGCCGTTTTGCAAAGACAGGGAACTCGTCCCTAATGTCAAGCCATTAAAGCGTCCACTTTGGACTCCGTGTACATCTTTCGAGAGCAACTGCGCTTCCCGACCCGCGAATCCGGTTTTTACCTCCTTGAGGGAGCGGTCGTCCCCTTAAGCAACCAGAGAGGTCAAATGAGATTGCTATCACACCCCGGTTTTTACTGTTCGGGTGTAGCTATTCTGTTTAATTATTTCATAATACAATATTATAAGAAAAGAAGTCATTTTTCTGTAATAAAAACCATACAAGGGTAGAACATCCGGATGCACGTATGTTAAATTCGAAAACGTTGCTTAAATTTTCTGCAGCGCAAAGTTCACAAAGGGTCGTCGGAATGGCACCTTGCATCGGGGTGTAAACATGCCTTGACTCGGCGCAGCCAATTTCAAGCTTGTTTCTTTTTTTACCTCCGTATCTCAATTCTCCTTCTGTCTTTGATTCTAAAAGTCACATTTAAAATTTTCTTTTCGTACTGTATGCCATTTCTTGATAACGAAAACCATTTTGCGTACATTTTATTCTTCGAATGATGCATACTGTTCTCTCGTTGGGAGACCAAAACAAATATCGTATTTTTCCTGATATCTCTGCTTCTAAAAGTCCAATTCGAAAAATTTCTTTTGGCGACGGATAGCGTTCATGACGAAAAATACGTTCCTGTTATTTTCAATTGTTTCTAACTCACAATTTTGTCATTATTGGAAAGTTCACATTTCCATCTGCAACATATTGGCAGTCGTATCGTTGCTTCTCAATAAAAAAATAATTTGTCCTTTCGAACATAACGTATAGCGGGAAACATTTTGCACATACAGTATTTCCTCTTCAGAATAACTAGAGATTTTGCGCTAGAAGGCGTAAGTCTATATACAAATTGTAATATTTTTTCCTGATATAATACTGTTCCATAGCACCGACATGGCGCGGTTGATTAAGTTGCTATGCCCTATATGAGAGGCGGACGTTTCTGACGGGTGTTCGAATCCCGTCCTGAAGGCCATCTAGTCTGCGGTTTTCCCGAGGTTTTCCGCAGACTCCCTGTGTTTGGGAACGCGAATGCGTGGATAGTTCGCTGTGAAGTCGACCCCGGATGCACTTTGTCCCTTGGTCCTCCAGATTGGAGGTTGGGGAGGTGGGGGGCTTATGAACCCACTTCGTCAAAAATCTCGTTATGAAATCTCACAAAAAAACTCTTTGAGCGGGTGTTAAGTCATTAAAGAAGAATCCTGAAGTATAAGTCCGATTTCGGATTTTTTTTTATTTATTTATTATCATTTTTTTTTTTGTAAAGGAACCCCTTCTTGATTAAAAATATTTTGCAAGTAATTTCTTAATTTTAGCACGTCTTTTGTAAAAAAAGATCGTGCTTATGTTATCGGTTTGTCCGTCCCCCGTCTGTAGACACCATATATTTGTTAGACCGATTTGAAAAATTCGTTTTGCATTGCGAAGCTTGATATATACAAATGATGATACTTTATTTCGGGTTTTTTTTCACGATGTACAATTTCGCCGCTAGATTGTGTAATCGCAGATGATGTCGAATTCAAAATACATTTTATTCCATATATTTGCTTCTAAACATCCGATTGAAAAAATCTTTTATCTTTCGATTCCATTTATGTCGAAGAGTATTTTAGGTATAGTTACATTTTCAAGTTAAGCACAGATTTTCCGCTAGGGGGCGTAAAAATAAATTACATTTTCCCCGATGTGTCTCCTTATAAAACTCCGATTAAAAATTTCAGCGGATACAGATCCTGATGGAAAATCTTTTGCATATAATTTCAAATTTTTGGTAAAGAATACTTTGGCCACCAAGGGGTGTAAGTTTTAAATTTTGCTTCTGGTGTATTTGCCCTAAAAACTCAGTTTCTAAAATCTCGATTGAAAAAATTATTTCGTGGACCAATGCCACTCACGCTGATAAACCTTTTAGGAATATTTTCTTCTTAAAATATTGCATGATTTTTCCGCCAGGGGGCGTAGATGTATATCTTATTGCAATATCTCTGCTTCTAATGGTTCGATTTGAAAAATTCTTTCTGTATTCGACAGAGTTTCCAGTGTGACATGTTTTCCATATAATTTCAAAATTTTCAAGTAATTCATAGACTTTCCGCTAGGGGTGTAAAGCTAAATTGCGTTTCCCCCGTTGTTTCTGCTTCTAAAACTCCGATTTGAAAAATTCATCCTGTACCGGATACAACCCCTGATGGGGAAATCCTTTGCATATCATTTCTTATTTTTGGTAAAAATGGTTTGGCCACCAGGTGGCGTAATTCTTATTTTCCGCTTCTGATGTATTTGCAGCAATATCTGAGCGTCTAAAATCTCGTTTGTGAACCTATACTGCTCACGTCGACAAACCTTTCAGGAACATATTTTTCCTAAAATAATGCATGGTTTCTACGCCAGAGAGTGTAGATATATATCTTTTTTTTTTTTTTTTTTTTTGTCAATATCGCTACTTCTTGAAGTCCAATTTGAAAAATTCCTTCTTTATTGGATAGTGTTTCCGATGCGAAATGTTTTTCATATAAATTCAAAATTTTCAAGGTGCGGAAAGTTAAATTCCGTTTTCCCTGATATTTCTGCTTCCAAAACTTCGATTTGAAAAATTATTCCTGTGTCGGATACAGCTCCTGATGGAAAATGTCTTTCATATAATTTCTAATATTTGGTAAAGAATGGTTTAGCCACCAGGGGGCATAAGCGTTAATTTCTTCTTCTGGTATATTTGCAGGAAAATCTGAGCTACAGAAAACTCGACTAATTTTTTTCTTTGACCGATACTGCTCACTTCGAAAAACGTTTTGAAAATACCTTCTTCCTAAAATAATTCATAGTTTTCCCGCCAGGGGGTGTAGATGCATGCTTTATATTTGTCCATATCTCTGCTTCTTAGAGTCCGATTTGAAAAATTCTTTCTTTGTTAGAGATCGTTTCCGCTGCGAAATGTTTCTCATATAAATTCAAATTTTTCTTAACGCATAAGTCTAAAACCAGAGGGCGTAAGTTCACGATTCCGTTTACAGCACTATCTGCCGGGATAAAAAAACCCGATTGGAAAACTTCTTTCTTCGGTCAGATACAATTGTTTTCCTAACCGGTTCCATTGACTTTGAATGGCTTTGATAAATTTGATTTGCGTCAGAACGGATTGAAAAGACGTGCTCATTACACCCGAAAATTCGGTGTCATCTTTTTTTTTTTTTTTTAAAGCTGAAGTTTGCCAATGGAAAAGGAGCGAGTGGATAAGTTTATATTTCTGTTTACAGCAAAATTATAATCGTACAGTATGAAGAAAACACGAGCGTTGTTTATTTTAATTAATGAGCAGTTTTTCCGTTAGAGGGCCTAAATGCATTTCTTTTTATCGTTTATTTTCTCCTTTTGTAGCAATCCGCTTTGAAAATTTCACTTTATGTTGGAAAGAATTCAAAAGATATGCTCAATTTCCCCTAAAATTCGGTTTGATCTTTTTCGTTTTACTTCATCGACTTTCTTAAATAAACAAAGACATCGCTCTTTCCACGTTTAGCAACGCACAGCGACCGAAAAATTGTTATTCGGCCGCCGCAGGGAATCGAATCCCGGATCTCTCGATATCCAGCCGAGCGCGTTAGCCTTACACCACGGTGGCCAACAATCCACGGCGCTATGTGCGTTTTTCTCTCAGCATCTGACATTATAAATCCGTAAGATGGGCTTAGCTACTGAGACGTCTCCTTCTGGTGGGCATTAACGGCACTGGCTATAAATTAATTACAGCAGTTAAATCCAAACGGCGAGATCCTAAGTGAAAATCCTCCAAATACGTAGCGTCAGTGAATAAACAAAGTCATTGCTCTTTCCGCTTTTAGGCTAACGCACTATTAAGGCTAACGCGCTCGGCTAGATATCGAGAGATCCGGGATTCAATTCCCCAGCAGCGGCCGAGTAACAATTTTTCGGCTGTACGTTGCTAAACGTGGAAAGAGCGATGTCTTTGTTTATTCACTAACGCCACGTATTTGGAGGATTTTCACTTTGGATCTGACCCTTTGGATATAACTGCTATTATTAATCTATAGCTAGTGACGTTAATGCTCACCAGGTGGAGGCGTCTCAGTAGCTGAGCCCATCATACGGATTTATAAAGCCTGATGGTGACAGAAAAACGCACATAGCGCCGTGGATTGTTGGCCACCGTGGTGTAAGGCTAACGCGCTAGGCTAGATATCGGGAGATCCGGGATTCAATTCCCCGGCGGTGACCGAATAACAATTTTTTGGTTGCTGTGCGTTGCTAAACGTGGAAAGAGCTATGTCTTTGTTTATTCACTGACGCCACATATTTGGAGGATTTTCACTTTAGATCTGACCCTTTGGATATAACTGCAATAATTAATCTATAGCCAGTGCCGTTAATGCCCACCAGATGGAGACATCTCAGTTGCTGAGCCCATCTTACCGATTTGTTATGTCAGATGCTGACAAAAAAACGCACATAGCGCCGTCGATTGTTGGCCACCGTGGTGTATGGCTAACACGCTCGGCTAGATATCGAGAGATCCGGGATTCAATTCGCCAGAGGCTGTCGAATAACAATTTTCCGGTTGCTGTGTGTTGCTAAACGTGGAAAGAGCGATGTCTTTGTTTATTCACTGACGCCACGTATTTGGAGGTTTTTGACTTTCTTAAAACTGGCATCATCAGCTTTTATCACTTTTCTCTTACAACCCCATCTCTGGGGTTTAATTTATACATAAACTCAAGTAGACAAGCCATTAGAGATAGGGGTGATGTGCAGTGTTCCCATGGGCATCCCCCGTGCATTAGGAATACGGGTGATGGTCAGAGTTGACATGGGCATCCCCCGTGCATTAGAGATAGGGGTGATGGGTTGTGTTGACATGGGCATCCCCGTGCATTAGAGATAGGGGTGATGGGCAGTGTTGACATGGGCATCCCCCGCATTACAGATTGGGGAGGTGGCATTGTTGAAATGGGCATACCCCGCGCATTAGAGATATGGATGATTGGCAGTGTTGACAATGGCATCTCCCGCACTTTTCTCTTGCAACCCCATCTGTGGAGCATACTATATACATACACTCAGTAGACTAAACATTAGAGATAAGGGTGGTGGACAGTGTTGACATAGGCAGCCCTGTACTTTTCGCTTGCAACTCCATCTCTGGGGTTTAGTCTACAGTGTGATGCAGCTAAGCGTGTACAAACTTATGGGAGGGGTAAGTTGCACAAAGACAAATCGGAATCACATAGCAATGTAGGGTCGGAAACGCCATCTTCATGCGGTAGGCGGCGTTGTTCGGCCGTCTACATGAGGTATGGGCCACTTAAGTGGTCACCGACGATGCTGGCCCAAACATTAACAGCAAAACGGTTTTGTGCTGCACGTGGTCGTACAGCATGGGGATTCTCCACCGCCCATACATGCGCGTTATGTGCATTGAAGCAACCTTCCCGTGTAAAAAAACGCTTCGTCTGTAAACAGCACGGAAGCAGGAAATTGAAAATTGGGGTTCTGCCGCACTCTTCTGCAGGTACCATTGCGCAAATGCAATGCGCTGAGGGTAATTCTACACGGTGGATTGGGGTAGACCGAGCCGATGGGCAATTGCTCATTTTCTGGCAATTGGAGTGTCTGCTGCATGACTTAACAAATTCTCTGCTATGGCAGGAGTGCGTACCCATCGTTCCTGACACCGGGCAGGCACCCGGAAAGAACCAATGTCGGATAACCTCTGATGCAGCCAATGCAAACACTTGGTGGTTCGGCACTCGTCTCATCGGGTGCCGTTCCTGGTACAGTTGCATGGCGGCTGGTCCGTTGCAGCCCGTATGCGAGGTGCATATCAGCCATTTCCGCGTTCGTGAACTCAGCCATCCTGCTACCTCTTCGGGAGATTTACAAATGACAGTACCCTGAAAGAACGTATGAGCAGTCTCTCAGACGAACAACGCCATCTACCGCAGGAAGATGGTGTTTCCGACCCTGCATTACTATGTGATTCCGATTGTCTTTGTGCAACCTACCCCTCCCAGAAGTTTGTACACGCTTAGCTGAATCACTCTGTTATACATACACTCAGTAGACGGAAAATTAGAAATAGAGGTGATGGGCAGGGTTGATATGGGCAAACCCCGCATTTTTCTCTTGCAACCCTATTTCTGGGTTTACTGTATACATGTACTCAGTAGACAAAACATTAGAGATAGGCATGATGGGCAGTGTTGACATAAGCATCCCCCGCGTAAAGTGGAACAGACTCAAACCGAACGCACGCGATGAATACGCGGACAGCAGGGCTTTCCGACAGTGCATCGCAATCGATGAACATGGGCGAACGTGGTGATCCGAGCGACTTTGGTTATGGGCAGAGTGTCGGTGCAAGACGAATGGGTCACTCTATCGCCCAAGTGGTAAGATCCCTAATTTTCTCAAGGGTAACGGTATCAAGGGTGTACCGCGAGTATACCATCGACGGACGTACCAACGCCCAGAGAACAAGCGGTGGCCGACTACACGCCATTGATGACTGGGGTCGACGTGGACTATCCAGGCTCGTACAGACCGACAGACACATCCAGGTTAAATGTCGGAGGCCCAAGCAGCGTCAGTGAGCGAACAGTATAGCGCACGCTACTTACCCTGGGCTACGGGAGTTGACGCCCTGCTTGTGTGCCACTGTTAATTGCTCGTCATCGGGCATTACGCCGCTCCTGGTGCCGGGTATATCAAAACTGAACCTCTGCAGATACCGTGGCGTCGTGTGGTTAGATTAATCCCGTTTCCAGCTGTACGAAGCTGACGGGAGGGTGCGGGTGTGGTATCGACAGCATGAACCCATCGTGCCATGTGGACTCGGTTTAAGGTGGTGGTAGTTGGATGATGGTTTGGAAAGTGATGGTTTGGAAAGCCTGCTCATGGGGGCTCAGTTCTGTGCCTCGAGAGGTCCTTAAGCAGTGAGAGCTTCGAGCATGTGCTACCTGATCACCTGCACGCTTTTATGGCCCATGGTATGTTCCAGCAGGACAATGCGCCACCCCACCGGGCTGCAATCACCCAGGCGTGGCTCGAGGAACACTCATCTGACTTTAGAACCATGCAGTGGTTCCCAAGCTCCTCGGATTTAAACTCTATGGAAGCTATCTGGGATGCCAATGTGCGCAACATCAGATTCATGGATATTCCGCTCCGCGGAGACATCCATAACAATGCTGCAACACACATGGGAATTACCTCGGGAAACCGTCCGGTAACTGATGGAGTCGATGCCTCGGCGTGTACAAGCTGTTATTCGCGCTAGAAGAGGACCAACATGTACGTATATCTTTAACGTTTTGTCCATTGAATGTACAATTATCAAGGTAAACCAACCCGCGAAAACCACGGTACTCCTGCATATGTCTGATGTAACTGCATTTTAACTTATGGATTTTAGGATGCAAGTTTTGACTATATAAACTTGGTTTGATACTATCTTTGCATAGCTCATATTTTTTTATGAACACATATCCGATTAAAAGTACCCTAATAGTTTCTTGCGTTCTTTTCAACACATAAATTTGATAATACCCGATGACAATCATTTCTAAACCAGCAGAATTGTTGTTTAGTTTCTTAATATTTCCATTAGTCTTTGAAAACACGAAGTGACTGAATGGTAATCTTTCTCTCTTCCTGCCTAAAATTCATTCAGGCTTTTAAAAACATGCAATAAATTTCGTCTATATGAAATTTCATATTCAAAGAAAAAGTCCGTCTTGTTTGTGCTACGCCAAAATATAGGCAGACTTTTCAAACATTGCACCTAAAAACTAATTTATCACATTCGAGGTAGCCGGGAGTAAAATGTTTTTTTTTTTTTTTTTTTTTTTTAAGTTAGCCTATATTCTGTGCATTTTGTAAACAGAGTGGAGATTTGATACAGGTAAACCTCACGTGTCCCTTCTTAGCTGATCAAAATAAGTTTCTGTGCGCAGCCTTTTTGTTGTATCATGATGAAATATTCAGGTAAGGTTACACAGATGCTATCGAAAAGTCTTATCTTATTCTGTGCGTTAGATAGATGTTGGTAGTAGGAACTGTTTTAAAACTGCGAATATTTTACAATTTTTAAAGCATTTTTTAAATACCAAAGCTGTTGGAAACGTAGCTCAAGGAAGAAATGCGTAACGGGATATAGACGCGTGACACTATTCACTGCGTGAGAAAACGATGCGCTGAGTTCGAAAGATCGATTATTCATGACGGATAGCACCATAAAAGAGAGACCCCCATCGGCAACAAAGGCGAACACAGCTCGATTCGATTTTGGAAAATCGGTGCAGAAGTGTTCGAGAAGCTCCGTTTAGGCCGCTTAAGAAACGGCTGTGTAACAGCCAGTTCCAGAACGAAGAGGATATGAGAAATGCTTTATCTGACTTATTCTTAACATACAGAAGTGCATACTACATGTGGGAAGGGCACCTGTTGATTTGGACCAGAGAGCGGAATGGATGTGTGAAGGTTGCATTTAAACACTAGCGAAAAATAAGAATGATGAAAAATGTCACGGGGAAGAAATGTATGGCGCTAGAACACTAAAAACAAAAAAAAAACCCCCATCTGATTATGTTCTTCAACTTTCAGTATTATTGAGAAGTGAATCTGATAATGAAGTCTCTTCGACATTGTTCAGGAAGAGATTAACGGAATCGTGACAATGCGGACATGTTTGCAGTTGCATTTCGAAAGATCTCTCCACCTTCTGCGAATCAGCAGATCTTTTTTCAGGTAGTTATTACGTGATCTGATCTAATCTGATCTGCAGGAAGTTTTGTGAGCTCCTTGATGTGGTAATCACGCAGTTTCGTTAGTGCCGTCAATCCGTAAAAAATGCATCAATAAAATGAGTGCTTTGTCTGCAGATGCAAACCATAACACAGTGGCAACGCTTCATATCTCAACAACTTTCAGGTGAAAGAAAGCTGACACTTAACTCGTGTGTTTGATTCTATCCACCATAAAACCGGCTGTTTTTGAAAATAAAAAAATTGGGGTACGTTCGCGTTCTTAGTGTCACTTCCAGTCCTTTGCTTGTATGTGTGTGTGTGTACAGAGTCTGATTTACACAAGGGCACTTGGGATCCGAGCAAGGGCCTCCATGAACTAGAGGCCCCCAATTTAAGCACTAACATTTAATTTTTATTATTATGGGCAGCAAAGACGACGGCGGCCGGCGTGCACCAGTTAATTTTCACCGAGCGCAAATATGCATCGATATGTTGCTTCAAAAAATCGATTATTAATATCCATTTGGCAGATGGCAATTCGGCAGGCTACACTTGCTCGAATTCGTTTTATTTTAAAAATTAACATGAACATTTAAAGAAATATTTTTGCTAACCCATGTTTGATGTTTATGTCACATCGTGGGTAGAAACATGGGCTAGTAAAAATAGCTCGCTCAGGAGAAGAAGAACGTGAAAATAACTCGCTCAGAAGATGAAGAAAAATTTAGCTCACTGATTACTGATTTTGCCTTAAAGAAGGAAAGGAAACACCCACTACGATGAATACAAAGTGAGTTCATGTACTTTTGTGTCAACGACGGGAGATAAGATGTTTACTTTTAATTTACTATTTTGAACACTTATTGTTTCTTGCATTTATTAAAGTAGATAGTAACTGTGTATTTAGGCAGCACTTCTTGTGCTTTATACAATTATACGCGCAATTATGGAATAATTGAGCGAAACAGCAGAGGTACTGCTTTAATACGCAAGTGCCATTGGTAATTTATTAAGAGTACGATTCATGCCCGGCGATGGGGGCACCCAAGTTGTTTCTGTCCAGGGCCCCACTAGTCTTAAGTCGGGCTCTGTGTGTGTGAGAGAGATAGAGAGAGGAGAGGAGAGGTGAGATGATGTTCATTTTCCATGTTTCACGTACTTATGAAGTAGCGTTCCTACGTGCTCCAAACCATGTGGTTGTGGGTTCGACCCCAGATCGACTGCGCAACCAGTAATTATCAGTTACACCTCGGAGAGCAAGTTTAGGAGCACTGCACCTCCCCCTCCCCTTCTGAGAACAAAGCTCTCTGTTCCTACCCTCTACCTCACTTTTAAGTTTACTTCCTATAGGATTTCATAGCCCAATTTTTTTATTGGGGGTTTAACGACCACTGTGGGCAACTCAGTGGGCTATAGGCAGTCGTACGTCCCTAATTTAGGGTCTATGGTTGTGGGTTTCACCCCTGATTGACTTCATAACCACTAATTATCAGCAACACCCCGAAAAGCAGGTTCAGGAGCACTGGACACCCCCTCCCCCGTTGAGAACAAAGCTCTCTGTTCCTACCTTATGCCTGACTTCACCTCACTCTTAAATGCACTTCTTATAGGATTCCTTAGCCCCAATTTCATTATTGGGGATATAACGATCGCTGAAAGCAACTCAGTGGGCTATAAGCAGTCACACACCCCTAATTTGGAGCCACTGGTTCCAGGGAAGGGAGATAGCCAGTGTCGTAAGATAAACATAACATTCATGGGGTTATAAGCCAGCGCTTAGACGACAGCGCCACCGGGGCGTTTAGCTCAGATCTCCTAGGATCCTTATTTCTAAGGGCTCTATAAGGCCTCTAGTCAGACACCGCAGCCCTTAGCCATGATCTCCTAGTACACCTATTGTATTCCTAAGAGCCGTTTGAGATCATGGGATTAGGCGCCGTGGCGCTTCGCCCAAATCTCCTAGCATCCTGCACATAGAGTCAGACACTCCCTTCACCAAATCCTGTAGAGTATAACTCATTCACTCATTACCTACTACAATTCGAAATTGACTGATGTAATAGAAATTACATGCCGTCAGAGCAGGTATTTTTTTCTTTGTTCGGAAGCTTAATGACTACAATGGTTATAAGCAGTCGCCTGTCCCTAATTTAAAGCAACTTGTTCCAAGGAAGAGAGAGAGCCAGTGACATCCGATAAATACACCGTCAGTGTCTCATACGGGCACATCAAACAAAGATATTCGCTCTTTCCACGTTTATAAGTGAGTCACAGAAAAATTCTCATTTGCCGCTACCGGGAGTCGAACCCAGGGTCTTCCAGTTACGCGCCGGATATGCTTCCGCTAGGCCGCTGTGGTGTAGGGGAAGCATATCCGGCGCGTAACTGGAAGACCCTGGGTTCGACTACCGGTGGCGGCCAATAAGAATTTTTCTGTGACTCACTTATAAACGTGGAAAGAGCGAATATCTTTGTTTGATGTTCCTGGTCCACGTTAAATTTCTGTATTAATTCTGTATTAATTAGTCTCATACGGGATTTTGAACTGTCTCGGACGAATGGTTAGATGCCGAAGCTTCATAAATCTCGACCAGAGCAGCGGTTAAAGGACAAGTAAAAATATAGCCTTTTAATGAAGAATATGAAAAAAACAAATGACGAAGAGTTAGAAATCGAATTTTTCAGATACGTCCACTTATTATACGCTACGTCCCGTGTGGACAGAATAAAATATTGTCTTAAACGTGTACATTTGCGCAGAGATTTGCTTCACGAATATCCTCCAGATATCCACTAGACTCTTACTCAAATAAAGCTTTCTGTGCCGTTCGCTTTTCTTTTTGGTTTACGGTTAACGGTGTCCACACTCTTTATTTTTGGTTTGCACGAAAATTTCCTTTCTCTCAAATCTTGGTGAGATCAGAGGAAAAGCTTTTTACCGTGCAATGGTCCATATCCCTTGGTCGCCAAGCGATCTAAAACCTCCACTATTTGGAAGCCGAAACGGAAAAGGCCAAGAAAAAAGAATGAAGCCTTGTCCTTAGTCACCTTAGTCACCGTCTAAGATACAGAGGTTTGTCCCCCTCCTCCTCCTCCTTGCCTTCCCAAATTAGATCTCTTTTTTTCTCAACCAATCCATTCAGAGTTTGGGATGAGCGAAAGAAAGAGAAGAAGAAGAGATAGAAGGGGAGAGCGAGAGGGAAGTGGTAGGAGAAATTGAAGCTGCGAACTTCAGAGAAGAGAAACGAAGGATGGAGCCTAAGGAACAGAGAGAGGGTACAAGGCTAGCTGCCATATGCGTCAGACCCGATTGCAAGACCAAGTTTCCGTTTTCCCTCATTTGCATCTCATCCATATGGATGGCGAGTCTTGGGCTTGTGATCTTTAGCGCCCTCCTGCTCCTCTTTCTCCCTTCCTCTCCCCCACCATCATCTCTCCCGTCCCCTCCTCCTCTCATTCTCTATGTGGCGTACTCCAGTCCACGTGCAGCTTTAAAAAGGAACCTCAGAAACGACGGCACCAAATCACCAGCCATAAATCTCAACTCACTACCAACGACAGTCGTTGCAGTCTGAATCTTCTTCTACAGTGAAGCCAGACTAGACCACCATGCACACATACACGCACACACTCACATGGAATTTTCACTGCGGTTCTTGTACTTTTGCTAAATGTGTACTCCATCCGCTTTCTATGTTCTCTCTGAAAATGATCCTTCGACGGAATCCAAATTTCTTTTTTCTCCTTCCTTCGTTTTATTGTTATTTCTTCATGACTTGACTGCGCAGCAAGCCAGGAACCGTGACCAAACTGCTATTGTCACCACTCACAGGGAGGATGGGCGGAAGTTTTGGGGGTCGTCCTAGTGGATTGAGGGAGATAGGGGGAGAAAGTTGTTGATGAGGAAGGTGGCTTGAAGAGAAATAGGAAGCTAGGAGACAGAAAGTGAAAGGTCTCATTTTTCAAACTGCAGGAACTGTTAGCTCTTCTGGTGGTGGTGAAATATTAGTGTTAGCAGTCCATTACTCATCACCAAATTTTCTTTTTTTCCCCCTCTTTTCCTCCCACCTTTTGTTCTGATTTCCAGAGTGAAAACACTGGAGTGAGCGTTTTACAGCACGTAACATTGTTATTTTTTTCCCAAATTAAACAAAAAGTTTGGCTTTTGATTAATAGAACATCTCCTCTGAGGCGGATGATTGCAGTCGAGTGTCTCCATCGAGAGCTATTTCCAGAACTTTATTTAAGTACTACTTGAATATATAATGCATTTGACATTAACAAGAGTTGAGCATTACATGTGATTACTTTCCGAAGCCATGTTAGAACGAGAGATACCAGTTCTGTCATTTTTGTACAAGCGGCTTCAACTGTGCTCGCCGATGTGTACAATAACAAAAACTGGTAGAAACCATGCATGAATTATTTATTGTATAAAACTTGAAATTTAATAAATTGTTCGAAAGGACACGTAAAATGAAATGGATTAAGTACAATAAACAGCAGCCGCTTAGGCCTTATGAACTGCAAAAATACACACTTTTATTAGGTATGCATATATTAAAATCCATCAAATATTTCGGCAGTGTGCTACAAATGATTAGCATTTCATAAATTATTCAAGAAAGCACTACACTCTTGATCGAGCATGGACATCTTTATGAACCACTTATAAATACAAATAAGCTTTATGAAAACTACTGAGAATGTTTGTGAAGCTTCTACAAACATATAGGCATCTTTGCAGGTCAAGGATCTTTTGTCGAGGAGTTCATAAATACACGAACATTCTATGAAGTTCACAGATATTGTTAATGGTTCAGAAATGGTCAGACATTTTTCTTTACAAAATAAACATATACCAACTCAATGGGCCATAAAATACCATTTCGAATGTTCTAAGGATTTATCGTACCACAACTGACAAGGTGAGATAAATAGCTTTCAACACTGGTTCTGCTTTCTTCCCATCCCACAAAACCCATCTGAATTGAGATAACAGAGCTAACATGTCACATGGCATCTCTGAACTATTAACATGGCCATTTTCAAGGCACAGATGAACTAGTACAATCGTCCCACAAATCACATATGAAGTAATACATACATCCCGCAAGGGCGTAACTGAACTCACTAGGCAAAGAGGAACGACCATGACTATATTGAGATAGCAGAACTAACCTGGTAATGTCACAAGCACATCTGAACTAACTTGACGATTTACAAAGCACAGCTGAATTTCCTCAGTCATTCTACCTCGCACAGCTGAACTAGCGAACTTGTCCCCCAAAAAACAGGTAAACGAATACAGCCATCCCGCAAGGCATAGCTGATCGCATGAGGCAAAGTTGGACAAACACGACCGTCCCACAAAACTGGCAAATCGGAACCGCCGAGTGCTGATGCAGGTGGTGGGACAAAATCGTCTGTCCACGTTTGCGGCACTCGTCGTCAAGTTCCAAACTGCATTTGGAAGCAATACAGTCACCATAACGGTTTCCCCAGAGCTGAATGGAATGAGTCACCATAACCGGGCAGCCGCGCACAAGCCCGATATCAGCAAGATCAACGAAAAGAGTAGGCTGTAGTGGTGTAAAACTCGCCGCCAGTGGATTCTAAAGCCGTGGAAACACATTTCACCATCAGGCAGTCGACCGAAAGATGCTGGATGTAAAATGTGTCAGGTGAACGCTACCTTTCCGAGCGTGTGGTGCCAACTGTGAAGTTTGGTGGAGGAGGCGGCATCATACTCTGAAGCTGTTTTTTTTTTTTTTTTTTGTGGTTTGATCCTTAGTTCTAGTACCCAAATATCATAACGCTGCGGCAATTCTGTGCTCCCAACATTGCGGTAACAGGTTCGGTGAAGGCTCTTTTCTTGACCAATATGAAAATGCTCCGTCGTCAAAACAACGTCCGTGCAGGAATGTTTTAATGAGATGGGTGTAAAAGAACTTGACTGGCCTGCACAGAGCCCCGATTCCAACCACATGGAATACTTTTCGGATGAACTGGAATAACGACTTCGAGCTAGGCCGAATCTCTTTACATTGGTGATGGACCTGATTAATGCTCTTGTGGCAGAATGGGAGCCAATTCTTGAAACAATGTACCAAAATCTCTTTACATTGGTTATAAACCTGACTAATGCTCTGAATGGGAACCAATTCATGAAACAATGTAGCAAAACCTCTTTACATTGATGATGGACCTGACTAATGCTCTTTTGGCAGAATGAGATCCAATTCTTGAAGCAATGTACCAAAATCTCTTTACATTGGTGATGAACCTGACTAATGCTCTTGTGGCAGAATGGGAGCAAATTCATGAAGCAATGTACCAAAATCTCTTTACATTGGTGATGGACCTGACTAATACTTTTGTGGAAGAATGGGAGCCAATTCTTGAAACAATGTACCAAAATCTCTTTACATTGGTTATAAACCTGACTAATGCTCTGAATGGGAACCAATTCATGAAACAATGTAGCAAAATCTCTTTACATTGGTGATGGACCTGACTAATGCTCTTGTGGCAATATGGGAGCCAATTCTTGAAGCAATATACCAAAATCTCTTTACATTGGTGATGGACCTGATTAATGCTCTTGTGGCAGAATGAGAGCTAATTTTTGAAGCAATGTACCGAAATCTCTTTACATTGGTGATGGACCTGACTAATGCTCTTGTGGCAGACTGATATTCAATTCTTGAAGCAATGTACAATTTTTTTACATTGGTGATAGACCTGACTAATGCTCTTGTGGCAGAATGGGAGTCAATTCTTGAAGCAATGTACCAAAACCTGTTTACATTGGTGATTGACCTGACTAATGCTCTTGTGGCAGAATGAGATCCAATTCTTGAAGCAATGTACCAAAATCTCTTTACATTGGTGATGAACCTGACTAATGCTCTTGTGGCAGAATGGGAGCAAATTCATGAAGCAATGTACCAAAATCTCTTTACATTGGTGATGGACCTGACTAATACTTTTGTGGAAGAATGGGAGCCAATTCTTGAAACAATGTACCAAAATCTCTTTACATTGGTTATAAACCTGACTAATGCTCTGAATGGGAACCAATTCATGAAACAATGTAGCAAAATCTCTTTACATTGGTGATGGACCTGACTAATGCTCTTGTGGCAATATGGGAGCCAATTGTTGAAGCAATATACCAAAATCTCTTTACATTGGTGATGGACCTGATTAATGCTCTTGTGGCAGAATGAGAGCTAATTTTTGAAGCAATGTACCGAAATCTCTTTACATTGGTGATGGACCTGACTAATGCTCTTGTGGCAGACTGATATTCAATTCTTGAAGCAATGTACAATTTTTTTTTACATTGGTGATAGACCTGACTAATGCTCTTGTGGCAGAATGGGAGTCAATTCTTGAAGCAATGTACCAAAATCTGTTTACATTGGTGATTGACCTGACTAATGCTCTTGTGGCAGAATGAGAGCCAATTCTTGAAGCAATGTACCAAAATCTCTTTACATTGGTGATGGACCTGACTAATGCTCTTGTGGCAGAATTGGAGCCAATTCGTGAAGCAATGTACCAAAATATCTTTACATTGGTGATAAACCTGACTAATGCTCTGAATGGGAACCAATTCATGAAACAATGTAGCAAAATCACTTTACATTGGTGATGGACCTGACTAATGCTCTTGTGGCAGAATGGGAGCCAATTCTTTAAGCAATGTACCGAAATCCTTTTACATTGGTGATGGACCTAACTAATGCTCTTGTGGCAGAATGGGAGCCAATTCTTGAAGCAATATACCAAAATCTCTTTACATTGGTGATGGACCTGATTAATGCTCTTGTGGCAGAATGGGAGCCAATTCTTGAAGCAATGTACCAAAATCTTTTTACATTGGTGATGGACCTGACTAATGCTCTTGTGGCAGAATGGGAGCCAATTCTTAAACAATGTACCAAATTCTTTACATTGGTGATGGACCTGACAAAATAGCTCTTGTGGCAGAATGGGAGCCTATTCTTGAAGCAATACCAAAATCTAGTTAAAAGCCTTCTGAGCTGAGTGGAGAAGGTAGCAGCAAACGTTGGATCAACTCGATATTTATTTATTTCCTTATACAGCGAGTTTCTGAATAGGCAAGTGCACAGATGCTTTTGCTCAGATGGTGAATATGTCAATACAGTTTTATTTAATTCTATGTATATTTTTGAAATATTTGAATTTATGTCTCACTTCCTAAGTTTATACACACAAATATAAAATGCTTTCTAGTTATTTCTTAATTTTCACATAGCCTTCATGTCCAAACCGCTATCCCCAAAACATTCCTGTTGCACTTACCAGAGGATCATGTCATGCTACGCTAAAGTGGTCAGAGGAACTTTATTAATAAAATGGAGAAGCGATACAAGAAAAAAAGGAAAAAAACGAGTGTGCCATGTACAACCAACTACAACCAAGAGATAAGTTATCTTAGAAAAGAAGTACATAATTATAAAAGTGAGCAAAGAAAGTCACGGCTAATCATAGGAAGATTTGTGGGCTGGACATCCGAATCAGGACGCTTTCAAGTAGTTCCCGATTTCGAATGTATTATTCTGTTTTGTTTACATAGAAACTAATCACACCCAACGTGAAAGAAAGTAGTTTACGATACATTTTATTGGATTCTTTTTACAATTTTGTTATAATATACGCCTTAAAGACTATTTTTATTTGTAAATATATTTTATGAAGGAATATGTAGAATATGTCTCCCACGCACCATTATTGTCTTTTTTCTTAATTGTGAAGTTTACTTTCCATTTTTCTAAATTTTAGGTACATGCTATTGCTAACATGATACCAAATAATTATGAGTATTAGGATTTGAACACTTATTTGTACATGAACTCCATTATTCTTTCCTTTTGTGTGAACTTGAGAGTTACGTTTTTACAAAAATGCTACTTCCGAGTACTTTTTCATATTTAAAAATAATATTTTTCTCTATTAACGAACCAGTCAAGTTGCTCGAATGTGCATGCCCTTGTGTGGCTCTAAGATATATCTTAATTCTTTTTAATACGGACAAACTTTTTTCTGCTGACAGTTGTTGTTGGAAAGTTTAATATTAGACCTGCTAATTTGTACATCTCAATAAACACTATGTCTAATTATTCAACTTTATGTAACAGCTAATCTATCTTACTGATTTGTTTTTCATTCATCAAGGGAATAAAACAACTTTAGTTCATTTTTTAGTCGAGCTGTATCAAAATTTGAAGCATAGAGTTCTTTAAGCTCTGATAGTAGATGTTCAGAGAAGCTTTCACAAAAATTATCAAAACAGTTCAAATCCAACAAAGCCACGAATTTATGATATAATATCACTGATTTTAATTCATTGACTCTTCACACAGCTGAAATAACTCTGGCGAAATACGTACTGTTATGCGAGTGAATAATGACAGTCTTCTCTTTTTTGAGCGAAACGTTGCCGAAAGCAATGACCTTTTCAGCCGCTCCTTCGTGTTGTCATGGAAACGCTAGCTGGCCATCGTATCTCACAGCAAAGACTGGTAGAGCTGGTTGCGTTACGATGACACCATCCCCCCTAGGAGCCTCTTTGGTCTTTGCTCGCCAAACTGATTCTTTTAGTCAAAAGAAGCGAATCCGCACATGTTTTTTTCGGAGCGAAAGCATCGACATACCTTAATGCCATTGATAATAGACTTCTATTTGTGTATATCTAATTGACTTTTATTTGTGCATTCCCTGGGCTTCGCAGCTAGCCTGGTATATACGCCACTGGTAATGAGACACGATTCGCATTAATAGGCACAAGAACAATCTAGAAGTCCCGGAGTTTTGTTGAGAAAAGTTTGTGAAGGAATTGCACTGTAAACAACGGTTTAAAATACAAGTTAGTAAAATCATGCCATGCATTGATTATGATACGTTTTCCAACATACCAGAAATCATTACTCAAGTTATGAGGATAATGGCTGTGGAATAAATCTCTCTCCTGTGCTTTGATCTTTGACCCCATTTCGAAGATATTCAACAGAATTGGTTCAGTATACTTCCGGAACAACATGCTAAATCATGAAAGAAATACGGGATTACGCCATATAATATAAATTTTGAAGATGACAATCCGATTTTTGGCGTAAATGTGACAAGGATGGTAAGTCAGATAATATCCGAAAACCTGAAAATTTTCATCGTCCTGGAGCGGGACTCGAAACCGTGTCTCCCAGAAAACGTCCGGGTATGTTAACCACTACACCACCCAGAACGACCAAGTTTCAAGTTTCCGATCAATTTGAATATAACCATCACAGGATTCGCCAGAGATGGTTATATTCAAATTGATCGGAAACTTGGTCGTTCTGGGTGGTGTAGTGGTTAACATACCCGGGCGTTTTCTGGGAGACACGGTTTCGAGTCCCGCTCCAGGACGATGAAAAATTTCAGGTTTTCGGATATTATCTGGCTTACCATCCTTGTCACATTTACGCCAAAAATCGAATTGTCATCTTCAAAATTTGTAGCATACTAAAGTTTTGTCGCAATAGAAGCATTTTTAGTCAGGTTATGAGGATAATGGCTGTGGAATAAATCTTTCTCCTGTGCCCTGACCTTTGGCCCCATTTCAATGATATTAAACAGAATTAGTTCAGTGTACCTCCGAAATAACATACTAAAGTTTTGTCGCAATAGAAGCATTTTTAGTTAAGTTATGAGGATAATGGCTGTGTAATAAATCTCTCACCTGTGCCCTGAGCTTTGACTTCATTTCGATGATATTCAACAGAATTGGTTCGGTATACTTCCGGAACAACATACTAAAGTTTTGTCGCAATAGAATAACTTTTGTCAAGTTATGGGGATAATGACTGTGGAATAAATATCGCTCCTGTGCCCTGACCTTCGACCCCATTTCGATTGTATTAAACAGAATTTTTTCAGTATACCTCCGAAACAACACACTAAAGTTTCCTCGCAATGGAAGCATTTTTAGTCAAGTTATGAGGATAATGGCTGTGGAATAAATCTCGCTCCTGTGCCCTGGCCTCTGACGCCATTTCGATGATATTAAGCAGAACCGGTTCAGTGTGCATCCGGAACAACATGATAAGGTTTTGTTGCAATCGAAGCATTTTTACATAAGTTATGACACATAAGGGCGATGGAATGGATTCCGGTCCTATGTCCTGACCTTTGACCACATTTCACCCATTTTCAACAGGGTTCGTCTTCAGGTTGTCACCTATCACGTAATAAAATTTCATCGAAATCGAATCTTTTTTACGCGAGTTATCGTGTGGACAGACAGACAGACAGACAAAACTGGAGCATATACGCTTCTTCAACTTACGGTTCGAAAGCGTAAAAAATGTACATGTATTATAACGGAGGAAGGAAATAAAACAAACAAACGATTCATGGTGTGGAATCAGCGCTATACAGATGAAACATTTTGATCCGGTTATTAGAAGTTTCAAACCAGTGATCATGAGGGGATCAAAAAAGGCAATGAAGTGGTTAAGAGCACTTAGTACAATGGTAGCATTGAAATTCTGTTGGATTCGGTCGGTTAGACAATCATGAAATTGTTCTATGAATGTTGCATTCGCTGTAGACTCAAGGAGAGAATGAGTAGAATTTACAGAGTTTATTTGTTTTTGTTTTTTTATTGGAGGTTTAACGACCACCGAGAGCAACTCAATGGGCTATCAGCAGTCGCCCGCCCCTAATTTAGGTTCACTGGTTCCAGGGAAGGGAGAGAGCCAGTGGCGTAAGACAAACACAACATCCATGCCTCACCGGGAATCGAACCCGGACTCCTTGCGGACGAATGATCAGAGGCCATCGCTTAGACCACTGCGCCACCGGGGCGACATTTTCACAGAGTTGATGTACAAGCAGTAGAGGATGTGTTTCATGAGCACAAAACTCCACACTTGAATCAGTGACGTAAAAGGGGTTTGGCGCCCCTTAGAGGAGCTCAGGCATTTATTTTTTTTTTTTTTTTTTTTTAGCTGGTAAGAGAAGTTGGGGAAAGATTGATGCTATGCATTTCCCCGACAGCAGTAAAGTAAATCCCATGCATAAAAATTCGATGTAACGGAAAGGGGTAACGGAAGTAATCAAAGCCATTGAGATCTGATTTTTGAATGATATCCCATAAAGTGAGGCAACAATATTTAATTTCGTTGTTACTGAACAATAGGTTTTACTAAACTATCGGCGAACACTATTTCGTCACGTTTCACATAAGCGTAACATCTCATTGCAATCTGTGTAAATTATGAGAACTGGATGCTAAATGTGATGAAACCTATTGCAAAATGGCGTTTCAACCCCGGTGGCGCTGTAGTCTAAGCCATGGCTTCTGATCATTCTTCCGGAAGGGGTCCGGGTTCGAATCCCGTCGAGGCACGGAAGTTGTGTTTGTCTTACGGCACTGGCTCTCTCCCTTCCCTGACTGGAGCCGGTGGCCTTAAATTAGGGACGGGCGACTGCTTATAGCCCATTGAGTTGCTGACGGTAATCGTTAAACCTCCAATAAAAAAGAAAAAAGAAAAATGCGATTTGGTGCTATGCATCTTTCCCGACGGCAATCAAGAACGCGTTGTAGCGAAATTTGGCTTCCTCTTGACTCCCCTTCCCCTTGGGAAATTTACTTGCTATTGACAAGAACTTGAAAATAATGTATAATGGGGTGTAATCTGCTGATATCCTAGACCACAAGTTACCAATCCCCGTTACTAACACACTTGTTATGCAGCTTTTCTTTCTATCTTGAGGTCAGAGGTCAGCTTGCGCATGCGCAGATAGACTTTCGTAGCTACATCACATTTCATCGGCATCCGGATCGTTTCTTACGTTCCTCTAAATCTGAATATAATAATAACAAGAATTGTTTTTGAAAAACCAAACAGTCGAAATACTTACTACGCTGTTTCTGCCACCATAATTTAATAAATATATTATTACTAGCGCATAGCATGTCTTACGACGGTTATTTTAAAGCTTTAAATAAATATTAATATATAGGGGATGTTGCTCGTCCTATGACGGAGTGAATTTTTTAATTGAAGCAGACTGAAAACAAATAAAAAAAACCCGCCGGATTTCTGTAAGGAAATATAGTAAAAACTTACATAGTAAGAACTCATTCATGTTAGAACTAAAAATTATATGCTATTTATTTCCGTTTTTCAAAAGACCTCGAGATAAATAATATTCTGTGTAAAATGTTTGTTGTTGTTTAACAATTGTAGATTAGAGCGTTTATATAGATCGATATTTCACAAAATGTGTAATATAATCAGCACTAAACTCGGAAAGTTGTTTTCGTGTAAACTTACCTTAATAATTTTTACTTTTATTTTTCGCGGTAAATAATTTTTTCTCTGGTACACTTGTTATTCCCTTCACGGGCTTGTTTTAGACTGTCCTGTCTGACGGTTAGCTAAATTGTAGACAATGAGCGACATCTGCTTTTAGGTGTAATCTTGCTCACTTGGACATCTCAATATTTCAGTTTTTATTGTAGGTTAAAGCATTTAGATCGATATTTTTGCAAAATGTTTAGTATAATCAGCACTAAACTCGGAAAGTTAGGGAAATTCAAAACGTAAAAAATAATTAAAGCGTAAAAATTGATATAAGAATTGAGCTAAATTGAATTAATATCCAAACGTAACTTGTGATAGTAAGATTTTAATTCGAATTCTGTAGATCGGATAAATAGGACTCGAGTCATTGATAATCCATTGTTTTTAAATTGTCACGCGATCACCTTGACATCTAAAAGTGATCTCGTGCTATTATATAGCAGGCAATCATTTAAACGTCGCGAGAGCACACAGGAATTTATCAGTAAGTAATGATGCAACAATGCAGACGTTGGTGTGACGTCAAGCGTTCCAGAGAGACGGATCTGGGTGTTTATATTATTTATTAATTATTATGAAAGAAACTAACATATCTTCTTTCATTGGTTGTAAGACAATAACATTCATTAATCCACCTACCTAAGTACCGAACAATGTCAGGAATTAGTAAACCTTTTGGTTTGTTGTTATGATTTAATGCCACTTAGCGCACTGTGGCTCACTGTGGTCGTGAGTGAGACGAATAAATGCAATGTGTTGTAGTGTTGTGTTTTTATCCACACCCACAAAGATCATGGCATGCGAAAAATGCATAGCATAAATTATCTACAAAGAGTGCCAGGGTTCTCTATCGATTTGTTTTTTTCTTTGGATGATTATGCATAAAAAAAATAGTGAAATCTGTGTTCTGTATGTAAACATACTTCTATCTTAACCAAATGTTGATATTACAAAGATACCAGCTTCCAGTTGTCCAGTGGTCTGAGGCGCTTGCCTCTTACTATTCTCTGTAGTCGAGGCCTTAGTTCGAGTCCGGGAGGAATCATGGGATGTAGTGCTTGGGCAGTGGGTGGGATCTGACCCTTCCTTGAAACTATTTGTGCGAAATTAGGGACGAAAGAATACTTATAGTCCTACGAGTTGCTCATGGGGGCGTTGTATTGGGTTGATGCATAAGTTCATGCCATTATTTTCACAGCACTACTAGAATGAATTACATCAGAAGGGAAAACGGAATAAATCAACTATGTATCCCCCCTCCCCATTGTTTACGATGGTGTCCCAACGTCTGGATAGGTGTGCAATGCTATTCTTGAAAATACGTGCAAGTTTTGCTGCGACGAAATCATCAAGGAAAATCTGGAGATCAGCATCATTGTTGAACGTTCTGCCAAGGAGAACATTCAACAGAGATCGAAACAGGTGATAATCTGAAGGGACGACTTTTGAGGAATAGGCCAGATGTGGGATGATCTCCCATTTCATGACCTGAATGGCCATTTTGGTCATGTTTGCACTCTGAGGGCGGGCGTTATCATGTTGGAGAAGGACACCATGGCGCCGATGTGGCCGTTTCTGCTGAATTGCTTCCTCCACACGGCGGAGTTGCTCATAATAGAGAGTTGAGCATTGATGGTCCGATTCCTCGGCAGCATTTCCCAGAGAATAATGCCTTCCATGTCCCACCAGACACACAACATGATCTTCGCAGGATGAAGGTCATGTTTTGGACGAGGTGTGGGCGTCTTGTTTCATATTAACCATTCCTTCCGTTGCCTGAAATTCACCTACAGGCACCACTTTTCATCTCTAGTAACAATACGAGACAGAAAGGGTTTGTGTTGCTGAGAACACATTCGCGATAACGGGCAAGAAAGGAACCACATATGGCAACACTTTGATTCTTGTTGTCCTCGGTGAGAGTGTGAGGCACCCAAGATCCCAATTTCTGGACCGTTCCCATACGTTCCAGGCGTCGCACCACTGTGGCCTGATCACAGTCCATCTCAGTGGCGATTTCGCGTGTGGTTTGACGCCGATCCAAGTAGATGAGATGGTTCAAACGATCTTCATCGAAGTGAGATGGACGACCTGAGTGTGGACAATCGTTGAGGTCAAAATTGCCACCTCGGAACCGCTCAAACCATTTGCGGGCTGTCCTCGAAGCAATAGCATCCTCCCCATGCACAGCATTTATTTGTTAAATAGCTTCGGCCGCTGTGGATTCACTTGTTAAACTCGTAGAGGAGCAGATGTCGGAAATGTTCATTCCTCTCTACTCGACACTCCATACTTCCGGACCTGAAAACCGAAAAACCATTAGCCGCAATCACACAACGTAGTATGATTTAGATACACGATATTACTGGCTATATTTTGATATACAACTGGCAATCTGCACCGTCATTACTGACCTGGGAAACACTCTAGTGTGTGTGTGTGTGTGTGTGTGTGTGCGCGCGCGCGCCCGCCCGCGCAAGGGGCTCTGATTCTTTCAGAATTTTTGAAGGTGTGTGCCGTACACCTCCATTTAATGTTCCTTTTTAGTTTCTGTTTTCTTATGTAAATTTTGTTCCTTCTTTGTTAAGAAAAGAAGGACCAAAAAACGAAGCAATTTTTCTCTCTGAACGACAGATAACTTACCCGAACAGCTTTTATAACTCGGCAACACTGACAGTGAGTCAGAGAAAAATAAATATGCATCGAATAGAGTAGTGTGTTGAAAGTTGATATATAGCAAAAAAAAGGCTGAAACTTGTAGGATATCTATGTGAATGTACAAGTACGAGGGCTGATTTACAAGAAAGGTCTCCTACCGCGTGGCGTCGCTAGTATTTGGGGAGGAAAACGTTTGCGCATGCGTTCGGTAGCCCATACTGTATAATACAAACGAGCTTAGTTTCAGGCCAGTGTTTGAAGTCCTTGAATAATAGCGTTCGTTAATCATGAGTACTACCTCCTAGTTACGTATAGAGCAGCGATCAGTAATAGAGTTTTTGAAACTTGGGTGCGCGCCTGTCGAAATTCACAGACATATGAAAGCAATTTATGGCGTGTAAAAGCAAGTGTGAAAGCAATTTATTGCATCACGACAACGCAAGGCCACAGTTCAGTCGACAAACGACGGGTATTGTGGCAAGCCTGAAATTCATACTTGTTCCACACCCTTCTTACAGCCCAGATTTGGCACCGTCCGACTTCGGGTTTTTCCCGCAATTGAATGAGGTGTTGAAAGGGTAATATTTTTCATCCGATACCAAAGTTGAAGTTGCTGTGTCAAATGGATCAAAAGCAAACCACAAACGTTCTTCATGGACAGAACGACAAAGTTGATAGCGCATTTGGAGAAATGTGTAGCAGTAAATGGTAACTATGTTGAAAAATAAGGTTGTAATGCATAGCAGTAAATGGTGAATATGTTGAAAAATAAGCTTGTAATGCATAGCAGTAAATGGTGACTATGTTGCAAAATAAGGTTGTAATGTATAGCAGTAAATTGCGACTATGTTGAAAAATAAAGTTGTAATGTACAACAGTAAATGGTGACTATGTTGAAAAATAAGCTTGTAATGTATAGCAGTAAATGGTGACTCTGTTGAAAAATAAGCTTGTAATGTATAGAAGTAAATGGTGACTCTGTTGAAAAATAAGATTGTAATGTATAGCAGTAAATTGTGACTATGTTGAAAAAAGAGGTTGTAATGCATAGCAGTAAATGGTGAATATGTTGAAAAATAAGCTTGTAATGTATAGCAGTAAATGGTGACTATGTTGAAAAACAAGCTTGTGATGTACAGCAGTAAATGGTGACTACGTTGAAAAATAAGCTTGTAATGTATAGCAGTAAATGGTGACTATGTTGAAAAATAAGGTTTTAATGTATAGCAGTAAATGGTGACTATGTTGAAAAATAAGCTTGTAATGTATAGCAGTAAATTGTGACTATGTTGAAAAATAAGGTTGTAATGTATAACAGTAAATGGTGACTATGTTGAACAATAAGTTTGTAATGTATAGCAGTAAATGGTGACTATGTTGAAAACTCAGGTTGTAATGTTTAAGAGAAATAAATTTCCTTCATTTTGATACCACTTTCATTATTTTATTTTATCGGAAACTTATTTTATACGATTGAAGACCTGACTTATCAATCAACCCTATTTATTGTTGCTATGCGACTGAGATATACATACGTTGATAGAAGAGCTATTTAGTGTCAGCTGATAAATTATAACTTGGCACTTCTATACTAACTTATTTGTGACCTGAACTTCCAGTTGGTGGGAAATAAAAGACAACGGTAAACTCAGGAAAATATATATATACTGCATGAATGATACGATACAATCTGGCCACGCAGTAAGGAATCTCACGGATCATAAGAGTTCTAGCACAAACGGAATGCAAACAGGTGTTTCTAGACAACAGTTAAAATAAAGTTGTCGGAGGTGAACAGTCCGTTGCATTCTTCCGGGAAGAAACTATGGTAGTGAATGAATGGCATTTCTACTGAACTGCTCCCCATTTCTGCTAAACTGCTCACCACTGGCTATCAGCTCTAATAAAAGCTCACTCTGATTTCTTATGGGTAGCACAAAAGAAATATCTTGCATCCATCTCCTAAGCCTTGGGAAACTCTGCACATTATTCACATTGAACTCATGTGATTATGTTAGTCGCATCTGTTTACAATGAATATTTAAAATCTTATAGATTAACAGAGAGGTATTTCAATAAAAATTTTGCATTCTTAGCTTATGGCTCCCACGTAACATTCTTTCTTTCATTTAAAACTGCTCGAATTACGCAATTTAAATTGATGGAAGTAAGTTGTAATAAAAATTTAATAAAAAATAGTAACTAATATTAAAAACAAATCAGATTTCGCAGTGTTTTTGAAAAGTTTGTGGGCATTCTTCCCGTGTTGTGGTTTCCTAAACCGCTCAGCACTACGACACTTTTTTTATTTTATTTTGAACAACATCACTGACTAGAATCATATGAGTGAGATCACAGATACCGGTAATCTTGTAAATTATGGTGATAAGAACAGATTTCAGTGAGGACCATGAACATGTACTTTCATGTACTAGATAATATTTGCTTGTAGCATCATCGCAGTTCATGTTTCGGTTATGTCTTGAAGAATATCCTTGCACCATGCCAGAGCGTACTACTTTTTGGTTATTGAGTGTCCCTCTGCATCCTAAAGTAATCAAGAAGATGATATTTTTAATATCGTCTTCCTCCAATTTACATATAATTCCTGCACATTATGTGTAGTGAGGTATTTATTTGTTACTTATATGTCTTCGTTCGCTCGACACTAACTTTCCTCATACTCGTAGCAAACACACTGTGAAAAGCCGTCGTGAACTGTAACTTTCTTGAATGTGGATTATACGAATTTTTTCCTTTTAAGACATCGTTTCTAAGTAAACGAGTTTCATCTAATGAATAAGTAAAATGCGACTGAGGCTGCTCTGTTAAAAGGGCATTAAGCTGCTCATAGCATAACACTTAAGAAAAGTACTAAACAAGTGAGATCTTCCACGAAATCTTTCAGTTCATAAAGGTCCGAAACATTAGGTCTTTGTTATGAAGTAAGCCTCATTAGAGTAACAGAAATCTTCTCTAATTAACAGCTCCTGGAAAGAGATTTTGTAAGCAGGATGAGGGGCGAAATCTTCGACCGTTGCAAATTTTTTTTTCTTCTTCCAGACATTACCTCTTTTTCGACCCCATTTGGAGCACTCTAAGTTCAGGGTTTGACTTTCATTAAGTATCAACCATTTTTACATTTGGGTCCTATAACCGAGCTGCACGTGTTGCCTTTTCATCTCATTACTGAGGCAAGGTGTTGGAAGACGAAGAAGAGGGAGGGTTCAGATGAAGGGGTAGCAGTGAGGGGATGAATGTCTCCAAGGTGCGAGGTAAAAGTAGAAGAGTGCAATCATGTGACGTATGGTGGTCCAAAGGATGCCGGGAGATTACATTCCTGCTTCTCCGCTGTATGGAAATCTTAGCACACAGAAAAGAGAGGAGAAAAGAAAGAAAAAAGAGCTGTTATTAAATTCCTCAGATTTAGAAGAAACCACACGATGAAAAATGATCTTCTTGGAAACTATGACAGCACAAATTGGAAAATGATCGCACAGGTATTATTAATAAAGTGCTTACGAGAAAAGAAAACAGGAAATTGAAAAATCGACTCAAGGACCTTATGCGTATGTGTGTGTTCCTTATTTCATTGTTCAGGTGTGAAAGTCAAGTCACAACTTAAAAAAAAAACTTAGTTCCAAATGCCAGCTTCTCACAAAAGTTCTCGAGTTTAAACAATGAGGAATGTGAATCAATAAATGTATGCACATTAGTATTGAACTTGGCTACGAAATATTTGGCTGGACTTCAAAATTAATCACCGTCTCCTTCCTCCTTTCTATAATGTATGACACACAATACAAGATGATGCTTAGTCCTTTATTCGAAATCCATGGCTAAAAAATGAAAGAAAAGAAAACTGCAGTCTACAATGTCTGTTAATTCTTTGTCCGAGGAGCAAGTGAAGACAGGTGTAATGCAGTGGTGGTGGACCTTTCCACACCTGCATTACACCTATATTCGGTGGACCTTTGTAATACTCAGTTTGGCCATTATGATACTCAGTGGAATTTCAGTTCATTCTTTTGGGATACATAGTGATACTCAGTTCATCCTTTACGATACCCAATGATTTTCGGCATCGCTTACGATACCCAATGATTTTCGGTACATACATTAGTACGGTGTCGGTCCACCTTTGGCCTTAATGCATGCATTGACCTTTCGTGGCATGCTTTTGACAAGGTTATGGAACACAGCGATAGGTATGCGCTTCCATTCAGTACAATATGATGCCGCTAACTGTTGCTTAGTAGTAGGCCTTGTTCCCAAACTTCTTATGCGGCGCTCAAATTCACCCCATAGGTTCTCTATGGGATTAAGATCAGGACTCAGTGCTGGCCAGCTCACACACGATACGGAATTATCGTCAAACTACGCCGTAACAGTCCATGCTTTATGGCTCGGTACATTATTCTGCTGGTACCAACGAGGCTCGGTTCCATAGTATTTCCACAGAGTTGGTACGGCATAATTGTCCAGAATATCGAGTTAGACGTGCTGGTTAACAGGTTTGTCCACGATAACCAATGGGCCGGGACCATACCACGAAAAACACTCCCACACGAGTACACTGCCAGCACCAAGCTTGACCGTAGAAACAGTACACTGTAGTAAATAACATTCCCCCGGCTACCGCCATACCCACACACGGCCATCAATCAGACTGATGGATCGTGTATCTAGATTCATCGGTCCATAGGACCCGTTTCCATTGATCTAAGGTCCACGATAAAGTTCTTTACACCATGCTAAGCGACGAGTAGCATTCCGAGTGAAGATGAAAGGCTTGCGAGCATCCGCATGACGGCGGTAACCGATGGAATGAAGTTCTCTGCGAATGGTACGTGTACATACCGAGGTTCCAGCATTTTTACTCACCTGTACACTGAGATCTGGTGCAGTAATTCGTCGATTAGCTGTAACGACTCTCCTGAGGCTTCGACGTCCTCTATCACTGATTTTCTTTGGTCTGACAGTACGTTTTGCTGCTTGTGGCACGCCATGTGCCTTCCACTTATTCAGTGCATCCAAAACAGTTGACTTAGGTATGTTTAAACGCCTCTCGGTTTCTCTTATGGATAATTCCTTAATATAACCTCCAACAATCTTTCCTTTCTTAAATTCAGTTCTCTCCCGCCGCGACATTTTCACTCAACCTCACAGTGCGCTATGATCGCGGTCAGATGCAGGCTTGTTTTTATACCGTTTGCAGCTGCATTGCACATCTTAACAATGCAGCGGATCCGTTAATTTGCTTTTGAAGGGGTTTTCGGTCACTTTTGTTAATGTAGTGTATTTTAACTCGTACGTGGTTTCACCATGAAAATTACGGAATGAACAAACGAAGGATTTGTAGCATTTTAAATATAGCCTCAATTCTTTTCTTTTTTTTTAAATTAAACAAAAACGTCATAATAGAAAAAAGTTAACAACGATCATTACGTCAGTATCGCCTCGTTTGCTTCCTTCGTTTGGCACAACCTGCTGTTCCGAAACTGCATCTTGGTATGTTCTCAAATCAAGACGCGTTTGGCAGTTGACATTTCCTCACCCGGAAGACCAATTGAAATTTAAGACAATGACGAAACCAAATATAAAATTCTTAGCTCACAGCAAGCAATTACAAAAATGTCATTAAATTGCATTTCCATTTTATTTGACGAAAGTGGGTGGTAGGGGTAAGTATAAGTAATTGAAACATTTTCTGTTAGGTTAAGAAGTCATCATATTGCGTTTTTGAGATATGTTAAACAAATAGTTCCTTTCAAACCGTAAATTTCAGCATACAGGAAGAATGCTCTTTATATTCACTTCAGGGGCGAATTCAGGACTTTCATGAAGGAAGGGCGCAAGTGTCGGGAATAACCGGGAACCTTTCTGATAATTTCCCGAGAAATGAAAAAGTGTTCGTGGTATGTCTATAAATTCTTCCAATTAAGTAACGAAAGTAGTATACTTTTGAGTAATACTTTCTTTCACGAAAACATATTCAATTTGTTGTTAAAACTTAACAAATCGAAACTTTTCCCATGGTTCCTGAGGGGAAAGCACCCCGCGCACCCTCTCTGTATCCGACTCTTATTCCTTTACCTAACACGTCCCCTAATATCTTCAGTATAAGAGGTCCGTCCCAAAAGTATTGAGAATGATTACAAAACAAATGCGTTTAATCAAAATACATACCATTAGGCCCGATCGCCTTCGAAGCAAGTATCGTGGGACTGAACACACTTCTTCCAGTGACGCTGCCATTCGTCGTAGCAGTGCTGGAAGTCGTTGCAAACGTCCAGTCAGCAGCGACGAGGGCTCTGGCATTCGTCGTAGAAGTGCTGGAAGTCTTCCTCTCACATGAAGACTTCCAGCACTGTTACGACGAATGGCAGCGTCGCTGGAAGAAGTGCAAAGTCAGGGCTGTGGGGAGAGGGGGAGGGGAGGGATGTTTTTCCGCGCCAGAAACTTCCTCACAGCCAATGATGTGTGACTCGGTGCATTGTCATGATGGAGGGTCCACGTTTCTGCAATGTCAGGACGCATTAGCTAAACCCTTTTCCTCAAACGCTCCAGGACCTGTGGGTAAAAAGTCTGATTGACTGTCCGTCCTGGCGGTACAAATTCTTTGCGCACCATTCCTCGGCAGTAAAAAAAAACAAAAAACCCGATAAGCTTTGATTTAACTTTCGATTTGCTCGTGCGAGGTTTCTTCAGTCAAGGTGAAGAGGGAGTGTGCCTTTCTGAACTCTACTTTTTTGTTTCGGGATTGTATTCAAACATCCATGTTTCATCCCCAGTAAACACTCTACGCAAAAGTCGGGCTCAGTTGTCACACGATCCAACAGTTCTTGGGAAGTGAACAGACGATTCCCCTTCTGTTCATCGAACAAGTTTTTTAGGAAGAGTTTTGCGCAAATCTTCCTCATGTTGAGATTTTCCGAACCACCGTTTTTGGTACTCCGACCTCATCTGCGATTAGTCGGACATTGAAACGTCGGTTCCGTGTCAGAGCAACCTTGATAACTGCCACATTGCCATCGGTTCTTGACACTGAAGGTCGCCCTGAGCGCTGCTCATCCTCAACGTCTTCCCTTCCATCCTTGTATTCTTTTGCCACCTGAAAACTTGGGTTGATGACAAAGCTGAGTCCTCCCATACGCTGTCTTTAGCATCTTTAAGGTTTCTGCGGCTGTTTTTCTTAGTTTAACGCGAAATTTGATTGCGTAACGCTGCTCGACGCTACTTTGCATTCTCGTCCGGAACGAGTGTGAAAACCACGAGTGCACTTCTTTAACGTTCCGACACTTCGAAGGGCTCCTACTCAACTGAGGATGGTCCAGCCGTTTACCTGAGATACCCACGCAACAATCTGTAGCACAACCTGCGTCCCGCAGTCTTCGTGACGAGCGTCAGCGAATTATTCTCATAACGGACTATATAGGCGGTTCGAAGATCATGTTCCAACCTTCTCGTTAAGCTTTAAACTTCCGGTCCAGATTCTATTTCAGCGACTCTGAATGCATGATTTCATTTTAGTATACATAAATTTTTAGCTTCTTCCAACATAACATACACTGGCGTGCAATTATTAAGGACGAGACGGTTTTTCGAATGTAACGTCGTGCAGAAGTGTTCCACATCGACTCAAATCATACCATAAGATCCCCAAGATGTAAGAATATGGGACAAGTGAGCAAAACAATCCAAAACAAGGAATCCTAAGGATACAAAGGCACTTTATTGAAAAGGTAGCTTCGAGCACAACTGGACAGAAGACAGAAACGTCCATGCGACAAGCGGCTGCCAAGAAAATCCAGTCTTTAGTTGGGGATATGATCACCCGTGACTGCGTTGCAGGGTTTACAACGTCTGTCCATGCTGAGAACGAGGTTGTCAATGAGATGTTGAGGCATCGCAGCCCATTCCTCTTGTAGCGCCAATCGCAGCTGCGGAATCGTTGCTGGCGGCTGGTGACGTGCTGCTACGCGTCTCCCGAGAAGGTCCCACAAGTGTTCGATTGAATTTAGGTCCTGGGACCTTGCGGGCCAATCCATGCGTTGAATATCTTCACTCTCCAACAGCTCTGCGACAGCCACTGTACGATGAGGTATAACGTTGTCGTCCATGAAGAGGAACTCAGGACCCACAGCACCTCTAAACAGACGCACGTGAGGCAGGAGAACCTCGGTACAATAGCGGATACCAGTGACTGAACCTCCTCGGAAGATGTGAAGATCAGTACGGCTACCAAGCATGATACCGTCCCCAAACGAGAACTCCGCCACTTCCAAACCGGTCTCTTTCGTTAATGTTGGAGGTGTGGTTTCATGTTCCCTGCTCTCTCCAGATGAGTATACGTCCAGAATAGCTCGTCAGACTAAATCGGCTCTCATCCGTAAAGAGAACTCCACCCCATTGCTGATGTGTCCAGTTCTTGTGTTCCTGGCACCACAGAAACCGCCGTCTCCAATGAGCAGGCGTTAATGGCACACGCCGTACTGGTCGTCGTGCAAATAGACCACCTTTGTGCAGCCTCCTGGCCACTGTAAAACGCGATAACGGACGTCCAGTTGTCTGTTGCATGTGCCTTGCGATTTCTCCCGCTGTCTGTCATCTGTCTTTTCTCTCCTGTGGGAAAATATGCCGGTCGTCCGCCGCCGTGCTTGCTCGTGGACGACCACTGCAAAACTCTCGGACAGCTGTTTCTGCCGTTTTAAATGCTCTCCAAGCTCGTGAAACGATGCTGTGAGCGATCCCGAACTCCTCAGCCACACTAGTCACACTTCGACCTTCTTCCAACTTCCCAATGACGCGACGTCGGGTAAAGTAATCCAGATGTCGTCTACTGGATTGCCTGTTGGCCATATGACACGGTGGCAGCAAATCGACGTCGTTCAAACAGATGTACACTGTGCAATAGCTTTCACCGAATTTCTGAGCGTACACCGCCAGTGTGCTTTATACCCTTCCGAAACCCCCCCACCTTTCCCTACGTCATGCTGCATATATGCTCATGCCGTACCGTACCGGACCCTAGTCTATCCTCCTGAGTGGTCTTTCGGTCCGTTCTTTCTGCTCGTCCGGCTGTTATGCTAATTTCTCCTCTTTGTCCTAAATTTTTGAACACCAGTGTATCTTTTTCTTCCAGAGCTATTTCTGATAAACCGTTACGGAAAGCATTTTACAGTCATTTCTTGGGAGAATGAGAGAAGGAAAAGATTTAACGAAAGAAAATAATAAAGTGCGGAGTTGTTACGTAGAGCTGTTAGTTCATGAATGAAATCTTCTTGGTAAACTAACTCATAGCCCGTGCCATGCACGGGTGCAAAAGCTGTGACTGAAATTTTTATAACACGAATCGTAAAATACATATACATAACTATAATAAAAGGTTGAATTATTAATGGGCAGTCTATAAGATAGGTCACCAACAACAAAATCTTCGTAATATTCCCATTCAATAGTTCCGTGACAGAAGCTTATTATACAAGGTGATTCGTAAAGAAGTATACAGTTTCAACGCACCATAAAACAAGAACAATGTAATATATTTTATGTTACCTGTAAAAGAATTGTTGGGGAATGTTTCAAGTTTTTTTAGAGACAATCACAGATGTTCACCCTTAGTCACACGACACACATCGAGCCGGTATTCCATTTCCGCCCAAAACGCGAGGTAAGGTACCAGAATTTTGAGAAAGAAGCTGAAAATGTATGGAACCATTTTCAGCTTCTTTCTCAAAATTCTCCAGACATTGGGCTGTGAAATCTGCACTTCATGACCTACCCTCCACGTTGATTTTCCCGGGCTTCGTTGAATGTCGGTGCAAACACTATCGACGACTTCCTCCGATACACGCGGTCGTCCAGGACTTTTAAGTTTGCACAAACAGCCCGTAGTTTCAAATTTTTTATGCCGGTCGTAGATAGATTTTCTTTTTGGCGGTTCTTTTCCGAATCGTGATCGAAAATGCCGTTGCACAACAGTTACAGATTCCGTTTTGCTCAATTCAAGAACACAAAACGCTTTCTCCACTCCAGACGCTGCCATTGTGACTATCTAGTCACGTGACACGCGCTCTATCGTCTACGTTACTTCCCTCAGTAGCGGGACACAAGCTCTATGAGTATATCTACCTAACGGTTGGCAGTTGTGGTCCGTGTCTTCAAATGTTACTGTTCTACAGCATCTGGAAGCTGTATACTTCTTTATGAATCACCCTGTATAGGTTAATCGATTTCAACCCGTCATATGACGGTCACAGTACATTAAAAACCATATAATGTAAAAAATGTAGGTAATAAAAACGGTGTTAACACCTACGTAAAAGAACAAACGTCGCAGACAGTTGTTCGAGAACCAGCGTATTGCCACAGATGTGGTCGTTTGTTTTACTAACTTTATTTTATTTTCCGGTATTTCTCCTTGATTTTACGTATCGTGCGATAGTGCTGAGCTTAGTTCCGATTTCGGCCACCGCATAAAAGCAGATGGCGCAGTAAGTACTGAATGATTTCAGAGCGTTAGAGACAGACGTAACCTATTATATAGGTTAATTTCTTCAGAATTTTGAACGCCTGTTTTTACAATATGTCCGGATCCAAAATTTTTGACCCGTTTCCAACTCTTCTTCCATTCTGCCACGAGAGCATTAGTCATGTCGGTTACCGATGTCGGGCTGTTCTATTGAGACCTCCATGACTAAATGATTGCAAATAGTCTCTAAGGAAGTTTTATCTCTGGGTCTTATGCTCTTTTGTCTGAACTGTCATTAATTTATGTTTTTGTCTAAGTCTTGTGAAGTATAACGTGTCTCCATGATTTCTTTTGACCGCTGTATGTTAATTAACATCTGAGACTATCGGTACAGTACAGTAGCAATGCTTTTGTCGCAGCCAAGAATTTATATTGTAAAAAAATCTGACAGCAAATTTTGCTGTTTTATATATATCGATAAAGTCACATTATTATGACCACCAGCTAATATCCAGAGTAACAGCCGTGTGCAGCAGCTAGGGCTGGGAGTGACACAATAAGGTTATTTTTTTTTTTTTTTTTTTTTTATTTATTTTTTTTTGATTGGAGGTTCAACGACCACCGTGAGCAACTCAATGGGCTATAAGCAGTCGCCCGTCCCTAATTTAGGGTCACTGGTTCCAGGGAAGGGAGAGAGCCAGTGCCGTAAGACAAACACATCATCCATGCCTGACCAGGATCGAACCCGGGCCCCTTACCGACGAATGATTAGAGGCCAGCGCCTTAGACCACTGCGCCAACGGGGCGGCCAATAAGGTTATGGAAGGTATTCACAGGTATGTGGAGTCATGCTGACTGCAGTGCATCTGACAGCTGCTGGAGGGTGCGTGGTGCAGGATCCATAGAGAGAACAACACGATCGAGGTGGTCCCACAGATGCTCAATTGGGTTTGTGTCTGGGGAATTAGGGAGCCAGGTAAGTACTTTGAAATCTTTATCGTGCGCTGCCAACCATTCTCGGACATTTCTAGCTGTGTTACACGTCGCATTGTTCTACTGGAACCCCCCCCCCCCAGGGAAGACAATCAGCATGTACGGGTGTGCGTGGTCTGTCTGCAAGGATGGATTCATAACGAATTCGGCCCATAGTACCTTCCACAAGTATGAGTTGACCCAGGGAATGCCATAAAAACATTCCCCAGACCATAACGCAGCCCCCACCAGCTTGTGTTTTTCCAGCAATGGTTGAAGAGTGTTTGCTCTCCGACGTTTCGCGCCTTATATGCCAAAGTCCACCCGTTCTGTGAAGCATAAAACGTGACTCATCGGAGAAGGCCATCCTTTGCCAATCAGCGGAGGTCCAATTCCGATACTGCTGTGCAAATGTAAGCCTTTTCTGCTGATGCACCTCTGTTAGCACAGGTGCAATGTTCATTCGTCTGCATCGGAGCCCTATATGCAGGAGACTTCGCTGAACTGTCATTTTAGACACACTTCCGGTAGCCACCTGGTTCATTCGGTTAGTGAGTTGCTCGACTGTAGCGTGTCGATCGGCCATCACGCACCTTCGCAGCCGACGTTCACCTCTCACAGCAATGGCACATGGTGCTCCGCAGTTCCTACGTCTCTAATTCGCAATGATGCCATTTCTCCAATCACTATACACTTTAACCACAGCAGCACGCAAACAGTTCACAAACATACTGCCACCCTTGGCCCAAAAGACGATAATCATCCCTTTTTGCAAATCTGATAAATTGCTCCTTTTATCCATGACAGCAACGAGTGATATGTTTTCAGATGATCATTATCATATGTAGAGGATTTTAGGAAGGGAGTGTCTGACACTAGGTCGTAAACAAGCCTTAGAAAAGGAAGCTAGGAGATTTGGGCTAGAGTGCCCGATAGGAAAGCGACACGGAAGCGAAGTAGAAAGGGGAAGGAAGACGCCCTTATTTATACCCGGGAGGCCAGTACCCGAAGTCCGACGGCTTAACGTGCCCATTTGATGCACGGCTGATATTTAGTGGATCGAGCGTTCGTACCTGCCTGGGATCGAACCTGAGGTCCTTTCCGCTGCAGTCACGAACGTTGTCCACTAGGCCACCCGCTGCCCTATGTTTTCAGATTGCCTACAGCACACCTTATATACCCTTCGAGCCAATTAGGTCACGACACGTGCTTTCTTTCATTGGCTACGCTCTGTTGACGTCAAAAGTAGGAGGTGGTCACAATAATGTGACTCGACTGTGTAGTTATTGATTGTGATGGGGCAGTTATGCACCGCAAATCTTACAGTTACATACTGTGGAATTTACTTTACAGGAAAAGTTATAAGGCGTAAAACTTATAGTTATATACCATGTAATTTCTTGCATATATAACACTGGTATTTAACTCTTAAAAAGTACCTATCTATAAACATGATATTAAAATGAATTATAGTTTTTACATCTTCTGCTACACGGTCTTACGCTACAAGAACATTCACAGTTATTTACATTTCGGTGAATTTTACCGTGATGAACATAACTCTTACCATACGGGGCTCAAGTTTAATAACTGTACATTGTCTACTTTCAACAAAAAATATATTAACAACAATTAAATGCGTACCACACCAAATGAAAAAGAAATATTTCATTTGCAGATTTTCTACTCGTTTGCTCTCTTTGGAGACCTAAATTTCTCTGTGGCGAGACTGAAGCCCACATCTATCTGCTCCGGAGCCGAATGCTTTCCCAATTAAGCCACACAGACAAGTGCTTATCACTACTACTTGCCGTCTTGACATGTGCGTGACTTCTGTAGTACGTCACATCTATACTTCGCCGCCCCGGTGGCGCAGTGGTCTAAGCGATGGCCTCTGATCATTCGTCCGAACGGGGTCCGGGTTCGAATCCCGGTGAGGCATGGATGTTGTGTTTGTCTTACGGCACTGGCTCTCTCCCTTCCCTGGAACCAGTGACTCTAAAGTAGGGACGGGCGACTGCTTATAACCCATTGAGTTGCTCACGGTGGTCGTTAAACCTCCAATCAAAAAAAAAAAAAAAAAACCACCTATACTTCACTAATAATTCACGAAAAGTGCACGCGCACGTTACACCTTAGTAACTACAACAACAATAGGGGCAATAAGTGAGCATGCGCAGTTTCCATGTTTCGTTTCTCCTAAGGACCAATCGTGTTGACAACAAATTAACTGTAAATTCTAGAGTTGTAAATTGTCGAATAAGAATACAACCTTGTACTGTAGCGATATGCAGTAGTTTTCCGTAAAAACTGCATTTTTTACAGTGTAGGTATGGACTGAAATGTTTACGAACGACACATTAACAATGTGACAATGGTGACAATGAACCATGAAGATGCTAATCCAAAGTAAATACCGAAAGGAAAGTTGAAGTCCGTGCCATGATTCCAGACAGCAAGATGGTTACTGCCGATGAAGTGGCTTGCCAACTGTGCTAGGTCAGTTAGTTTTATTTTTACTTTTTTTTATTCAGAAGAAAAACTGCCCAAGGATCATGCTTGGCTACGAAAGCAGGAACATAGGACTAAAGTAATATAAAAAGGTCAGTTTTGACCGTGGGGGCGACAACACCCAATCAACTGAAAGAATCGTCTGGCTCCGTGCAGTGGAGGCTAGTTATAAATCTGAGCTACAGTCCTTATGCAGTAAAAACATTTCTGTAGCTCATTTTTGGGAGATTTTAGAATATCCACCATCCATTCTTAATCTTGCGCCATCGGACATCAGTATGTTTTGACCCTTAAAGATGCTTCGAGAGGTTATGACGTATTACTCAAAATAATCTTCCTTTTGAGTTTTTGTTCTCTTATGTAAATTTTGTTACTCCTCGTTGAACGCTTTCTCACTGAAGGACACACATTACTTCCCAGAAGAGCATTATCATTTTGGCAGCACTGACAGTGAGTCAGAGTAGCATATAATGATTAGAAGCAGTAGTTTTAAAACGTAGTTGAAGTAGTAGTTGATGGGAAGTTGTCAAATTTTATGCACGATAGAGATATAGCGTTTTGTGTATGAGAATTGCTGTTGGAGAGTAGATTGTGAAACGATGATATAAAACCTACTGAGATATACACCGATAAGCCATCACATCACGACCACTCCCAATCCAGAGAAATGAGCGCATATGAGGCCGAACGGTGGCGCAGGTGAAGTTCACATAGTAATATACTCTATCTACCAACAAGTAATTGGACACCTGTAATAGCAAAGGAAAACGAAGTTTATTCACGTTCAATAGTTGGCGGAGCCTCCACGAGCGGCGATTACAGCTGCGACCCTACGGGGCATACTCTCAACCAAACGTTGTACGACGGCTAGCGATATTTTCTTCCACTTGGCTTGGAGAAGACGGGCCAGTTCCTTCACCGATTTCGGACGGTGGGGGCACCCCTTAAGTCGACACTCCAACTCATCCCAGAGGTGCTCGATAGGGTTAAGGTCCGTGCTCTGCGCAGGCCAGTCCATTTGATTAATCCCATTGTCACCATACCAAGCCATGGTGGACCTCGCAACATGACAGGTGGCATCGTCATCCTGAAAGTAACATGGGTCCACCCGTAAAACTGTCACAACGTAGGAAGCGCATGGTCATCCAAAATGGTGCAGTAGGTCTCGGCGTTGAGTCTACCAGGAATTGCGACCAAGGGTCCCGTGCCATACCAGGAGAAACACCCCATAGCATTATTCCACCGCCTCCGAACTTCACAGTTTGCACAATACATTCCGGCAGGAGGCGAGCTCCAGGCAGACGCCAAACCAGACCCTACCATCCGAACGGTAGAGGGTGAACCTTGATTCATCGCTCCATAGAACCTGTTTCCACTGTTCAACGGTCCACTGTCGACATTCTTTGCACCACGTTAGCCGAGCAGCGCTATTGGACTTGGTGACCAAAGGCTTGTGGGCGGCAGCACGTTCATGATAACCGAGCAGATGGGCTTCCTTACGGATGGTATTAATCGAAAGAACACTCCCGGATGCCTGTTGAAACTCCTCACGGATGTGGTCCATCGATTTGGTGCGGTTCTTTTGAATTTCTCTAGCCAGCACCCGTCGGTCTCTAACTCCCAGTTTTGTGGGTCTGCCGGATCGGGGCACATTCCGACAGTCACCTCTCATCTGACAGTCACCAATCGCAGCTACAACAGTGATGATGAGGGCAATGTGTCAGAGCACACAGTTTATCTCAGCCTTCTGCGCATAAGCCTGCGTAGCCGAAGACACAGCCGTGCTTCATGTTCGCTGCACGTCATCGCCAACAACGTATCAAATGGGCCCAAGATCATCGAGATTGGACTGGGGATGATTGGAAGAAAGTGGCTTGTTCTGACAAATTAAGATTTCTGGTGCTTCACGTAGACGGCCGAGCGCGGATACGCCGATTACCAACGGAGGCTATGGCACCTGGATGCACTGTTGGGCGAAAACAGGCCGGCGGCGGTGTTATATTCTGACCGATGTTTCCTTGGGACACTTTAGGCCCCAATATCCCAATTGCACAATCCCTGACAGCTGTCAGGTATCTGAACATCGTTGCGGACCAAGTTCACCCATTCATTGCAACTGTGTTCCCTGCTAGTGATGGCCATTACCAACAGGATAATGCGCCATGCCACACTGCCAGAATCGTTAAGGAGTGGTTCGAAGAACCTTCTGATTACTTTTTGTCAATGCCCTGGCCTCTAAATTCACCTGACATGAATCCAATCGAACATTTGTGGTTCGACTTGAGAAAGCGGCTTCGCACTAATTCACCACCACCCGGAAATGTACGGGACCTGGAAGATCTGCTGTTGACATTATGGTACCAGATACCCCAGGATACCTATCGCCACCTCATTGAATCGATGCCTCGCCGAGTGGCCGTTGTTTTGCAGGCTAAATGGGATCCTACAGCTTATTTGGTAGGTGGTCATAAAATAATGGTTCATCGGTGTATATGATCAACAAACGAATATAAGCATTTTGAGATTGATATCTATCGATTTTGTGTGTTTTTGTTCTCTTATGTGAATTTATTTGTTTCTGGTTGAACGTTTTTTTACTGTACGAGACATTTCTTCCCCGAAGAGCTTTTACAATTTGGCAGCTCTGACAGTAAGTCAGAGAAGCATATAATGATTAAATTGAATGTATACGGAGATAAACATAGTAGTAGTTAAAGGTAGTTGTAGTAGTAGCTGATGATTAGATTGAATGTATATGGAGGTAAACATAGAAGTAGTAGCTGATGATAAAAAGGAAGAGTTCGTTAACTCCTAAGTTCTGATTCCTTTACCCTGACCTTTGGGATCCTTATAGTAGTGAAATATATGTTCACGAAGTTCGCTACGAACATCAGGAGAGATACATAATTAAGCACCTTAACTTACTGCAATTAAAATTAATCATTATAAGTCGTTTTTTTTTATCCAGAGACCATGAATTGATTTACTCTGTGCGCATGTGGCTAGCTTTCTGGTCAAACGTTTGCTTGATTTTTTTTTCCTGGGTGCATACAAAAGCTTACACATCACTGAGTTATGTGTTCTAAAATTTAAGAAGTTATTTTGAAAAGTGTCACACTCGTGGTTCTGTAGTCTTACTTTACTCAATACACTGCTGATGCTTTTTCACTTATGTATGCATACAAAATGGTACCTTTAGTTATTTTCAGATTTGAAAACATCTCTACTGCTTTCTTCCTGATAGGTTTAGGAATCAAATAAAATTTTAATATTTGATAGTTGCACGAGCTGCGGCACTTAAACAAAAATATTCTACAAAAATATTTTATTCTTGCTACCGTGTTGGTGATGACAATCTCTCTAAAAGGCCTGGGAATCAAAGATAATTTTCCGTCTCATGCCACGCGAGACTCAATAACGATCCTGTCTCGTTAACGTGGTTTATTCTCTTTTGCCTTCATTTTATCACGTCTTCTACATACCGCAAATTCATTTCGGATAAACAGTGAATACAGGAATTTCACTAATGGCTCCGGGAATTCCTCGTGGTTGAATAATGTCACGGTCGTGTCGAAAGCAGTTTCATCATGACAAAAAGGCTCCCCTTTCCCTGCTAGATCAAATGCTTCAACATACGAACAAATATTGTAGTGTTGCGTTAAAGATATGCAAAAGTTCAAATAATTTGGGCGTTTCAGATGCGCAAAAATTTTAGGAAGACTAGAAAATCAGACAAAATAGTTAGGATTTACAAATAAGAAATTAAACAATGCCGTCGAATCACAATTCTTTTTGAATGCAAATGATTTATAAACACAGCGTAGTTTCCCGTTAGTTTCACACTTACCTGAAATAATGGTATCCTGTGCGTGCCTTTTCTTTTGTATTCGCATTTTTAGATAATTTTTTTTAACAACAAGGAGAAATTGTATATATCGACCGAATTTACCAAAGCATGTTAATGAAGAAGAAATGAACTTACAGTAAACAAAATCGATAAACTGTGTTTTACATCGAACTGAAAGTTTAGTGACTGTTTTAGCAAATCTAAATCTAGAAGTAATCAAATTGATGAACAGTGCTTTTACAAGAACTGAAGGTTTACCGATTGATGGAGCAAACCTAAATCTAGAAGTAATCAAATTTATGAACAGTGCTTTTACAAGAACTGAAGGTTTACCGATTGATGGACCAAACCTAAATCTAGAAGTAATCAAATTGATGAACAGTGTTTTTACAAGAATTGAAGGTTTGGCGATTGATGGACCAAACCTAAATCTAGAAGTATTCAAATTGATGAACAGTGCTTTTACAAGAATTGAAGGTTTGGCTATTGATGGAGCAAATCTAAATCTAGAAGTAATCAAATTGGTGAACAGTGCTTTTACAAGAACTGAAGGTTTGGCGATTGATGGAGCAAATCTAAATCTAGAAGTAATCAATGCTTACATTTACCATGGACAACAGATGTCGAGCAAGGGCCACATCAAAGAAACAATTATAGGTGTATAAAACTTGGTTAGAGAGCATTTGGGTGAAACAGTGCAGTTTTCAAGAGCAATTTACCATTGTCTTAAAAAAATGTTTAATCAATGCATCCTTTCAGTTCTTACTTATGGAGTTTAACTAAAAAAATATACAGAGGTCGCAGACAACTGAAAGAAGCGTGGAGAGATGCATGCTTGCTTTAACCACGAAAAATAGGAAGTCGAATTCATGGATAAGGAAGAGTTTGTGTCAATCCCTGAAATGACAATAAGCTGGACATATTGCTGGAACTGGCCACCGTTGGACAACTGAAATATTAGACGATTCTTTTATTTTTCGGGAGTGGAGGTTTAACAGCCACAGTGAGCTACTCAATGGGCTATAAGCCTGTCACTAATTTAGGTCCACTGGTCCCAGTGAAGGGAGGGAGCCAGTGCCGTAAAACAAACACAACATCCATAACTTACCGGGATTCGAACACGGACCCATTTCGGACGAATGGTAGCTTAACGAACTTTTCTAGAAACAATGGGAAGCGAATCCCTGGAAGAATCAATTCTATGCAAACACAGGAAATGTATATACTGTATGTATTATTTGTTGGCAAATAGATGCCGTAGATTTTCACTCTTTCTCAAGTATCTATCCTTCAGAAGGCTTTGAAAATTGCATCGCCCAAAAAAAGGGATTCGAATCCTCATCTCCCAATTTACGTTCGAGCATTCCATTATCACACTCAGGATGGTTACATGAGAACCAACAAAAATGCCTGGCATGTATATGGCGACATTGATACCTATCTGCTATCATGTATTTGCGAAGAATTAACTCTTCTGGTAATTTGGTTCCCATTTGTTTAAATAATGTGAAACACTGGAGATACACAATATTGACAGAAATCACCGTACACTTTGAAGAGAAACACAACATAGCATTTATCGGCTTACATTAGTACGGTGTCGGTCCACCTTTGGCCTTAATGCATGCACTGACCCATCGAGACATGCTTTCGACAAGGTTTTGGAACACAGCGATAGGTATGCCCTTCCATTCAGTACATAATGCTGCCTCTAACTGTTGCTTAGTAGTAGGCCTTGGTTCCAAACTTCTTATGCGGCGCTCTAATTCATCGCATAGGTGTTCCATGGGATTAAGACTAAGACACTGTGCTGCCCAGTCCGCACATTATACGGAATTATCGTCAAACCACGCCGTAACAGTCCTTGCTTTATGGCTGCTGACCACGCCCTTCCGAGCTCTGCATTTTGAGCCCTGTTTGCCAGTTTAAAATGCCTATTGCTCTTTCAAATTGTGCTTCACTCGTACACAAAAGTGTGTGGTTATTCCCCTAACCACTTGTCCGAGTTAGAATGTGCATGTTTCACCGATATTTCATCATGATTTCATCAGCAAACCACGCCCTGTCGAGATAGGCAGTGTGCGCCCTATTTGCTTATTTATAATGCCTATTGCTCCTTTAATTTGTGCTTTGCTCGTGCAAAACAGTGTGCGATATCTTCTCAACCACTTTCCCGAGCTAGTACTGTAAGTGCATATTTTACTGTTTTAACATCATAATTTATCACGTTGGGCATGTTTACTTTTTTCCCCATCGTGACTTGCCTTGACACTCTGCTCTGAACTGCCTACTGCTCATAGAAGACTTCCTGCTGCCTGTGTCTCCGTCTGTCTTCCGTCTTTGTACTCCACCCATCGTTAGTGGTTCATTACGCTGCTTTCCCAGCGTGCCGATTGCCTTCCTAGTGCTTGTCACCATACACCTTTTAGTGCCTATATCTCATCATGCCTTCGCCCGATCAATGGCTTGTATCACTACTCTTGGACTACAGCATTCGTCTCGACATCCAGCTATTGCTCCGAATGAATGCCTTCCCTCTGATTTTAAGCCAGCATCTCTCCCTACTGCTTCTGCGTCTTCGTTTACTTCAGACAAATGCTCTTCTTCACCAGCTTTACTCCCGTCATGCCTTAATCGTTTCATAGTTCGTCATGGCTTAACTCTCACTGCTACTGTGGCTGAATCTTCACAGCTGGGTAAGTCCATGCTCAATTCTCTTAATTTAGGCGTCAAGTTTGCCGCATTTCCCAATGTCCAGTTACACGAATACATGTCAGCGTTGTCGTATCTCCCAGCTGGAGCGATTACGCACTTCGCTAGAAAGCCTAAATCAGTACTTGTATATTTTTCTTTTATTGAATATGTTGATGAAGTTCTTTCTTCATGCATTACCGTTGGGGACCAGAGTTTGCTCCACCAACCGCTTGCTCAATGTCCTGTGCTTGTCACTTTGTATCCTGTGGCCCCGGAAGTCAGTGATGAATTACTACTTGCTTTTCTTTCGTTGTGTGGGCGCGTTGTTGGAAGTTTCCGGACGTTTTCCTCTGCTCCTACCGATCGAGGTGATCGGCCATTCTTAAGTTTTCGTCGATAAGTGCTCGTCATCTTTCCTTACTCTTCTCACATCACCTCATGCCCTACTGAATTCCGGATTATTCTACGTCCTCGCACGATAACCATTAATGTTTACTCTGCTTTTCACTGCTTCACCTGCAAAGCCCCGGACATCATAGCTCTCAGTGCTCTACCTCCGTCAACGGAACTTCTGCCACACCTCCTGATTCTTCTTTACAGTGACTATCCTCTTCATCTAAAGTCTTCATACTGTCTCCTGTTTGTCCAGTTCCGACCACGCCTTCTTCTATGACTACAGCATCCTCTTTAGGAGGTCTTTTTTGGCCTTCCTGTGTGTATTCTTCTACTTCTCAGCCAGCCACTTCACACTTGAACTTCAGCTCTGATGAACTTCATCCTCGCAATTCGTGTTTTGCATCTTCACTCCAAAATGTTGTGTGTTCCTCGCCTACTGGCAGTAATCCCGTGGGTTCTTCGCTGCACACGCCTGTTCAACGATCTCCAGATGCCTCTTTTGATTCTTCAGATGTTCTGCCTCAACTATCACCATCTCAGTCTACTTCTCATCTTGATCTTTTCAAAGCGTCTTCCCTCCCGGGGTCTGCTCTTGTGCCCAGCTGCCCACTTCCTGCTCAATTGCCAGAAACATCATCTCTGCAACCAGATTCTCCGTCTCCTTGTGCTGCGTCCGGTGATTCTTCCTCTTCATCATCTCTACAATCTTCTGCTTCTGCTCAGTTGTCTTGTTCTCCTGCTCAACCACCATGTGTTACTTCCGCCGGTGCTATCCGTAAGAAGCTTCGGCGTCGTCTGTCTCATCGGAAAAGATAAAAGTCCTCCACGTCTTCTGCACTATCAACTTCTGCCCTGATGTCTACTATACAGCATTCTAGTCAGCCTTCTATCGTGGATTTTCCGAGTACGAAGGATTATGTTGATCCGTTTTCCTTCCTCGCTGCTCTAAAAGACTGATTCAATCCATTCACTTCCCTTTTTGATGCGATAAACTCCTCTTCCGAGGTCTACATACCTTCTTAACAATCCCTGTCATGGGCGTCCACGTTCTCATTTGCACTTCCTACAAACGCTCAGATGTCTTTGTTACACTCGTCTCTATGGTCATTTCCCTCACCTTTACCTCGACCGAAAGACTTTACCTCTCCGGCTTCCTTTTCCAAAGCCATTGGTGATTGGATGTTTTGTTGCTATGAATCCCAGGAACCGCTTATGACCTGTGATGGAGTGTTATACAACTTTTGAAACTTCGCCCCGTATAAATGGTGCTCACCTTTTCCCTATAAATGACTTATGTTAATACGCCTCGTCTCAAGTATGCTCATCTTAACCTTGCGAACTGCCTCGTTTACTCAGCGTACAAATGTTGATGCTTGCTGCGTTCAAATAATCCATGCTCCTGCTTTGTAATCATACTTGTCCTGTTAATACCACATATTTTGTCCTGCTTAATTTGTGTTGTGCCCCTGTTATTGCTATTGTATTGTGCCCGGTTCCTCCCTACTTTTCTCTGTAAAAGTCCCAGAGAACCATTAAAGCAATGTTGAAACCTTGCTTTATGGCTCGGTGCATTATCCTGCTGGTACCAACAAGGCTCGGTTCCATAGTATTGCCACAGAATTGGTACGGCATATATTGTTAGGAAAATCGAGATAGACGTGCTGGTTAACAGGTTTGTCCACGATAACAAATGGGCCGGGACTATACCACGAAAAACACCCCCACACAAGTGCACTGCCAGCTCCAAACTTAACCGTAAGAACTGTACACTGTGGTAAATAGCGTTTCCCCGGCTGCGCCCATGCTCACACACGGCCATCAGACTGATGGATCGTGTATCTGGATTCATCAGTCCATAAGACCGGTTTCCAGTGATCTACGGTCCACGATAAATGTTCTTTACACCATGCTAAACGACGAGCAGCATTCCGAGTGGAGATGAAAGGCTTATGAACAGCAGCACGACTACGGTAACCCATGGAATGAAGTTATCAGCGAAGGGCATGTGTACATACCGAGGTTCCAGCACTTTTACTCACCTGTACACTGAGGTCGTGTGCAGTACTCCGTCGATTAGCTGTAACGACTCTCTTCAGGCTTCGACGTCCTCTATCGCTGATCTTCTTTGGTCTGCCGGTACGTTTTGCTGGTTCAGGTACGCCATGTGTCATCCACTTGGTCAGTACATCCAAAACAGCTGATTTGGGTATGTTTAAACGCCTCTCGGTTTCAATTATGGACAACACACTAATATAACACCCAACAACCTTTCTTTTCTCAAAATCAGTTCTTTCACGCAGCGACATTTTCACTCAGCCTCACAGTACGATATGATCGCTGTCAGCTGCAGGCTTGTTTTTATACCGTTTGCCGCTGTACCGCGCGTCTTAACAGCGCAGAGGATCCGTTTATTTGCTTTTGAAGGGGTGTCCGTGACTTTTGTCAATATAGTGTGCCTTCTATGGGAAAGTCACAATCAAAATGCGTCCATTTGAACTTCTTGTCCCAAGCGCTTATGAGTGCGGACCTTCGGTACCTCATCAAATAGACCGAATGACACTGGCGATCATGGCTTGCAGCCGCAGTAATGATCGAATAGCCCAACAGAATCTTCAGCACGGTGAACGACAGTTTTATCTTGCAACTTACGTGCAGTCCATCCAACTAAAGGAAAATTTCTTTAGTTGGATGGACTATACAACCGCGTTTTTATTTCTTCTAAATGTAAGTAGCTACCTCACATACTGAACATTTTGTGGAAGAAATGCGAACTTTAACCTTCTGAGGTCAACGAACCTGGATAAACATATTATAATAAATTTCTATAAATGAAAAAAAAAACATGGACAAATAACAAAGTGTGTCGCAAAAGAAAAAGAAATAATATCGCCAGAAACTGGTGCAAAAGTTTCAATTCCGATTTTAATCAAATTTTGAGCAGTGATTTCTGCTCCCTCACTCGAGCCCCGCCTGCTCCTCCTAGTTACGCGGTTACGCCTCTGTATATGGTTTTTGTGGCCGGTGCTGTAAACTTAGCATTCGTGGCTCTTTCAATCTGAAACTGGGTGTACGCGTACATAAGTATAATTGGGGCAAACAAGTTTTGGGACTGGCAGCATTTACGCATATAAGAAATTGTTGGTGTGTTTAAAAGTTATGTTTAATTTATTTTACAATTTTCATTTCACTAATATGATCTGTTACTTGCAAAACAAGCTTATTCATTGAAGACATTCGAGTGTTACTCTTTTCGCTCATTAGACTTCAAGTGATTCCATTGCTAAGCATGCGAAGCGATGAATACTCAAAACGAATGGTAATGAAATGTCAGTCAAAGTGTCCCGTCAGACTGGGCGATTTGTAAACCATATAATGTCTTGCTTTCCTCAGTGATACATGGTGGAGGAACAAGACAAAATTCACGGACACTTGAATCTTTGTCTTTAACTGATGGAACCCAAAGCCGAGATGGAAACTAGTCGCAGTTAACCGGGTCAACAATTTCTTGCTGGTCAAACGGGTCGGGTCAAGGTGTTCCTGACCCGACTTCGACCTGGTTTTATTTCTGTTTTATTTTTGATTAGAAAAAGAAAAGAAAATATTTCAAAGAACCCTTCAGGGATCTTTTAAAAAACATTTCAGAGTTGCAGAGTATGATCCAAGAACTTGCTGAGAAGGGTAAGAAAATAGGAATTAAAAATGAACTTTCAGAAGACAAAACTGAAGTACAATGCTTTTACAAGGAATGAAGATTTATCAGTTGGTGGGGAAAAGCTTGAGATAACCAATTCCTACATTTACCTTGGGCAGCAGATATCAAGCAAGAATCACATCGACGAAGAAATTAATTGGCGTATAAAACTTGATTGGAGAGCTTTTGGAAGAAACAGTACAATTTTTAAAAGCAATGTCCCGTTGTGACTTAAAAGAAAAGTGTTTAATCAATGTATCCTTCCAGTGCTTACGTACGCAGCAGAGACGTGGGCCGTAACTAAAAAAGACATACAAAGACTGCAGACAACTGAAAGCAGCCTGGAGAGATGCATGCTTGGTGTAAACAAGGAAAGTAGAAAGAGGAACTCGTGGATAAGGAAAATAACAAGAGGGGAAGACATCTCGATCAGAGTAAAATCCTTGAAATGGCAATGGGCTAGACATATTGCCAGGAGAAAGGAACACCGATGAATAGCCGAAATTTTAGACTGGATTCCAAGGGACAGGAAAAGACCCAGAAGAAGACCACGTGGGAGATGGGGGATGGAGGAGACTGGCCTAAGACAGTCCGTTGCGGAAGAAACTTGGGGAAACCTTCATCCAGCAGTGGATTTATAATGATTCACAATGATGATGATAATGATGATATATTTGTGTTCATAGCTCAAAGTAGATTTGTCCGGGTCCAATTATGTGACGGCTGGGTCTGGGTTCAAAATGTTTGACCCGTTTCCAACTCTGTCCCAAAGAGGAAGTCCCCTGTTCTATCACAAAAGGTGGAGTCAAAGTGCCAGTGGCCGCACGGTTTTCAACACGGGCCGCAATAGCGACTACTTCATGGGTTTTACTCTCCATGATTAATCGTGTGCATTAAATGTAGAAGCTACGACGACAAAAAGTGTTACAATGGTAACTTTGTCTCTACCGCTTCCCTTGTCTGAGTTACGACACCCTAGAGTAGGTTTTATACGCCGGGTTTGTTCGATTTTATCTTTGGTTGGGAATGTGAGGTATATATGTACAGGGGGCAGACCCTACTACTGTGTATCTACGAAATTCGATAAATACTTCGAACTTCTTTCTTAGACATTTAACGGATAACTCAAAGTAGTAAATTCGTCCGGATGCTCGGGCGAACAAAGATCCAGTTTCCTTTAGGAATTTGAACCAATTTCGGAAATTATGCGCTGATAACACGAACTCCCATCTCCATCCCAAGCACCTCGAACACTTAGCCTGCAAGGAAAGTGAGCAGCAGACACACACTCAAGAGAAGCTGAAACAGCTTTCCAGACCCTCGTCACGTACGATCCGTATCTTCCTCCTGCTCTTCCTCCATCAATCCACCTCACAAACACAAAAAGGAACCATCTATTTCCACCCATCTCCAATCCCACCCAACTCCCCTTTAGAAAAGCGTCGTCCTAAAAACAGGTAGCTGTACAACCCGAAGAAGAGGATTTGCTGTTTCTAAATGGCCACAGAATCTCCGAAAGCCGTTTAAAAAGTTTCAAAAAGAACTTAGGCGAGTTTCTTCCTTTATTTTTTTTTATTTTTCTTCTTCTTATCTTCCTTTTTTTTTTATAGCAAAATCTTTCTCCAGATAGTTTTGCTTGTGTTCTGGGGAGTTAAGAGAACGGGGAGGGACCCGTGAGGTTGGGTGCAGCTGCCGAAACTGATTTGAAAACGACATTAAGGGTAGTTTTCACACTTCTTTATGGTAATCCGCTGTAATCAGTATAAATTTCTGCGGCACCACGTGCACTGGATGTGGGCTGACTCCAGTTCTCGTCTGACTGGAGGATGTTGGTGCGGGGCGTTCACGGAGCAGACGCCTGGCGAGTGGAGCACACATTCACACATACGAGTAGCCCGCCGTTGCGTCGACCGCCTCAGCCCCCGAGTCTCCACGGCCTCAGCCAACCCTCCCACCGAGACAGCCGCAGCAACCATCGGCCATTGATCCAATCCCACTTTGCAAATTCCCTCTTGGACACTACCCTGCTCGCCGCTACCGCTGCTCTTGTTGCCTTGTGGGTAATTAGTATTCAGTGGCGGTCGGGAGCCTCTTAGCCTCATTACGTATGCAAACTGGCCGTTCTCCCGAGGTTACGAAGGGCGCTGAAGGGAGGGATGCTGCAGCATTGGGTTATGAAGACGAGAGAGAGAGGAAGCTCGGGAGAACACCACAATAGAACAGACAGGAAAGGTCGACGCCGTCCATCGGCGAGCATAAAGTATCGTTGGGGCATTGAACTGCGAACAGGACAGCGTTTTGTAATTTCTAAATTCAATCTATTTTTCCACGGTTATTGAAATTATTATAAGTTAACCGTTCATGCTGTTCATCATTGCGAATAATCTCACTAAACGCGTAACATATAAAACAAAAGATGTTAGAAAGAGTAACATCTCGTAAATGCTAGCATATCATGGAACTAGCTATGCACCGTAATATCCAGGGCCGTAGATGCCGGGAGGGTAGGAATGGCGGTTGTCCTCCCAGAATGGTCATTCCAGGGAAGTAAATTCATGCTCTGGAGGATGTAAAAAAATAGAAATTGTACCTAAAAAAGAAAGTTACACCCTTCAGTATTTTCTTTTTAAAGCATCAAACAAAGATCTTTGCTCTTTCCACGTTTATAAGTGAGTTACGGAAAAATTCTCATTGGCCGCCAGCGGGAGTCGAACCCAGGGTCTTCCAGTTACGCGCCGGCTATGCTTCCGCTACACCACAGCGGCCTCGAATTCCTCCCGACTCACATAGGCTAACTGCCAAGCCAATTTGGTAGGTTGTTTCTTGGAGCCCCGCACAATGCTGGGGATTCACCCTGGGTTCGACTCCCGGTGGCGGCCAATGATAATTTTTCCGTGACTCACTTATAAACGTGGAAAGAGCGAACATCTTTGTCTGATGTTCCTGGTCCGCGTTAAATGTCTGTATTAATTATTCTTTTTAAAGACTTTAGTTAGTCTCACACAGTATTTCATGCTGTTAACTAGGGTACAGAGTAACAATTATTTTGAGGTGTGAACATCTCATATCCACGAAAGAAATTTTCCTAAACAGTGAATGGAGGCATAGAAAAAAAAAATGCTGAGATATGCTTAAACTCCATGACCTTTCCGAACATGTTATTGGGATGAAGACCTAATTAATCATTTGTGCTCTGTCGCAGAAAGTTCTCCGAAAGTTTAACCTTGAACGGAATTTTTCCAAGCCCTATCCCTAAAGCTTTTTCCTATTGGTAACGTTCACTATCCGATACGCATTCGTTCTGCGCAGGCTTGTTTTTCGTTCTGCATTTCTATGGAGCGTTGTGTTCTCGGCTTTCGCAGAACATTTATGCTTTACTTGGTATTTACAACATGTGGTTCTTGGGTATTTACCCAGTTTTTACATTTTTAATAAAATTATGTCAAAAACCTTAAGTGTGATTTTCGTGACTTCTTGCTATACTCTTCAACTCACACTAGTTCAGTTAACTAAGCAAGCTGCTCCGGTGGCCTGACTGTTAGAAGGCTTTGTTGTCCTTGGGTTTTAAGCCCCGTTCGGGTTCAGTGTTTAAGCCTAATTCCAGCTCCTTACAGAAAACATATAGCAAAAGAATAGTTCAGAAAGTTGCATTTTCAATTAAATTATTTAAACTTATAGTGTAAGTTGTCCTAGAATTATCTTACTAAAATATTACTTGAATCTTTCAGTTCTCTCGCTACTTCTTCTGTTTCCTAGCTATTCGCTCTTTCGTACTTCCTCAAATTCTACGTAACTCTTCATTCTTTCACGATGACCTTCTCGGAGATTTTAAAAAGTGCTCCTTCTTCAAATCAAATCGTACTTTCCTTGTCCTGCTAATTTCTTAGCGTGACCATTTCGTGTCCAACTGTCTCTCGATCCATCTCTGTCTGTCTCTTCCTTGGCTTCAAGAGCAATAAAATCATTTTGCCGTCTGTATAGCGCTCTAGGATCACAGTGCACTAATCGTTGCTTAGAACTAATAAAATCATAAAACAATTAAACACTTTGTCAACGTACTAAGTTCGTTTCCCATGTAAATCGAACTTAGTACGTTGACAAAGATAACGATACATATATACTATACATATACAGGGTGATTCATCTGAGCGTGTACAAACTTCTGGGAGGGGTAGGTTGCACAAAGACAAATCCGAATCACATAGCAATGCAGGGTCGGCAACGCCGTCTAGAGGTCTGCACGGGCCAGCCCGGCCCGCGGGCCTTCAATATTTAATGTTAAACAGACACGGGCCGGGCAGGGTTTTTTTTTCTTTTTATGAGCAAAACAATCGCTGTACGGTGTCTTTCTCGTTTGGAAATCTCACAACGTACAGCAGCAGATAAGATTGAATAATTTCCGCTGTTGCAAAAAATAGAAGTTTTACGACTACCTCCCCTCCTACAAAACAATCGGAGTGGGTGAGCTCCCTTAGTTTTTCAATGTGAATGTGACCCCTTCTCTCTCTCTCTCTCTCTCTCTCTCTTTCTCTCTCTCCCTCTCCTCTCCCTCTCCCTCTCTAACTTTCGCCCTCTTCTCATGCTTCAGGACAGGCTATTCATTGCAGCATTTCTAAACCGAGCCACTCGCTCGCAGACGATCTTTTTTATTGTTCTGGTCGGCGACGCTTTTTTTCTGTAAATGTGTGAAAAGCTTTGGAGTTGTTTTAAATGGCATGGGAAAAATGGGCTGGGAGAAACTTACTTCTGTGTATAAATCTGTGCCGTATTTTCCCCCTTTGTACCCTCAGGCAGCAGTTTTCAAAACTTCTGTGACACTAATTAGCTGGGCAGTCTGTCGTTGCTTTCCCTTAGCGTATGCTCAGTTCAGTGTTGCTGATAAATACTCTTTCATACTTATTATGGAGTTTAAGAAAGCCAAAGATTTTCGCAAAAAAATCGCTTCCGGAGAATATATGCTTGTAGACAATGTAAAGGGGAAAAGCAATATTTGGAAATATTTTAAATTACTGTCCTGTTCTGAAACTAGTCGGCTGGAAAACGTTGTGCAATGCACTAAATGCAAAAACTTTTTGAGTTACGATAGCACAAAACCTGGAATATCGCATCTTAAGCGGCATAAATGTGCCCCCCCCCCCCACACACACACACGAGAGACATATTGGGTTCCAGCGATATGATATGCCAGTAGAGATAAGGTGCAGTTTATAAAGCCATAAACTCTTCTCCCAGCAGAACGATCGGACTCATAATTCTGGATATTTCGCGTACTTTTGGAATTACAACCCCCCTCTCCCCAAGGATATTTCCGGGTCCGTCGGTAAGGAATTATGATTTGAAAACCCAAAAAATTTGAAAGGCATGGCAATTGTACTTCTTTTCATGCAATATTTTTTAGTATACAAGCCCCCCTCCTCGGACGTCACGTGACTAATACAGAGTCTCAGAAATATTCTGAATTAACGTTTATTGTAATAGAATACGGGTAGCAATTAAGAAAACGAAAAAGAAATTGACGAGGCCGTGACGAGTAGCTCTGCTTTAACTTTGGTTAAATTCAAATCGCGAACAAGGTCGTTCAGTTCATCTGATGTAGTTTTATGTGGCATAGACTCAGAAGATGCATATTCGTCATCGCTTTCATTAATACGTGACGTTGACGGTTTCGGATTACAACAAATCGTCTTCCTGGACCTCATCTAAATCGATAACAAAATTTGTCGGAGGCTTGGAAATGGGGAGTTCTTCAGAATGAGGCACAGGTCGTACAACAGAAGGTATATTTGGATATTCTACAGTCCATTTCGTCTGCTTTGTGATACCTTCCAGCCACTAGTGGCACCATACAGAAATAACAGTCATTTATGTGATTTGTGGGCTCCCTCCAAATCATGGGAACAGCAAAACCCATCGTTTTTCTTTTGCCATTAAACCACTGTGACAGATTCCTTGCACACGTGCGGCGACATACATGTGGAGCTCAATCCTTATCCTCGTCGCCTATCCTGCTGACGAAATACAAATGATAAGCCTTTTTAACAACCGGAGTGATGGGCGTTTTCTGTGCAGCAAATGTCACTTTACCACATATATAGCAAAATTTATCCGCCTTATTCACACATGCACGCGGCATAGCTACATAATGTCACAATACAGGGATTACTTTAACAAGCTGCTATCACGAGAGTGCACTCACCAATGAAGGGAAAGAAACAAATTGACTGAGCTCTTTACCGTTGGGCTGTTAAAACTGAAAGGATTGCATCACATCGGGTAATACTACACCGGATGTCGCGGGAACTCCGGACTTCTCACCCAGTGATGCAATACTTCCTGGTCTGACGGTGCCTAAGGTATGGAAAACGCCGTACGAACCTGGTGTTCTTACTATAATTTTATTTCAGTACCATTTTAATATACATTTACTAACATTTATTATATTTATCATAGATTTATTAATATGTAACATAAAAAAATTATTACTCATTATACCTACTTTTTTACTAAAAATCACAAATTTTGAACGTTCCATTAGCTGTATTTCCGAAACAAGAGCCAATGAAAGTTTTTCATCGTGATATTCGTGTTCAGTGGGTTAATTTCAAACAGAATTGCACACTTTCCCGTCAGAAGCAATTTCATTATTGTCCAGTGTAATCTGTAATGCCATTTGGTGGTGATGATGATGACATTTGATAACACCGTTAAGTGAGAAAATTACTGCTCAAGCAAAAAGGAAAAACGCTTTCTTTTATTTCATGTAAAGATTAAATTTTCGATTAAATTTTCGTTTGATATCTATGTGTTCCACAATTAAGGGATTGAATAGAAATAAAAATGACGGAAATGCTTCGCCATGTTTGTTATAAGTGAGTGTTTTCTGCAATATGTATATGTCTTACATTGTTGGACGTGATTTACGCTTATTCGAACAGTGGGACGCACTTATCCTACTTGTGCGTTATGTTTGTAAGATCTTAAATTGTGAAAACCTTTTGAGAACGTGAAAAAGTAAAATTGCTCTAAACAGTTGTGGCGTACACCTCTAATTTAATCTTAATTTTAAGTTTCTGTGTTCTCATGTAAATTTGGTTTCTCCTCGTTAACTATTTTCTGATTTAAAGCTGCAAAGTTTTCCCCTTATTGGGGCGAAATCTTTTTTTTTTTTTTAGTTGTTATTTTGCTCTCTTTGACATCTCAAGATTAAAATTTTTATTGTAGCTCAGAACGTTTAGGATAGATCGATATTTTTTGCAAAATGTATAATGTAATCAGCACTAAACTCGGAAATTTAGTTAAATCAAAAAAATAAAAAATAATTAAAGCGTACAAATTTAAATTCGAATTGTGCTAAATTAAATTAATACACAAACTCAACTTGTCGTGATATTAAGATTTCAATTTGAATTTTGTTGATCGGATAAATAGGACTCGAGTCATTGATAATCCGATCTTTTTAAACTAGCACGCGATCATTTTGGCATCTCAAGAGCATTCCAGACAGACAGATAGATAAATCTGTGTTTTTATTAATTGTAGCCCGTGATCATTTTATTTATTTATTTATTTATTTATTTACCATTTTTAGCTGTTACATGAGATATTACTGCAATTAATACAATTATTTACATATCAATATGGGAATACTGAAATAGCACGGAGAATGAAGGAAAAGGTCTACATAGTGACCTGACTTAGCCTTGAAACCGCGAAGTCGTACTTAAATAGTCAAATGAAGCCCAACGTTTGACAGATCATGAAAAGAAAACCGTAGTATCAAAATGAAACCGGCAATGCTCGTTTTACAATATTCACCCACCCTTTCGCGCTTGCTGCCCCCCTCCCGCTGTTTTTTTATAATAATAATAATAATAATAATAATAATAATAATAATAATAATAATAATAATAATAATAATAATAATAATAAGATAATTAGTGTGCAAGTTTAGTTTCTTTTAAATAATTATAATTGTTAATTATACACTGCGGGAAAGTGAAAAAAGAACACCAAGAAGGAATTGGCGGACGATCATGAAATTTTGATATGTTAATGGGGTCAAGGTTACGTAGGTGTGATATTAATTTCGGGACCGACCGCTGAGCGCTTTTGCCACAGCACGGCATAATATGCAAATTACCGTCGGTGGTATTTAAGGAATACGGTGAAGTGAATGTAATCAATCGTCGTCGTACGGGCACGTACGAAGACCCTGAAGAAGCTGCAATGCCTGGACATGGAAAACGTGTACGATTTCAGCAGTTATCGGACTTTGAGCGAGGTCGTCTAGTCAGACTCCGCGAGGCCGGGTGGTCGTATCGTCGTATTGTGGAGCGAATTGGATGGGGAGTATCGGTGGTGGTACGATGGTGGCGTAGATGGTACGAGGAACATTCTCACACGAGAAGATGTGGAACCGGGAGTCACAGACGGACTGATGAGCGGGCCGATCGACGCATAAGAAGAGCGGCGTTGTCAAGAAGCACATCCACTGCGACGCAAATCCGAGCTGCCATTGCACCTGAGGTGACTGTGCGAACAATCCGCAACCGTCTACTGGATGCAGGACTACGTGCACGTGTGCCTCTCTGGCATGTGTACCTCTGACTCCAGCCCACCGTCAGGAACGGCTGCAGTGGTGTCGCCAACGTCTGCACTGGAGAACGCAATGGCGATCTGTCGTGTTCAGCGATGAAAGCAGATTCTTCTTGGGAGCCTCCGATGGCCGTATGCGTGTTCGCAGACGCACAGGAGAGCGTCTCCACTCTTCTTGCATCCGCCAGCGACACACAGGGCCTACACCTGGTCTCCTGGTGTGGGGAGCTATCAGCTATCACTCCCGTACACAACTAGTGTTTATACCGGGTACGTTAAACAGCACCTCCTACATCAACAACATCACTCAGCCCGTTGTTGTGCCATTTCATGGCGATTATTTGTAAGGTCGGTCCATCGTGGTGTTTTCCAGCAAGATAACGCACGCCCACACACTGCACGTGCAACGCAACATGCACTTCAGGGTGTGAGGCAACTTCCATGGCCAGCACGTTCACCGGATTTGTCCCCCATTAAGCACGTATGGGATTTAATGGGACAACGACTTATCCGGTCTCCACGGCCAGCCACGACCATCCCCGATTTATGCGTCCAGGTTGAGGATACTTGGAACTCAATACCCCAAACTTACATCCAACATCTGTACGACAGACTCTATGCCAGAATTGCACAGTGTGACGCAGTTTATGGCGGTTCAACCTCGTACTAACCATGTTACATGGAAATGTTATTTTTCAGTTCACCAGCAAATACAGCTGTATTTTGCCATAATGTTTTGATCACGTTATCCTCTGTATTCGGTTATTATGCTGTATGAATTTTGTTGGTATCAGACGTCTCCTTCTTGGTGTTCTTTTTTACTTTTCGTCAGTGTAGTTATTTCAGAAGGTAAATGATTTCCAATAGTGTGGGCCCTGATAGTTTATGCTTTGCTTAATCAATTCATTTTTTGGCCTACATGTTTTAATAAGAGTCTTTTTTTCTGGTATCATATTTATGAGTAACACTATGGATATCAATTATTTCACAATTGATATTATTATTTATTATTTTACACATATTTAGTCCAAGGTTATAGTTAATTAGTTTTTTAATATTTACTATACCTTATTTATTGGGATTAGCGTGCGTATGAATGTGAAAATCAGCGTGGCCGCCCCAGTGGTGCAGTGGTCTAAGGCACTGGCCTCTGATCATTCGTCCGTAAGGGGTCCGGGTTCGAATCCCGGTCAGGCATGGATGTTGTGTTTGTCTTACGGCACTGGTTCTCTCCCTTCCCTGGAACCAGTGACCCTAAATTAGGGACGGGCGACTGCTTATAGCCCATTGAGTTGCTCACGGTGGTCGTTAAACCTCCAATCAAAAAAAAAAAAAAAAAAAATCAGCGTGATGTGCCGTCTAGCACATCACGATATTATGTTTAAGATCCATTAGTCTGATATATTTGTTTTGTAGAACTTGTAATTTTTTAATATTTGATTTTGTTGTTTGTCCGCATGATGAATGACAATAAATTAAATGCGTTTGAATTAATGTGTAATATAATAGAATTAGAGTTTTAATAGAAAGGTTAGATAATATGTGACTAACAATTATAATATTTCTAGAAATTCTATTGTAGCTTAGATCAACGTGTTTATTCCATTTTAAATCATTCTGCAAGTAAAATCCCAAGTAGATAAAGTTATCAGTAATATAATTTTTTTTGTTATCATAATATATCGATAAGTCCTGATTTACATTCATGCGCTACCTTGTAAATATCACAGTCTTAGATTTGCTAGTATTGACTAATACATAGTTCATTAGAGGTTATCCAGTCATAAAATTTGTGTATTTGATTATTGCAAAGGGATATGATCTGGTATATATTATCACCCGAAAATGGAATAGTAGTATCATTTTGACATCTCGAAGTGATCGCGTGCTATTATATAGCACGTAATCACTTTGACATCTCGAAATAAATAAGGTATATTAATATTAAACAACTAACAGACAGAGAGAGAGAGAGAGAGAGAGAGAGAGAGAGAGAGAGAGAGAGAGAGAGAGAGACAGAGATCTGGGTGTTTGTATATATAATATCTACCCTGGCTGTTTACTTGAAGTACTTACTTATAAATTTCCATGTTTAGTTAAGATTTCAGCTATAACGAAGAACTTGGAATAATCTGGGAAAGTGATATTTAAGTCATCAAGCCAAGTTAAGCGCTAAGATGCAGTGAAGTAAGATTGTGTTTAACCTAAAACGAAATAAGAGCTGTAATCCATTTAAAAGCACTTATTTTATAGAGTTGACAGTTAGTACCACACATTCTTAACATGGAGTGCGTTATAGAATCGAAAGAGAGCCAGCGTACTAGTGATGCATGTGACAGGGGTGTCAGAATGAAATGACATGTATCGGAATACTTCTCGAATGGTGGAGCACAGTTTTCGATAGAATACATTCTCCAGTCAATGCAAAGCTATATCAAGCAAAGGTAATGCAAATCGGAATTTTTTTTAAGATCCACAGGAGGACAAAAATTTTCTGTTTAACAATGAGGCAAACGTCACATACCACAACTTAACAGGGCATGCTCTTTTAAAGTCTGGCTAGTATAAAAAAATATTTTATAAAGGGGTAGAAAACTGAAATTCTAAGAAGGCTGGCGGAAAAAAAAATTCTGGATAAAAATCCAGGAGTTCATTGATAGTTACTGCGAACTTGATTCTCTCAGAGCGTGAGTGGCGCGAAAATTACGGTCCGATGCTAATGAGCTCATTCATTTGCATACATTATTAATAAATGAAGTGGCTATCGGGCATTCTGAGAGCCAGAGAGCGCTGTCACGGGAGCTGGAGCGACTAATGAAAGAATCGGGTCAAATACAGGAGAATGAGAAGAGAGAGAGAGAGAGAGAGAGAGTAAAAAAAATGGGACACAAGAGAGTGGTTAAAAAACAGATTCCTTTCGTACAGATTCAGTGCGTGAAGGCGACCGACAAGTTGCCGTTAAATCGACTTAGCTGAAACTGAAGAGAGTAGATGGGATTGCAAAATTCATAGTACGATGTTTAACAAGCGTTTAGGGAGAGCACAAAATATAAAAAAAAAAAATTTCCCCTTTTGGGATCTTTACATCATTAACTCCTTTATTCATCATCTAGGATGTTGAAAAACACCGTAATCATCTATGTCCTGCGGGCGTAAAAGATTTTTTCTCCTCTTTTATTATATCGTACGTTTGTTTTATACTCTTTCTCTTTAACTTTGATTCATAGCCAAAGGCTTTTTTTTACCGAAAATATAAACATATTTTTTATGATACTGAATTTATCGAAAAAAGTTTAAAAAACTACCCTATGAACAAAGAAATCAGTAAAGATTAAAAGATTTTTATTCATGCCTTTGTGTCACAGACAAAAGGTACAAAGTACTTATATTTTTTCAAGCATTTTTTTCCTGTTCTTTTTCCTCCTTTTTTTCCTGTTCTTTTTCCTCCTTTTTTTTATGTTAAGTAACATTCTACAGCTACACTTCCCATTTTCATGAATTCCATTTATTAGTTTAAAAGATTATCATTTGGTTTTATATATTTAGTAATCCCCCATTGCTTTCTAATTTTCTCTTTCTTTTTGTTACCCCTTGCGTTTAAAGGCCTAAATAGACAACCAATGCTAGGAAGTGTCACCAGAAGTAGGTTAGGGATCACGAAGGTCGCTAAGGGAATGCGAGGGTTGGCTTGAGTCCACCCTGAAATTTATCTTGAGCACTCTGGGCTCACCCAGTTCAAAATTTGCCATTTTTCAATATATTTAGCTTTCAAACATAATCTGGACTTGCCAAGTCTTGTGCATCACTTCATGTAGCCGTAGGTACTTCGCTCTAGGAAATGCGTTGTTTACATCTGCGCACAAAGGTTATCCAAATAACCTTCGCAGGGCAATGGATATTCAACTCTTCACTGTTCCAATTCCTTAGTTTAAGCCTTTTTTTTTTATGTTTGTATGGTCAGGGGGCAAATCAAGAAGATGTGTAGGAATTCACTGAGTGAGGTCGTTACGAATTGCTCTGCTGTTTGTTTTCTGTACAAAATTGGAGATTCCAGAACAGAAAATGGAGTCTAAAGCTACACTAGTGCTCGTAAGACTGCTCCGGGACACGAAGTTCAGGAAGTGACTGACGACTTTGTAGGCGAGGAGTGCAAGGCAAAATCGCTGGCTTTGAAGGAAGAGAATTAAGGAGGGAGAGGATAGTGTCTGGTGGCACGATATTAAAGTATGATTTAGATGAACAGAAACGATATTTTCCTTTAAACAAACTGTCCAAGTAAAGTACTATTTTTGTAAGCAAAAAGGCAAAATTTGGAAAAGCAATTAAGGGAATGCATTCAGAGCAAGCGTAAAGTTAAACTTGTATCTTACACAAGTGGCGTAACTAGTCAGAACAGTTCGCGCGCGCGCATGTGTGTGTGTGTGTGAGGGACGTCGCTAGACTTCGAAATCAGGAATGGCGACGGGTGGACGAGCTTTATTTTTGGTGGGGCAAACTTGATAGCAATTGTTTTTTTGTTTCTTTTTTACAAAACACTGAAAGAACAAATTTTTAATGTTTTTTTCTTTCCTTTTAATTGAAAGTTACACGACCACCTTGAGCAACCCAATGGGCTATAGGCAGTCACTCATCCCTAATTTAGGGTCACTGGTTCCAGGAAAGGGAGGAGAGCCAGTGCCGTAAGACTAACACAACATCCATGCCTCACTTGGATTCGAATCCAGACTTTCCTCTGACAAATGGTCATAAACCAGCGCTTAGACCAGTGCGCCACCGGGGCGGTTTCAATGCTTTTCACTGCAAGCTACAAAAGAATTCGTGCAATTCCGATCACCTTCACCTGGGCACACATACCCACATGGACCTGATTAGTTATGCCACGTGTGTAAGGTACAAATATTGGCGGAATGTCGCCTTCAACTTTTTGCTTGCTCCGGATGCATTGTCTTAAATTTCTTTTCAAAATTTTCCATTTTTGCATACGAAAGTAGTACTGTACTTGAACAATTTATTTAAAAGAAAATGTCGGGTTTTTTTACCTAAATGAAATGTTAACGTTGTACCGGCAGACACAATACCTCAACCTTCTTTAACTTTCTTCCTTCCATCCAGCGACTTGGCCTTGCACTCTTTTCATACAAAGCAGTTGTCAGCCACTTTCTGTCCTTTCACTGTTCCGTGATAGTCTTAAGGATGCCAGTGTAGTTTTAGACTCCACTTTGGTGTTGGAACAAACAGAACAATTAGTAGTGACCCTCCTCAGTGAATTTCTATCCACCCTCCTCATTAGCACCCCGGCCATACTAACATGAAAAAGAGGTTGAAACTAAGAAATTGGAAGAGTGGAGAACAACTGAATTTTCATAGCCCTGCGGTGCTATTTTGATAACCATTTTAGGAGACGTAAACAACGCACCTCCTAGGGGGAAATAGCAGGGTTGCATGCAATAAAACACAAGAATTATTATTTGGCAAAGTGCAAATTATGTTTTAAATTTAAATATATTGAAAAATTGCACACTTTGAACTGGGTGGCCGGCAGAGTGGGCCAGACAATTTTCAGGGTGGGCTCAAGCCTCTCCCCCCTGCCAACGTCTCTGGTGTGTGTGTGTGTGTGTGTGTGTGTGTGTGTGTGTGTGTCCAGGTTAAGGGAGTCGGGAATTATACGGATTTCTTTGTAGCCGATAGGGAAAGACATTAAAAACTCTTTCTTTCAGTGCTTTGTAAATATGGCTGCTATCAAACTTGCCCCCACCAAAAATAATGCTAGCCCTCCCGCAGCTCATTCTGCTGTCGAAGTCTTGCGATGTCTCTGTTAGGGGTACTAGTTTCATGAAAAAGAGAGCTGTAAGAATAAATGAATGATGTTGAAGGGGATGTTAGGTGGGAAGTATTTAACTCCATGTCTTAAACTGCTATTCGAATCAGGAAGCTAGGAGATTCGGGTGACAGTACCCTTTAGGTGGAACACATGGAAATGTGCCAGAGAAAGCTAAAAACTGATTACTTTATTTGTAATGGGGGTAAAATGCCACGGGACATTTTGTTACGGGGGTAAAATGCCACGGGACATTCACTGACGTGCTCTCCGGGGCACGGCGGATATTTGGTTGGTGGGCGACGAACTGAGGCTGAACCTCTAATTTTATGGTTAGAATGTTGGCTTCTCGCAGCCTCAGAGTAGCCAACCGTCATGGGCGCCCATGGAGGCAAGAGGAGGGCACTTGTCCTCTTCTGGAATGGGACATTGCCTTTTCTGTTCTTCGAAGGCCCTGTAGAGATTTTCGCGGCAACACCAATTCCAGTTGCTAATTTTTCCTATAGAGCTTGTGGATGTGTGTGTATGCAGTAGAAATTGGAAAAACAAAACGTTGTGAATATTCAGTAGAAAGTAATAATAAAGTTCTTATTGCATGTCAGAGAACAGTTTACATACATACAGCATGGAGAAGTATGAAAGGCGAGAAACTGGAAAAAATACATCATCATATCTGCAGCAGCTATTCACTGCTTGACAATGATATCTCGAAATTATGTCCTAGAAATTTGTCTCGAGGCTATTTTTTCATTCTTTGGGACCAATTGAGTGATCTTTGGAACCTTCGTAGCGCATGTAGTACAAGTGGTCAAAAGAATCCAAAGAACGACAAATGTCCGTATTGTCCTAACATTTTGTCTAATTTCATTTATCAGTCTTTTTTATAAGTTCTCGGGTCTTCTGGTTTCCAATTAAATATATGTGTTGAGAGTGTTATAGAAACGTTTATATAACAAGAAGACAGTTGAAATTTGCATATTCTTAGTTACAATTTCTTTTTGCCCCTCCTGAAAACTAAGCTGTAAGCGCCCATGACTGTAAGTATGAAAGCAGCATCCATGTTTTACTGAGGATTCGTTCACTTGGTCGGCATTTTGAGGAAATACAATTTCTTTTATCCTTTGATAAATAAATAAAACTCACTGAGATGACTTGAACCAAATTATAATTAATTAATTTTGGTGGAAATAGCAAGTAACAGCGGTCATTAAAACATTTGTTTTGATGTAGTGTTCTACCGAATATTTTAAACGTCAATATTGAATGCTCTCTCTCTCTCTCTCTCTTCCTCGCTCTTTCTTCTTTCTCTATTTCCTCTCTCTGTTCTCTCTCACTTTTCTTTCTCTTCCTCTCTCTCTCTCTCTCTCTCTTTCTTCCTCGCTCTTTCTTCTTTCTCTATTTCCTCTCTCTGTTCTCTCTCACTTTTCTTTCTCTTCCTCTCTCTCTCTCTCTCTTTAGGACTTTAAACCTTTGATAGCGAGATTTCGACAGTCACTTTTATTAACGTGCTCATTAAATCTCTGACACTGAATGTGTCAGTATTGATTTGGAAAATATTCCGCGGATAAAGCTCTTTCCGTATAGCTAGACACAACACTTATTTAGGAATCGGATTTCGCTCAGAAATGTGATTGGGTACCGTATCAGTCGATAAAAAGGCCAACGATAAGAAATATCCTGGTGATTAGATCTTTTTTTTTAATTATTATTGGAGGTTTAACGACCACCGTGAGCAACTCAATGGGCTATAAGCAGTCGCGCGTCCCTAATTTAAGGTCAGTGGTTCTAGGGAAGGAAGAGAGCCAGTGTCGTAAGACAAAGCACAATATCCATGCCTCACCGGGATGCGAACCCGGACCCCTTTCGGAAGAATGATCAGAGGCCATCGCTTAGACCACTTCGCCACTGAGACGGCGATTAGATCTTCCGTTTCTTCCAAGTCCTGTCAACCAAATATGCCTTAAAAAAAGTGTTTAATCAATGCATCATTCCAGTTCTTACTAATGGATCCGAGACATGTACCTTAGCCGTCTTTGTGCCGCAGTAGTCTAAGCGCTGGCATATAAACATTCCTCCGTGAAAGGTATGGATTCGAATCCCGGTTAGGCATGGATATTGTGTTTGTCTTACAGCGCTGGCTTTCTCCCTTCCCTAGAACAGTCGCTCAAAATTAGGGACGGGTGACTGCTTATATCCTATCGAGTTGCTCATGGTAGTCGTTAAATTTAAATAAAAAAAGGGGGTGGACATGTACGTTAACTAAGAACGATATTCAGAGGCTGCGAACAACTCAAAGAAGCATGAAGAAATGCATTCTCTGTATAAACAGGAAAAATAGGAAGAGGAAAAACGGTATAATAAATGACAAGAACAAAATCCAGAAGAAGACCACTTGGAAGATGAGTGGATGAAATACAAAAGTATGCACAGGGTGTCCGAAAAATAACTGTGCGCTGAAAGTAACATTTACCATGTCGAACTGGTTCCTACAGGAGGTGTTGAAAATGGGCCCTGCCGACGTCCAGGCATGTCTGCACACGCTTCTGCATGTTGGTGAAGACCTTTCTCCGGGTATGTCGTGAGATTTGTTGGATGTTGATTGTTATTGCAGCCTGTAGCTCTTGAAGTGCATGCGGATTACATGTGTATACTTTCCCCTTCAATGCACCTCACAGAAAAATTCGGTGGGTGTCAGATCCGGTAACCGGGTAGGCCACAGGAAAATGATGCGATTTCCGAAGAATTTTTCCAGAAACTGTAATGATGCGCCAGCAATGTAAGCAGACGCACTGTCTTGCTGGAACCATTCTTCGTTGACTTCCAGTTCCACGAGTTCGGATATGAGTGGTTGGGTGATCTGGAAACCGTACCATTCTTAGTTAATGGTTTCACTGAGGAAAATGGACAGGTAATGCAAGTATGAGTCATGGCACTCCAAATACCGACCTTCTGGTTTTGGAGAGGCACTTCCATAAGTTTGTGAAGATTTTCAGTACCCCCATGGACGAGTGTTTTGTCTTTTGGTGTACACGGACAGGTGGAACTATGTCCAGAGTTTGCCGAAAAAATAATTTGAAGGATTATTTTTACTCCTTTGGAAAAATTTAGGGAGTAATTTTTAAAAGTGAGGAGTATTTTAGAAAAATTAACGAGTGAAATAAAAAAAAAGAAAAGGTGCGAAAACACTGGGAAATTATAAAAAAAAATGTTTTTTTTTTTTTCATATTAAAAAATATTTCACTACTACTGAACGCAGTTGGACGTTTTGCTTCTTTTTTTAGTTAAAAAAAATATATACATAATACATAAATAACGTAAACACTGCAAGCGCATGGAAAGTAATCCCTGGAAATTTTTGTACCATTTTAGTAAAGAACAAGAATGAATTTCCAACTTTGACGTCAATGTAACACAACGCATTCTTCATTTTCTAATGAAGTGCCCATGTTCGTTGGCTGCTTTCGTATTTCCACCACTAGTTTTTTGCAGATTTCATTGTTTCTTTCCTCTGCGTTTTTTTTTCATTTCTACACCATTGGACTGAGTCTAGCCGAAAAAAAAAAAAAAAAAAAAAAAAAGAAAAGAAAAAAAGAAAGACTTTAAAGTACGCTGTTTCGGCACATCGTTCGATACTACAGTGTCTGATAAAGCTGTTTCGATCTGTACAAATCAGGACTCCACGACCACAAGCAAGGTGCGCCGGAATTGCGAAAGCGTACTTCACTCATCTGATCGAGCATGAGCTGTAGCAGCAATGACAGTTTTGCGATGCGATTGCGCTCCGGATGAGCCGATGACGTCAAGGTAAGTAACGTTGTGTCCCTGACGTCATGCCCTGACTGGCTGGCGGGTCAGGCTACCAAAGCTCCGGTCGCGTCAAGAAAACCACGGCCAGGTATGGTCGTCTACAACGTGAGATCTGGCCTGAGGTAACAAAGGATACCGCTCATCACATGTTTGAAATACAAAATTCGAATAAAAAGTTGAAAATAAAAAAATTGAGCTTAAAATTCTCGATTTGTATTTTTACGCGTTGGCAAAATTTCGATGGGTATTTTTACGCGCTGGCAAAATTTCAATGCGTAAACACACTTTTCGATGCGTCCTAGACGCGTAATTACGCATTTTGGCGAACTCTGACTATGCCTCATCTGTAAAGAAAGTCACGCCCAGAATGTCGTCGCCTTCTTCAGACATGAACTCTTGTAACCACTTGCAGCACCGAACATGGGTCACGTGGTCTGTTTCTTTCAGCTGATGCACGACAGACACTTTGTGCGAGTGGAAACGCAACTTCCTTTTCGGAATATCGTGAAATGTACTCTTTGGCACTTTAGCTTGCTGTGACAGCCGCTTCACGGCTTACTTGTGTGGACTACCATGTACCCTGTCTTGTCACTTCTACTGTATATAATTCCATTCAAAATTTCTTTATTATTACATTACTGAAATTTGTACCTTCAGAGGGCAGTCATTATTCGGATACCCTGTAGGCTATATGTATACACTCATTGTCATAAAATCCGCGCACCAAGAAGGAGGCGTCGGACCGAAATGGGATTTTAGTAATGAGATGGTACATACCAAGGACAAAAGTGATTACAATATCACAGCAGCAAGACGATTTCACGCGGTCATACGGTACACATTCCGGTCAGCGTCAGTACCGCGTCGGACTACCTCGTGCTCGGATACATGCGGTGATATGGTCCGGCATGGAGTCAAAGAAACGCCGTATGTTATCCTGGGACAGATTGGCCCACACTTCTTGCAACTGACACTCTAAATCACGAACACTGGGCATGAAGAAAGCTGGCGTCCCGTCTGGTCCCACACGGGCTTGATGGGAGAGAGATCAGGCAATCTGGCAGGCCACGGAAGCGTCGAAGCATGATGTAGACAGTCCTGGGAAACCAGAGCCGTGTGCGAACGGGCGTTATCTTTTTGGAAAATGGCTCCGGGCTGCTCCACTAGGAAAGGCAGCACATGGGGCTTCAGAATCTCATGTACGTAGAGTTGGGCTGTCAACGTCTCTCGGATCACTGCGAGGGAAGTCTGGCTCTGCCGCCCCGGTGGCGCAGTGGTCTAAGGCGATGGCCTCTGATCATTCGTCCGAAAGGGGTCCGGGTTCGAATCCCGGTGAGGCATGGATGTTGTGTTTGTCTTACGTCACTGGCTCTCTCCCTTCCCTGGAACCAGTGACCCTAAATTAGGGACGGGCGACTGTTTATATCCCATTGAGTTGCTCACGGTGGTCGTTAAACCTCCAATCATAAAAAAAAAAAAAAAAAGTCTGGCTGCCGTACGCGGCGATGGCTTCGTAGACCATCACGCTTGCAGTTCGGGACGTGTGCCGCTGTACAGTGAGGTTGGGATTGTAGCGCTCACCTGCGGTCCTCCACACTCTGACACGGTGGTTGTCCGTTCCCATACAAAAGCGGGATTCGTCGCTGAACACTATACGTTGCCATTTTGTAGCATTCCACGTTGTTCGCTGCTGACACCATTGCAATCGACGCCGACGATGGTCAGGTGTTAATAGCAGAAAACGTAAAGGCCTTCGAGAGTGTAGATTCGCCTCTGCCTGGCATCTGGAAAGGCGTATAAAGTCCTTCGAGTGGCGTCTAAAGGCCGTCGAGAGTGTAGATTTGCCTCTGCCAGGAGTCCCTTCTACAGCCGCTACATGTCTCTGGAAATTGGACAAGAACGTCGTTGCATCTGTGCGTGCCTCTCTGACGATCCAACGGTCCTCTCTGCTGGGGATGTGCCTGGGCCGTCCAGAGTCAGTCCGCCGTGTCTGGGTGCCTTCCGGTGTCCTCTGCTTCCAACACGATCGCACCGTCAGTTGCCCGTACGCACATCTGCGGCGGCTGCTCGGCATGTCTATCGCTCTTACCGTGCACTTCGGCACGAATGTGGACTCTTACCTGACTCTTACCGTGCACTTCGGCACGAATGTGGAGTCCCCTGTTCGACGCCTTATAAGCCAATAGGATTGCGATTGCAGCGCCGATCTTAAACGCGTGGGCATGCGGAATCGCACGAAAGTTTTACCATTTGCATGTCTGCTTTCCCTGTACCTATTCGCCGAATTTTGCGTTAATCGCACGGTTTTTTCCTGGAGCGCAAATTTTTATGACAATGAGTGTATATTCGAAGCATATATACATATATGAGCATTGTCAACCATTAGCAATCCACTGCTGGACGAAGGTCTGCCCAAGTTACTTCCACAGCTGTCTGTTTTAAGCTAGTCTCCTCCATTTCGAATTTCATCTACCCATCTCTCGAGTAGAGTCTTCTTCTAGGACTTTTTCTGTTGCTTGTTATTCAGTCTAAAATTTCGGTTGTCCATCGGTAGTCGGGTTTTCTGGCAATATGTCCAGCCCATTGCTATTACAGGGATTTTATCCTGATCAGGATGTCTCAAACTCTCGTCATTTTTCATATCCACGAGTGCTTATCTTTCCTGGTTACAGCAAGCATGCATCTCTACATACCTCTTTCAATTGTTTGCAGCCTTTACATGTTTTTTTTTTTTTTTACGCTTTCCAACCGTAGGTTGAAGAAGCGTATATGCTCCAGCTTTCTCCGTCCGTCCGTCCGTCTGTCTGTCTGCCCGTCCACACGATAACTCGCGTAAAAATGGTTCGATTTCGATGAAATTTCAGTATGTAGTAGGGGACTACCTGGGAACTAACCCTATTAAAAATGGGCGAAATGAGGTCAAAGGTCAGGACATAGGAGCGGAATTCATTCCATTGCCTTTATGCGTTATAACTTACACAAAAATGGTTCGATTTCAAAGAAATTTTAGTATGTGGTAGAGCAACACCTGGGGACGAATCCTATTGAAAATGGACCAAATGGGGTCAAAGGTCAGGACATAGGAGCGGGATCCATTCCATCGCCCTTATGCGTCATAACTTAAGAAAAAAAATGCTTCGATTGAGACAAAACTTTGTCATGTTGTTCTGGAAGTATACTTAACCGGTTCTGTTGAAAAACATCATCGAAATGGGGTCAAAGGTCATAACACAGGAGCGAGATTTATTCTACAGCAATTATCCTCATAAATTGAGTAATGATTTCTGGTATGTTGGAAAGGGTATCATAATCAACGCATTGCATGATTTTACCAACTTGTTTTAGTTAAAGTCCATGTATCTGCTCCGTATGTAAGAACTGGAAGGGTGTGCATTGATTCAACGCTTTTCTTTTAATACATAATGACATATTAGTTTTGAAAAAATTGAACTATTTTTTACAAAAGCTCTCCAAATAAGTTTCATACACCGATTAATTTCTTTATCAATATTACCTTCGCTTGATAAGGTAAATGTATGTATCAGTTATTTCCAGCTTTTTCCCATCGATTGATAAATCTTCATTTCTCATAAAAGCATTGTATGTTAGTTTTGTTTTCTGGAAGTTCAATTTTAATCCCACTTCTTTACTCTTGTCAGCAAGTTCTTGGATCATACTCTGCAGCTCTGAAAGGGTAGTTACAAAAATGACTACGCCATCAGCAAAACTAAGGTGAGTTAAATAATCTCCGTTAATATTTATCCCTTTTTTTCCCCAGTTCAATGATTGAAAGACATTTTGGCATTGAAGAGTTTGGGAGTTATGGTGTCACCTTGTCTCACTCCCTTTCCAATTTTTATTGCTGCCGTATCCTGAAATGGCCGAAGCTTTGCACTCGGATTTTCATAGATGTTATTAATAATGCTAATGTTTGCATCTTCAGTACCGCAGGACTTCAAAGCCATTTTAACTGCCGATTGTTTCACGGAATCAAAGACCTTTTTATAATCGATAAAAGTCATACATAATAGGAGATCACATGCCCGCGTTCATTCAATTTGTTCTCTCAGTACATGGATATGATCTATAGTGCTATAGCCACTCCTGAATCTAGCATGTTCTCTCAGTTGAGCCATGTCCAGTGTTATCTTCAAGCTAAGTGAAAGAACCTTAGTGAAGATTTTGTAAGATACTGATAGGAGACTGATGGGCCTGTCATTTTAAGTTCTGGAATCTTTTTAAAGGGGGCGGGGGCAAATATTGTAAAGAGTGATACAGTGAAGCCTCTTGATATAGGTCACTGATCTGACCGGAAATAAGTGTCTTTTGTTGGGAGGTTGCCGTTGCTCGGTGGTTCAGTCTAAATTGATATTAGTTTTCAGTTACTTTAAACATAGCAAATTCCGAAAGTCAATGTGGATTTAGAGACAGATATGGTCAGCGACTGAGGCAATGCGGATATAAAGATGCAGACTGCTTAACGTTATCCTATAGAAACCTGAGTTTAATTCAAGAGCGGAAATATCCGGATTTAGAATACCGAATACAACTGATTGTTTGTAATTGAATTTTTGAGCCAGCGATATGAATAACACTTATGTCTTTAGCAGTTTACAAGCAAGAGTTTTCCTCGTTGCCTTCACCTATTGTGCACTAAAATTGGGTTATCTACAGCTAAAATTTAACAACCAATTACGGTGTAAAGGATATTAGAAAAACAGTATCTGATTCCTGTTTTAAACAACCTTTATAAACAGCAAACTAGGAGATTAGGATTAAGTTACCTTGCTGAAAAGGAAAAAAGAGCAGTTTTAGGGACAGCGAATTGTAACTGCGCAGCTAAGTCGCGGCGCTAGGAAAAATAGAAACAGAACCCACACGAAGCAAACCAAGAGACGCCGCCGCCAAACCAGCATCAACTGACCTATGTGGAGGACTGAGACTTACACGGGAGCGGTAACTCGCCACAAGTGAATACCATGACACGTCGAACTAAACTTTAATACCTTTCTTTTCACTTCAGCTCGCCGTTGTACACGTCATAATGCAACCAAAAATATATTTAGCAATATTTTTTTGTCTCCATCTTACTCATCCGCCAAAGTATCGAAGGAGTTAAATAAAATCATAAGGGACATAGTGTCCATTCGGCCTCTTTCCTGACTGAATTTGGTGTCTGTTGACCTGTGTTAAGAGGTCCCTTGTTTCGAGGTTATCCCTAATGTTTCAACAAGACAAGGTTCTGTCCAGTGGTGGCGGAACCGCCCGGGCTGCCTGGGCCCGGTCAATAATTTCAGCAAAGTCCTTTTTTTTTTTTTTTTTTACAAATGTGTAATTGTTGTGATGTACTTTAAAAAGTTCCTCTAGGTAAGTTGTCAGGTTGTGTTAATCCCCAACATAGCTGCTTAGGCATTGTTTTGTTTCTGTTTGTTCCGGGAAGCGGGAAGGGAGAGGGTGCACAACGATCCGAAATTTTGGGCCCGGTCAACGAACTTCACTTTCCGCCGCCCTGGTTCTGTCTAACGGACACCATGTCCCGATGTTCAAAGCTTATTGCTAATGTTAATCCTACTGGAGGTGATCTGTACCAACCAAAACTTTCTGCTGTTCGGAGATGTCAATTAATGGAGGTTTCACTCTATGCGAAAAATGGTAAGTCGCGAAAAGTTAGAAATCATGTATGCAGTAACTTTCATTACAAACGCTGTCTGGCACAAAAAAAAAAAAAAAAAAAAAAAGAAGAAGAGAGAGAAAAAAAAATAAAAAAAATAAAAGAAAAAGTTGAAATCAGAGTTTTAAGAAGAGATAAATTGGGAACTCTAGCGGGAGAAAACGTAAGATATGTTTCTCGAAATGATTTTTACGTAACGCCTAATATCTAACGATAAAAAAAGTACTGGCAATCGGATTTTTAGAAAGGGAGATGCGGGTGATAAAACGTATATTGTAAAACAGAGATGTGTACTCTCTCTAGTGGCATATTACATGCAAAATATTCTTCACACGAACACTATCCGACCAAAAAAGAGTTTTTGAAATAGGTCTTTGAGAGACAGAGATACCGGGAGAAACGCGATATCAGTTTACGACCTCTAGCTGGAAAACTGTAAATTATTTGGTGAAGAAATTGCTTGACAAATGGTCTTCGTTGTGAAATGTATCGAAGGAAGAAAGCATTGTTTCAAGAGATTTTTTGGAAGCTATGGTATGGAATAAAACATATTGTGAATTAGCATCCGCATTTACGCCCCCTAGAGGCGTAAAAAGACCAGAAGACAAGGACAATCGTTCATCCATCTCACGGTTTCCCAATACAAAAGGATTTTTTCAAATCTATCTTAGGCCGCCCCGGTATCGCAGTGGCCTAAGCGTTGGCCTCTGACTTAGCGGGTCGGAGTTCGAGTTTCAGGTAAGGCATGGGTGCTGCGCTTGTCTCACGACGCTGGCCTTCTCCCCTCCATGGAACCAATGGCCATTAATTAGGGAAGGGTGACTTCTTATAGCCGATGGAGTTGCTCACGGTGGTCATTAATCCCCCCAAAAAATTTTTGACTGATAGGTGTAGTAGTACAACATCCACAGACAGACGGGCGGACGTACACAGTAATAAGATAAGCACTTACTTTTTTTGTCGTAGGACTACGTCTAACTCCGCGGATAGTATGGGGCGACTTACGGCCGACCGCCTCTGACAAGAATACGTCCCAATTGAAATCATTACAGGGTTAAAAATACATGCCGTACACTAATCATGTTAACATATTCGTAAACAGCATGGTGTCTGATTCCCGTACTGCGCAATACATCGCGCGCGACGCTTCCTGTGCGCGGGGGAGATGATGCAATATTTCAGGGGGTGCCGCCGCGTTTGAGTCCGTCTATCTCGGCAACTGTGGGCGCAACACGACTGTGCGTGATATCATTTTAAAGCTCTCGACGAGATCTATCCAAATATACGAAGAACATTTCGCAGTGGTTTGAACTGAACATTTCAAAAATTGTTTTCTTGTGAACCGGCGAACACTTTTCACAATGTCGCGGTTTACCTGGATGATCGTGAGCCGAAAACGACTGTGCTTCGTATCGTTTTAAAGCAGCTCTCGACGAGATCTATTCAAATATACGAAGAACATTTCGCCGTGGTTTGAACTGAACATTTTAAAAATTGTTTTCTTGTGGACTGGCGAACACTTTTCACAATGTCGCGGTTTACCTGGACGATCGTGAGCCGAAAACGACTGTGCGTCGTATCGTTTTAAAGCTCTCGACGAGGTCTATTTAGATATCTAAAGAACATATCGCAGTGGTTTAAATTAAAATTAAAAAAAATGTTTTTGTGTGAACGGGTTAACATTTTCGGCAATGCCTCGGAATTCGCAGAATGAACGCAAGCAAAAGTGAGGAAAATTAAAACGACAGGCAAGAGCAAGTGATGAGTAATGTAAGAAGCCCAAGAGGATTTCAGCCCAACGAACTAAAGAGTACTGAAACCGTCTGAAAGCAGCTTGTATTATACACACCAAAGGTATCAGATGCCTTCCCGCAACTGGCCAGAAAGGGATACGGTAACATACCGATCATTATGTTGGGCGATTTCAAGTTGGACATCAAAGACAGAGCCTCTTACGAGAGATTCAAAGAGTTTATGTCCCGAGATCTCGGCATCGATGTTGTAACCGATCCCACGCAGAGCACCACGTTGGGTAATTCGTGTATCGATGCTTTGTGTTCGCAATGTATCCAGCATTATTTGAAAAAAAAAAGTATGTAAGCTACATTCCATATCATAGACCTGTGTTCAGGGCCGGATGGAGCTCTTGCGGGGCCCAGAGCAAAATTTCATTCTGGGCACTAAAAAATAAATCTCATATGTTAATAAAGTCGTTTCTGAAAATTATCGTTCGTGAATAAGACACACGAACACTACCGTAAAGACAAAACGATTATCTCAAAGAAGTATTTGCTTTAAGCTTAAGAAAGAGATCATAATACGGACTGAAAGTTGAGAGAGAGAGAGAGAAAAAAGAGAACGGGAAAGAGATAGAGAAAGAAAGAGAGAGAGAGAGAGAGAGAGAGAGAGAGAGAGAGAGAGAGAGAGAGAGAGAAATAGAGATAGGAGGGAAGAGAGAGACAGAGGGAAAAAGAGAGAGGGAAAGAGATACAGAAATAAAGAGAGAGAGAGAAAATGAGAGAGGAAGAAAGATAGAGAAAGAGAGAAAAAGAGAGGGAGAGAGATAGAGAAAAAGAGAGGGAGAGAGATAGAGAAAAAGAGAGATAGTGAAAAGTGTTAAAATCTACAATTTTCTTTCCCGGGAGAAGAGGTTTAGGTTACATTGTGAATCTTATAACAGCTCATCCACAAAATGATAAAAAGATACCTGTTTAGCGAATATTTTCTCATTGCGAATTTTTTTTTGTATAGGAAATATAATAAAGATCCCTCTAAATAAATTGGTATAAACAGTTTTTTTCCCCTGATACATGTTTAGTGATTGATTTTTAATGCACAGTGGAGTAACTGACAAATTAGTGACATTCTAAACTTTTATACGCGTTCATATATGAAAGTTGCCTCCCTTTTTTTTTCTTTTTTTTTTTTTTTTTTTTCAATTTCTTGTAATGATAGAAAAGTGGCCTCCATATGTAGTCCGAAAGTAACTTGGATATTATTCTTTCTATTTCCTTAAATTTAAGCATCAGGTTTTCACACAAATCGTTGGATATATAAAAGTAGAGCACCACAAAATGATGAAATTTAATTTGCTATTTCATGAATGCGGAAAAGATTAAGGTGGTTACAAAAATCATTTCGAATTTGCGAATCTCAGTGTCCGTACGACGAACAGGGGGGATAACGTATTCAAAAATGGGGAGATGGAAACAAACAAAAAACTTCAAAAAAATATTTTTAAGGGCCTTATGCCCCAAAAGTTACAAAAAAAAATGTAGTTAAATTTTTTTACCGAATATTATTTTGTTTTCTAAACTGCGGTGCTGCCTAAAGGCGCGGGGCCCGGGGCGACTGCCCCGGTTGCCCCTATAATCCAGCTGGCCCTGCCTGTGTTGGCTATAACAAATTAAATAAACGCTTTGAAACCATACTTAACTATAGCTCATTTCAACTCTCCGATTTGCAAGTCGTAGTCCTACGTTCCAAACTGACGGCTCAATCAAAACTCAGCATACCTGTTTGTTTGTTTGTTTTCTTTAAAAGGCGTGTTTAAAATGCACAATTTGTCAGTGCTTCAGTTCGAATCACGACAAGGCAGAAATTGCGCGCTGATCTCACAGCATTTACTGTGGACAGCGATTTTCCCTAGGCTTTGACGTTCATGAACAGCGAGGGGGTGGGGGGTGGGGGTGAACAAACTGGTATCTTTAGCAGGTTTCTACTTATTTAAATAACTTACTTAAATACTTAATATCCCCTACACAAATTAAAGCTTTGTTCATTCAAATACGGTTTTAAAATGAATTCTCAGACAGTCAGAAAAGCTGCATCTGTTGAGCAATTAAAGTAATGGATGTGTTATCACCAAACTAGTGTCTTATTTGAAATCGGGAAACCGCAATCTTATCTTTTTTTTTTTTTTTTTTTTTTACCCACCTTTTTTATTTCTTTCCTACCACTCCGCATGTTAACTTCGACTGAAAAACGCTCGAAAGTGGTAAGAAGCTGAGAGAAGGGGGGGGAGGGGAGGGGAAGAGCAGCAGTTGTGAAAACGTTGGCGACGATTCCCACTACCAAGAAAGGTCTTTTCGGTCGAATAACAAACACAGTGGCCAGCTAGGCCTAACTGCTAACGCATCGTGACAATGTTTCGGCAATGCCAGCGGGGCGTGATGTTCAAGCTGCATTGTGTCTGCGACAGCTACGGACAAAGTCGCCCCTTTTTTTTTTTTTTTTCCTCAGCTCACAAAATCACAGCGCAAGCGTTCGCGCTCCCTTACTTTTTCTTTCTTTCCCGACTATGCATACGTACTCTCTCCTTCACCCCCTCCCTCCCGCCATACCCATACACATCACACAAACACACCCACCCAACCTTAGTTTTTTATCTGCCCCCCCCCTTTCGCCTTTTCAATTTTCGCTTTTTTTCTCCCTTTTTATCGATTTCATGTAGAACACCAATTTGTCTGCGTTTGTCCAAATTTCTCGCGACGTGTTGCAAAAGTCGAAGGCGTGTTCGCGGCTCTGCGGGGGTTTGTATGGATGTCCTTTGACCCGAAAAGAAGTCGTGGATTTTACGCAACATGAACGCTTTGAGAAGATTTCCATAGCCAACGCGATAGATGACAAAAAGTAACAACTTGTATTCTTAGGAGGAAGAAAAATAATGAATATAACGGGCGAAAAGGCAACGAGAGTCGGTCGCATAGAAAAAAAAAAAAAAAAAAAGAATATCAGCGTAACATTCAACTTTCAAGCAATAATGATAAAGAACATCATGGGCATTATCAAAGATTACTTCTTTTATTTCACAAAAGAAAGGATAAAACAGTGTACATGCAGTATATTTGTGCTGTAGGCACGTTGTACGTTACTGCTGTAGTAAAATGTCTTTTACGCATGATGAAGTCGTTTTCTTAAAAATAAATTTGATGTTTGATGTAGCTCTAGTTTAAGCAATAGATTTGACTCGCTTGAATTGTTAAATCCGTTCTTACTTGTTTCTAGGTAACTGCTTAGAAGAGGTTGAGAAGTTTTCGACTTGTTTAGTGGGATAACAAAAATGAAACATATAATGTACAAACTATAGGAGGATCTGTAAAGTATCCAACTACGTTAGAGCCACTATATTTTGAAAAAATGAAAGAATGAGTATTAATATTTTTTTTTTTTTTTTGATTGGAGGTTTAACGATCACCGTGAACAACTCAGTGGGCTATAAGCAGTTGCCCGTCCCTGATTTAGAGTCACTGGTTCCAGGGAAGGGCGAGAGCCAGTGCCTTAAGGCAAACACAGCATCCATGCCTCACCGGGATTCGAACCCGGTCCCCATCTCGGACGAATGATCAGAAGCCATCGCTTAGTTTCAATATTCGCTTTTATTCACTTAAAAGAATTACAGCAGAACATCCCCAACCTCACACGCAGTGTGAGAGAAGGGGAGAAATAAAACAAAATGTAGATATTTACAATGAAATGATAATTGTACAAATGAGCAATGACAGGCATTGCATTATTTACTGTAAACAGCAGTAGCTCTGGAATAATTGTTCATTGAAGTCTTGGAACATCACTGGAGTGAAACAATTTACAGAAAAAAATTCCGTGCAGTTTAAGTGACATGGGAATCACTGGTGACAGAGAGTCACTGTGAAGATGAAGAGAACTGTGTACAAAAGGTGACATCAGCAGGAAGCAAACACAATCCAGTTCCAGGAGGAAACGTGGTGAGGGAACAGTAAAAATTGAAAGTTTCGACGTAGGTTTATTAAAACAGCAGATGAACAGTCTGGGCACAAGAAAACCGAAACTAGGGACGACACGGCGACCATGTTTTGAAGAAGGCAGATAACCGTGCCGTGTCATTCGCCAAGGAGTATTCCAGGGTGAGTCTGGCTTTAACCCTGTTGCGATAGTGTGCAACTAAAGAGGTAGAGAATGTGATAGGATCTGGATCTTGTAACTGTAGCAGGTGAGAGAAAATAATATATTTAGCTGGGATAAATAAATACGAACAAACTGGTAAAATAGAGGTGAAACTTGTAGAACTGTGGCAGAGGAAACGATAATCTTCTAGGGTGAGATCACTGGTACAAGAAGGATGTGCAAGTTGAAACATACTGTGAAATTGTGGGAGCAGTGTCGGACAGTAAACAAACATGTGTAAGACGTCTCCAACGACGTTACAAAAAGGACAGAGATCTGATGATACTATATTTCTCCGGAACAAAGTCGAAGGGACAGGCAATCGATTGTGCAAAAACCTCCAGTGCACATTAAGTTCTGAGGAGAGGGCCGGTTAATATTGGGCAGTAGACCAGACCGAGGTTAGTGCAAAAGAAGGAACAGAGGGAATAGGGCAAGGTACCGCAAAAGAAGAACGGAGAAAACGGTTCAATGTGCGGGTGGAAAGACTGTGGAGAGGGAGGAGATTACCGGAAAAGGGAAGGAAAAACGGAAAAGGGAGAGAGGCAGAGGAAACGGAAAGGAGGCCAGAGGAATCGACTAGGGAAGGAAAAAGTGATTGAAGAACATGTTTAAGTTGGAGGAAGTTATCAGAGAGTTCGGGAGAGGGTGGGAGGGTGGGAAAAAGGTCGGAAACGGGTTTCCATGAAAAATCGGGGAGGACCAGTTGGGAAACGGAGACTACACCAGCGTGTAGCCATGCAGGAAAAAAGAAAAAGTTGGCAGTAGGGGGATGGAGGACGGAGGAGAAAAAAAGAGGCTCGGAAAGAAGATCAAGAGTGGAAGAGGGGGTTGACGAATGAGCGGTAAAGAACGAAGGAACTTTACAGCTTCATGGTAGACTAGAGGAAAACGGGGGAGAATGACAGTGTGAATATCCATCTTGAGAAGAAGATGGACGGTGAGGCAGGGATTAAGGGGGAAATCAGAACATTAAGCAGAAGAATGGAAGCAGAAGAGTCTGGTTGAACTGTCAAACGGAGGAAATTGAAAATTCTTACAGCTTTATAACGTATGGTAATCTCTGGCATATTGAGGCCACCACAAGTCGCAGGTAGAGACAATACTGAGGAAGATAACCAATGAGTAGATGACCAAACAATGCTGAGCATTGCTGATGTTGTTGCAGTTTGAACGTAGGCTGGTGGCGGTTGTGCAATCCAGGAATGATAAAGTAACGAGAGAATGTGGGTGCCAGCAAGTCGTGCACGACTGTGGTAGGTCAAACAGCACTTCAGTTTGGACCAGTAAGCAGCGGTGTGATGTAGTTTCCTGACGAGGGGTCTCCAGGTGGCAGCCGCTGCTGAGACCCGGCTGCCAATGTGCACCCAAGTATCTTTTGACTGGTGGAAGTCCAATGAGCGCCCCACGGTGCATCGGGGCGATGTCTCCAGGAGCCACACCACAAGCCTGTACACTTTGAAAGGTTTAACGAAGCACCGGAAGCCGCAGCATACACTTGGTACCATGCAAGAACAATTGTGAATTGCCATTCTTCTCGGATGAGAACTGTGATATCATCGGCGTAGGCAGTAAGAACGATAGAATGGTGCCTGTTGCTATGCTGAATGGTGGAGTGAGGAGGTTGTAGAAGAGAACGGATAGAGCAAAGAAAAGGCTCAAAGACTAGAGAGAAAAGTTGTCCGGAAAGAGGACATCCTTGTCGGATGCCCTTACGAAACGGAATGGGGGCTGTAAGGAAGGAGGCCGTCCGGATATGGACAACTGAGTCCTGGTACAGGGCAAGGAGGGCTGTGATGAAGACAGATGGGAAACCGAAGGCAGAGAGCACAGAGACAAGCCACTGATGACTCACGTTATCAAAGGCCTGCCTCTGATCAAGATTGAGGAAGGCTAAAGGTTCGGAGGAAAGGTGGGCAAGGCAATATGAGTCACGGAGGAGATTAATATTAGTATGAATGCTTCGGCCAGGGATGGTGTACGTTTGGTCGGGATGTATGACGGTGGGAAGGACAGGGTTCAATCGAAGAGAGAGTATTTTAGTATAAATCTTGTAGTCAACATTAAGGATGGATATAGGACGCCAGTTATCCAACTCCAGCAGACACCCCTTCTTTGGAAGAAGAATTATGTGAGCTAGAGTAAAAGCGGGGGAAGAACAGATAAAGAAAAAGCAGCTGTAAAGCAAGGCAATAGGAGAGGGTGTAGGAAAGAGGAAAACGTACGAAAGAAATTAACTGTCAACCCGTCAGGACCAGGTGACGAGTGACAGTTAAGTAAGGCAAGTGACTGTACTGCTTCTGCTGGGGTGATAGGCATAGAAAGAGATGTAACAAGATGCGATGGAATATGTGGTAAGGCACGAAGAATCGAATCAGCATGCGGAGAACTTGACTGGAACTGAGCAAAACCTGACTGGAAATATGTTCTAACACCGGAGCAAATGAGAGTGGGGTCATTAGTAACAGTTCCATCGGGTAACTTCAGATTACGGAGGTGATGAGCAGAACGTTTGTGGAATTCCAGTTGTTGAACCTTTTCATATAGATAGTCATTTGGCTGGAGATAAAGGAGCTTGAGGCGGTGAAGAGCTTGTTGGGTGACAGGAAGTAGCAAGGCACGAAGTTCAGCTTGGTAATGAGAAAACAGCGGAGAATCAAGATCTAGGGTGAAAAAAATCGAGCGTGCAGCATCAATCTTCATAGAGGCGGTAGTACGTTTTTCGTGGGAATATTGTTTGGTATAAAGAAGAATTTGGGATTTGACATTTAACCAGTGTTGCAAGGGACAAGAAGCAAAAGGGAGCATATATAAGGCTTGTTGGAGCTGCGATTGGATGGAATTTACGTAGGTTGAATCAAGTAAAAGATCATCATCAAGGGGTAGTATTGCCGAGGAGATGGACCGGTGTGAAGACATATTACGACACAGCTGTGGTCGGAAGAAACTGTCGGTGTGTGAGAAAGGGAGATAACTGAAGGAAGAAGAATTGAAGAAACATAAAACCGGTCAAGTCGGGCAGTTGTAGGGGAGGAAGTGGAGTAGAAGCGCCAGGTGTACGAACGAAGAAATGGGTGCAGGTGTCGAAAAGAATCTTGGAGTTGTAGCTGGTTGATGGCTGTAGAAAGTGCTCGGGTAAGAAAATACCTGGTATCCGTGGAACCGTCCGATCTGTCGAGGGATGGGTCAAGGGTGCAGTTAAAATCACCACCTAAGAGGACAATATCAGTGGCTGGAAGACCTTGAACACAGGAAACAAAATGCTCAAAAAGACAGTCTGCATACTGTTGATTGCCGGAAACATAGATGTTGAAGATATGGTATCGGAAGTTGTGAAGTCGGAAGGACAGAAGCTGTAAGAGGTCACGATAAATCGGTTTGACCGTGATATCAGTAATGAAGGATCGAAGACGAAAATGGATGGCCACCGCAAGTCTTGCGTGAAGACTAAGTCGATGGACATGGTAGAATTGAAATGGCCAGGTTCGCCATCTGTGGTATGGGGTGTTGGGATGACAGTTAGTCTCCTGTAGCAATAATATATCCGCATCATGCGGTGTAATGTGTTCAAACACTAACGCATTGGTAGGAGGGACGGAGCATCCCTTACAGTTGAAAGAAAGTAATTTTAACTTGAAAGAGGTTGTAGTGGTTGAATATTACTATCAGCACTTCTGTGAAGACTGGTTACACGTTTCTTTAAGTTAGATGTCTGCGCATTAGTGACTGTGTCAATTTTCGGCAAAAGAGCAAGTAGATTCTGAAGTTGGGTGATAATAGTAGGAAGCTGAGCATTTCGTGATTGAACGCAGTCTAGCTGCTTGAGAGGACGTGACGGTTGATTAAGTATGTTGAGAGCAAGATCAGACTGCGCCAGCGGCCCGTCTAATGCAGGGAAGGTTTCCAGATATTCTGCGAAAGCTTTTGATCCAACAATTTTGGAACAGCTGGGGACTTAAGAGATGTAGAAACTGCAGTTGGAGAGAAAGACTGTCGAATTGGCGAACGGGAACGAGAGCAGCGTGGAGAAGACGTCACCTGCGATATTGAACTCTGTCTAGTGCGTTTCAACGTGGGAACGCAGGGAGAAGCTGGTGGGTGTAGGACAGTTAGCTCTGACTCCACATTAGGGATTCCAAGGGAAGAAGATGAAGCAACACGACGGAGGGGTTGCCATTCCTTTTCGGAGATAATACCCTCTGAAGAACGTAGAGGTACCACAGCAGCAAGTGTGTCCAACGATGGAGAGGTGGCCAAGGTTCCCGTAGTAGAGATCGAAGACTTGGAGACTGCTGACGAATCATCATCTGCTGGGGAAGAAGCCTCTGGAACAACAGTAGCAGGTATCAAGGACGTCTGTGAAGCCGAACTTGGTGTATCCAGAGAAACTGATGTTGAGGGTGGGGTGTTGACTTCGGGCGGTATGGAAATAAGCGGCTTGGCAGATGCATGTGGACAACGTGATTGGATGTGGCCATATGACTTGCATTTAAAACAATGCAAGGCAGTAACGATGTCAATACGGAAAATCTGCTTCCCTACAACCACAGTGAGGTCAGTAGGGCAGTCAGCAATGGCATCTTCAGTAGGGAACAGGATCCTTGCTTGGCGACGCAGACCTAAGATGTTCCTGTCATCTGGGTCTGTTGGTGCGGAATACAGAGTGGAAATGGAACCAACTACTTTTCCACAACGGGAAAGGGCCACCATTAAGTAATGGTCCTTGATTTCTGGTGGTACGGGATAGCACGTAACAAGTACGGGGCGCTGCGTGAGCGGGATTCCCAGTAAGGTATGATCCCCAACATGCAGTCCGTCAGATAAGACGCGCTCCACAAACTCTGGCTTCGCAAAATAGATGAGAACAGTCCTAGGTTTCCTCGCCATATGGGGGATCGCTCCCTTAGGGAGGATTTGGCGTACGGCTAAGGAGTATTTCTTAAGGCTGGTATCCGGGAGGGCATCAAAACATATGCCAAGTTTCTGTGTGCGTAAAATCTCTTGCCCAGCAGCTGAAGTTTCCGGAATTCCGATGCGTAATTATTTGTTGTCTCTAGTGACAATCATATCAAGAGGCATTGTACATGGATTCTTCGCTGTAGAGGAAGATGAATTGGTACCCTTTACAACGGAAGCATAAGGTAGAGTTGCCGTAGGAATGGGCGGAGATGGGGAAGGTCGAGACGCAGTGCTCGCAGCAGCAAATGAAGTACCAGAGGCAACGGATACTGAAGAAGTTAATGACGTCACTGTGGTGGACAATGTCGGGAAATCAACATCCATAGAGTTGTTTTTTTTTGGAGGTTTAACGACCACCGTGAGCAACTCAATGGGCTACAAGAAGTCGCCCGTCCCTAATTTAGAGTTACTGGTTCCAGGGAAGGGAGAGAGCCAGTGCCGTAAGACAAACACACCATCCATGCCTGACCGGGATTCAAACCCGGACTCCTTACGGACGAATGATCAGAGGCCAGCGCCTTAGACCACTGCGCCACTGGGGCGGCTCCATAGAGTTGGAAGAAGAGGTGGTAACATCAGATAATGTGGCTTGGAAACGAGCTGCGTGTGGTAGTGACGATGACCGAACGTGGCCAGGCGGGGGCGGAGCTTTGCTATCAAGCTTCATACCTGGCCTATCAGAAGCGGTCGCCGCCATTTGCAATGGCTGGCCTGCTAAACCCGACCCTGGGCAAAGCCAGGACGGAAAAAGAGTTAGTACAAGTAAAGTTTTACTTACAGGACGTCAAGGTCGGACTCAATCGACACAGGAGACGTTCACAACACAGGAGATACACAAAATGACGGCACACACACAAAATAACACCAATAAACGCAGGTCAAACACGGAGCACAGGTCAACACAACCTTTACAAAGCCATCGCTTAGACCACTGCGCCACCGGGGCGGCTTTGATATTTTGATTACGTTTTTAGGAAGTTAACACACAAAAGCACGTAAACGATGAGAAAAGAAATTACATCAATATAAATTTTCCAGAAATTGGGAAATTTTTGAAACAGTTTAATGAGATTTGTCGTTTACTCTGAACGCTCTAAATAAAAAAAATGCGGATATATGATAGCCATTTTTCATCAGTATAGACTATATTATCAAATATATTCGGACACCACAATGTTTTGGGACAAGTGGCTTTATTACCGCAATTAGTAGTTAGTTGGTCCGCCTTTTGCTTGTGTGACAGAGGCAACATATCGAGGCATACTATCAACCAATTCCCGGTATATCGAGACAAGAATGACTCCCTATTCGTTCTGCAAAGCTGCTGCCTGAGTGGAGACCGAAGACGGTCATTATGGTCCATTTCATATCTGTCGCTCCAGTTCATCCCAGAAGTATTATTTGGGATTAAGATCAGAACTCTAAGCAGGCCAGTCTAACAATTCCAAATTTTCAAGAAGCCAGTCCTGTACACGCCGTGCAGTGTGGCAGAGAGCTCTATCGTGTTAAGAGACAAGGATCATTTCCTAATATTACCACATTGTTGTTAGGGAAGGATTATCCAGAGCGTCGACGTACACTTCAGAGTTCATGATTTATGGTACAATAACCAACGAGCCGAGTTCCATATACGAAAAACAATTCCATTCCATGATGTAGCCTCCCTAAACTTAACAGTTGGAAGAACACAGTCCGACAAAAATCGTTCGCCGGGCTGTCGCCAAATCCAAACACGCTCATCCGACTGGAAGAGTGAAAGGCGTGACTCGTCACACCAAAGAACAGCTTCCCAGTCACCCACAGTCCAGGAGCGATGGCAGACACACCACTCTAAACGGCGCTTCGCATTCATGGTAGCGATGTGTGATTTGTGTGCCGCTGGTTTACCGCAATAACCCACACTGTGAAACTCTCTGCGGGTAATTATGGTACTAGCCGAGCCATTACGAACATTTCCTACTTCAAAAGCGGTGAGAACAGCAGAGGAAGAACGGGATTTCTTAATATTTCATACCATGGCTGTTCTTTCATGTTACGTCAGTTTGTGCGGCCTCCCTGAACTTTTCTTTTATTTACGCTTTCCATCCGTAGATTGAAGAAGCGTATATGTTCCAGCTTTGTCCGTCTGTCTGTCTGTCTGCACGATGACTCGCGTAAAAATGGTTCGATGTCGTTGAAATTTTAGTATGTGATAGAGGACCACCTGGGGACGAATCGAAATTTTAGTAGGTAGTACGGGAACGACTGGGGACGAACCCTATTGAAAATGGACGAAATGGGGTCAAATGTCAGGACATAGGAGTGGGATCCATTCAATCTACCTTATGCGTCATAATGTACGTAAAAATACTTGTATTGCGACAGAACTTTATCAAGTTGTTCCGGAGGTACACTGAACCGGTTCTGTTGAATTTCATCGAAATGGGGTCAAAGGTTAGGGCACAGGAACAAGATAAATTCCAAAGCCATTATCCTCATAACTTAACTAAAAATGCTTCGATTGCGACAAAAATTTATCATGTTGTTCTGGAGGTATACTGAACCAATTCCGTTTAATATAATCGAAATGGATTCAAAGGTCAGGGCACAGGAGCGAGATTTATACCACAGTCATTATCCTCATAACTTTAATAAAAATGCTTCTATTGCGACAAAACTTTAGTATGTTGTTCCGGAGGTATACTGAACAAATTCCGCTTAATATCATCGAAATGGGGTCAAAGGTCAGAGCACAAGAGCGAGATTTATTCCACAGCCATTATCCTCATAACTTGAGTAATTTCTGGTGTGTTGCAAAGCGTATCATAATCAATGCATTGCATGATTTTACTAAGTTTTTTTTCTGTAGTTGCTCTGTCCTGCTTCCGTCTCTTCACGACATCACTTACAATTGATTTTCATGTGTTTATTTTAGCTGCAACGCTCCCTATGAAAACGTTACTCAAATGACATCCTATGAACAGCCCACGTTAGAACTCGGAAAGTTCACGTCCACGCGGCATATCCTCTTAAGTTACCGATAACTCGACAGAACATCTCAGCTTTGTATGCACACCTCCCCACTGACAGCGCACCTTCTGGCGCAACCATTCTTTGAATTTACGCAAATATTTGGTGGTGTCCGTATACTTTTGATGATATAACGTATGTGCATGACTATTACTATACAATGAACTAGGAGCTAAGTGATATTCCCAAACACTTCTGAGATACAGTCCTTCACTTATGTATTAGTGTGAATTTTCGACAAATTTCTTCACTACTTTGAATGTAAATACAGTAGCTATTATTTAACTTTGAACTTACATACAGAAAAAATAAATTTTAGTTCGTTGCATGCACAATATTAGGAGAAAGACGTATACCAAGTTTCATCAATTTATTGACATACCTTTAGCAATTATCATGTTTTTCGTAAAGAGTACGGGAGGAAAATATCATTTTTCGAAAAACGCGTTTAAAGTTACGCCCCGAGTGGGACCATTCGTTTAAATAATTGACACCCCTAGTGGAACCATTCTGGGAGGGAAAGGGGGCGGCTGCGCTTCCAAAATGGTCACACTGGAAACTTAAATTCGTGCTCCGTGGGACATAAAAGTTAGATTTGCATACCGTCGGAAAATATTTACTAAAATCTACTGGTATTTTATTTTTTAAAGGCTTTCTGCACAGATAATTCCGCGCAGCTAACCACAGTAAAGAAGAACCTACTATTAATATTTTAGGTGTGGACCGCTCATATGCACGAAAGAAATTGTCCTAACCAGCGGTGCGAGTCCTTTTCGAATACGCTCCGAGTCCTTTCCGAATACGCTCCGAGTTCTTTCCGAATACGCTTTGAACGGATGAAGAGCTAATTAATCATCAGTGCTCTGTCGCAGAAAGCAGCTTTGAGATTTTAACGTTGAGCAGAAATTTGTATTTGGGGGGAGGGGATTAACGACCACCGTGAGCAACTCAATGAGCCCCAAACAGATCAGATCATATGTAGAAGATTTTAGGAAGGGGGTGTCTTACCCTAGGCCTTAAACAACCCTTAGAAATATAATAGGAAGGTAGGCGGTTTGGGCTGGAGTGTCCGATAGGAAAGTGACACGGAAGCGAGGTAGAAAGGGGGAGGAAGCTGCCCTTATTTATTACCGGGGAGCGGGAAGTACCCGTGGTCCAACGGCTTAAGGTGCCCATCGGACGCACGGTGGATACTTAGTGGTTCGAGCGTTCTTGCCTGCCTGGGATCGAACCCGAGGCCTTCTCTGTGGGAGTCACGAGCGTTGACTACTAAAATATCTACCTTATATTTCCAATGGTAAAACTTCTTTACATATTTTCTTCGCGATTAATGTATTCCCAGGGATGAAAAACTTGCACATCGATAAAACTAACTTTAAGTTATAGCATGGGATGTTTTATACTTTCTAAAACATAGCCATAATTAAGCAATCCAACATTTGTTTGTCTACTGACGTCATCAATGTACAGGTCGCGCCATCTATTAACAGGTCTGAACATTACTCAAAGAAAAATGATTGATTTTTAAAATAATTATGGTTATGTTTTAGCAAGTATTAAGTATCCCATGCTATAACTTAAAGTTAGTTTTATCGATGTGCAAGTTTTCATCCTTGGGAATACATTAATTGTGAAGAAAATATGTAAAGAAGTTTTACCATTGGAAACATAAGGCAGATATTTTAGGTGGAACCACCTTAAGACACTCGCTCTCTCTCTTCCCTGTAACCAGTAACCCTAAATTAGGGACGTGTGACTGCTTATAGCCCAATGAGTTGTTCATGGTCGTCGTTAAACCCCCAATCGAAAAAAAAAGCAAGAATATTACACTTCATTTGAAAAACAACATTTTAAATCTGCCATGTTCGCGCCAGTCTCACGCTTTAGCTGCCCCGGTGGGGCAGTGGTCTAAGCGATTGCTTCTGATCCTTCGCCCAGGGAGGGGTATGGGTTCGAATCCTGGATAACGCAAGGGTGTTTATGTTTGTCTTTGGGCACTGGCTGTTACTTGATCAATACTGGCTCTCTCTCTCTCTGTACATTGATCATTTGACATACTGTGTACAATGTTTGGCATGTACTAGTTCTCTATGAGTTACTTGATCAACATTGGCTCTGTTTGTGTAAACTGGTCATTTGACATACTGTGTACCATGTTTAAAAATGTATATGTCTGCCTGTATATGTCAATGTATCTGTCAACCAAGCCCAATAAATTATGTTTTTAATCCTCCAATCAAAAAAAATAAAAATAAAAATGCATGATTCGCTTTCTACGTCACACTCGACTTGCTCTTTCCACCTTTTGATATCATATCGCACAACTGGCTTGCATAATGACGTTAAAGTCATGTGCTCCCACTAATTATTTTGAGCAGTGTACTTACCCCGGTTTGCATTCAGAGACTTTTTTTCGGGGGCGCAATTACAAATTTTGATGGGGGCTAAAACTTTTTGACTGATTATATACATACAGTCACAATTTTGTAATTTATATATCATCATCATCATCATTGTCAACCATTATCAATCCACTGCTGGACGAAGGTCTCCCCAAGTTTCCTCCACAACGGTCTGTCTTGTGCCAGTCTCCTCCATGTCACCCCTGCATACTTTCGAATTTCATCCACCCATCTCCCATGTGGTCTTCTTCTGGGTCTTTTCCTGTCCCTTGGAATCCAATCTAAAATTTCGGCTGTCCATCGATGATCTGTCCTTCTGACAGTATGTCCAGCCCATTGCCATTTCAGGGATTTGACTCTGATCATGATGTCTTCCACTCTTGTCATTTTTCGGATCCACGAGTTCCTCTTCTTATCTCTCCTGGTTACACCAAGTATGCACCTCTCCATGCTTCTTTGAGTTGTCTGCAGCCTTTGTATGTCTCTTTTAGTTAAGGTCCACGTCTCTGCACCATACGTAAGCACTGGAAGGATGCATTGATCAAACACTTTTCTTTTAAGACATAATGGCATATTGCTCTTGAAAATTATGCTGTTTCTTCCAAAAGCTCTCCAGGCAAGTTTTGTGCGCCGATTAATTTCTTCATCAATGTGACCCTCACTTGATATCTGCTGTCCAAGATAAATGTACGTGTCTGTTATCTCCAGCTTTTCTCCATCAATCGATAAATCTTCATTTCTTGTAAAAGCATTGAACATCACTTTTGTCTTCTGAAAGTTCATTTTTAATCCCACTTCTTTACTCTTGTCAGCAAGTTCCTGGATCATACTCTGCAGCTCTGATGGGCTAGTTGCAAAAATGACTACGTCATCAGCAAAACGAAGGTGGGTTAGATAATCTCCATTAATCTTTATCCCCTTGTTTTCCCAGCTCAGTGACTGAAAAACACCCTCCAATGTGGCATTAAAGAGCTTCGGAGATATGGTGTCACCTTGTCTCACTCCTTTCCAATTTTTATGTGTGTTGTATTTTCAAACAGCCTAATCTTTGCACTTGCATTTTCATAGATGTTATTAATAATATTAATGTATGCATCTTCAATACCGCAGGTTTTCAGAGCCATTGTAACTGCTGATGGTTTCACCGAATCAAAGGCTTTTTCATAATCGATAAAAGCCATGCACAATGGAAGTTCATATTCCCTCGCTCTTTCAATTAGTTCTCTCAGCACATGGATATGATCTATTGTGCTGTAGCCACTCCTGAATCCAGCTTGTTCTCTCGGTTGAGCCATGTCCAGTGTTACCTTCAAGCGGTGTGAAAGAACTTTAGTGAAGATTTTATAAACTACTGATAGGAGGCTGATAGGTCTGTAGTTTCCGAGATCCTCAATGTCACCTTTCTTATGTAGCAGGATCATTGTAGCGGTGTTCCAATCCTCAGGAATCTTTCCTTCATTAAGGCATCGAGTGAAAATTTGGGCGAGTACTGTTTCGATTTCTCCACTTGCTTCTTGTATGATGTCTACAGTAATTCCATCTTATCCTGGAGCTTTTCCCCGCTTCATGTTCTTGATTGCATGTGCAACTTCTGCTGGAAGGACTGGAGGAACTCTGGTACTGGTATCTTTCATGATGTCTGGAGTGCATGTATCATCCCTTTCATATAATTTGGAGTAGAAATCTTTCACTCTTGTCAAAATTTCGCCTCTATTTCTTGTTACAGAACCATCTTCTTTTCTCAGTGCCATAATCTGTTTTCTTCCCTTACTGAGATGTCCCTTTGCTATCTTTAGGCTTTGGTTGTTTTCAATTGCTTTCCTCACTAGTTCACAGTTGAATTTTCTTACGTCTTCAGTGATACTTTTTCGTACTGTCTTGCATAGCTCTATATATTCCACTTTGGAAGTCACATCTTCTTTAGTTGTCCTCATCTCTCTTCTTTTTTGCATCAACATTTTCGTTTTTCCTGATAATTTATTTACATGCAACTTGTTCTTAGACCCAGCTAATTTTGTTGCTGTTTCCATAAGAGCTTTGGTTACTTTTCTGTTAACTTCAGAGATGTCCACTTCTTCCGATGTTAGGCCTTCTAAAGCAGAGAACCTGTTCTTCAGTTCCAACTTGAAGGTATTATGGTGTTTTTAAGGTTGGTTATGTCAATAGATTTTGTTTGTCTTATGAGCTTGCCACGTTCAAGTTTAGTGTTGAGGTGCATCTTACATCTCACCAATCTATGGTCACTACCTGTGTTGAACTTGTTTAGCACACTGCAGTCTTCTATGACGAATTTTTTGTTACACATAATAAAATCAATTTCACTTGTCGTCCCATTTGGATGTCTCCATGTCCATTTCCTGTGTGGCTTTTTCTTGAAGAAGGAGTTCAAGATGAAAAACCCTTCTGCCTCTGCAAACTCTACGAGAGTATTTCCACGCTGGTTTCTGTTGCCGTGACCGAATTTACCTACTGAAGTTTCATTCTGTTGCCGCTGCCCTATTTTTGCATTGAAATCTCCCATAATTATTTTCAAGTGCTGCTTACCTTTATTATTTAGATGACAAATTTCCTCATAAAATTCTTCAATTTCTTCTTCAGGATGACTTGTGGTGGGTGCATAAGTTTGAATAATCTGAGCCTGGTATCTTCTCGATAGTTGGATAACGAGTCGTGCAGCTCTGTCAGAGGAACTTTCAACTTCTACCACTTTATCCTTCAGTTTCTTGTTTATTATAAATCCAACACCACTAGTTCTGCCAGTATCTGTCCCACGATAGTAGAAGAGATGTCCACTTTTCAGTTCAATGAGATCTTCTCCTTTTCTCCTTACCTCACTTAGCCCCACGATGTCCCACTTGATCCTTTGTAGTTCCTCTTCCAATTCAAGAAGCCTTGAATCAGAAGATAGGGAGCGTCCATTGTACGTTGCCAAGGTCAGCATCAGATGGCAGCCTAGTCCGGTCCTCCGGGGATTCTTAGCACCCTCTGCCTTCATGTCGCACTGGCCGCTGCCTTGGCCAGGTACATTCCAGCTGCCGGAGACTGAGGGCCAAGATTTAAGTTGTGGAGTCATTTTGGAGGGTTTGGCCATAACTCACCACGCTGGCCAAGCGGGTTGGTGAGTGTGGGATAGAATTTCCTCTAATCCCGATGGTATAGTTATACCGCTATGGGCGGTCGTCAGAGCCCCTTTAGTGGGAACAGGATGCACCACGAGAAGGCGGGGTTGACATTTGTCAAGGAGAGGCTGTGATGTTACGCATCACCTGACCTTACATCCCAATTTATATATACATTAATATATATAAAACTTTTGGGATGTAAGGTCAGGCGATGCGTAACATCACAGCCTCTCCTTGACAAATGTCAACCCCGCCTTGTCGTGGTGCATCCTGTTCCCACTAAAGGGGCTCTGACGACCGCCCATAGCGGTATAACTATACCATCGGGATCAGAGGAAATGCTATCCCACAATCACCAATCCGCTTGGCCAGCGTGGTGAGTTATGGCCAAACCCTCCAAAATGACTCCACAACTTAAATCTTGGCCCTCAGTCTCCGGCAGCTGGAATGTACCTGGCCAAGGCAGCGGCCAGTGCGACATGAAGGCAGAGGGTGCTAAAAATCCCCGGAGGACCGGACTAGGCTGCCATCTGATGCTGATCTTGGCTACGTATAATGGACGCTCCCTATCTTCTGATTCCAGGCTTCTTGAATTGGAAGAGGAACTACAAAGGATCAAGTGGGACATCGTCGAGATTAATGGTAAGAAGAAAAGGAGAAGATCTCATTGAACTGAAAAGTGGACATCTCTTCTACTATCGTGGGACAGATACTGGCAGAACTAGTGGTGTTGGATTTATAATAAACAAGAAACTGATGGATAAAGTTGTAGAAGTTGAATGTTCCTCTGACAGAGCTGCACGACCTCGTTATCCAACTCTCGAGAAGGTACAAGGCTCAGATTATTCAAACTTATGCACCCACCACAAGCCATCCTAAGGAAGAAATTGAAGAATTTTATGAGGGAATTCGATATCTAAATAATAAAGGTAAGCAGCACTTGAAGATAATTATAGGAGATTTCAATGCAAAAATAGGGCAACTGCAACAGAATGAAACTTCAGTAGGTAAATTCGGTCACGGCAACAGAAACCAGCGTGGAAATACTCTTGTTGAGCTTGCAGAGGCAGAAGGGTTTTTCATCTTGAACTCCTTTTTCAAGAAAAAGCCACACAGGAAATGGACATGGAGACATCCAAATGGCACGACAAGTGAAATTGATTTTATTATGTGTAACAAAAAATTCGTCATAGAAGACTGCAGTGTGCTAAACAAGTTCAACACAGGTAGTGACCATAGATTGGTGAGATGTAAGATGCACCTCAACACTAAACTCGAACGCGGCAACCTCATAAGACAAACAAAATGTATTGACATAACCAACCTTAAAAAACACCATAATACCTTCAAGTTGGAACTGAAAAACAGATTATCAGCTTTAGAAGGCCTAACATCGGAAGAAGTGGGTATTTCTGAAGTTAATAGAAAAGTAACTAAAGCTCTTATGGAAACAGCAACAAAATTAGCTGGGTCTAACAACAAGTTGCATGTGAACAAATTATCAGGAAAAACCAAAATGTTGATGCAAAGAAGAAGAGAAATGTGGACAACTAAAGAAGATATGACTTCCAAAGTGGAATATATAGAGCTATGCAAGACAGTACGAAAAAGTATCACTGAAGACGTAAGGAAATCCAACTGTGAACTAGTGAGGAGAGCAATTGAAAACAACCGAAGCCTAAAGACAGCAAAGGGACATCTCAGTAAGGGAAGAAAACAGATTATGGCACTGAGAAAAGAAGATGGTTCTGTAACAAGAAATAGAGGCAAAATTTTGACAAGAGCGAAATATTTTTACTCCAAATTATACGAAAGGGATGATACATGTACTCTAGACATCATGAAAGGTACCAGTACCAGAGTTCTTCCAGTCCTCCCAGCAGAAGTTGCACATGTAATCAAGAACATCAAGCGGGGAAAAGCTCCAGGAGAAGATGGAATTACTGTAGGCATCATACAAGAAGCAAGTGGAGAAATCGAAACAGTACTCGCCCAAATTTTCATTCGATGCCTTGATGAAGGGAAGATTCCTGAGGATTGGAACAACGCTACAGTGATCCTGCTACATAAAAAAAGGTGACATTGAGGATCTCAGAAACTACAGACCTATCAGCCTCCTATCAGTGGTTTATAAAATCTTCACTAAAGTTCTTTCACACCGCTTGAAGGTAACACTGGACATGGCTCAACCGAGAGAACAAGCTGGATTCAGGAGTGGCTACAGCACAATAGATCATATCCAGGTACTGAGAGAACTAATTGAAAGAGCGAGGGAATATGAACTTCCCTTGTGCATGGCTTATCGATTATGAAAAAGCCTTTGATTCGGTGAAACCATCAGCAGTTACAATGGATCTGAAATCCTGCAGTATTGAAGATGCATACATTAATATTATTAATAACATCTATGAAAATGCAAGTGCAAAGATTCGGTTGTTTGAAAATACAACACACATAAAAATTGGAAACAGAGTGAGACAAGGTGACACCATATCTCCGAAGCTCTTTAATGCCACATTGGAAAATGTCTTTCAATCACTGAACTGGGAAAACAAAGGGATAAAGATTAATGGAGATTATCTAACCCACCTTCGTTTTGCTGATGATGTATTCATTTTTGCAACTTCCCCATCAGAGCTGCAGAGTATGATCCAAGAACTTGCTGACAAGAGTAAAGAAGTGGGATTAATAATGAACTTTCAGAAGACAAAAATGATGTTCAATGCTTTACAAGAAATAAAGATTTATCGATTGATGGAGAAAAGCTGGAGATAACAGACACGTACGTTTATCTTGGACAGCAGATATCAAGTGAATGCCACATTGATGAAGAAATTAATCGGCGTACAAAACTTGCCTAGAAAGCTTTTGAAAGAAACAGTATAATTTTTATGAGCAATATGCCATTATGTCTTAAAAGAAAAGTGTTTGATCAATGCATCCTTCCAGTGCTTACGTATGGTGCAGAGACGTGGACCTTAACTGAAAGAGACATACAAAGGCTGCAGACAACTCAAAGCAGCATGGAGAGGTGCATGCTTTGGTGTAACCAGGAGAGATAAGAAGAGGAACTCGTGGATCGAAAAAATGACAAGAGTGGAAAACATCATGGTCAGAGTTAAATCCCTGAAATGGTAATGGGCTGGACATACTGCCAGAAGGACAGACCATCGATGGACAGCTGAAATTTTATATTGGATTCCAAGGGACAGGAAAAGACCCAGAAGAAGACCACATGGGAGATATGTTGATGAAACTCGAAAGCATGCGGGAGTGACATGGAGGAGACTGGCACATGACAGAACGTTGTGGAGGAATCTTGGGCAGACCTTCGTCCAGCACTGGATTGATAATGGTTGACAATGATGATGATGATGATATAAAACTTTTAAATAGAGTATAAAGATTTTATTATGCTGGTATATCGCAAATGCAAATTCCAAGAATTCTGCACACACATATGTACAAGTGATTAAAAATGCGAAATATGTTATACCTTTGCTTTAATTCAATAATGCACCATGGATTTCACCATGGGGTGGTGTAAAATGTTAAGGATCCTAGTAACATAACGCTGTGCTGGAGAAAATCCCCCTTTTTCCTCCAAAAAAGCAATAGGAGTGTTAAAAACGTCCTCGCCTTACTACAAGCTCGTTTCCGATTATTAAGGAATCATTAGAGTGTTACCTGAAAACCTATGGTGTAAACCTGTCAGTCACTTGGTTTCAGCTCTTTTAGATTTTTTAGATTAGTACATAGTAGTAAAAAACAAACAAACTCACTAACTCTTCGGATACCAGTTTCAGGTGAACCGTTGTTTGTTTTTTTAACAGGGTGTAAACCACCCACCGCCAGAGAAAAAAAAAACACCCCTTTTTATGGGAATAATTTCTAATAATTTGCAATTGTTAAAAATTAGGTAGCAAATATTTTGTTGCATGTGGAAGCACTAACGTCACGTTAGCTACACTGAGGCTTAACCGTATACATGGAAAATTGGCATAGAAGGCTGAAATAAAGCTGAATGCCAGCTTCCAAAACATGATGATGTTTTACACTGCAAACATCTCTACTTTGTGGAATTAGGTTTTTATTGGGGAAGTACTCCGAGCTGTAAGTTCTTGAAAAATTGTCTCTTCAGCAAGGACTGTTTAATGTTTTATTTAAGGATGAAATAAATTTTGAATTGAAATCCATGTGAATGGTTTTTTTTTTCTTTGTTATTACAATATTTTCCTTCATTTTCCTAATTTTTTTTTAATTAATTTTTCGAAATATTCAGCTATAAATGAAAATAATTGGACTAAATATAAAGGGAAATCCCCCAAAAACCTACAGGGGGCGCTCATGGATTTTCGTGGGGAGGGGGTGCTAAGCACCCCGAGAAGATGCCTGAATACATCACTGGTAGTTGCAAAGGTGGCTAATGGATGGCACTAGTTGTATCGTTTGGACAAAATCACTCTTAAAACATTTCAGATAGACTTTGAATTTTTTTTAATCTGTACAGAAAATAAGAAACAATATTTTTGTATCTTTTTACTCCATTTCAAAAATTCTTTTGTCATTTTGAGTCGCTTTGTTTCGGGAAAATTGACAAAGTTCCGATAATCGTGATGTTTTTTGAATGTTTTCTCTTGAAATAGAGCTGAACATTATAGTTTTCTAGCAGTTCTTTCTCACCGTGTCGCTGCTCTTGCACCTTTCTTATTTCCTTCTGTTCCAAATACAGGCATCTGTAATTCAGTTCCGTGGTAGCAGTGAGAAAAAGAAAGGCCATGTTTACGATCAACAAATATATTCACTCGTTATTAAATCTCGTCGCCTTTCGGAGCCGATTCCACTGATTTTTAAAATATCGGCCGTGATCTTATTTGCAGCAGCCGTGTTCTTTCTACCACGCTCCAATGTCCCATTATTTTCGTGCCTTTTTGAAAAGTTGGAGACGACCCCATTTTCGCACGGTACACGGCATAAATGAATAGAATTGTCATATGTCTCGCATTCTCTACAATGCCATTACACACACGCTCACATGGATGCGAAGAGAAAGGAGAACAAAAATGTGAGCAATCTAAAATAGCGCCGATGGGAAACAGATACTTTAAATCAAGTAACAAACCACGTGGTTTTGACAACGCATGGACTAAATGATAACCCTTCGCTGTCTGGCGATCTCTTCGTCATGCTAATGAATGAAATCATTTGCACACATTAACGCTTAAGAACGACGGCTTGGGTGCAGAAAAGACCTGAGAAAAGACTCGGAGTTCAATATAAGAAGAATTACTTTAGCGCAGAGCTTCGTAAGCAAGCTCAATATGCTACGAACCATTAAAAAATTTCCTTAATTTCCACATATTTGTTCAAAACGCGGAAAGCAAAGATTATGCTTAAAAACTGCAGCATTCACAAATGCATCGCGTAAACTATTTTAAGAACGTTTTACCCTGAAGAGTCGCGGAGAAGATAAATAATGATTAAGAAAAGTGAGCGTGATATTTTACTCTAAACACAAATTTCATTAGATAAAATCAACTGATCGTTGCATTTCGGCCTCTAAACAGAACATCATTAAGCAAAATTTATTTCATCTAATTAACTTCAGTGTCGATATTGTCATTCGCCCAAACGATTTCCGGTGACAGAGTGGGCAGTGGCGTTGTTTTCTGGCCGAATGGGACATGTGTGACGTGCTAGTTTTACGACGCTAGCTTTTTTTTTCTTTCCATTGAACAAGTGACCCTAAATTAGGGATGGGCGACTGCTTTTAGCGCTTAGAGTTGCTGAAGGTGGTCTTTAAACCCTGAAATACGAGTAAAACAAAAGCAAAAAAAAAAAAAAAAAGTGAAGTACATTCTCCCGTATCGACCAACATTTTTTTGAAAAAATATTGTTTCAGAAATGATGTCGTTTTATATGCGACTCAACTGAGCCGCGGATGGCTTAGTGGTTAGACTATCGATGCAAGGTCCTCAGGTTCGAACCTGAGCTGATCTTTCAGAGATGGTGTGATTTACTCACAATCGCTGAATATCCGCCTTGCATCCGACGAGCAAGTTAAGTGACGGCCCCCAGGCTGGACCCACTGGTTAAATGGGTATCCTTTCCTATGCCCCCCCCCCTGAAATTCTCTCACCCCTCTATGTGCAACATCGTACTTGTACGGTGGCGCCATCTACTGTACTCTAATCTCACTAAAACTGTTCTATCAAAGTCGCTAGACTTGCTCTCAGTCCTTCCGTTTCTACGTCCTGCCCAAAAGGCGATCTCGCTGTAAGTGGCTGGGACCTAAACTCTACTCACTGTGGACGGAAGTCCTACAAGAAAAATGACAAATACTGTGTGCTGAGTTATGCGAGTCAACTGAAAGAAAAGAATGGCTTTCATGAATTTTCCTAATCAAATGCATTTTTGTTTCGTTTTTTACCCTATCTCCTTGCTGTGTCAATTAACAAAGAAGTCAAATACAATAGAACCCGCATATAACGAGCTGCTCTGACCGACGGAAATCACCGTAAAATCCTGGCGCTCGATAAATCTGTTATGAGGTGAAAAATCCCACCATGTGGAAATATGCATACGCAGTAATATGCTTATACGTAGCGTGCCAACAGATGGCGGCAGTACGCGGATGTGCGAGCAGCGGTCAAGGGCAGTGACCTTCATGAGTCATTGTGCGGAGTGGCGTCGTTCTGTAAACATCGGGAGCTGTGCTTCACGATATTTGGTGACCACGTGCAGAACACAGCTGCGATTCCGGTATGGAAACTAGAGCTGCGAGCGAACATCAGATTCTGCAAAACAGGAACGGAGACGCATGAAATGTTCTTGTCGCGGGTCATCACTAGGGGACGAGACTTGGGTCTACGCTTACGACCCGGATACCAAACAACAGTCGTCGCAGTGGAAGACCCCGGCATCTCCACGACCGAAGAAGTCCCGACAGTTCCGGAGCGCAACAAAAGCCTGCTCATCGCGTTCTTCGACATTCGTGGGGGTCCGTGATTTCGTTCCCCAGAGCTAGTACGGTCACCTCCCTTTTTTTACTGCGATGTTCTGCAGAGTTTTAGGGAGGACACTCGCCGCAAACGACCCGAAATGTTGCGCAGGGGAAATTTCCAGCTCCATCATGACAATGCAGCAGCTTACAGAGCGTTAGCAACACGCCAGTTTTGCAGCCGCAACAGCATGACTACCCTTCCTCACCCGCCTTACTTGCCGGATTTGGCCCCCTGCGACTTCTTTCTGTTCCCGAAGCTGAAGCTCTAGGGTCGCCGTTTTGAAACCATGGACGAGATCCAGCGCGAATCGCAGACGGAGCAAATTATACTAAACAAAAGCACCTGTTTAACTCGTTAAATCCGGAATCTCGCTAAATACGGGTTCGTTATAAGTGGGCTCTACTGTACCTTATTTTTTTCTTTTGTATTATGTGTGTGCAAAAGTTCTACACGTTTTATATGATGCAAATTCCAAGTAAAAAACAAAGATGACACGGAATTTTTGGTGTAATGAGCACGTCTTTTGAATCTCGTCTGACGCGAAGTAAATTCATCAAAGCTATTCAAAGTCAATGGAACCGGTATGGAAATCAGTTGTATCTGACCGAAGGAAGAAGTTTTTCAATCCAGTTTCTAATCCTGCAGATATTGTTGTAAACGGGATCGTGAAGTTAAGTCTCCTGGTGGCAGACTTGTGCGTTAAGAAAAATTTGAAATTATATGAGAAACATTTCGCAGCGGAAACGCTCGCCAACAAAGAAAGAAAATTTCAAATCGGACTCTGAGAAACAGAGATATCGACAAATATAAGATATGCATCTACGCCCCATGGCGGGAAAACATGCATTATTTTAAGAAGAAAGTATTCTCAAAAGGATTTTCGATGTGAGCGGTATCGGTCCAGAAAAGATATTTTTCAGTTGAGTTTCCAGGAGCTCAGATTTTCCTGCAAATACATCAGAAGCAGACATTACGATTTACGTCCCCTGGTGTCCAAGCCATTTTATTCCAAAAATTAAAAGTTATATGCAAAACATTTCCCATCAGGAGTTATATGCGATATAGGAGGAATTTTTCAAATCGGAGTTTTGGAAGCAGAAATATTGGGGAAAACACAATTTACCTTAATGCCCCCTAGCGAAAAGTCTATGAGTTACTTCAAATTTTTAAAATTACATGAAAAACATTTCACACCCGAAACGCTATTCAACAAAAAAGGAATTTTTCAAATCGGACTATTAGAAGTAGAAACATTGACAAAAATAAGATATGCATCAATGCCCCCTGGCGGAGAAACCATGCAATATTTTAAGAAGAAAATATTCCAAAAAGGTTTATCGACATGAGTGACATCGGTCAACGAATGAATTTTTTCAACCGAGATTTTCGAAGGTCAGATTTTGTGACATACACATCAGAAGCAGAAATTAACAGTTACGCCCCCTGTTTGACCAAATCATTCTTTACCAAAAATTAGTAATTATATGCAGAAGATTTCCGATCAGGAGCTGTATCCTCTGAAGAAAAAACTTATCAAATCGGGGTTTTAGAAGTAGTGATATTGGGGAAAACGCGAATTATTTTTACGTCCCCTAGCGAAAAATCTATGGGTAACTTCAAAAAGTGACTATACCTAAAATACTCTTCGACCTAAACGGAATTGTAAGGTAAAATAATTTTTTCAATCGGATGTTTAGAAGCAAAGACATGGAATAAAATGTATTTTGAGTTCGATATCATCTGTATTTACGCCCTCTAGCGGCAAAGTTGTGCATCGGAAAAAGCTGTCTTGCAAGGGTCAGGATCATCATTCTTACTTTTCTAGCTTCCTAATGGAAGAAGAATTTTTCGAATCGGACAAATAGTTGCAGAGGTATGGTGTGTTCACAGGCGGTCGGATGGACAAGTGATAACATAAGTACGATGAAAAGACATTGCCAAAAAAAAAAAAAAAGTTTGCAGCATTCACGCATTTTCCCATGCCACCCGAATTTTCATGAGAGAATAACTGTTTTATCACATGACGCCATTTTTTTAAAGATAACTAGATAAACTGAAATAAATCCATGTTTTCGACTAGAAATAATAAGAGAGAATTATTTTATTCAGTTTTTATTCCATTGCAATAATGCCATGCTATTAGCAGATGTAAAATATTCAGCATTCTGTGAAATAATTGTTTTTATGTTTCCTGTGTGGATATTTTTGGTTTCCGCTTAGGTATAAAATTTAAACGAAATACTTTTGTCAGTTTTCAATTGACATTTTATTATTTTTTCAGGTCTTCTTCATCAGGAAATACCGGAACGGAGTGCTGCTATACTTTGAAGAATACAAGAAGAAATAACTGGTTCAAACTTATCGTTAACAAATGTGCTCTGTAAACATGCATTTATGAAATAATAAATGAATACGCAATTTCTGTTTTACAGAAATTCTTCCGCATGTTTTCTTGCTTCCACAAAAAAAATTGCGAAGGAACTAAAATTTGAGAATGTTTTGATTGCACTTTTATTATTCCTTCGCGGGTATATATCTCGGTGCTCGTATATTATATGACTGTTTGGGGCCGCGGATAGCCTAGTGGTCAACGTTCGTGACTGCCGAGGAGAAACCTCAGGTTCGATCCCAGGCAGGTACGAACGCTCGAACCACTAAATATCCGCCGTGCGTCGGATGGGTACGTTAAGCCGTTGGACCCCGGTAATAAATAAGGGCGTCTTCCTCCCCCTTTCTGCCTCGCTTCCGTGTCACTTTCCTATCGGGCACTCTAGCCCAAATCTCCTAGCTTCCTATTTCTAATGGTTGTTTAAGACCTGGGGTCAGACACTCCCTTCCTAAAATCCTCTACATAATCTGACCTGATCTTAAATGACTGTTTGCGAGTTTTTCAGAAATTCCAAAAATAAAAATAATAAAAACTTAAAAATAGAGAGAAAAAAAAAAAAAACTTTTTTCCATTACACACCTCACATCATTTGCTGTCAGGAAAATATCGGTAGACGAGTGGTCAGTGATATCAAAGGTCACAGCACCATGCAACAAAATTCTATCACTTGACTGAACACGAATTATGTTAGTTGATTTGAAACGTTAATGGATGTACGCATTTATGCATGTGAAAATCACCTTTGCTTTTTTATTAAAAAGAAAGAAAGAAAGAAAGAAAGAAGAAGCGTGCTCCATGAAGGGCATATAACATTTTCAGGGAACCGTATACGAAAAAGGAATATTAAAGATTTCGCTGAAAAACATACACAAAGACGGCACGAATCATGTCAAAATGATTTTGTAGAAGTACATATCCATGAAATGACATTCCTTCTGGGAAATGTATCAATAAAATGGACTTCTTTGACTTTTCAGCACTAAAAACAAAAGCAAAAGAAAGAAAGGAATATCCAACTAATTAAAATGTCAGCTTCTTCCCGTTCAATATAAGGATTCGAGATTAGGATGAGACAGCAAGTTTTGTGGGGCTTGGGTTTCCCTATTCATTGGACCCAGCAAAGCTAAAATTATTATACCCACTCCTCTTAGAATTCGATACCTACGTAAAAACTTATAAATCGAATGTGTTCTCAGGACATGTTATGCTGGATTATAATTCAGCTTCCAAGGAAGCGCAGTTTCACAGCTCTTCTTTCTTCGTGTTGAGTAATTTTTTTTTTTTTTTTCTGTTTACTCAGGGCGAATTTTTTTCACACACATATTTTTGTTCACGAATATACGCTCAGTAGACAAAAAATTATAAGGGTGATGGGCAGTTCACATGAACATTCCCCACGCAGATTGGAACAGACCCAAGACAAACGCAGACGATAAACAGGCGGACAGCAGGGCTTCCCAACGGTGTATTGCAATCGACGAACGTTGGTAAACGGGGTGATCTGAGCGACTTTGATCGTGGAAGTATTGTCGACGCAAGACAGATGCGCCATTCTATCGCCCAAGTGGTAAGAATCCTAAGTTTTCCCAGGGCAACCGTATCGAGGGTGTACCTCGAGTATACCATCGACGGATGTACGAACACGCCCAGAGAACAAGCGATGGCTGACCACACGCTATTGGTGACCAGAGTCGACGTGGACTATCCCGGATCAAATAGACCGACCACTAGGCAACTGCGGCAAAAATCACATTCAGGTTAAATGTCGAAAGCCCAAGAAGCGTCATCGATCGAACGGTATGGCGGACGCTACTGAAGCTGCCGTTCTACTCGTGTGCAAAGGTTGTCTGCTCGTCATCGCTCTTCTGGTGGATGGAACGTTAAAACTCGACCTCTGCAGAGTGGCGCCGCGTCGTGTGGTCAGATGAATCCCGTTTCCAGTTGTACCGAGCTGACAGAACGGGGTGGGTGTGGCCCCGTCGTGCCAGGTGGAGTCTGTTCAAAGCGATGGTGGTTGTTTGGTGGTTTGGGAAGCCTTCACATGGGACACATTAGTTCCCTTAGTGTGTCTGGAGAGGTCCTTAACCGCTGCGCGCTACCAGCATGTGCTTGGCTGATCACTCGACTCTTCCATGGTCTTCGCGCATCCTACGGCCGATAGTCTGTTGCAGCAAGACAATGAGCAGCCGCACCAGACCGCAGACACAAAGGCATGGCTCGAGGAACACTCATCTGAGTTTCGAACTACCCAGTGGTCCCCGGATTTAAACCCTGTGTTAGCTCTCTGGGATGCCGTAGAGCGAAACATCTGATCTATGGATCCTGGACTGATATCTCGGGCAGAGATGTGGATAATGCTGCGACAGACATGGCTGGTATTACCTCCGGAAACCCTCTGGCATCTGGTGCAGTCGATGGCTCAGCGTGTACAGGCTGTTATTCGCGCTAGAGGAAGACCAACACGCTATTAGATGGGTATCTCTAATGTTTTGTCCATTAATGTATACAGGGTGTAACCAAAAATCCGGAAACAGCCACATAACTGGTGAAATAATGGTCGGTCAGGAACAAAAGTGGTGGCTAGGTATAGGGCTATGGCCGATCGAATGGGACAAACAGCGGCGTCCTCTGGCGGATATTTGCCGTACTTATGAAAACTAGCTTCGAAACAAAGCAAGATAGGGCAAAAAAGTCAATTGAAAAGTTGTAGAGCATCAGCTGGTTAGTAGGAAACGACACCTGGTTTGCCGAAAAACAGCAAGGGAACACCTGTGAACGCAACGAATACGAACGTTCGCCGAACGGTGTCAGTCGGAAAACCGTTGGCTACCGTGTCACGGTTTGCAGGCGTAATTGCAGTTTGTATGATTACATAAAAATGGTCACTCCATTTCAATAGCATTATCATTCTTTTGTTTCGTATGCTGTATCGTGCGTGTTGCATATCGGTTTCTAAGCACGGTTTTCCGACTGACACCGTCCGGCGAAAGTTCGCATTCGTTGCGTTTACAGGCGTTCCCTTGCTGGTTCCCTCCAAACCACGTGTTGTTTCCTACTAACCAGCAGATGCTCTACAACTTTCCATTTGACTTTCTTTGTCCCCATTTTGCTTTGTTTTGAAGCTAGTTTTCATAAGTACGGCAAATATCCACCAGATGGCGCAACTGTTGGTCCCATTCGATCGGCCATGGCCCTTTACCTATACCTAGCCACCAGTTTCGTTCCTGTATGATCATTATTTCACCAGTTATGTGGCTGTTTCCGGACTTCCGGTTCCACCCTGTATATCACATAACTACTGTTTGGGAGGGTTCAAATACACAAACCTCACTACCAAACCTGAGTTTTAAATGCTTTGTTAAGACAATTCCCACAACCCATTAAGAGGGGGCTAGGGGATGCAGCCACGGGCCCTGCATTTTCAAGGGGCTCCAGAATTATGCAGGATGCTTGAAGAACAGACAGAGTTCTACAGTTTTTTGTGGGTTTTTTGCAGATAGCACAGCAAAAACTATAAGAAACTACCTTGTGAAAAAAAATTTCATTTCTTTCCGCTTTTTCAGGTAGAGTCCGCAAAAAATATAGTCGCCCCCAGTCCATTCTTAAATCTTCCGAAATCATACTGTACCGTGCACATTAATTGGGACAAGCTATTTTATTCTCAGAATTGTAATGTAATCGCCAGTTGATGTCGGAAACCAACATAAACCGGTTTTATCAGCAGGAAGGTGGTGTGACTTTTATAACTTGATAGTAAGAATGTGGTTTGACCGGTTTTAAACAGGAAATAGGCACTTCAGCTTCAGTTGTGAGCTTTCGTGTGTGACAGGTGGATGTTAGTTTTTGCTCTGTGTGAGTACGTGTTGCTTTCGTGTATTCAAAAATGGACATTTCCTCAAGGAAGCGTGTAAAAATAATTGCTCTGAAGGTTCACACTTCTAGAGATATCTCTTTTGCAGTTGGTGTAGGCAAATGAAGTGTATCAAGACTACTTACGCGATACAATACATCTGGATCATCGTCTCCAAAAAGGAGAGGTAAATGTGGAAGAAAACGAAAAACAACTCCACGAACCGATAAATATCTAATCAGAAATAGTAAAATGAATCCAAAAAAAAAAAAAAAAAACAAACACCGACCTTCAAAGAGATTTATTGGCTAATGGTTGTGATGTTAGTGATTCAACTGTACGCCGTAGGCTTCTGGAAGTTGGCCGGAAGGCAAGAAGACCAACGAAAAAACAATATTTGAATGCGAAAATGAAGAGAAAACGTTTAGCATGGGCCGAAAACTATAAATTGAGAACTGCTGACGACTGGAAAAAGGTAATTTTCAGTGATGAAACTCATTTATTTGTTCAGGGTTACCAAGTAAATGTCGTTAGACGAAGCAAACTGTGAACCCTTAAGACCTGAGCATGTCAAACAAACTGTAAAACACCCTCTGAAACAGATGTTTTGGGGGTTTTTCACATCAAATGGCACTGGAAGCTTAGTTCCTGTTCAAGGTATGATGAATTCAGCCAAGTACGTAGAAATATTACAACGTAAGATTGTTCCATTCTTGCAAACTTTTGGCGGGGCATTTGAACATGACTTGGCCCCATGTCACAATTCGAAATTGGTCAAGAATTTCATGCTGGAAAATCAAATTCATTTGCTTGATTGGCCTGGAAATTCACCAGACTTAAATCCCATAGAAAACTTGTGGAATATTTTAAAGAGACGTTTAGGTAAAATGGACTGTACCACCAAAGAACGCATGATAACGAATGCTATAAAAGTGTGGTTCCACGATTATGAAGTCAAAAATATGTGCACTCAATTAGTGGAGTCAATGCCAAAACGAATTCAAGAGGTCATTTCTACTAAAGGAGGACATACTTCATACTAATACAGGTATTTATCAGTGTGTATCAAGGCATAGAATGATATAAAGACATAGTTTTGGAAAAAAGAGTGATTTTTTACTTTGTCCCAATTAATTTGCACAGTATAGTAGCAGAAGTTTTTTTTAACACATCTGCAATCGGGAAAAATTTGCATACATTAAGAATTCGTGTGAATCATGATATTTGGATCATATTATTTTGTCCAGTACGTCGATATAATTTCAACGAGCGGAACCCAACCATGGGGGGTGGGGGGAGGATTAAAAGAGAACTAAACTGATATCTATTTTTCAACCATACATTTTTACATTTTCTTGCTACCACTGAGATACATACTTCAATATGACTGGGATATTTTTGTGGCTTTTTCATCATGTTTAGGGAATGTTTTCTCCTGGGTATTTTTATTCATCAACCCATAGTAAAATTCTAGATATACCACTAATACTGGATCCCCAAAATACTGTACATCCTACAGGCCCCTGTCTTCTTAAATGTGCTTGGACAATAATCCCTGTTTTAAAATTTTACTTAAAAAAAAGTATAAGTTTAACGACGGTTACCTTTTACCTCCACGAAGGTGCTTCGCTGTTTCTTTTGTTAATTTAAGGAGGGCGATGGCCTCCCCACGACTGGGGTTGTCAGTGTATCTAATCTGATTTGTTCTTAAAGCTCTATGAGAGGTATCCTTGAGTAAAAAGGCTTCAAAAATCAGCCGACAAGTAGTTCATTTTGCCATAATACGAAGACAGCGATAAATTAATATTTGGGGAAATAGCTAAATACATATCGTCGATTAAAACAAACAAAATATTACGGTGATAGGATTAGCTAAATACATATCGTCGATTAAAACAAACAAAATGTTACGGTGATAGAATTAGCTAAATACATATCGTCGATTAAAACAAACAAAATATTACGGTGATAGAATTAGCTAAATACATATCGTCGATTAAAACAAGCAAAATATTACGGTGATAGAATTAGCTAAATACATATCGTCGATTAAAACAAACAAAATATTACGGTGATAGAATTAGCTAAATACATATCGTCGACTAAAACAAACAAAATATTACGGTGATAGAATTTGTTTATGTTTGTGCGCAACGTTTTCCGAAATTAATCATTACATTAACCATGAAAACGAAAAAAAAATTAGTGGATAAGATATGTGGAAAATATTGGAAAAGACACACCATAACTACAATAAAGCTTGCATTGTCATAAAACTATTGAATATTTTGTCCATTTTGATCGTGCTTGCTCTGCTCCTACCACAACTAAACGAAATTGTTTCACTTGCATTACAGTATGGTGGTGGGGTATGAGTACGCTATTATTTGTGCCTTATTATGCAATATATAACTATGGTCACTCAACCTGCGCATACGATGATGTTCAAAATTGAAGATCAGGCTTTTAGGTTTCCGTCTGTCAGTTAACCTGTTCAAACTTTTTTGTAAGTGAGTTTCATGAATATAGAAGTGCAGGGGCGGCGACTTTGGGTTTTTACGGAATAGTGCACATTCTTTCGTAGAATACTCATTATCGATTATGTAAAATATGATATCATCATCATCGTCAACCATTATCAATCCACTGCTGAACGAAGGGCTCCCCAAGTCTCTTCCACAACTTTGTCCTGAGCCACTCTTCAATGTCATTCCTACATCATACATTCGAATTTCATCCACCCATCTCCTCCATGCCCTTCTGCGTCTTTTCCTGTATAAACACTGCTGGTCACCCAAAATGTAACACCAAGAAGTACACGAAATATCAAAGCCAGATTTACTGGACACATAACAACAGATACAAAGATGAAACGATTAAGCTTACAGACCCGTGCGACTTGCGGAACACGCATACATCAATAGTTCGTGTGGCCCCCATGGCTGGCAATAACGGCCGCTACACCTCGCGGCATCGAATGAAAGAGGCTTTGGATGTGGGCTTAGGGTATGTCTGTCCAGGCTGCTTCTACACGTTGCCACAGTTCATCAGGCGTAGCCGCGGGTGGTGCTTGCCGGGCCACTCTGTTGCCGATCAGCAACCAGACGTGTTCGATGGGCGACATATCGGGAGTAAAGGCGGGCCACGGCAGCAGTGACACCTGGTGGGCCGTGAAGAATTGTTGCTTGATGCGTGCCACGTGCGGGCGCGCATTGTCCTGTTGAAACGTGGCCCCTGGCAGATCCTGCAGGTAAGGGAGGATTACAGGCACCAAAACGTTGGAGATGGTGCGGTGGCTGTTGAGTGTACCGGCGATGCGTACCAGAGGGGTGCGGGTGTTATATCCAATTGCGCCCTAAACCATAACGCCAGGCGACGAACCGGTATGGCGATGAATAATGCAGGCGTCGTACAGTCTCTCCCTGCGGTGCAGCCACACGCGGATCCGACCATCGTGGTGTTGCAGGCAGAAGCGGGATTCGTTGGAAAAGACAACGTCGTGCCATTCCGTAGTCCAGGTGCGGCGTTCAACGGCCCACTGCCGCCGCACTCGCCTGTGGTGTAACGTCAATGGTAATCGGAGTAATGGGCTCCATGCGACAAGTCTCCGCTCCTGCAGACGACGTCGAACGGTACGTGCTGACAGAGGTTGTTGCGCAACACACCCTAATTCCTGCGCTAACGTTCGTGATGTGGCGGTGCCCGCCGTCAATGTCCGCAGCACATTATGCCGGTCCTCTCGTTCGGTGGTGTGCCGCGGCTGCGGCAATCGCCCACGTCGGTCCGTTCGTCCCTCCTGCAGCCACCGAATCCATACTAGCCTCACTGTGGCTGGATGTTGTCCCACACGGGCGCCGATGTCTCGGTGCGATAAACTGCTGTCGCGATAAGCTACTATTCGTCCTCTGTCGAACTCCGAAACGTGCTGGAATGACTGCCGTATTCTGCGACGAGGCATCAGGATGCTTCCCACGCACATGTCCGGTAGCACTACACACTTCCACTACTTACACCCCGCCTTCTGTGCACCCTTCTTATAGTGCTTCTCGGTGGCGTGCCGGGCGCACATGATTTGCATATGCCCTGCAATGCTAATCGTTTGCATGTCCTCTCGCGGGCGACGCATGCTGCAAATTTCAGGCCAATCGGATGCTCCCTTCTTGGTGTTGCATTTTGGGTGGCCAGCAGTGTATATATACAGTGGACAAAAAAAGTATTTGGACACATACATCTTTCCCTCGCCCACGCTCCTCTTGCTGTCCGGGCGCATACCGTAAGAAGTCACTGAAACTTTTGAAGAAAACATACAATGCTTCTTGCCTACATGCTGTTGTAGCCTGTTAAGCCATCCCGCCTTGAGGCACTATCACCTCACTCGAAAGTTGCCTTCTGGGATCAAGGGGTATTTGAGGTAACGAACGGCGTATCACTTGGAAATTGAAAGACCCAAGTTAACCCTCTAAAATAGAACGCCTACTAGGATTAACATATTTTATTTTTCATTTTCTGAAAGGAAAAATTGGGCAAAACACACACACACACACATCTCTATATTTCCTGATAATAATATATATAACACGATAAATGAATTTGGAGTGGTGCATTGCAACACACAAATTTTTTGGGGTGGTGCGCTAGCATCACTCGCGATACAATAGTCGCCGCCCTTGTGGAAATGAATTCTTGTCTACATAATAGGGGAACACTGTAGCTGTTGCTAACTTCAATGGCACTGCATCGACCCAGTATTTACAACAACTGCAAGTACTTTAGGGGTTTTTAAACCACGCCACCAGAAAAATCTCCTGGTAGCCGCCAAACTTTTAGGAAACACGGTCTGGTCGATGCCGCTTGTATTTCTGGAAGCAAAAAATGCTTTCTTCTGGAAGTACCAAAGCAACGAATTTACTATGAATCCAGACCACACATAAATGTGCACCGAATTTGTATTTCTCACTTATAAAACCAGACACTTAACGTTTAGCTGTTATCAAGATCTGCTTTGAAATGTGAAAACTAAAGGTCGTAAAATTTCTAGTTAATTACGATTATTGTAATATTAGGAGTACAAATAAGTTTTAAAGAGATTTTTGTGTGACGTATACCTCTAATTTACATATCAGACATTCCCCCACGTTGTTGTCATGTGACCGTAACTGGTCCAGAGTATAAAATGTGACACAGAAGTTTGCCCAACAGTTAAACGCACTTTCATATCGGTAGGTGGCAAGCGATACTGCATTTATTCGACACTGCATTCGTTACGAATTTCGTCAAGAAAAAACTGCTGCGAAAGCATGTGCATCGATCTGTTCTGTTCTGGGGGAGAATATTGTATCGAAAAGCACGTGTGCGTTTTGGTTTAGACGGTTTAAAGTAGGTGATTTTGATATTAACGATCGAGAACATAGCGGCGCCCCGCAGAAAGTTGCACATGAGGAACTGCAAGCATTGATGGATGAAGATCTGTCCGAAGCGCTAAAGGAACTAACTGAACAACTGGGAGTAACTCAACAAACCATTTTTCCAATCGTTTACGCGCAATGGGAAAGATTCAGAAGGACGGAAAATGGGCACCACATGACCTGAGCCAGAGGAACAAGGATGAGCGTGTCATGAAGTGTTTGAATCTGTTGAATAAACAACACAGAAAGTCTTTCCTGTGGAAAATCGTTACGGGTGATGAAAAGTGGTTATGGTACGACAATCCCAAACGCAAAAGACACTGGGTAGAATCCAGTGAAACAACGACTTCGACACCGAAACGCAATATTCGCTCCAAGAAAGTTATGCTGTGCGTCTGGTGGGATATGAAAGTAGTGCTCTATTATGAACTATTGGAACAGGGTCAAACTATTACTGCTGATCGCTATCAAGCAACAATTGCTGCGATGGAACCTGGAAATCTGTCGGAATCATCCATTCACATGCAAAGGATTGCGTCCCGTGAAATTACTGCATGACAACGCTATCCCGCGTGTCGCGAAATCGGTCAAGGAAACGTTATTGGCGCTTGGCTGGGAAGTTATGGAGCACCCGGCGTATAGTTTCGACATAGTCCCTTCACTCTATCATTTGTTCCGATCGATGCAACATGGTTTGTCTGCTGTACGGTTTCGGACATGTGACGAAGTGCAAAAATGGGTTGACGACTTCATCGCGTCACACGACGAAGTATTCTTCATGACTGGAATCCGTCAGCGGCCCGACTGACGGCGGAAGGTGATAGATAATGACGGCGCATATTTTGATTCGTAAAGGTATTGTTGTTTTCTCTCAAATTACATGTTGCGTTGTCTTAAAACGCTTTAAAACTTATTTGTACACCTAATATAAAATATTTCATCATCGAGAAAGTATTAAAAGGTATGATTAAAGGATTTTTAGCCTGGCCCACGAAATGTTTTTCACATGTAGCATCACTTTGTTTTATATGGCCAATTCCTGTTCCGAGGTTATTCTTGCTACAATATAATTATACCATTCATTTATTGTTTTCTCTTCTGGTTCGTAATATAAATGAACTGAAGCTGTTATTTCACAAAATAATTCAAGTATCCATTATGGTAAGCATCAACACATTTTTTTTTTTTTTATATATATATACTGATCATGAAATCATCGACTCACTGTCAGATTTGCCAAAATGTACGAGCTCTTCGGGAAAGTAATCTGCCACTCAGTCACGAAATGTTTAACCAAAAAATAACTAAATTTACATAAGAATACAGAAACTCAAAAGGAAGATTAAAGAGAGGTATATGCCATATCATCGACTCACTGTCAGTCTTACCAAGATGTTACAAGTTGTGCGGGAAAGCAATGTGCGGTTCAGTGAGAAAATGTTTAAACAAGATGTAACTAAGTTTACCTAAAGAAACAGAAACTCAAAAGGAAGGTGAAATACAGTTATACGGCACATCAACGACTTACTGTAACTGTTGCCAAAATGTACAAGCTGTTCGGAGAAGCAATGTGTCGTTCAGAGAGAAAACGTTTGAGGAACAAGTAACAAATTTTGCATAAGAAAACAAAAACTCCAACGGAAGGTTAAATAGAGGTATACGTCGCTTCATCGACTTGCTATCAGCATTGTAAAAATGTACAAACTGTTCGGTGAAATAACCATTCTTTGACACTCTTCTTCAATAATTAATGTTAGTAACAAATTAATGTCAAAATATGTTGTAGTTGCACCAACTATAATAGAAATGGTAAAACAAGTAAATGGCTGTTTAAAAGAATATAGAACACATGGGGATTTTAAAGGCATTTTAGCTGAAGATAAAACAATTGCGGAGGAATTAGATTGCGGAACAAAACTTCCAATTGTTGAACTGATTAGACCAAGTAAGAAAAAAAGCAGAAAAAAAGTATTTTTGGTACCAAAATACTGCCCAAAAGAAATTAAAAAAAAATAGTTTTCTTATTTTTTTGATACTACGATAAGAACGGTTCGACCACCTGAACAGGCATAACATAACGACACTTTCCAGTTTTTTTAAGTTTATACCTTTATTCTTTATTGACGAAAAACGGTGATATAAAAATAAAATAATATACTGACTACAAATAAAATTGGCAGGTATTGCACATAAAGAATATGACATAATTGCTTCCAACTTTTGTGACTAAATTGAAATTCTTTTGACTTATGTTAAGCATAACATGGACGCATAAAGTGAATTTTTACTATCTTTAACAGTGGCTTACGGGGAAAAACTGTTTTTCAAACTTAAATTCATGAAAAGTTACTTTTGATTAAGTATAAAACAGGAACGACTTTCAAATATAAGTATCGTTAGTACTGAAAACAAAACTGTTACAGACTTGAACAATTCGGACATTGTTAAAAATTTTGAAAAAAGGAAGAAAAAGGCTATATAAGTTAATTTTAGCTGAAACTACGCATGTTTGTGTGTTTTCTTGAAGCTTCGGTCTTCAGTTTATAAGAAAAAATATTATTTAATACGAAAACCAGCTATTTCGAATTCTGCTTTTTGTTTTATTCAACTTATTTGTGTATGTATCCATATGAAAGATTTTTTGGTTAGAATAGTTAGAAAGACGCCCATCATGTTCAATGTTATATACACTATATTGACAAAAGTCACCGGACATCTAAAAGAGAAACACAACATAGCATTTATTGACATACAATACTACGGTGTCGGTCTACCTTTGGCCTTAATGCATGCACTGACCCTTCGAGACATGCTTTCGACAAGGTTTTGGAACACAGCGATAGGTACGCGCTTCCATTCAGTACATAATGCTGCCGCTAACTATTGCTCAGTAGTAAGCCTTGGTTCCAAACTTCTTATGCGGAGCTCTAATTAATCCCATAGGTGCTATATGGGATTAAGATCAGGGCCCTGTGCTGGCCAGTCCACATACGATAAGGAATTATTGTCAAACCACGCCGTAACAGTCCTAGTCAGGCTCGGTGCATTATCCTGCTGGTACCAACAAGGCTCGTTTCCATAAAATTGCCACAGAGTTGGTAGGGCATAATTGTCTAGAATATCGAAGCAGACGTGCTGGTTAACAGGTTGATTAACGATAACCAATGAACCGGGACCATACCACGAGAAACACCCCCACACCAAACTTGACCGCAGGAGCAGTACACTGTGGTAAATAGCGTTCCCCCGGCTGCAGCCATGCTCACATACGGTCATCAGACTGATGGATCGTGTATCTGGATTTATCATTCCATAGGACCCGTTTCTATTGATTTACAGTCCACGATAAATGTTCTTTACACCATACTAAAAGACGAGTAGCATTTCGAGTAGAGATCAAAGGCTTATGAGAACGCACGACCACGGTGACCCGTGGAATGAAGTTCTCTGTGAATGGTGCGTGTACATACCGAGGTTCCAGCATTTTTACTCACCTGTACACTGAGGTCTTGTGCAGAAGTCCGTAGATTAACTGTAACGACTCTCCTGAACCTTCGACGTCCTCTATCACTGATGTTTTCTGGTCTGTCGGTACGTTTTGCTGCTTCAGGCACGCCATGTGTCTTCCACTTATTCAGTACAATCAAAAGAGTTGACTTTGGTATGTTTAAACGCCTCTCGGTTTCTCTAAGGAAGAACTCACTAATATAACACCCGACAATCTTTCCTTTCTCCAAGTCAGTTCTGTTCCGCCGGGACATTTTTACTCAACCTCACAGTGCGATATGATCGCAGTCAGCTGCAGGCTTGTTATTATACCATTTGCACACACACACACACACACACACACACACACACACACACACACATATATATATATATATATATATATATATGTGTGTGTGTGTGTGTGTGCAAATGGTATAATAACAAGCCTGCAGCTGACTGCGATCATATCGCACTGTGAGGTTGAGTAAAAATGTCCCGGCGGAACAGAACTGACTTGGAGAAAGGAAAGATTGTCGGGTGTTATATTAGTGAGTTCTTCCTTAGAGAAACCGAGAGGCGTTTAAACATACCAAAGTCAACTCTTTTGATTGTACTGAATAAGTGGAAGACACATGGCGTGCCTGAAGCAGCAAAACGTACCGACAGACCAGAAAACATCAGTGATAGAGGACGTCGAAGGTTCAGGAGGGTCGTTACAGTTAATCTACGGACTTCTGCACAAGACCTCAGTGTACAGGTGAGTAAAAATGCTGGAACCTCGGTATGTACACGCACCATTCACAGAGAACTTCATAGCAATATGCCATTATGTCTTAAAAGAAAAGTGTTTGATCAATGCATCCTTCCAGTGCTTACGTATGGTGCAGAGACGTGGACCTTAACTAAAAGAGACATACAAAGGCTGCAGACAACTCAAAGTAGCATGGAGAGGTGCATACTTGGTGTAACCAGGAGAGATAAGAAGAGGAACTCGTGGATCCGAAAAATGACAAGAGTGGAAGACATCATGATCAGAGTTAAATCCCTGAAATGGCAATGGGCTGGACATACTGCCAGAAGGACAGATCATCGATGGACAGCCGAAATTTTAGATTGGATTCCAAGGGACAGGAAAAGACCCAGAAGAAGACCACATGGGAGATGGGTGGATGAAATTCGAAAGTATGCAGAGGTGACATGGAGGAGACTGGCACAAGACAGACTGTTGTGGAGGAAACTTGGGGAGACCTTCGTCCAGCAGTGGATTGATAATGGTTGACAATGATGATGATGATGATGATATATATACTTAAGAGCAGAGCCGAAAACATAAGAAAAACACTTAAGAATTATATATATATATATATATATCATCCCTCTCTGAAATCCAGCGGTAATACAACACACATAAAAATTGGAAAAGGAGTCAGAAAATACAACACACATAAAAATTGGAAAAGGAGTGAGACAAGGTGACACCATATCTCCGAAACTCTTTAATGCCACATTGGAAAATGCCTTTCAATCACTGAACTGGGAAAACAAAGGGATAAAGATTAATGGAGATTATCTAACCCACCTTCGTTTTGCTGATGACGTAGTCATTTTTGCAACTACCCCATCAGAGCTGCAGAGTATGATCCAGGAACTTGTTGACAAAACTAAAGAAGTGGGATTAAAAATGAACTTTTAGAAGACAAAAGTGATGTTCAATGCTTTTACAAGAAATGAAGATTTGTCGATTGATAAAGAAAAGCTGGAGATAACAGACACATACGTTTATCTTGGGCAGCAGATATCAAGTGAGGGCCACATTGATGAAGAAATTATTCGGCGTACAAAACTTGCCTGGAGAGCTTTTGGAAGAAACAGCATAATTTTCAAGAGCAATATGCCATTATGTCTTAAAAGAAAAGTGTTTGATCAATGCATCCTTCCAGTGCTTACGTATGGTGCAGAGACGTGGACCTTAACTAAAAAAGACATACAAAGGCTGCAGACAACTCAAAGCAGCATGGAGAGGTGCATGCTTGGTGTAACCAGGAGAGATAAGAAGAGGAACTCGTGGATCCGAAAAATGACAAGAGTGGAAGACATCATGATCAGAGTAAAATCTCTGAAATGGCAATCGGCTGGACATACTGCCAGAAGGACAGACCATCGATGGACAGCCGAAATTTTAGATTGGATTCCGAGGGACAGGAAAAGACCCAGAAGAAGACCACATGGAAGATGGGTGGATCAAATTCAAAAGTATGCAGGAGTGACATGGAAGAGACTGGCACAAGACAGACCATTGTGGAAGAAACTTGGGGAGACCTTCGTCCAGCAGTGGATTGATAATGGTTGACAATGATGATGATGATGATGATGATACATATATCCCCATCGCTCCCCCTCCTCACCATGGGGGAAGCTGTAATATGTTTGTCATCGCACATGACGGTAAAGCGGATTTTTGTGTAAACTGACCGATAGAAAGTTGATTTCTTGGATTATTCTCAGCGTCATCTGAACTACAGTTTTACAGATTTTTTCCTCTTCAGTTTTATATGAGACAATTGTGTTTTATGAAAACTCCTAATTTACGGAAAATAGAAAATCATGTTACTAAAGGTATTTATTTCATGTAAAAATGAATAACAATTGAAAAATATTCTCGTACGTGGGGCGGCAAATCTGGGCTTGCACCCGGAATTCAAATGTGCTTGACGCGCCCATGTGTTTTCTAGACGGCTTTGCAGGGACCCAGGCCCTTCCTTCGTTCTTTGTTATTGGCTGTTTATTTTTAAATGTACTTTTTTTAAATACAAATTTTACGTATAATTGTAAATGCACTTGGGAAATGATATCTCCGGGTATTTTTATTTGCATTTTCAACATTTTGAGCCACCTACATAAAAAAATCCTGGTTGCGGGCAATTGTTTCAAGCATTAGAGGGGGAGAGGGGGCAGTTGTTTCAAGCATATGCCACTGATATCTGCCTATCAAAGTACACAAAATGTATATCTGTGTTAGTGTTACAGAAATCCACTAACAACTACTTTTGTCGGAGTTTGAAATTCACAGACTTGCAGAAATTTACATTAATCGTTTTTACAAATTATTTAGAAGTATGTTACATTTAATATGATCGCCAAAATCGGCACTCTCTCTCTCTCTCTCCTTTCTTCACTATGATAATCATCATCATCATTATCAATCCACTGCTGGATGAAGGTCTCCCCAAGTTTCTTCCACAATTGTCTGGTTTGAGCCTGTCTCTTCCATGTTACTCCAGCAAACTTTCGAATTTCATGCATCCCCATGGGGTCTTCTTCTGGGTCTTTTTCTATCCATCGGAATCCAGTCAAAAATTTCGGTTGTTCATCGGCGATCCGTTCTTCTGGCAACATGTCCATCCCATTGCCGTTTCAGTGATTTCACTCTGGTCATGATGTCGTCCACTCCTGTCATTTCCCTTATCCACAAGTTCCTATTTTTATCTTTCCTGGTTACACCAAGCATGCATCTCTCCATGTTGCTTTGAGTTGTCTGCAGTCTTTGTATGTCTTTTTTAGTTAAGGTCCATGTCTCTGCTCCATACGTAAGCACTGGCCGATGCATTGATTAAGCACTTTTCTTTTAAGAAATAATGTCATAATGCTCTTAAAAATTGTACTGTTTCTTCCAAAAGCCCTCTATCTAAGTTTTATACGCCGATTAATTTTCTTCATCAATGTGACCCTCACTTGATATCTGCTGCCCAAGATAAATGTCGGTTTCGGTTGTCTCAAGCTTTTCTCCATCAATCAATAAATCTTCGTTTCTTGTAAAAGCATTGTACATCACTTTTGTCTTCTGGAAGTTCATTTTTAATCCCACGTCTTTGTACTTGTCAACAAGTTCTTGGATCATACTCTGCAGTTCTGAAGGAGTAGTTGCAAAGATGACTACGTCACCAGCAAAACGAAGGTGAGTTAAGTAATCTCCATTAATCTCGAAAGGTGATACCGATTTAAGCTTTCATCCTAGCATTTGTTCATTGAAAGCTTAAACAGTCATTTTGGCACATTAACTGTTAACTCCGCTAAACGTGGATGTTAGCGAATTTCCGTATCACCGATTTACATCTTATTGTACTTTATAGGTAGATAGCCAATGCTGAATACGATACTTTGCAATAAAGTCAGCAAAATCTATCAAGATATGCTGAATGGGAGCAGTTCAGCAAAAGTAATTTTTTATTATTAATATTTTTTCTCTTTGGTATCTTCCAATTAAAAAAAGTAATGTGTAAACAATTAAAAGCAGTAATGTGCAAACGGTATGTATCTTCTTAAGGATATGTGAACATTGCATTAAGTGCCATGTTGTTCCAAATATACTATCAGCTTCACCAAACAAAATTGCCGTGAGAGCGCGAAAAGCATATCCTAGTACTCATGCTGCCATCTATAGGCACAAAATTAAACCAAAATGTACAGCGAGTAGAAAGTTTCCGAAGCTCGGCGGCAGAGGTTCTTTCACTAAATTTGCTGAAACACGTCGAACATCAAACAATTTCCTTTTTTTTTTTTTTTTTACTACAGGTAGAAAGAGCTACAAAGCCAACACTTTTTATTTTATTAAATATAAGATTAAACTCCGGAAAATTAATTCACGATAAATTATGAATCATCTTCCAAAGTTCTTTCTTACTTCACGAATAATAAAATATCGCCTACTCATAAGTGTATGCAAATGCATGCGTGTGTATATAGCAACTTAGCACCTAAATTGAAATTAAACTTCAAAAAACTTATTGGAAGCTGTTGTGAGAGTAAATAAATATTTGGAAAACGCTAATTCTCAAATGCAAGGATAACATTCCACGGAGCGATAGTTTCATAGCCATATTTTTTATCGAATAATCTACAAAAAGTATAACGATTGAAAGCGGTGGTTTTTTAATTCATATCTTTTGATGTGAACACGCAAAAATAAATCCGTGAATCAGAAAAGTCGCTGAAGGTTGTGATTTGCAGGTTCTTAAAAGTTTGACTTTTCAGACACTTTTTTTTTTTTTTTCTTTTAATTATAAAGTCCTATGAACGATAGTGATAAATTTTGGCTGCTTACTTTTTTTATTTTTTATTTTAGAGAATCAAACACTGTTTTTTTTCTTTTCTTTTTAAAAAGGCTACACGTATTTTGGGAGCACCGGTTTTATTTTTTTTATTTTTTTGTTTTATGAGCTAATTCAGTGACTTGAATATTTCTCTTTTCTTTTTCATTTTTATGGCTACTCCATAACCCAAGTAAAAAGAAATGACAGTATTTTCGTGTCTTTAGGATCTTCAATGAAAAATTTCCAAAAACATTTGGTCCTCATTTTGCACAAATTCAGATACTGTCAAGTACCTATGCTCTAGTTGTTGTTGTTTTTCCAAAAGTTTCATTCGTAGTAAATCTCAAAAATTTTCAACGGAGCACTGGGACTTTTGTTGACATAGCAATCTGATACAGTCAAATAATCAGTTGACGTGGACCAGGAACATCAAACAGAAGTCATCGCTCTCTATATGTTTATAAGTGAGCCACCGAAAAATTCTCATCGGCCGCCACCGGGAAACGAACCCAGGGTCGCTGTATTACAGTGGAAGCATATCCGGTGCGTAACTGGAAGACTCTGGGTTCGTTTCCCGGTGGCGGCCGATGAGAATTTTTCCGTGACTCACTTATAAACGTGGAAAGAGCGATGACTTCTGTTTGATCTGATATAGTCAAAATCTGCTGCCATTGTGTGAAGAGTAAAAAATAAAAAAAAGGGGAGAGGGAAGCGTAGGGAAGCAGGGAGAAAACAAAGAACGTTTTTTTTTTTTTTTTTTTTTTTGTTATCTTTGACATCACACCATCACGTTTGAAACAATCAGTATAACTTGTTGTCCCCGCTTGAGTGAAATTGAAGAACATTTTCCACAAGCACAACGTATATTTTAGTTTTCGAATGAGTCTGATTTTCATATAAATTACGTTAAAAAGATTTACACTGGATTACGCAAAAATACATTCACCCCGAGCAGTGGCAAGCAACGTTAAGTATCACCATTTCTCCTTGCCAACTGATAAGTCACTGATACATTAAACTTTGTTATTCTTTATCACCGAATTTATCACCGAAATGGATAGTACAGCACTTAACTTTCATTATTATCTGTACCATCTTCTCAAGCCCGCTCTACCAGCGCTGAAAGTAAACTAAAACCGCAGCACACCGATTTCATTGAACAACGAACATTTCTGTTTTCAGTCACACTCTTAACAAGAAAGATGACACCGAATTTTCGGGTACAATAAGCACGTCTTTTGAATCCGTTCTGACGCAAATTAAATTTATCAAAGCTATTCAAAGTTAATGGAACCGGTATGGAAAACAATATAGTATCTGACGGAAGAATGAAGTTTTTCAGTCGGGTTTTAATCCCTCAGATATTGCTGTAAACGGAATCGTGAGCTTACGAATTCATGGAAACAGAGATATTGACAAAAATTAGATGTGACTTTACGTCCCCTGTTGGTGGAAAACCATGCATTATTTTAAGAAGAAAGTATTCTCAAAAGGTTTATCCATATAAGCGGTATCGGTCCAAGAAAAAAATTTAGTCGAGTTTTCAGGAGCCCAGATTTTGCTACAAATACATCAGAAGCAGAAATTAACACTTATGACCCCTGGTGGCCAAACCATTCTTTACCAAGCATTAGAAATTATACGAAAAATGTTTTCCATCAGGTCTTGTATGCGATGCAGGAAGAATTTTTTTCAAATCGGAGTTTTAGGAGCAGAAATAACGAAGAAAACGCAATTTACCTTTGTGCACCCCAGCGGAAAAGTCTATGATTTACTTGAACATTTTGAATTTAAAGGGAAAACATTTCGCATAGGAAATACTATCCAACAAAGAAGGAATTTTTCAAATCGGACTCTTAGAAGTAGAGATATTGACAAAAATAAGAAATAAATCTACGCCCCCTGGCGTAGAAACCATGCATTATTTCGAGAAAAAAATGTTCCTAAAAGGTTTGTCGACATGAGTAGCATTGGTCAACAAACGATTTTTTTTTGCAATCGAGATTTTAGAAGCTCATATTTTGTTGCAAATACATCAGAAGCGAAAATTAAGACTTACGCCACCTGGTGGCCAAACCATTTTTTACAAGAATTAGAAATTATGTGCAAACGATTTCCCATCAGGAGCTGCATCCAGTGCAGAAAGAATTTTTCAAATCGGAGATTTAGAAGCAGAGATATAGGGGGAAACACAATTGTCTATGAATTACTTGAAAATTTTGAAATTTTATGAAAAACATGCCACACGGAAAACACTATCCAACAAAGAAGGAATTTTTCAAATCGGACTCCTAGAAGTAGAGATATTGACAAAAATAAGATGTACATCTACGCCCCCTGGTGGAGAAACTGTGGAATATTTTAAGAAGAAGATATTCCGAAAAGGTTTATCGATAAGATGTGAGTGGCATCAGTCCACGAAAGAATTTTTTCAATCGATATTTTAAAAGCTCAGATTTTATGGCAAATACATCAGAAGCAAGCATTAACACTTACCCCCACTGGTGGCCAAAGTATTCTTTACCAAAAATTTGAAATTATATGCAAAAGAATTTCCATCAGGAGATGTATCCGCTGAAGAATTTTTTTTTTTTAAATCATTGTTTTAGAAGAAGAGTTATCGGGGAAAACGTAATTTACTTTTACGCCCCTAGTGGAAAATCTATGCGTAATTTGAAAAAGTGACCATATCTAAAATACTCTTCCACATAAATGGAATCGAAAGATAAAATAATTTTTTCAATCGGATGTTTAGAAGCAAATATGTGGAATAAAACGTATTTTGGAATTCGACATCATCTGCATTTACGCCCTCAAGCGGCGAAATTGTACATCGTAAAAAAAAACGAAATAAAGGATCATCATTTGCATATTTCAAGCTTCCCAATGCAAAAAGAATTTTTCAAATTGGACTAATAGTTGCAGAGATATCGTGGGTACAGACGGACGAATGGACGGACGGACAAACCGATCACATAAGCACGATCTTTTTTTACAAAAGACGTGCTTAAATTAGGTGAACTTCATACTATTTTTTGTGTTCATGCCAAATATGGCTTCCGATTTTCTCTTACTACTGCTGTTTTCACGCGAGTCACAATTTATATGAAAACTTGTTTTACATAAATAAAATTCAGCTTCTTTACATTATCCGTATTGCAGCTACTGATTACTTCCTGTTGTATTGTGTTTGTGGAATTTCCTTCCTCAGCGCAGAAACAGTAGTCATCGAACATTTCTGAATTCTGTTAGCTCTGGTATCTCTATTCCATTGTAGATATTTCTTGATGGAAGGGTTTCTCGAACTCATCACTTATAGCACCTGGGTTTTCCGGGAAGAAATCTATGAGCGAATGCAATAGTACCTTTGATTATGAAACTTGTGCCACGGAAAAGAGGACGTTTTTCACGTGGGGGCCTTTTTTCTTTTTCTTTTTTTTTCCTTCTTTGGGGCAGGGGGATAAGAAGGTTCCGAAGTCGAACGTTTATCGATAAGGCACAATGTATTAGGATGATGTCACTCATCTGATAGAGATTTTGCGAAGTAACTCAAACCCCACTAAACAGAAAGGGAATGCATTTGGTTATTTATTTTGTGTTCCTTGCCTTCATCATACTGCAAATTTGAAAATTTGCTCTGCGCTTACCAATACCAAAGAGATGAAATGGAGCCGAATGGTGTAGTCAGGACCTTTTTGTCCCGAACTGTTCCTAGGACGCCTAGACGCAGCACTATATACCGTATACATACATTAAAATCCGCTTAATACTATTTTCAAGGGATCGACGCAAATTAGCTTCTTAAACGGGAAAGCGTTTCAGCCGGAAACGGTAAATAAATAAAACCTACGCTACGTACCTTTTTATAAGTCGGCTGCATATTCACGAAGCCGTAGAGAAAAAAAATAATAATTAAAAGAAAACACCAGAAAAAAAAACAATTTACTGTAGTCACAAACTGTGTTACCGGACAATATTAATTAAGAAATACATACAAATAGCACGTAGTATATAAAAAATACTTTGTTCTTGTACAGTATTTATAAACTGTAATTCACTCATTTTATAGTTTCTTAAAATGATTTTCAATCTTATTTTGTTTCATTTTTTTAAAATCGGAGTTCACAATTTATATATACGTATATCATCATCATCAACCATTATCAATCCACTGCTGGATGAAGTTCTCTCCAAGTCTCTTCCACAATTGTCTGTCTTGATGAGCCTGTCTCCTCCATGTCACTCCAGCATGCTTTCCAATTTCATTCATTCATCTCCCATGGGGTCTTCTTCTGGGTCTTTTTCTGTCCATCGGAATCCAGTCTAAAATTTCGGTTGTTCATCGGTGGTCTGTTCTTCTGGCAACATGTCCAGCCCATTGCCATTTCAGTGATTTCACTCTGGTCATGATGTCGTCCACTCTTTTCATTTTCGTTATCCACAAATTCCGCTTCTAGTCTTTCCTGGTTACACCAAGCATGCATCTCTCCATGTTGCTTTGAGTTGCCTGCAATCTCTGTATGTCTTTTTTAGTTAAGGTCCATGTCTCTGCTCCATGCGTAAGCACTGGCAGGATGCATTGATTAAACACTTTTTTTAAGACATAATGGCATACTGCTCTTAAAAATTGTACTGTTTCTTCCAAAACCTCTCCATCCAAGTTTTATACTCCGATTAATTTTTTCATCATTGTGACCCTCACTTGATATCTGCTGCCCAAGATAAATGTAGGTATCGGTTGTCGCAAGCTTTTCTCCATCAATCGATAAATCTTCATCAAACAAAGGTCTTCGCTCTTTCCACGTTTATAAGAGAGCCACGGAAAAATTATCATTGGCCGCCACCGGGAATCGAACCCAAGGTCTTCCAGTTACGCATCGGATATGCTTTCACTACACCACAGCGGCCTCGAATTCGTCCAGACTCACACACGCTAACTTCCAATCCAATTTGGCAGGTTGCTTCATGGAGCCCCGCACAATGCTGGGGATTCACCAAAGATGGAAAGCAGCAACTGAACAAATAACTAGGTGGCAAATGAATAATTAATACACAGTTAGTCGTATGTGAGTTTGGTGAATTCGAGGCCGCTGTGGTGCAATGGTAGCATGTCCGGAACGTAACTGGAAGACCCTGGGTTCTATTCCCGGTGGCGGCCAATGAGAATTTTTCCGTGACTCGCTTATAAACGTGGAAAGAGCGAAGACCTTTGTTTGATGTTCCTGGTCCGCGTCAGATGTCTGTACCGATAAATCTTCGTTTCTTGTAAAAGTATTGTTCATCACTTCTGTCTTCTGAAAGTTCATTTTTAATCCCACTTCTTTACTCTTGTCAGCAAGTTCTTGGATCATACTCTGCAGATCTGAAGAGGTAGTTGCAAAGACGACTATGTCTTCAGAAAAACGAAGGTGAGGTAAGTAATCTCCATTAATCTTTATCCCTTTGTTTTCCCAGTTCAATGATTGAAAGATATTTTGCAATGTGGCATTAAAGAGCATGGGAGATATGATGTCACCTTGTCTCACTCCCTTTCGAATTCTTATTTGTGCTGTATCCTCAAATATCCGAACCTTTGCACTTGCGTTTTCATAGATTTTTTAATAATGCTAATGCATGCATCTTTAATACCGCATGATTTCAAAGCCATTGTAACTGCTGATGGTTTCACGGAATCGAAAGCCTTTTCGTGATCAATAAAATCCATGCATAATGGGAGTACATATTATCTTGTTCTTACAATTAGTTCTCTCAGTGCATGGATATGATCTACAGTGCTGTAGCCACTCCTGAATCCAGCTTGCGCATATATATATATATATCATCATCATCATCATCATTGTCAACCATTATCAATCCACTGCTGGACGAAGGTCTCCCCAAGTTTCCTCCACAACGGTCTGTCTTGTTCCAGTCTCCTCCATGTCACCCCTGCATACTTTCGAATTTCATCCACCCATCTCCCATGTGGTCTTCTTCTGGGTCTTTTCCTGTCCCTTGGAATCCAATCTAAAATTTCGGCTGTCCATCGATGATCTGTCCTTCTGGCAGTATGTCCAGCCCATTGCCATTTCAGGGATTTAACTCTGATCATGATGTCTTCCACTCTTGTCATTTTTCGGATCCACGAGTTCCTCTTCTTATCTCTCCTGGTTACACCAAGTATGCACCTCTCCATGCTACTTTGAGTTGTCTGCAGCCTTTGTATGTCTCTTTTAGTTAAGGTCCACGTCTCTGCACCATACGTAAGCACTGGAAGGATGCATTGATCAAACACTTTTCTTTTAAGACATAATGGCATATTGCTCTTGAAAATTATGCTGTTTCTTCCAAAAGCTCTCCAGGCAAGTTTTGTACGCCGATTAATTTCTTCATCAATGTGACCCTCACTCGATATCTGCTGTCCAAGATAAACGTACGTGTCTGTTATCTCCAGCTTTTCTCCATCAATCGATAAATCTTCATTTCTTGTAAAAGCATTGAACATCACTTTTGTCTTCTGAAAGTTCATTTTTAATCCCACTTCTTTACTCTTGTCAGCAAGTTCCTGGATCATACTCTGCAGCTCTGATGGGGTAGTTGCAAAAATGACTACGTCATCAGCAAAACGAAGGTGGGTTAGATAATCTCCATTAATCTTTATCCCCTTGTTTTCCCAGCTCAGCGACTGAAAAACACCCTCCAAAGTGGCATTAAAGAGCTTCGGAGATATGGTGTCACCTTGTCTCACTCCCTTTCCAATTTTTACGTGTGTTGTATTTTCAAACAGCCTAATCTTTGCACTTGCATTTTCATAGATGTTATTAATAATATTAATGTATGCATCTTCAATACCGCAGGTTTTCAGAGCCATTGTAACTGCTGATGGTTTCACCGAATCAAAGGCTTTTTCATAATCGATAAAAGCCATGCACAATGGAAGTTCATATTCCCTCGCTCTTTCAGTTAGTTCTCTCAGCACGTGGATATGATCTATTGTGCTGTAGCCACTCCTGAATCCAGCTTGTTCTCTCGGTTGAGCCATGTCCAGTGTTACCTTCAAGCGGTGTGAAAGAACTTTAGTGAAGATTTTATAAACTACTGATAGGAGGCTGATAGGTCTGTAGTTTCCAAGATCCTCAATGTCACCTTTCTTATGTAGCAGGATCATTGTAGCGGTGTTCCAATCCTCAGGAATCTTTCCTTCATTAAGGCATCGAGTGAAAATTTGGGCGAGTACTGTTTCGATTTCTCCACTTGCTTCTTGTATGATGTCTACAGTAATTCCATCTTCTCCTGGAGCTTTTCCCCCGCTTCATGTTCTTGATTGCATGCGCAACTTCTGCTTAAAGGACTGGAGGAACTCTGGTACTGGTATCTTTCATGATGTCTGGAGTGCATGTATCATCCCTTTCATATAATTTGGAGTAGAAATCTTTCACTCTTGTCAAAATTTCGCCTCTATTTCTTGTTACAGAACCATCTTCTTTTCTCAGTGCCATAATCTGTTTTCTTCACTTACTGAGATGTCCCTTTGCTATCTTTAGGCTTTGGTTGTTTTTAATTGCTTTCCTCACTAGTTCACAGTTGAATTTTCTTACGTCTTCAGTGATACTTTTTCTTACTGTCTTGCATAGCTCTATATATTCTATTTTGGACGTCACATCTTCTTTAGTTGTCCTCATCTCTCTTCTTTTTTGCATCAACATTTTCGTTTTTCCTGATAATTTATTTACATGCAACTTGTTCTTAGACATAGCTAATTTTGTTGCTGTTTCCATAAGAGCTTTGGTTACTTTTCTGTTAACTTCAGAGATGTCCACTTCTTCCGATGTTAGGCCTTCTAAAGCAGAGAACCTGTTCTTCAGTTCCAACTTGAAGGTATTATGGTGTTTTTTAAGGTTGGTTATGTCAATAGATTTTGTTTGTCTTATGAGCTTGCCACGTTCAAGTTTAGTGTTGAGGTGCATCTTACATCTCACCAATATATGGTCACTACCTGTGTTGAACTTGTTTAGCACACTGCAGTCTTCTATGACGAATTTTTTGTTACACATAATAAAATCAATTTCACTTGTCGTCCCATTTGGATGTCTCCATGTCCATTTCCTGTGTGGCTTTTTCTTGAAGAAGGAGTTCAAGATGAAAAACCCTTCTGCCTCTGCAAACTCAACGAGAGTATTTCCACGCTGGTTTCTGTTGCCGTGACCGAATTTACCTACTGAAGTTTCATTCTGTTGCCGTTGCCCTATTTTTGCATTGAAATCTCCCATAATTATTTTCAAGTGCTGCTTACCTTTATTATTTAGATGACAAATTTCCTCATAAAATTCTTCAATTTCTTCTTCAGGATGACTTGTGGTGGGTGCATAAGTTTGAATAATCTGAGCCTGGTATCTTTTCGAGAGTTGGATAACAAGTCGTGCAGCTCTGTCAGAGGAACTTTCAACTTCTACAACTTTATCCTTCAGTTTCTTGTTTATTATAAATCCAACACCACTAGTTCTGCCAGTATCTGTCCCACGATAGTAGAAGAGATGTCCACTTTTCAGTTCGATGATATCTTCTCCTTTTCTCCTTACCTCACTTAGCCCCACGACGTCCCACTTGACCCTTTGTAGTTCCTCTTCCAATTCAAGAAGCCTTGAATCAGAAGATAGGGAGCGTCCATTGTACGTAGCCAAGGTCAGCATCAGATGGCAGCCTAGTCCGGTCCTCCGGGGATTCTTAGCACCCTCTGCCTTCATGTCGCACTGGCCGCTGCCTTGGCCAGGTACATTCCAGCTGCCGGAGACTGAAGGCCAAGATTTAAGTTGTGGAGTCATTTTTGAGGTGTTTGGCCATAACTCACCACGCTGGCCAAGCGGGTTGGTGAGTGTGGGATAGCATTTCCTCTAATCCCGATGGTATAGTTATACCGCTATTGGCGGTCGTCAGAGCCCCTTTAGTGGGAACAGGATGTACCACGAGAAGGCGGGGTTGACATTTGTCAAGGAGAGGCTGTGATGTTACGCATCACCTGACCTTACATATATATATATATATATATATATTTGGATCCGTTTTGTTGCATCTTGTCAGAAATTTGTATTTCAAATACAAGTTTAAGGTATCAAATTTGAATCCTTCACCTAAGTAGGTATGTACATACTCACAAAAGAACAATAGCATTTTCTTTCAAGTTTTCTAGCAAACATATTTCTATCATGCTGCATGAAATATAAATAATTGAAAATCTGATACATATGAATAGGATTTTGATGCATCTGATTAAGATACATTATTGACGTTTACCCTTGTACATTTTTTTCCGCATTTTTTTTTCTACATGAGAATACACTTTCTGATTTTGTACAGGAAATGTTATAAAAGATATGAGTAATATTTTTACGTTAGATTTAAATTAGATTATCTCAGCAGGAGCTCGATATATTTTGAAATATACTATGTTCTTGACGATTGTAAACTAAGAAAACATTTGTGTTATGCATGCTTCCGTGTCTCTCCCTGTGCACAAATTTGGATAAGAAAACGATAGCTATTTATGTTTCCTGTCGTTGTTCCATCGGTTCTAAAAAAGAAAACATAATTTTAAAATTGCTGAGATAAACTGCATTTTTAATATTTTATTTTTCTTTGAATAAAATCAAATGGAAATGTTTTATTAATTTATTTGTATAGACAATTGAGATAATATTAACTCAGAGGAAGACTTCCTGAATTTCGTGCAGCACATAGAGAATCAAATTTTATACTCTACTGAAGAAGAACATTAACAGTAGATCATTATAAATTCCTTTTGTTTATTTTGTTTTTCGGGAAATCCTATTTTTAAAGCTGAAAACTCAGGTTACTTTACCGCCGTATCTTCTTCACCGATGGGAGGACACATCGTTAATTTAATATGCATTCCATCTTCTTCACCAATAGGGTAGCATATTACTTTAATATGTATGCCATGATCTCGACTGATAGATAGACACCAAATTATTTGGATTCCCAGGTGATAGCAAACTACTTGACATTCCCAACTCTGTAAGGGAAAGTATGGATCAAAAAATCAAAATCTTATTTTTTATTCTATTTTTTTAAGTTGAACCACCTGAAGATCTTCATGAGATCGAACGCAGGGAAGCAACTTTTTAGAGCTTATGCACTCTTTTTAAATCAAAATGGATTTGGCCGTCACAGTTTTTTCTCTCTTCACATTATTCCGAAATGCAGCTTTGCGCATGTAAAAAATGTAAACTGTAAAAAATTTTCCGAAATTCACAAGCCATTTTCTGTGGGGTTTTTTTCGTAAATTAACGAAACAAATTTCTGATATTTTTCCCCGTGAAATGAGGGGGCAGAAAACCCGAATTTCACAAATTTTTTGTATCCTAGGAAAATTCTGATTTAAACTTTTCTCAATTCCTTTCGTATTTAACCGTAAATTGTCTTTTTTAAGAGGTTTAAAGGAAAGTTATGAATTTTCAGAAACCTGTCTGCAATTCCTTTCGTATATCAACAGAAAAATTCTGGTCTCACTTTTTCCGTATCCATATGAAGGAAAATTTCCTGCAGTGAGCGATTCGCGGGAATTCTTGAATTCTGATTAACTATTAAATTGGTTGTATGATGTATAACGTAACACTTTTTACGTTTTGTAAGATTTGTTATGTTAACGTTATCAAATGTCCGGCTGAATAAATGTTAAATTAAGAGCAAATGTGATGCACCGGATATTCACTTTAAATTAAGGCTTTTAGGACCAGACGAAACATATACAGAAAGTCAATTCACTTACGTAAACATTTTATTAGTCCGGCAACTTTAGACGAAATCCAAAACATATCACGGCGAAGGTGCACACATAACTTCACATACCTTAATTAGCTGTCGTATAATCAACTTCAGCAACGATCTAACATCTCCACAGAAAAAACAACTGCGATGCAAAATATATATGCATTCTCGTTCTTATCACCATGCATGCGTCACTTACGTACTGACCTCAAGGTGACCAAACCTCATTCAAGTGAGAGAGAAGATATTACGTTAAGTTTGGAAAGTGCAAAAGAGAACAAACTCAAATTTACATAGGAAAAGGAACTAAAAAGGGAATAATAATGAAACGTATATAGCGTATTAAATTCGTTTATTTTTGTGGTGCAGTCAGTACAAAGATTCGCCAAGCTTTCGCACTCCACTGGGAGGCTTTTTCAAGGCAATGGTAGACACAAAAATGCAGACAATTGGAACATGTAAAGAACGAAGATGATTTTTGAAAAAAAACGCAGGTGACTTCACGAGCATACTATATAAATTTTTATCACGTAATTTTACAGTGCGTCGTGATGTGTTTCCATCTTTTAATAATGCATGCCAAACCATTGGTAATTCAGTAGACACTATATCATTGCGTGCCACTTTGCTGGATAGGATTTGCAATGATATATCATTGCGTGCCACTTTGCTGGATAGGATTTGCAATGATATATCATTGCGTGCCACTTTGCTGGACAGGATTTGCAATGATATAGTGTCTACTGAATTACCAATGGTTTGGCATGCCGTATTAAAAGATGGAAACACATCACGGCGCACTGCATAATTACGTGATAAAAATTCATATAATATGCTCGTGATGTCACCCGCGTTATTTACAAAAATCATCTTCGTTCTTTACATGTTCCAATTCCCTTCATTTTTATGTCTGCCATTGCCTTGAAAAAGCCTCCCAGTGGAGTGCGGAAGCTTGGCGAATCTTTATGCTGACTACACCACAAAAATAAACGTATTTAATACGCTATATGCGTTTCATTATTATCCAGCTCTGGGGTATTTAAAATAAAGCTGAAAAGGGAAGTTACATTAGAATATATGTCACAGATGTCTACTTGTATATTTTGATTAACTATTAAATTGAATGTATGATGCCTACTTGTATGTATCATCAGTCTGTGGACCCCTTTAAACAAAAGTTACTAGAGTTACCAAGAGAAAATTTTATATTTAGGAGTTTTGTGAAATAATACTAGAAAACAGTAAATTTCACCTTTTCTTAAAGACTAGCGTATAGCCCGTCGTGGGACGGTTGTTTTTAAGCTTTTAATAAATTTATATGTACAGGGAATGGTGCCCATCCTATGACGGAGTGAAATTTTTAATTGAAACAGATTGAAAACAAATCAAACAGACTCCGTATTTCAGTAAGGAAATATAGCAAAAACTTATACAGGTAGTAAGAACTCATTCATGTTAGAACTAAAAATTATATGCTATTTATGTCCGTTTTTCAAAAGACCTCGCGATAAATAACATTCTGTGTAAAATATGTGTTTAACAATTGTATGTTAGAGAGTTTAAATAGATCGAAATTTTACGAAATGTGTAATGTAATCAGAAGTAAACTCGGAAAATTATTTTCGTGTAAACTTACCTTAATAACTTTTACTTTGATTTTTCGCGTTCAGTGACTTTTTCTCCGGCATACTTGTTATTCCCTTCACGGCTTGTTTTAGGCTGTTCTATTCGACGGTTATAGTTTGAAACTTCATACCGAAGCATATTCCACAAAATAAAGCGATATGTGCTATTACAAATCGGAATTATCTAAATTCCGGACAATGTGCTTAAAGCGATGATCTGCTTATAGATGCAATTTTGCTCACTTTGACATCGTAAGATTTCAGTTTTTATTGTAGGTTAGAGCGTTTAGATAGATCGATATTTTGCAAAATGTATAATATAATCAGCACTAAACTCGGAAAGTAAGTTAAAAGTAAAAAATAATTAAAACGTACAAATTAATATTTGAATTATGCTAAATTGAATTAATATGCAAATGCAACTTGACGCGGCATTAAGAATTCAATTCGAATTTTGCAGATCGGATAAATAGAACTCGAGTCACATTGATAGTCCAATGTTTTTAAATTAGCACGCGATCACCTTAACATCTAAAAGTTATCGCGTGCTATTATATATAGCAGGCAATCACTTTGCCATCTTGAGAGCACACACGAATTGATCGATACGTGATGGCGCAATAATGCAGACGTTGCTCTAACGTCAAGCATTCCAGACAGAGAGAGAGAGAGATCTGGGTGTTTATATGCAAAATAATTGAAAGTCGTTGTTAGTTTAATTAGATCTCAAGTTCCAAATCATTCTGTTGCTTCAAAAAATCACAATGAAAAATACGCAATTTCTAATAAGTCCTCATACAGAAAAAAAAAAAATTATTGCAAACGTATTCAGAAAAATAATAAGCTCTTACAAAAATCAAATGACTAATTCACCCTCATTAATAACAAAAAAATGTATTCATCGAGCAGTTAGAGTTCAACCTTATATGTGAGAGGTCTACGCGACTCTCTGGCTCAGCGATAAGACACGCGCTTCCCGTTTACAAAGTCACTGGTTCAAACAAGGCCGTCTAAAAAGTACAAATCCATGACATTAGAGAGGTGAATTCCCTCCGTTTGTGACGTCACTCTCATGTTACATGGCCTGATATGTTGGTGTCGTGTTTGACGTTATACACGACAGCGTTGAAAACCAATCGGAAGCCTTGGCTTCCGCGTGACGTCACTAAAAGAGGGAACTTATTTCTCTAATGTCATGGCCTTGCATTCTCTAGATGGCATTCGTTCAGATCCCATCAGTGGCTAAAAAAAAACAAAAAAAAAAGAAAACTGAAAAAGTCAGAATTGAAAATTTTATAAAATTTCAATAAATATACGGATAACCCCGAAACAGGTTTTCTGAAATAAATGGAATTACTGACTACGGAAAATACTGAAGTCAGAAGAAACGGAAACTTTTAAAACGGAAATTTCGTTAAAAGACGGACACCTGTCGGCAACTTTGCTGCATGTTGTTTTACAGAAATTTTCCGTGAACTGACGCCACTTATTTCTTGCAGTGTAGTTCGTGAAGAAAGGCGGATGTTTAGAAGTACCAACAGTAACAAAGGGAATGCATTTCCCAATTATTTTGCGTGAACTAATTCTTCCAGTACAAACTTTAAACCATGAATGAGTTTAAAAATATGAAGTAGCAAACATCTGCTGCTCAGAGTAAAAATGGTATTAATATAGTCACATATCTGCGTTATGAAGATGGAACAGTTAAATTTTATGAAGGATTGCCTAAGCGATCAATAAGAACCAGAATTAAGGAGCATGGCAGGAATATAATAGATGAAAAGCCGAATACTGTTCTTGCTAGAGAGGTATTATACAATGTATAGACACATCTGTTTGGCAAAAGGCAAAATGTATATCCAAGTACACCACCCAAAATATAGCTGCTGTGAGAGAATCTATCGCGACCCAGACGAGACTTAATTTCTGCAATGGGAATGTATCATACGAGTTTCCATACGTACGGCATGTCTTCAGATAAATTATGTATAATTTAATATTTCATTATTTTGTAAATTCGTGATCCATGATGCATGGAACATACATAAAATGCGATGACATGTGCTAAATGTTTTCGAAACTGTAAACACGTCAATGAATTTCTTTATGTTTCATCTACATGGTACATACGCTGTAGTTTAAGACCTCGAGAAAGCCGTCCGGTAGACGTGTGAAAGCTCGGTGTTGTTCGTATATATACACTGGCGGAAAGTGAAAAAAGAACACCAAGAAGGAGACGCCTGATACCAACGAAATTTATACAACATAATAACGGAATACAGAGGATAACGTGATCAAAACATTATGGCAAAATACAGCTGTATTTGCTGGTAAACTGAAAAATAACATTTCCATGTAACATGGTTAGTACGAGGTTGAACCGCTATGAACTGCGTCACGCTGTGCAATTCTGGCATGGAGTCTGTCGTGCAGATGTTGGATGTAAGTTTGGGGTATTGAGTTCCAAGCATCCTCAACCCGGACGCGTAAATCGGGGATGGTCGTGGCTGGCGGTGGAGACCGGATAAGTCGTTGTCCCATAAAATCCCACACGTGCTCAATGGGGGACAAATCCGGTGAACGTGCAGGCCATGGAAGTTGTCTCACACCCTGAAGTGCATGTTGCGTTGCACGTGCCGTGTGTGGGCGTGCGTTATCTTGCTGGAAAACACCTAGATGGACCGACCTTACAAATGGCACAACAACGGGCTGAATGATGTTGTTGATGTAGGAGGTGCTGTTTAACGTGCCCGGTACAAACACTAGTTGTGTACGAGAGTGATAGCTGATCGCTCCCCACACAAGGAGACCAGGTGTAGGCCCTGTGTGTCGCTGGCGGATGCAAGAAGGGTGGAGACGCTCCCCTGTGCGTCTGCGAACACGCATACGGCCATCGGAAGGTCCCAAGCAGAATCTGCTTTCATCGCTGAACACGACAGATCGACATTGCGTTCTTCAGTGCAGACGTTGGCGCGACACCACTGCAGCCGTTCCTGACGGTGGGCTGGAGTCAGAGGTACACATGCCAGAGGCACACGTGCACGTAGTCCTGCATCCAGTAGACGGTTGCGGATTGTTCGCACAGTCACCTCAGGTGCAACGGCAGCTCGAATTTGCGTCGCAGTGGATGTTCTGCTTGACAACGCCGCTCTTCTTATGCGTCGATCGGTCCGTTCATCAGTCCGTCTGTGACTCTCGGTTCCACGTCTTCTCGTGTGGGAATGTTCCTCGGATCATCTACGCCACCATCGTACCACCACCGATACTTCCCGTCCAATTCGCTCCGCAATGAGACGATACGACCACCCGGCCTCGCGGAGTCCGACTAGACGACCTCGCTCAAAGTCCGATAACTGCTGAAATCGTACACGTCTTCCATGTCCAGGCATTGCAGCTTCTCCGGGGTCTTCGCACGTGTCCGTACGCCGACGACTGATTACATTCACTTCGTCGTACTCCTTAAATACCACCGACGATAATTTGCATATTATGCAGTGCTGTGGCGTAAGCGCTCACCGGTTGGTCCCGAAATTAACATCACACCTACGTAAACTCGACCCAATTAACATATGTAAATTTCATGATCGTCCGCCAATTCCTTCTTGGTGTTCTTTTTTCACTTTCCGGCAGTGTATATATATATTTTACACCAATAAAATTTACGGGGAGAAACTTCTAGTTTTTCGAAGTATATCTTTAAATGGTGTATATTTGCTTTTGTTACACTTATTTCTTTATTTTCATTTTGTCAGCCTGCTTTAGTTCAACACGAAATCTTCTTCTTCGTAATATCATATTAGTCTCTGTCTGTTCGTGTCACCCGTTTCTGTTTCTATTAAGGGTATGCAAAAGTTTCCGCCGCCCCAGCTAGCAGGCGCTGTAGGGGTCTAACCGACAGGCGACCCGTGCTGTCAGTTCGTACAGGAAGCCGAGTACGGAAGTCGATAAAGTTCGTTTGCGGCACTGTTTGTTATTCCTGTTAAATTTATGGAAAAGTGCGAGTGAAGCATACGGTTCAATATACGTCAGGCGTATGACAAAACGGTTATGGGTGAGCGGTCGTGTCGAGAATGGTTGTCCAGGTTTAAGAAAGGTGATCTAAGCTTGGAAGACAAGCCACGTGCAGGTAGACCTCACTAACTTGTAGACGAAGAGCTGGAATCGCTGTTGAAAGAGGATGCCACACAATCGACCGCGCAACTGGCGAAACGTTTGAAAGTGGCTTAATGGAGTGGTACGGCATCCACAGGCCTTGGGGAAGATCCAGAAGATTAGTAAGTGGGTTCCTCATACTTTAACGGAGCGTAATAGTGCTCAACGATTGGGCATCTGCATGTCGTTGCTGAAGAAGTTTCGAGGAAAGAATTTCTTGTGGAAGGTTGTCACCGGGGATGAAAATGGGTCTATTGCGACAACCCCGTATGCAAGAGATCTTGGGTCGGTCTAGGCCAGCCATCAACATCCACTGGAAAACAGGATATCTACGGGGAAAAGGCGCTTTTGTGTGTGTGGTGTGATATGCACGGAGTGCTGTGCTTCGAACTGTTGAAACCGGGCGAAACAATCACTTCCCAACGATATAGCGATCAGCTGATGAAACTGAATGCTGCAATCGAGCAAAAACGCCCATGGACAGGTAAAGGACGCCGCCCAGTCATCCTGTTACATGATAATGTCAGACCACATGTCGGTGCCACCCAGAAATCAACCCTTGAACAGTTACACTGGGAGGTTTTACCGCATCCGTCTTATTCCCAGGACATTGCACCCTCAGACTGTTATCTGTTTAGCTCTATGTAACATGCCCTAGCCCAGCAGCGGTTCACCACAGTTCCATAGGTGGAACATTTCGTCATTGCGTTCTTCAGCTCAAAACCCCAGTCCTTCTACCAAAGGGGCATTCATTTGTTGCCTGAAAAATGGCAAAATGTCATTGATGCTAACGGCCAATATTTCGTTGAGTAAATGTGTACTGGCTTTCTGATTGTTTCTGTCTCCTTTCTCCTTAAAACGGCGGAAATTTTTGCATATCCCTAATAACTTTCATCCCCCCTCCCCCAAAGTCCTTTTATATCATCTCCCGTCTCTTCTTGGGGTTTACTGTTTTTTGAAGAACTTGATCTGACTTTGAATTTTTGATTTTGCCAGCACATTTTCCGTTTTTTTTTCTTCAGGCAGTCAACACATTGCGTACAAAACTTGAATGGAGAGCTTTTGGAAGAAACAGCATAATTTTCAAGAGCAATATGCCATTATGTCTTAAAAGAAAAGTGTTTGATCAATGCATCCTTCCAGTGCTTACGTATGGTGCAGAGACGTGGACCTTAACTAAAAGAGACATACAAAGGCTGCAGACAACTCAAAGCAGCCTGGAGAGGTGCATGCTTGGTGTAACCAGGAGAGATAAGAAGAGGAACTCGTGGATCCGAAAAATGACAAGAGTGGAAGACATCATGATCAGAGTTAAATCCCTGAAATGGCAAAGGGCTGGACATACTGCCAGAAGGACAGACCATCGATGGACAGCCGAAATTTTAGATTGGATTCCAAGGGACAGGAAAATACCCAGAAGAAGACCACATGGGTTATGGGTGGATGGAATTCGAAAGTATGCGGGAGTGACATGGAGGAGACTGGCACAAGACAGACCGTTGTGGGGAAACTTGGGGAGACCTTCGTCCAGCAGTGGATTGATAATGGTTGACAATGATGATAATTACTATGAATTATTAACATTCTTTTATTTCATTGGCGTGCTTATGAATACTTATGTTGTTACTTTGTCTTATCTAAACAGTTCTTGTTATCTTTGAAAGTAATCTCCATCATAATTCATTCCGTTATGTTCTCCTTGTTGCTTGAAATTTCTTCGACCGTTCTACATTGAGCTCATGCCTCTTCTCTATACATATCTGTTGGAAGGATGCGCTTGCCAAACACACTTCGCATACACAAAGTTCTATTAGCCCAGGTGTGCAAAGGTAACTGTTGGAAAAAACACAAATTTGCCGGTGGTGGTACTTGAATTCGCGTCTTTCAGCTCCGGATTTGAATGATTTCCCAATTAAGCTCCGACAAGTGCTTAATCACTGCTACTTGCCGTCCTGACATGTGCGTGCGTCACCTCTGTAGTACGTCACATATGCTCCTTCCCCCTTGAGAAAGGTGAGGGCGCGAAATCGCGGGTTTTGTGTCCCCCGCAAACCGTGCTTGAAGTAACTCTTTGTAGAAAAAGGAATTCTCACCAATCCACACGACGTGTGGAAGAAGCATCACATATTTTTCGAAGTGAAAAAGGAATTCTGATTAATTCTATAGACGATATGTGGAACGAATATCACACATTTTTGGAAGAACCTAATGGCCAGTAGATCCAGTTTTACGTTCGGTCGCCAATGTGAAACCGAAATTTGCCGGTGGAGGAACCGCATCCTTCTGCTCCGGAGCCGAATGCTCCCCCAATTAAGCTACATCGACAAGTGCTTAATCACTTGTACTTGCCGTCTTCACATATGCGTCACCTCTATAGTAAATCACAAAGTATCTTAATTTGTATCTAAATGTAATTTCATGATTTCTTAAGCTATGTCCAAAGGCAATTGTAAATTTTCTAAGCTGTATCTAAAATCAATTCAGGATTTCTTAAACTGTCCCCAAAGGCAATTTGAGATTTCTTAATGTGTCTCCATAAGGCAATTTAAGATTTTTTAAGTGTTCCCCAAAGCAATATCGGATTTCTTAAGCTCGGCCCACGAGCATTTCAAGAGCGTGGACTTGGTGGTTTGAGCCTCTGGCGTCTAACCATTCGTTCCAGATTGTCCCGGGTTCGACTCCCTGATGCGGCATGGGTATTGCATGCCCCATCAGGGAGTCGAACCTCTGTCCGCCAGTGGACAGAGGCAGCGTCTGTTAGCGCTGCCTCTGTCCAATGGCGAATTTAGGGTTACCGGAGCCCTGCGTACCGCATTGGTCCTGAGGTCCCCCTCTGTGACGTATTATAGAGGTGAAGCACGTGCAAGACGACAAATCTGCAGCGATACTGTGACGTGCCTGCCCCGCAGGACGCAAGCGACATAAAGGTAGTTAGCAGCGAGAACGAACGTCCGCGTAGCTCAGTTGGTAGAGCGACTTGTTCCGGAATAAGAGGACTCGGGTTCGATCCCCGGCGTGGACAAAAATGACGGATAAACTTACTTTGTTATAATACATTCTGTCGGTGTAGCTTAGTCGGTTAGAGAAACTCACTCCGGAGACAGAAGACGCAGATTAGATCTTCGTTGTCGACAAAAAAAAAAAAAAAAAAAAGTCTGTTTGCACACCTCACTTTGCTGTGAAAAATAACTTTTTCTCTGCGCATAAATAATCTCTTTTTTTCTTTTTCTTTCTCATGATAATGTATGAAAATTAAAAATGAAATAAAATGTTAAGTAAATGGGAAAGTTGTAAATGGAAAAAAAAATCAACTTTGAGATTTCAACGGAAATACACATTTCTCAGTTGCCCCGAACTTGATCTGATTATTTCAACGGTGTGCGTGCGTTGCAAAAATAACTCAAAACTTATACGAGGAAAAATCAAAAAGTAAAGGCAACATACCCTTTAATACCAGTAAACTGTGAGCCAATGAACATAACTGTTATCTCACTTCTCCACATAGTTCCCCTGCAGGTCGATGCACTTCTTGTGTCGTTCCACTAACTCCATCATTCCTTGAGGGAAGAAACTTTTCGGCTGCTCCCGAATCAAGGTCTGAGCCGCTTTGATCATCAGAAATGAACATGCAATATAGAAGCTCTTTAAGTGAACCGAAGACGTGATAATCGCATGATGCCAGATCAGGACTGTAAGAAAGATGTGGAAGACGCTCAAACCTCAGTTGTTGCATTGCCACCACCGTTACGGCCTCTACATAGGGACGTGCATTGTCATGGTGCAGTAAGACTGTTTTTGACGGCATTTCTCTTCATTTGCTACGAATTTTAGATTTCAGTTTCTCTTTAAGCACAACACAGGATTTGTGTAGTCAGATGCTGACTGATAAACCACGAATAGCGCTGTGAATTGTTGGTACCGTAGCGTAAAGCGAACGCACCCGGCTAGTTCAAGAGATCTGGGGTTCGATCCCAGCGGTGTCGGATATACACTTTTTCAGTTGCTATTCGTTGTTTGTAAAAATAACGTGGACAGAGCGCTGACATCGTACGTTTACAGTACGTTGCATTGTCCGTGTTCCTGAAAATACGGCAGAATAGGACCCTTCATATCCTAAACAAAGGTCTGCATGATTTTCTTAGCGGAGAGCTGTCGTTTAAATTTCTTCTTTTCTGGAGGAGACGGGTGTTTCCACTTCATGCGTTGTTTGTTTCTTTCCGGTTCAAAGAGATGGTTACCCCATTCGTCCGTGATGAGTCCGGGTTTGTATCCTGGTGAAGCATGGATGCTGTGTTTGTCTTATGACCCTGGCTTTGTACCTTCCCTGGAATCAGTGGCTCTAAACAAGGGACGGGAGTCTGTTTTAGCCTATTGAGTTGCTCATGGTGATCGTTAAACCCCCAATCAAAAAAAAAAAAACATTTCAGGTTTGGTGACCGAGTGGTGCAAGATGCTGGCTTCTAATCATTCGATCGAGATAGTACGCGTTTGAAACCTGGGTGGCACTGACTCTCTCCCCTCCTTGGAATCAGTGTCTCCAAATTAGAGTCGTGTGACTACTTATGGCCCAAGGAGTTATTCATAGTGGTCGTTAACCCCTCCGCCCTTCTAAAATGTCTGTTTGAAATTTCCAGATGCTTCACCTGTGAAAACACAAATTTGTCGGTGACGGAGATCGAAATCGCGCCTCCTTGCTCACGCAACCAGTTGTTCTAACCGACTAAACTACACCGACGGTAAGTAACCCATCAGATTTGTCGTCTTGACACGTGCTTCACCTCTTTCATACGTCACACACCCCACCTCTTCAAGCAGAATAACTGAAATTCTTAAACTTGTGTGTAGGAGATGTCATTAACTGCCAATGGGGCCATGCTCTTTGTTCTCCTAAGACGACCATACACACATCTGCATTTTCTTCGGACTACGGAAAACAGAACGAGGTTAACAAACCACAAAGGGCCTGGAAGTTTTTAAGTCGCAACGAATTGCACTGAGGGTACGTATAAGCCTCTTGCTAGTTTCTTTGAGGGTACGTATAAGCCTCTTGCTAGCTTCTTTGAGGGTACGTATAAGCCTCTTGCTAGCTTCTCTGAGGGTACATATAAGCCTCTTGCTAGCTTCTCTGAGGGTACGCATAAGCAAGCCTCTTTCAATCTTTTGTTTTTCTTTCCTAGGCATAATAGATATTTGAATCATCACACAATTGAAGCTTTCCTACTATCCTTATGTAAATCTGTGACTTTAGCCTCTGCGTTCTGACTCTTGTTGAACCAAATAGCAAACAGTCCCTCAAAGTCTATCCATCTTCTCTCTCAACTGCAATATTGAGTCTTGATTGCTGAGTTCCACAATCGCACTCTTTAGCACGAAACTTACAAAGGATTAACGACCAGAGAAACTGTTCTTTCAAAAACTGAAAAACGTAAAAGCGCTGTTTGGAAATACAGTCAAACCTGGATTTAACAGACTTCAAGGGGGCCAACAGTATGGTATGTAAAATCGCGGAATTCGCTAAATCGAGGAATCCTTTAGAATGAAACATTCAAATTAACCGAGTGTTCATAACAGAATACATAAACAACAAAGTTCCCTTTCTTTCAGTGACATTTAAATTATGTATAGTACTTTTAATAACGAATTTATTATCAAAAATGTTATAATACGTACACATTTACTTTGCATATTAAATACATAGTTCATAGATATTAGACATCATTATGTAGAATCAAAATTTAAGCGTACTTTAAACTTGCGAGAAAAATACGATAGTTGATTTTTTCCCAAGCATTTAGCTTTTTAAATAATGATTTAAGTATCCTAAACTGCATGAAACAGAACATCAATTAGTACTAACTAACTTGTAAAAACAGAATATATGTTGATTACCTTTTTACATTGTAGAAAAGAAATGCTTTAGAGAAGATTGCTTATGTTTTTTTTGAACGCTTAGCTTTATAAATTGCAACTTGCATTTTATGAAATGCATGATAAATATCGAAGAGCATCAAACCCTTTTTAGCATATTCTATACTGCTACCAGTATCACTGAAGTAGCTAACTTTAAGTTCTGCTTCATCTTCTTCATTAGAATCTGATGCATTTAGTGTAATCTGTTCATGCAAAACATCATCAAGGGATTGCATTTGGGCTGACGTTTAACGTGAAAATGCTGATTAACATACACTGAAGAGCAATTGAATTAGAGATACCTGTCTAGTAACGTGTAGCACCACCTTTCGACTTGATGACGGCGGCGATTCGTCTCGGCATGGACTCGACAAGACATCGGAAGTGTTGGGAAGGCGTACGGATCCACGACACCTGAACAAGCTCCCACAGTTCACGAAGATTTGATGGAGGGGAGTCATCTCTCTCAATGGCCTCCCAGATGTGATCGATGGGATTGAGGTCAGCTGACCTAGCTGGCCAAGGAAGCGAGGTCACGTCGGTGGAGTGTTCATCCAACCATTCGGATACAATTCGGGAGCGATGGCACGGTGCATTGTATTATTGCAGGATGAGGTCCCCAGAGTATTTTGAAGACGCACAAACAGAAGCAAATGGGCGTCCAGGATATCCCGGTAACGTTGACCTGTGAGGGACGATGTCACACGTACCAGGGGTCCCATTTCAGTTCACGTAAGCAGTCCCCAGACGAGAATGCTACCCCCACCAGCTTGAAGAGTACCCTGCTGGCAAGAAGGATCCATCGCTTCATGTGGTTTGCGCCGTACTCGTATCCTGCCATCCGCATGTACCAACGTGAATCTCGACACTTCAGTCCAGGCAACATTTTTCCACATGTCTAGGGTCCAGTGGCGATGTTCCCGCGCCCATGCTAATCTTTGCACCCTGTGATGTGCGGTCAGCAGCGGTACCCTCGTGGGACGATGGCTTCTGTACCCCATAGCGAGGAGATGGTTCTGGATGGTGTGGCTGCTTACACGTTTTTGTGCACCAGCGTTAAACTGCCGAGTGATTTCTTGCACTGTGACCCATCTATCCGCTGTTACAATGCGAGCTAGCCGATGATGACTCCGCTCATCCACACGCTGTTGTCCGCGGCAGTTGGCCCTTGCAGGGATGGTTTTACCGGATTCGATGTACTCACGGTGCACCCGTGCCACAATGGCTCGTTAAAATCCCAGTGCCTGCACGACTTCCGAGATGGAGTAACCCATTCGTCGGGCCCCGATAATTTGCCCACGATCAAATGCGCTTAGATCCTTCGTCTTACCTATACTGCGTCCGACTCTTACTGATTACCGTCGCATCACTCTTTATATTGTCGGATCGCTGCATACGTCATGTCGTTTCCGTTTACAGGGCCGCCCACAGCGCCACATTGGCATAACGCCAGCTGTCTGTAATTCAATTGCTCTTCAGTGTAGTTTTGTGGTTTAAAAAATAAAACATGTTCGCTAAATTGAGGAAACGTGTTCGTTAAATCGGGAAACGCCAAGCATTAATTTCAATGTGATTCCGTTGGGACCATAAAGACGTACGTAAAATCACTGAATTCCTTCAATCGCAGTCCGTGAAATAGGGGTTTGACTGTATTTTAAATTACTTGCTGATAAACAAAAACGCAGCGTTTGAAATTATACCGAAGAGGCAATACATTATGACCAGCCCGTGTATATGCAAATCGAAGCAACTACCGGTAAACAGCAGCGCGTCTGAATTCGGTGAAGCGGTATAAATAACGCCTGATACTTAGTTCTGTTAATCAGTGTTGTTCTTGTTATTCAGGTGAGAAAGGCAGCGGATTGAAATGGGTTTGACAAAGGCCAAAATATAATCGCCAGACGAGGCTAGATCATTTCCGAGACGGCAACATGCGTGGAGTGCTCACGGTCAGCCGTCTTTAGTACTTTAAAAAAAGTGGTACGAGGAGGAGGGAAACCATCAACCGCCGGCAAGGTATAGGTCAAGCACCGCTCATCAATGAGAGATGTGAACAAAGACTGTCCCGTATGGTACGACACAACACAACAGATACTGTGGTGCAACTCGCCTGCAATTTGAATGCTGGTGGCTAAAGTAACGTGTCACCAGACACAGTACACCGAACGCAGCTAAAAATGAGCCTGCATAGCCGCAAGCTGCTCCGTGTGTCCACGCCAACCTCAGTTCACCGTCAAAAATACCCACAACGGGAACGCTAGCATCAGAACTGGACCTTAAATGCGTAGCCGCAGGCCGTTCCGTGTGTCCATGCAAACCTCGGTTCTTTGTCGAAAATACCTACAATGGGTACGCGAGCATCAGAACTGGAAATTTGGATGGGTAGCCGCAGGCCGTTCAGTGTGTCTATGCTAACCTCGGTTCTTCGTCGAAAATACCTACAATGGGAACACCAGCTTCAGAACTGGACCTTGAATGCGTAGCCGCAGGCAGTTCCGTGTGTCTATGCTAACCTCGGTTCTTCGTCGAAAATACCTACAATGGGTACGCGAGCACCAGAGCTGGACCTTGGATGCGTAGCCGCAGGCCGTTCCGCGTGTCCATGATTAACTCGGTTCACCGTCGAAAATACCTACAATGGGAACGCGAGCATCTGAACTGGACCTTGAATGATTGGAACAAGGTCGTCTGGTCCGACGATTCTCGTTTTCCGTTGCACCATGTGAACGACCGTTTACTCCTTTACCTGAGGAGGTGTTGGCAACAAGACGCACCGTGAAACGAAAACGACCCGTGGAGGAAGTGTAGTGTTCTGGGTAATGTTCTCCTGGGTAATCATGGGTTCAGTCATTCATCTGCAGGAAACTATGACGTCTACCTAATCATCGCAGACCAGGTACATCCTTTCATGTCAGCGGTATTCCTCTCTAGCAGTGCCTTCTTTCAGAAGATTAAGCACTATGTCACACCGTCCGGATTGTTTGAGAATGGTTTGCGGAACATAATGAAGATTTTGAGGTACTGCCCTAGCCTACAAATTCCCCAGACACCAATTCAACCGAGAATCTGTGGTTTGTGTTGAAACAGCATATTCGGTTTGTGGACGCTCAGCCACTTAACTTAAAGAGTCAAAGGATATGTTGGTAACGTGTTGGTACAAGATGCCACAAGACACCCTTAGATTTATTGTAGCGTCTATACCTCGCCGGATAACAGCTGTTTTGGTGGCACGTGGAGGACCGTCATCATATTAGGCAGGTGGTCATAATGTTTTGGCTCTTCTGTGTATTTTGTATTACTACTTGTTACTACTTAACAGAAGTTCAATAATATTTACCGCTATCTTCATCATTGCGTGTTATAATTACTTAAAACATCGAACCGTAAAAGGTTGAACTAAAATTCTGCTTTCTATTTTGGTTGAGGGTTTAACGACCGCGGTGAGCGACTCAATGGGCTACAAGCAGTCGCCCGTTTCTAATTTAGGGCCACTGGTTCCGAAGAAGGGAGAGAAAAAGTGCCGTAAGACGAATACTACATCCATACCTCAACGGGATTCGAACCCGGACCCACCATGGACGAATGGTATAAGCATTACTGTAAACCGGAAAGCAAGAGGCAATGCATGCAGTGGAAACATCCGTCTTCTCGGGTAACCGAAACGAAAGTATTGGAAGCTCATCACGAATCGGGCGCGGTACTTGAATACAGCTGAAATCAATGGGCTTGAAATCTCAACCTTGGATCTGGCCGGTTTATAAGATTACAAATCTGAAACTGCCCGCACTTTCTCAAGTATGGTCCATGAGGGTCTCGAGTCACGTTGAGCAGTTCTGAAATATTCCTATCCTTGGAGCAATTTTCCCTCAAATATTTTCAGCACTCTATTTCAGATTGTTAATACACTGTGGAAAAAAGCAATTCTGTAATTCACGAGCTATTTTACATGATTCCTTTCGCAAATTAACGATGCTTATTTCTGATACAACCTTTTCTGTGAAATGACGGGAAAACCCGTGAATTTTACGGATTTTTCGTATGCGAGGAAAATTCGGAATCTCCAGAAGCTTTTCTGTTCTCACTTTTCCGCATTCACATGACGGAACATTTCCAGTGATAGGAGCGATCCGCGGGAATTCTTAAGGTTTGATTAACTATTAAATTTCAATCGTCTGACCTGATTTTGAACTTCAGCAGTGAGATCGGATATTGTGGGTAGCATATCACATGACATGTTGGTAATTGCAGTACCGGATATCCCTTCCCTTCTTCCTGGTTTTGTACACCAGCTATTGTACATAGGTTGTCCCAAAACAACGGAGAAGGTTTTTATAATAAATGTGTAGTACTGCGTCCGACGTTGGCACGAGTCTCCACGAAGCGGTAGTCGTTGTAGTAACCATAGCAACCGGCCCCACTTGTTTATCATGCATGCGTCGTCGATAGTGAGCAGTTTATTAAGCGTTGTTTCGTGAACGCCTAACTAGTGTTTTCGCGCTGGCATTTTGCGAAACAAATGGATGTGTAAAAGGAACAAAGATGCGACATCAAATTTTGCTTCGACTTAAGAAGTTTGTCGAATAGATTTTCCTTCTAATGCTAGAGGCTAATAAAGATTAACGTCTATGAAAATCAACAATTTCCAAATGACAAAAAGAATCTATGGATGGTCGTGAGTCGGCGGCTGTAATCGCGCATGGATGACATTCAACGAATGTTACAGAGGTAAACATCAATACAATAGGTGTTATTATACAGGACGATAGTCACCAATCATTTAGAGATATCGACGACATGGTTCACATTTGAAAACCATCAATTCACACAATTTTAACCGAGCATTTGGCCGTGAAATGAGTTTGTTCAACTTGGGCTCACCATTACTTTTCGTATGTGCCCAATGCAAGGCGGCACATGGCCAGTTCTGTCGTTTCTGATTTGGAGAAAAGGAATATTAAGTTGATGCCACAACCTACATATATAGTCCAGACCCGTCACCATGTGATTTTCCCATTTTAAAAAAATATTACGGGGACGACAATTCGAGACAGATCAATAACTTATTACAGCTGCGCAGGGTTGCTTCGACAGCATTTGAGAAGAAAAATTCCAGAAGACATTCAAAAAGAGGGGAGAACGTTGATACACCTGTATTCGATGCAATGGACAGTAATTGAGGAAAAGATGACCACTTCCTTGATAATTAAGGAAATGATACTTTTTTTATAATTACATTCTTAGTTGTTTTGGGAGAGCCCTTGTATACTGCGTTACCGTCAGAAACTAGGTACTTAAATTATGGTATAGGCGATTGTATGATGTCTGTGTGAGGCTGTGACACCTTAAGGCAAAAGCTATTATTGCTATCAAGAGCAAACAGTTTTGTGAAATATTACTATAATGCAGTACATTTCACTTTTTCTTAAAGATAATTGAAAGTCATTGTCAGTTTAACAGGTTAGTAACATCATGCAATGCATTGATTATTATACGCTTTCCAACATACCAGAAATCATTACTCAAGTTATTACTCAAATATGAGGATAATAGCTGTGGAATAAATCTCGCTCCTGTGCACTAACCTTTGACACCCATTCCGATGATATTAAACAGAATTGGTTCAGTATACCTCCGGAACAACGTAGTAAAGTTTCGTCGCAATAGAAGCATTTTTAGTCAAATTATGAGGATAATGGCTGTGGAATAAATCTCGCTCCTGTGCCCTGACCTTTGACCACATTTCGATTATATTCAACAGAAGCCGTTCAGTATATCTCCGGAACAACATAATAAAGTTTTGTCGCAATGGAAGCATTTTTACAAAATTTATGACGCATAACGACGATGGAATGGATCCCGCTCCTATGTTCTGACCTTTCACACCACTTTGCCCATTTTCAATAGGGTTTATCCTCAGGTTGTCTCCTACCACATACTAAAATTTCATCAAAATCGAACCATTTTTACGCGAGTTATTGGGCGGACAGACAGACAGACGGACAAAGCTGGAGCATATACGCTTCTTCAACCTACGGTTGGAAAGCGTAAAAAAGATCTCAAGTGCTTCGAAAAATCACGATGAAAAAATTCGTAATTTCAAAAAAGTCCTCTCATAGAAAAAATAAAATTTGTTACAACCTTATTTAGAAAAAACAAGAAGCTTCAACAGAAAATAAAATGACTAATACACCTGTATTGATTAAAAAAAATTCAGTACTGGGCAATTAAAAGTTCAACCCTTTTACGAATTTCCGCTACGTGAGCTTTTGGGTCAATGGGGTCACGTGCGCTTCCTGTTGCCGCGGTCCCTGGCCCAAATCTATCCCTGGGCAGAAGGGAAGAGCCCGTTAACTTTGTACGCCGTGAAAGAAGAAATTTTTGTATTAACAGGGAAAGATCCGTAACGGATTTTTCTGAAATAAACGGAATTACTGACTACTGAAATTCTGAAGCAACGGAAACTTTTAGCAAGTTAGTAAAATCATGCAATGCATTGATTATGATACGCTTTCCGACATACCAGAAATCATTACTCAAGTTATGAGGATAATGGCTGTGGAATAAATCTCACTCCTCTGCCCTGAACTTTGACATCATTTCGATTATATTAAACAGAATTGGTTCAGTATACCTCCGAAACAACATGATGAAGTGTTTTCGTAATCGAAGCATTTTTGCGCAATTTATGACGCATAAGAGCGATTGAATTGATCCCGCTCCCATGTCCTGACCTTTGACCCTATTTTACCCATTTTCAACAGGTTTTGTCCCCAGGTGATCTCCTACCACATACTAAAATTTTATCGAAATCGAACCATTTTTACGTAAGTTATGACGCATAAGGGCAACGGAATGGATCACGCTCCTAGATCCTGACCTTTGACCTCATTTCACCCATTTTCAATAGGTTTCGTTCCCCTACGGCATACTAAAATTTCATCGAAATCGAACCATTTTTACGCGAGTTATCATGAGAACAGACAGACAGACGGACAAAGCTGGAGCACATGCTCTTCTTCAACCTATTGTTGGAAAGCGTAAAAAACAGAAATTTCGTTAAAAGACGGATCTCTGCCGGCAACGTTGTTGCGCGTTATTTTCGTGAATTCGCACCACTTATTTTTTGCAGGGTGAGATGACATTGCCTTTGTAAGAAAAGCTCATAAGTGCTCGTATGAATACCATAATGGCAAAGGAATGAAGATACACATTTTTCAGTAAGAAGCCACTGTGTGGATTCCCATGTAAACAAACCCATAAGTGTTGTTAAAATATCTTTTGTTTATACGCCTCAGTCAGGTGAATGACTACCAACTCATCTTTCCAAGAAACTCCTCGTTTGAAGGTCATTAACGTTCTAATGCTAGCTGGATTCCATATATGCAGATGATATTTTGAAAAAGAGGAAGCACTCAGAAAGAGAAAGAAAGGAAGGGAGGGAGGAAGAAAGAATTGCCTTTTTACATTGTAGAGAAGCAGGTTTCTGAAAAATCAAAGCAACACAAGAGAATACTTCCAGTTGGAACATAACTCGCCATTTTGTGTCTGATTGCAGGATCATATCACGCACACATAACACAGAAGTTGATTTTATCCCGATGTCATGAGAGAGTTCACTGGGAGATGCAAATAAAAGAAACTGGCGCATCGAAATGCTGCCAATATATCATGAGCAACAAGGCGCAAATGACAATGGCGTGTCTTTTGACAAAAAAACGCTCCACAAATAGCTCCAAGTTCTTTATCTCGAACCTTTCTTCTGGATTTTCACGACCGATTGCTCTGACTTTGCCAGCTAGGTCAACTTACATGGAGATAAGTTGCTGTCCTTAACAAAAGTGCAGTCAGTTGCAGGATCTATTGATAATCCATCTTTTCTTCACGGAGCTATGCGGATTTGATTCAAGATATTTCTGTAGTATGTCAATAAAAGGACACACGTTTGGATGCACACGGATACGGCTTCATTTCTACGGTTTCCTTATCTACCTTCCTCTTTTATGCGAATAATTTTTTCTATGACTGACTGACCTGTCATCACTTTTGCATTTGATTGAGCTCAGTTAGAGCCACTGAAAAGTTGGAAGCGGAATGGTATTTTTTTCCAAAAAAAGAAATGTTTGCACTTCTGACATTCCGGATACAGCTGGTTTTGGTGATCAAAAGAAAACAAATTCCATACTAAGTGATTAAGTGTTATATGACTGAAAAAAGCCTGAAGAGGTGCATACTTGGTGTAACCAGGAAAGATAAGAAGAAGAACTCGTGGATAAATAAAATGACAAGAGTGGGTAACACATCATGATGAGAGTTAAACCCCTGAAATGGCAATGGGCGGGATATGTTGCCAGAAGAACGGATCAGAGATCGACAAACAAAATTTTAGATTGGATTCCAAGGGGCAGAAAAAGACCCAGAAGGCCACACGGGAGATGAATGGATGAAATTCGAAAGCATGCCGGAGTAACATGGAGGAGAGTGGCTCAAGACAGACAGTTGTGGAAGAAACTTAATGAGATCTTCATCCAGCACACACACACACACACACACACAATCATCATCACTGTCAATCATTATCAATCCAGTGTTGGATGAAGGCCTTCCCAATTTCCTTCCACAAAGGTTTGTCTCGCGCCAGTCTCCTCCATGTCACTCCCGCATGCTTTCAAATTTCATCCACCCATCTCCCACGTGGGTTTTTTTTTTTTTTTTTTTTTTTTTGTGATTGGAGGTTTAACGAGCACCGTGAGCAACTCAATGGGCTATAAGCAGTCGCCCGTCCCTAATTTAGGGTCACTGGTTCCAGGGAAGGGAGAGAGCCAGTGCCGTAAGACAAACACAACATCCATGCCTGACCGGGATTCGAACCCGTACCCCTTACGGAAGAATGATCAGAGGCCAGCGCCTTAGACCACTGCGCCACCGGGGCGGCCCCACGTGGTTGTCTCTTGGGTCTTTTCCTGTCCCTTGGAATCCAGTCTAGAATTTTGGTTGTCCATCGGTGGTCCATTCTTCTGGCAACATGTCCAGCCCATTGTCATTTCAGGAATTTTATTCTGATCATGATGTCTCCCACTCTTGTCATTTTCCTTATCCACGAGTTTCTCTTCTTATCTTTCCTGATTACACCACACATGCATCTCTCCATACTTTTCTCAGCTGTCTGCAGTTTTTGTATGTCTTTTTAAGTTAAGGTCCACGTCTCTGCTCCGTACGTATGCACTGGAATGATGCATTGATTAAACACTTTTCTTTTAAGAAAAGCTCTTCAATATCTCAGGCTCTTGAAAATTGTATTGTTTCTCTTAAAGCTATCCAACTAAGTTTTATACGTTGATTAATTTCTTCATCAGTGTGACCTTTGCTTGATATCCGATGTCCAAGGTATTTGTTATCTCCTTCTGCGATATTAAGACAAATTAGTAATGATGATGATATACGGGAATATCATCACCATTGTCAACCATTATATATATATACTGTATAGTAGGGTGGTCCTTATAAACTAAGATTAAAAATTTTAATGTATTACCTGTTAATATTGTTCACTGGGTTGAGAAAGTGATGTACCGTGAATTTCCATCTGATCAGGCAATTTTAAGAGGTGTCACACGGAGTTCGAACTTTACATATTTATTTACTTAACGAAATAGTGAAACACGAGACGTTGCATCAGAATCTGCCTCTTAAATTATTTTATTGTACAAGTAAATAAAGGAATGGCATTGTCCATTGTCCGTAAATAAACATTAAACACTCTTCAAGTACTATACAGTTTGCTGTTTACTGTCACTCGCGGTCAATTTTAGTGCATTTGGAAATTTCTTCCTGTGTTCCTCCACAATCTGCAGCAGGACTGTTTCTGGTCTTCGTTATTTGTGAGGATATTGTTGTACTCATTCATCAGCGCCACTCCTCGCTCGGCTGAGTCATTTACTACCTTCAGGGCTTTAAAAGTATTCCATTGCTGATTGATAATCGGATTATCTATCCCACTCGCTGGGGTCGACAGGCAGAAACTGGGTGTCTATGTCCAGCATTTGGAAAAAACGACGGGAGGAGCTGGTCACAAAGTCGGCCACTGTGTTTTCGTGAATACATTGGGTCACCATCAGATTGATTCTCTTTGCAGGCTTATCCGTGCCATCCTTATTTAACGCATTGATCATGTCCTTCTTCACTGTCAAGGATACATCAGAGTCAAAGAAAGACAGCGACACCAACAATTCGTTCAGATACCACAGATGTCTGGAAAAGTCTTTAATAGCTGCACTTGACACGACTTTGTCATTATATGTAAGTCGCCAGTTGTTTCAAGTAAGCAAGGTAGTTGGCTGGGGCAGCAGCTACAAGTGGGGCCACAAACCATGGTCTGACTTACAGGCTGACGGGAAAAGCTTCGAATCTCTTTATGGCGGCTTTCTCACGTTCTGTCATTTTAAATTGAGAACGAAAAAGGCATATTTTTATTGCCTAAATGACGCGAGCCATCCATCTTTGTCGGTGGAGTTCTCCGAGCTGCATGAACCGGATTACTCGGGAAGGACTGGCACCTAGGTAGATTATAATCAGTTGTAGCGGTTCCCGGTAGTCGTCGCGTGGTTGGCTGTCAGTTAGCTGCTCCTCACAGAAGTTGATTATATTTTCCTGTTCCGTGGCCTTTTTTCGATGACTTCAAAATTATTCTGGTTAATAAATTCCCAATGCTGTTGGAAGCGCTTAAAAGCAGGATGTCAGGGCCAGTAGATTGGATGCCGCATTCTGCAAAGAGCTTTTGGCCAAAATCTTCATAATGTGGTGGTGACATGCGAGATTCATCAGGTCTCTTCCCAAATTGAACTCAATGAGTTTGCAAGCCCCTGCCCTGTTACAGGTGCTACTAATCGTTGTGTCGAATGACATTGCTTGGATGCGATCCTTGATCCCCCATTCTTTTAGGCAATCCACCACAGCTTTGGCAGTTTCCTCGCCTGTTCCGGAATGAAGTTTTGGAACGCCAAGAAGTTTTGACACTCCTGCCCCAGAAACAAGAACTGGCAGTCAGTCCAATTTACCTGTCCCTGTGAGCTCCAGAAGGATTTTCCCGTCCCTGTGAGCTCCAGAAGGATTTTCCCGTCCCAGTGGACTGTGAAGAATTTGGGCATCGAAGGTTTCTTTCATCAAGTCTGCGATTTTGTTCCTTGCGTCAAGTCTTGATCTATGTATGGTGCTACGGTTGATCGACAATTCTTCCACGTTATGTCCCTGAGTGGCAGCAGTTGCTGAGAGCACGTAGACTGCATTTCGGTAGCTCATCTTAGTGCGATCAAGTGCTGAGGAAAGCGCTGGCAAAACAATGTTCTTCCCCGCTCGTTACATTTTTTTTTTTTTTGGAGAACCTTCTGTTGCTGTGGTTACTTTGCGATCTTCCTCTTCAGCGTTGCTGCTACTCGATGAGGCTAGTTCAACCTTTGCAAATAACTGATCCCTTTGTTCCGAGTGTTTTCGTTTCAGTCCCTCGAAATTGTCTTCCTTCTCTCTTTTTTGGGCTTCCTGCCTTGCTAACCTTTTGTCTTCCCCAAAAAAGTATCCTTTCCTTCCCTTCTCTCTTTGGGTCAATAGAAAATCTCGGTCTTCAAAAATGGTAATCATGTCAAGGGCGTTGGCATGGGCGATATCGAAAATATTGGCCAATTCCTCGATGAAGAGTATTTCCTTATCTATCTGCGGTTCAGATCGCCGAGAACTTCCCTTCCCAAGAGCACGCCACTGTTTGTACTCTTTCTGAACCTTTGGGATGATGTTGTAGTCAGCCATGGTAGGTATTCGGGCTTTCCCCGAGATTGACTGAAGCTCTTGCGTGATAGTGCTTGAAGCATTCTTAACTGTGTTCTTTTCCGTTCTTATAAGGAAGAACAAATGACGCAGAACCTCTCCTTTCGACGGGAGCTTCTTATCCGGAATGATATCAATTGGTTGCTTGACCAGCCAGACTTCGGAGGTTTTGAGAGTTACAACTGAAGCATGTGAAGCTGAAGCCATGTTCATAGTTCACACTAGTTTTGTTGTTACGTTACACTAACTTACTGGCGACTGGAGACTCGTGCGTTCAATTGCTGCAGAGCGCGCAATCACATAAGGGGAATTCCCGTACTTCGTTCCAAGGGTGCATGCGCAAATCTACGGAGGAGAAGGTCGTGCTTGCAAGGTTATGAAGCAGGAAAGATGGATGTTTCCTGTATAGTTATTTTTCGTCTTCCGTGTGCACTTAAATTTCGCGAGTGTCGTCGTATCCTTAAATTCCTTATGTTAACTGCCGATACAACCTACTTACGAAGTTTGGATTCGGTGTGACACGTCATAAAGATCTCTAATCATCCCCAAATTTTTTATGTAACGTTTTTTCCACAGACACAACAATATTAGGGGGTAAGACTATGAAAAATTACAAAAAACAAATTACTATGTAAATAAGAACCACCCTACTGTATACAATATCATCATCATCATTGTGAGCCATCATCAATTTATCAATCCATGGTCAACAATTATAAAATCACTGCTAGATGAAAGTCTCCCCAATTTCCTCCACAACTGTCTGTCTTAAGCCAATCTCTTCCATGTCACTCCGGCATGATTTCGAATTTCATCCGCCCATATTCAATGTGGTCTTCTTTTTCGTCTTTTTCTATCCCTGTTTAAAAATTCGATGGTCCATCGGTGGTCCGTTCTTCTGGCTATATCCAGCCAATTGCCATTTCAAGGATTTTACGCTAATCATGATGTCTTCCACTCTTGTCATTTTCATTATCTGCAAGTTCCTGTTCTTACCTCTCTTGGTTACGCCAAGCATGCATCTTTCCGTGCTTCTTTCTTTTCAGTTCTCATATATACACCGATGGGCCATTACATTATGACCACCTACCTAATAATCTGTAAGACCCCTTTTAGCCAGCAAACCAGCGGCCACTCGGCGAGGTATCGATTCGATGACGTGACGATAGGTATCTTGGGGTATCTGGTACCATAATGTCAACAGCAGGTCCTCCAGTTCCCGTATATTTCGGGGGCGGGGGTGATTTAGCACGAACCCTCTTTTCCAAGCCGAATCACAAATGTTCGATTGAGTTCAGGTCAGGTAAATTTGGAGGCCGGGGCATTAACAGAAAGCCACAAGCATGTTCCTCGTACCACTCCTTGACGATTCTGGCAGTGTTGCATGCCGTATTATCCTGTTGGTAATGGCCATCACCAGCAGGGAACACAGTTACCATGAATGAGTGAACTTGGTCCCCAACGATGTTCAGGTACCTGGCAGCTGTCAGGGATTTTGCTATTGGGACAATGGGGCCTAAAGAGTCCTAAGAAAATATCGCCCACAGCATAACACCGCAGCCGCTGGCCTGTTTCCGCCCAACAGTGCATGCATGTGCCATAGCCTCCGTTGGTAATCGACGTATCCGCGCTCGACTGTCCACATGATGCACCAGGAATTTTGATTCGTCAGACCAGGCCACTTTCTTCGAATCATCCACGGTCCAATCTCGATGATCTTGGGCCCATTTCATGCGTTGTGGGCGATGACGCGCAGTGAGCATAGGGACTCGGCTGTGTCTTCGGCTACGCAAGCGCATGCGCAGAAGGCTGCGATGAACTGTGTGCTGTGACACATTGCCCTGGCCACCACTGTGGTAGCTGAGGGTGATTTGTCGCACTGCGTACCTGCGGTCGCTGTAAACAATGAGCGACAGTCTCCGCTCCCCTCCGGCATCAATGAGCTGCGGACGACACATGGCTGGACAACGGTTAGTCTTTTTGTCATCAGTGCACCACTTTTGATACGTACTCGCTATGTGGCACGTGAACAACCCACAAGCCTCGCCGTTTCCGTGATCGTAGTTCCGAGGCGACGTGTCATCACAATTTGTCCTTTATCAAACTCCGATAAATCGGCAACTTTTCCCATTCTGACTCCGAACATTTTACTAACCGAAAGCGGGTCCTCGTGATGTATATACACTGCTGTGTGAGCTTCACCTACGCCACCGTTCGGTCTCCAGGCGCGCTCATTTCTCTTGGCTGAGGTGGTCATAATGTAATGTCTCATCGATGTATGTAAAAACTCATCTACGTGACAACTGCAAATTCGAGAATATATCCAAAAGGAGACGGCAGATTGTGAAGATTTTTTAGAGACATGTGCAAAGGAAACACTAAGGTGACGTACCCAAGAGATATTATGCTATCTCCCATGGAAATATGCAAAATGCGACTATACGTCATCGAGCTGGAGGGCACGCAACTTTGATAAACATTGTTCTGAACGAAGGCTGCAACTGAAGCTTGAATTTGACTGTTAGTGGAAGAATGGCTCCGCATCATCGCTTGGAAGACTCTTTACGGTGGAGAGAGATTGGTATAATGGAAGCAGGGTAATCGCAAGCTGAAGTAGCAAGATGTCTGAATGTGTCGTGGCAAGTGATCTCCAATCTCTGGAGACAGTTCCGGGAAACTGGAGGAGTAATCAGAAGGCCGGGACAAGGACTCCCACGAGTGACCACAAGTCCAGCGGCTACAAGTCAAACAACCGGTATTTGGCTCTAACAGCTCGCGGCCGTAGGGAGTCGACAACCAGGCAACTCTAGCAGGAGCTCTCCTCTACTACAGTAACCATGATATGGAGGCGAGAGAAGCGGAACGCCGAAATCTTTCCTCCAACATCGAGGAAATTTAACACTACGGTGTTAGTGGACTCTTCGTTTGGACTCGCATCATATTGGACGGACGCACGCCTCTGCACGTGTTTAACTGCTGCACACTACAGAGATGACAATCTTGGGCCGTATGTACGGTTTTTCACGGCAGCTGTTGGCCCCCAGTTCCTCTTATTGAACAGAAATGCCCGTCCCTATAGGGCTGGGCTGGCCAACGAATACCTGGTGAGTGAGGATATTTACAGGATGGAGCAGCCCACGAGATCTGCGAACCTGAACTCGATATAGCATGTCTGGGATGCACTGGGAAAAGCAACTGCAAGCAGGAATCCCCTCCCAGAACTCCAACGTGCCTTGGTGGAAGAGTGGCACTTATTACACAAAACTCTCGTCCATAACCTTGAAAACAGCATGAGGGCTCGTTGAGCTCGCACAACAGCATTGTCATCTCTGTTGTGCGAGCTGCATTGTTGTTCGGAGTAATCACACTTCCTATTAGCCCTTCGAAATCCGCACCAAATGGTACGTCATTTTTGGACTGCCACGCTGTCATGCGCATGCTTCCTCTTCATGCTGTAATGGCATTACTTTTCTGCTCCGTATTGCTGCGTTATCGATATACACTATAATAACAAAAATCACCGGACACCCTTTCAAAAGCAAATGAACGGATCCTACTGTGTTGTTAAGATGCGCGGTACAGATGCAAACGGTATAAAAATAAGCCTACAGCTGAAAGCGATCATATCGCACTGTGAGGTCGAGTGAAAATGTCGCGGCGGCAGAGAACTGATTTTGAGAAAGGAAAGATTATTGGAGGTTATATTATTGGCTTGTCCATAAGAGAAACCGAGAGGCTTCTAAACTTTCCAAGTCAACTGTTTTGTATGTACTGAATAAGTAGAAGACACATGGAATGCCTGAAGCAGCAAAACGTACCGGCAGACCAAAGAAAATCAGCGATAGAAGACGTCGAAGCCTCGGGAGAGTCGTTACAGCTAATCTACGGAGTACTGCACAAGACCTCAGTGTACAGTTGAGTAAAAACGCTGGAATCTTGGTATGTACACGTACCATTTGCAGATAATTTCATTCTATGGGTTACCGTGGTCGTGCGGCTGCTCATAAGCCTTTCATCTCCACTCGGAATGCTACTCGTCGTTTAGCATGGTGTAAACAACATTTATCGTGGACCATAGATCAATGAAAACGGGTTCTGTTGACTGATGAATCCAGATACGTGATTCATCAGTCTGATGGCCGTGTGTTGGTATGGCGACAGCCGGGAGAACCATTTACCACAGTGTACTGTTCCTACGGTCATGTTTGGAGCTGGCAGTGTACTGCTGTGGGGGCGCTTTTCGTGGTATAGTCCCGGACCATTGGTTATCGTGGATAAACCTGTTAACCAGCAATATAATGCACCGAGCCATAAAGCAAGGACTTTTACGGCGTGATTTGACGATAATTCCGTATCGTGTGTGGACTGACCAGCACAGAGCCCTGATCGTAATCCCATAGAGCACTTATGGGATGAATTAGAGCTCCGCATATGTAGTTTGGAATCAAGGATTAGTACTAAGCAACAGTTAGCGGCAGAATTATGTGCTGAATAGAAGTGCATACCTATTGCTGTGTTCCAAAACCTTGTCGAAAGCATGTCTCGAAGGGTCAGTGCATGCATTAAGGCCAAAGGTGAACCGACACCGTACTAATGCATGTCAATAAATGCTATGTTGTGTTTCTTTTTTAGGTGTCTGGTGACTTTTTCAATAGAGTGTATGTCCGTACCAACTATCATTAAACTCTGTTTTGTAGGTTTTGAGTCATTCATGATTTTGTGTTTGTCACGTTAATTTTGTATGCTAGTGTGTTTATATACACACTACTGTTTGTGAAAATTACAACAGGATGAAGAACTGCTGGTATTAGCTTGAAACTTACAGAAGGTGTACAACACGTTGGGACGTGCAAGTGATTAAAATGTTACGGAAAATGCGCATGAGGTTTCCGAGCAGCGCCATCTGAACTGTCCGGTCTTGGGCATAAAGACTTGGCTCAGTTGCAATCAGTGAAAAGCCGACATTGAGTCGAAAGGGTGTTTCCTGTGCCTGACTGTGCCCCGTCGCCGAATAAGGTCGCGGTATGAACACCTGACGGACTTTGAGCGACGAAGGGTTGTTGGGATGGGAAAAAGCTGGATTTTCCTACCGTAAACTTGCCTCTCCTTCGTGACAAAATGCCAGTACAGTGATGCGAACGTGACGTCAGTGCAGAGGTAAGGGTCGGAGCCACAGAAATCCGGGAAATGGATTGTCGCATGGTAGTGAACGATCGCACAGCGACATCCACGGTCTTAGCGCAGCAGTGGAGCACTGTCATAGGTCATGCTATGTTCTCCAACTAAGTTCGACGTCGTCTGCTTAACAGAGGGCTGGTCGCTAGCAGCCCATTGCTGCACATTCCTTTGACCCTCAACCACAGACGCCTCAGGCTGGAATGGAGTCTCCAACACAGATATTTGCTCGATGATTGGCCACAGGTCATGCTTTCTGACGAGCGAGGATTAAACAGAATGCACAAATATGGTCGCATACGTGTTTGAAGACATCATGGTGAACGGCACCTTGCGTCATATCTGCCCAATGCCAAGGTTTGGGGCGCACTTTTGGGTTCAATTCGCGATCTCGCCTGTTACGAATTGAGGGAACCCTCAGCAGCCAGCGATACACCAGGCATGTTTTAAAGGCAGAGGAGATACCCTTTCTTCAGAGATGTTCTGGCGCTATATTCCAGCAGGATAATGCTTAGCAACATGTGGCCCGGAATGCCCAAGGCCTATTCCATGTACGGCTGATACCCTTTCTGTTAGAAGAATTACGAAGATGAGCCTGTCGCATTTCGAGAACAATAGATGGCGTTACTGCACTGGGCTAATCTCTCTATGTCTCACTCCTCTACAGGCGAAGTGAAGCTGCTGATGTTCTCCCGTGTCTTGTCGGCAACGAAGTGGAAAAATGGCGTTGTGTGTGCCTCTGTCAAGTCGTGATAAAACAATATCAACTTATGTGGTGTGTGTTAAATCAAGCTGCAGTTATCAATGAGCGAAATGGTTATAAGTGTCATTATGAAAGAAATTAATACGAATAAATTGGATTAGTTATTAATATTGGTAAGTACTATCTTTTTAGTCTTTCCGTTCAGTGAGTTGGAGAATTTCTAGTTCTAGCGTTAGTCGTCATTTGAGATCAATGCTCAAAGCGTTAGTGAGGGAAGATCATAGAGTATTAAATCACTAACACTTTCTTCCCTGCCCTACCCCTTCGCCGGATATGTCCCCTATTGAACATGTCTGAGACATGGTAGCTAAGCGACTGGCCCGTCAAGTGCCCCCTCCAGACATCACAAATTAACTCTGGTCTCGCATAGAAGCAACCTGGCAGGCTATTCCCCAGGAAGATACCAAAAACCTCTTCCATTCAATGCTACGCCGTATAGAGGCTGTTATTGCTGCTCGATGTGGCTTCACACGATGAATGAAGCATGATGATTGATGATGATTGAAGCGAAAAATCTTGTGTAACTCCACAAATGTAATCAGTTATGTCCTGTAACATGAGGAAACTATGATATAAATTTCATTTCAATAGCAAAGATTCTTTCTTGGTGTCGCAATACGGTATTGAAGATGCATAAGCTATTATTATCAATAACATATTTTAAAATGCAAGTGCTAAGTTTTGAGTGATCTAGGATGCAGGATGCGTAAAATCCGGAAATAGGGTTATGACAAAGTGACACCACATCTCACAACCACTTCAACGCCGCATTGCAGAATGATTTCAATAACTGAAATGGGAAGAGAAAGGAATAAAGATCAACGGAGGTTCTTTAACCCATTTTTGTTTTGCTGACGACATAGTCAAAATTTCAAGTATCCCGTCAGAGATGCAAGATGCGATCGAGGATCTAGGTGAAAGGGGTAAATAATCTGGATCGAAAATAGGCTTACAGAAAACAAATATGATATACACTGAGTGATCACTGCATTATGACCACCTCTATGAAGAGTGAATGCGGCCCGTTGACCACGTGATTTTCGAAAGGGTGCGATTAGTCTCCAGACGTAGCATATATACACTATATTGACAAAAGTCACCGGACACCTGGAAGAGAAGCACAACATAGCATTTATTGTCGGTCCACCTTTGGTCTTAATGCATGCACTGACCCTTCGAGACATACTTTCGTCAAGGTTTTGGAACACAGCGATAAGTATGCGCTTCCATTCAGTAGATAATGTTGCCGCTAACTGGTGCTTAGTAATAGGCTTTGGTTCCAAACTTCTTATGCGGCGCTCAAATTCATCTCATAGGTACTCTATGGGATTAAGATCAGGGTTCTGTGCTGGCGAGTCCACACACGATACGGAATTATCGTCAAACCACGCTGTAACAGTCCTTGCTTTATCCTGCTGGTACCAACAAGGTTTGGTCCCATAGTATTGCCACAGAGTTGGTACGGCATAATTGTCCATAATATCGAGGTAGATGTGTTGGTTAACAGGTTTGTGTACGATAGCCAATGGGCCGGGATCATACCACGAAAAACACCTCTACGCGAGTACACTGCCAGCTCCAAACGTGACTGTAGGAATAGTACACTGTGGTAAATAGCGCTCCCCCGGCTGCCGCCATACCCACGCACGGCTATCAGACTGATGGATCGTGTATCTGGTTTCATCAGTCCATAGGACCCGTTTCCATTGATCTACGGTCAACGATAAATTTTCTTTTCACCATGCTAAACGACGAGTAGAATTCCGAGTGGAGATGAAAGGCTTATGAGCAGCCGCACGACTATGGTAACCTATGGAATGAAGTTCTCTGCGAATGGTACGTGTACGTACCAATGCCCCAGCATTTTTACTCACCTGTACACTGAGGTCTTGTGCAGTACTCCGTAGATTAGCTGTAACGACTCTCCCGAGGCTTCGACGTCCTCTATCGCTGATTCTCTTTGGTCTGCCGGTACGTTTTGCTGCTTCAGGCACACCATGTGTCTTCCACTTATTCAGCACATCCAAAACAGTTGACTTGCGTATGTTTAAATGCCTCTAGGTTTCTCTTATGGACAACCCATTAATATAACACGCAACAATCTTTCCTTTCTCAAAGTCAGTTTTCTCCCGCCAAGACATTTTCACTCAACCTCACAGTGCGATATGATCGCTGCAGGCTTGTTTTTACACCGTTTGCAGCTGTACGGCGCATCTTAACAACGCAGTGGAAATCGTATCTCTAAGTACTTCGTTTGCTTTTGAAGGGGTGTCCGGTGTCTTCTGTCAATATAGTGTATAGTAAGAGTGGATCACTAGCTAGTGGAATTCGGCGCGCGATGGATACACGGAAGAATTTATAGGATTTCGAGGAAGGACAGACTGTGAGATCTTGGAGAACAGGTACCTCGATTTTCCATTTCCCAAACATTTAAACTGGTAGGCTGTTTGCGAGCTACCGTGGTTAACCACGGTAGCTGACTGGCATGAAAGTGTATCAGGACTGGCATGAAAATGGTCAGATAACCACCTGGAGGCTAAACTACACAGGACAGCGAAAGGTTGATGTGAAAGGTGAGCGCCGAGTCCGAAGACTTGCACAGGCCAACAGACGCCGTACTGATCAACAGTTGAGCACCCAATACAAACAGTGGTCAACCCGGAACTGTATCTGTCATGACCGTGCGTCGCACGCGTGAACGTATGGGTTATAAATAGCAAACGACCCCGACAACATGCTCTACCAACCACGGTTCATTGTCGCAAAAGACTGACCTGGTGCAAAAATCATGCAAGTTGGACGTTGGATGACTGGAAAAAATCTGCTGGTCTGACGAGTCGCATTTTTTACTCCACTAAGTGGTACACATTTGGCGAAAACAACATGAGGTACTCGATCCGTCTTGCCTGGTCTTCACAGTGCAAGCCGGTAACCATGCCTCACACCATTCAACAGGTTAAGGCTGTTGAATGCTGTGAGGCGCACTGTATACCAGGTAACCATGCCTCTCACCGTTCAACCAGTGGAAGTGGCTGAATGGTGTGAGGTACAGTGCAAACCAGGTAACCATGCCTCACACTATTCAACCAGTGGAGGCTGTTGAATGGTGTGAGGCACAGTGCAAACCAATTTACCATGCCTCACAACATTTAACCGGTGGAGGCGGTTGAATGGTGTGAGGCACAGTGCAAACTAGGTAACCATGCCTCACACCATTCAAACAATGGAGGTGGTTGAATAGTGTGAGGCACAATGCAAACTAGGTAACCATGCGTCACACCATTCAACCAGTGGATGCGGTAGAATGGTGTGAGGCGCACCGCTTACCAGGTAACCATGCCTCACACTATTCAACCAGTGGAGGCTGTTGAACGGTGTGAGGCACAGTGCAAACTAGGTAATCATGCCTCACACCATTCAACCGGTGGAGGCGGTTGAATGGTGTGAGGCACAGTGCAAACCAGGTTACCATGCCTTACACCATTCAACCAGTGGAGGCGGTTGAATGGTTTGAGACACAGTGCAAACTAGGTAACCATGCCTCACGCCATTCAGCCGGTGGATGCGGTTGAATAGTGTGAGGCACAGTGCAAACTAGGTAACCATGCCTCACACCATTCAACCGGAGGAGGCGGTTGAATGGTGTGAGGCACAGTGCAAACTAGGTTACCATGCCTCACACCATTCAACCGGTGGAGGCGGTTGAATGGTGTGAGGCACAGTGCAAACTAGGTAACCATGCCTCGCACCATTCAACCGGTGGAGGTGTTTAATGGTGTGAGGCATGGTTAGCTGGCAGGAACTTGGACTCCAGGTTCATGTGGAACAACGTATTACTAGCGTTCACTATCGTGAATTGCTTTCTGACTTTGTACACCCAGAATTGTAGCACTTTTTCCCGAATGGCAACGGTGTCTTCCAAGATGATAATGCGCTGAGCAACACGTCCAATGTTGTGCAGGAATGATTTGAGGAACATTCAGACTTCCAGCATTTCCATTATCTTCCGAATTCCCTCGATATCAATCCAATAGAGCACTTGTGGGACACTGTGAAACGGCATGCCAGATGTCCGGATACACCAATCACCTCCATACTTGTATTGAAGGCCGCAATACACACAGCTTGGTTGGCCATACATCTCAACTGCTTCGGCATCTTATTGAATGCATGCCGCATCGGATAGCCGCTGTACTGAGAGTGAAAAGAGAACCTACGAAGTATTAGTTAGGTGGTCATAATTCAATGAACACTCAGTGCACATTACTATTATAAGAACTGAAGATTAAGTGAAAGGCGCAAATCTAGAGTAAACTGATACCTACGTTTACCTAAGACAACAAATATCAAGAGATTCCACATAAAAGAAGAAATTTATAGTAGTATGTAACTTGGCGAGAATACGTTTGGAAAGAACAAAGCAATTTTCAAGAACAATTTACTATTATGTCTTAAAAGAAAAGTGCTTAATCAATGCATTCTTCCAGTTCTTCCTTATAGAACAGCGACGTGGACTTTAACTAAAAAAGTGCATGCAGATGCTGCTAACAGCTCACAGAAGTATGATGAGAGGTATGCTTGTTCTAAACACAAAATATTGGAAAACGAACTCGTAGATCAGAAAAATGACAAGGATTGATGACATCACGTTTAAAGTAAAAACCCTCAAGTGACAATGGTCAGTGCTTGTTACTAGAACTGACAATGAGTCGGACGGATAAAATTCGAAAGCATGCCAGTGTGGCATGAAAGAGAACTGCTCGAGGAAAGAGTTGTCAAACAGGCTTCAAAGGTGGTTTTCCCAGTACTGCATAAGACTTCGTGAGGTATGACAATGGAAGAGAACTGCTTGAGGCAGAGAGTTGTCAAACATACTTCAATGGTGGTTACGCCAGTACTGCATAAGCCCTCGTGAGAGTTTGGCGGATGAAATTCGAAAGCATGCCAATGTATAAAATAAATAAATAAATCGCTCTTTCCACGTTCTAGAAACACATAGCAACCGAAAAATTGTTTCCAGCCGCCGCCGTGACAACTTTCTGCCTCGAGCAGTTCTCTTCCATGCCAGTGTGACAAGGAAGAGAACTGCTCGAGTCAGAGAGTTGTCAAACAGACTTCAAAGGTGGTTTCCCTAGTACTGCATAAGACCTCGTGAGAGTTGGATGGATGAAATTCGAAAGCATGTCAGTGTGACATGGAAGACAGCTGCTCGAGGCAGAGAGTTGCCAAATAGACTTCAAAAGTAGTTTCCCCAGAACTTCATACGACTTCGTAGAGTTGGACGGATGAAATTCGAAAGCATGCCGATGTGACATGGAAGAGAATTTCTCAAGACAAAGAGTTCTCAAACAGACTGCAAAGTAGTTTCTTCAGCACTGTATAAGACCTCTTGAGAGTTGGGCGGATAAAATTTGAAAGCATGCCAGTGTGACATAGAAGAAAACTGCTCAAACAAATAGTTGTCAAACAGACTTTTAGAGGTTAACTAAGAATATTTTAACGAACCTATAAATGAGTTGAGCCATTGGCACAGCTCTATTAATATTTTTTCTTATCTACCTGTGGTTCTTTTAGTCTCTTTCTCGCTCTGTTTTTTACACATCTTTCTCTTTCTCTTCATACAACTTTTCTCTCTCCCTATCTACTCAATCTCTATCTCTCTCTCCCTTCTGCATCAGTCCCGCCTTGCATCGATGGATCCTTCACCCTGTATAATTTCCATTACGTTTTCTTTTTGACGTATTTTCTCTGCCACATTCTCTTTTTATGAAACCTTAAACCTGTTGTGCTTTCCTTTATCTTTCTCTCTGCCATTTATTCTGTCGTTATTTGTTTATCGTGTTGCATGATTATTTACATTATGATTCATTTTCATGAACACTCATATTTTCCCCTTACCACATACAAAAACTCACGCATATTATTTACTCTGTACTTCTCGTTTCATATCAATCCCTTTATTATGTGCTGCCCTTTTCATTCTCCCTATTTTGTCATTTTCATTCTTTTGCTCACAAAATCACACAAGAATGCGTTCACTCCATCAATTGCTCAGACATCGTATCTCTAAGTACTTTATAAGTAAGATGTCTCACAAGAAAACAAATGCTGAAAAGAAATTGAAGCGGTGCCCCCGATACCAGCAACTGTATTTTTAGTTCTTCTACTCCTGGTCATTTTCTCTTTTACATTTTTTGTTTAGAGTATGTTTGAGTTTTGCTAGTTTGTTAATTTAACGGAACATGGTACAGACAATGATACCTATTGGGAGAAACAAGGTATTTTTTGATTGCTTACGTGCTTTTAATTACGTTCCACTACACAATGTCTTATTCCCTTATCTTTTGATGAGCTTCTTAATGTGATGTGCTTCTCTCTCTCTCTCTTCCTTTTTTTCCAGTTCGATTTGTCGAAATGTTTCTTTCATCAGCGGAAGACGTACAACGTCATCATGATCGTATTCAAAGAGGATGACGCTGCCTAGATGTAGTGGGAAGAGAAAGTTTGCTCCCTGCAATGAATTCGACACGCAGATGGGATTTGAGGACGCATCCTACAAGTTGCAAAATTAGATTGTCGATGCCATCGCATGCGTTTCTTTATGGGGAAGATATCATCGATGCTTTTTTTTTTTTTTTTTGTATTTTTCCCCCGTTTTACCAAGGGGTGACTATCACAGTGAAAAATCTTTGTGAGTCAGAAAAAGTTGTAATTTTTTGAAGCATGGATTACAGAGTACATTTCGCAATAAAAGAAGAAGAAACATGGCTTCCTATAGGAGGCATTCATATAATAGCATTACAGGCAAGATATAGAATGACACAAGTAAGGTTTGTCCAATAACTCGCAAAAACATTTAAGCTTATTGTAACGTAACCCTCTACGTTATGCTAGATTTGGTGTTATGATAAATTCCAAATGTCCGTCCGGCTGAAGAAACGTTGAACTAAGTGTACAATCGTGGCCAGAAGTCCTGCACCAGTAGAGTGAAAGTCAAATGTTTGATGTTGGAAGTCAACTTATACAATCTTATTATCCAACAGAGTATTAATTATACAATCGTCGCCAGAAGTCCTGCACCAGTAGAGTGAAAGTCAAATGTTTGATGTTGGAAGTCAACTTATACAATCTTATTATCCAACAGAGTATTAATTATACAATCGTGGCCAGAAGTCCTGCACCAGTAGAGTGAAACTCAAATTTTTGATGTTTGAAGTCAACTTATACAATCTTATTATCCAACAGAGTATTAATTATACAATCGTAGCCAGACGTCCTGCACCAGTAGAGTGAAAGTCAAATGTTTGATGTTGGAAGTCAACTTATACAATCTTATTATCCAACAGAGTATTAATTATACAATCGTGGCCAGAAGTCCTGCACCAGTAGAGTGAAACTCAAATTTTTGATGTTTGAAGTCAACTTATACAATCTTATTATCCAACAGAGTATTAATTATACAATCGTGGCCAGAAGTCCTGCACCAGTAGAGTGAAAGTCAAATGTTTGATGTTTGAAGTCAACTTATACAATCTTATTATCCAACAGAGTATTAATTATACAATCGTGGCCAGAAGTCCTGCACCAGTAGAGTGAAACTCAAATTTTTGATGTTTGAAGTCAACTTATACAATCTTATTATCCAACAGAGTATTAATTATACAATCGTGGCCAGAAGTCCTGCACCAGTAGAGTGAAACTCAAATTTTTGCTGTTTGAAGTCAACTTATACAATCTTATTATCCAACAGAGTATTAATTATACAATCGTGGCCAGAAGTCCTGCACCAGTAGAGTGAAAGTCAAATGTTTGATGTTGGAAGTCAACTTATACAATCTTATTATCCAACAGAGTATTAATTATACAATCGTGGCCAGAAGTCCTGCACCAGTAGAGTGAAACTCAAATTTTTGATGTTTGAAGTCAACTTATACAATCTTATTATCCAACAGAGTATTAATTATACAATCGTGGCCAGAAGCCCTGCACCAGTAGAGTGAAAGTCAAATGTTTGATGTTTGAAGTCAACTTATACAATCTTCTTATCCAACACAGTATTAATTATACAATCTTATTATCCAACACAGTATTAATTATACAATCATGGCCAGACGTCCTGCACCAGTAGAGTGAAAGTCAAATGTTTGATGTTTGAAGTCAACTTATACAATCTTATTATCCAACGAGTATTAATTATACAATCGTGGCCAGAAGTCCTGCACCAGTAGAGTGAAAGTCAAATTTTGATGTTTGAAGTCAACAGCGTAATGTTAAAGTCAGGAATACATGTTATACATCATTTTAAAGGGAATTTTATGCTGAATTCAAATATTTTTACAGAATGTTATTACCAGTAATAGAAGTAAAGTTACAAGCAAAAGTACAGCGTCTGGTCATAAAAAGTAACAAATAATGGAATTTGTGAAATTAATGTACAACGTATTTAACGTAAAATTACTGTACAGTACATTATTGACACTTGCAGGGCACTTGAAATAACTTACCAACAAGCAAAATACGCTTTAATATTTAATTAGATAAAGACGCAGTAACAAAGTGCACCTTCTTGGCATGGAACTAAGGAGATTCTCTAGTTATCCATTGGTGATAAGACGGTGCCATACGGCCCTTACAGACTCAATTAAAGTTAATTGATTTACTAATTTCACACATTCCTCTATTTATTGCTTTTTATGACTAGACGCTGTATTTTTGCTTATAACTTCCCTTCTGTTACTGGTAATCACATTCTGTAAAAAATATTTTTATTCAGCATGAAATATCCTTTAAAATGATGTATAATATGTATTTCTGACTTTAACATTACGCTGCATAAGTTGACTTCAAGCATCAAAAATTTGACTTTCAGTTACTGATGCAGGACTTTTGGCCACGATTGTAAATGTGATGTACTAGTTGCACCGGATAGCTCACTTTAAATTAAGGCTTTTAGGGCCAGATGAAACATAGACGAAAACGGAATCACTTACGTAAACTTGTCTTTCACTGCTCCAGCTCAGCACTTTCACCTTAAGCAACTTTAGACAACACCACTACGTCCTCTATTTACGAAATCACATAACTTTATACAGCTGGATACTAAGACATCAAAAACATATCACAGCGAGTTTCACCCGCCCACCGCTCACACAGCTGCTGCTTAGTCATTATATCGTCTTGTTCTTATCACCACAAGCATACGTCACTCTCACAGACCTCAAGTGTTGCCAACCGTATTCATGTGAGAGAGAATATATCACGTTAAGATTGAAAGGTGCTAAAGAGAACGAACTCTACATAGGAAAAGGAACTAAAAATGAAAGTTAAATTAGTGGGTACGTCACATTATACTCAACCTGTTTTTCGCAAGTCGGAAATGCCAGTGAGTGTCAAGATGAAGGCAGGCATAGAAAATATGGTTACCCTTTTTAGAAATTTCAAATGACTTTGCTCAAAAAGTTCTATAACGGAATATTAAGTTTAAAGCAGTGTTTCCCAACCGCCGGTCAGCGAGGTTTTTCTGCCGGTCCGCGAGACCGTTATACCGGTCCGCGAGGAACGGGTGAATTTATTTATTTTTCTTTTGAATCGAAATGGAGCCGAAGAAAGTGGAAATCTAGATCTAAAATTTTTGAGCACCTGTCGCGGAACATTAAGGAAAGCTTGGATCGCTACTCTCTTCACCGAAGATCTGAACTCCTGCAGGCTAACTCACCAGGAAAAGGAAAGCTTTGTTGAACTTTCTTCTCATGCCAGTCTGATATCGACATTCAGATTCAAATTTCTGACTCAGTTTTGGGGTATCATGGAGAAAGAATATCCAAGTCTCAGCGACAAAGATCTAAAATTTCTGGCAACATTTTCGACCACGTATATTTATTGTGAGAAAACCTATTCAGTCGCAATCAAAACAAAGCACAGGAACATAATGGACATTAATGCTGCATTGCGCCTAGCAGAAAAGACGCTAGAACCATGGCTCAAGAGAATTATTCGGGGCAGCAGCAACAGACTTCGCATTGACCCCAGAAAAAGTTATATTAACGATAAGGAGACTAATGTGGTATATTGATCATGAATTACACTTATTAATCATTAAATGGTATTAACTGTAAGTAGGTGACATGGAATAATCTGGTATATAAAATATGGTTTGCCCGCAGTGATCATTATAATATAGAATATTACGAGATTAAATGCTCGAAAATAGCCTGAAGGTTTTGTTTCTGCATCTCTGGTCCGCGAAAGTTTCCCCAACGTTTTGTCGGTCCGTGAAAGTTTTCCCAACGTTTTGTCGGTCCGTGAAAGTTTACCCAACGTTTTGTCGGTCCGCGAAAGTGTTCCCAATGTTTTGTCGGTCCGCGCAAGTTTCATCAACGCTTTGTCGGTCCGCGCAAGTTTCCCCAACGTTTTGTCGGTTCGCAAAAGTTTCCCCAACGTTTTGTCGGTTCGCAAAAGTTTCTCCAATGTTTTATCGGTCCGCGAAAGTTTCCCCAACTTTTGTCGGTCCGCGAAAGTTTCCCCAAAGTTTTGCCGGTCCGCGAATGCCAAAAACGTTCGGAACCACTGATTTAAAGTATAATATTTGTGGAGTTACTGAATTGGAAAATGTACCTCAATCTGATTTAAGAGAAAAAAACAAGAAAGATGACACCGAATTTTCGATTGTAATGAGCACATCATTTGAATCCTACCCAACGCGAATAAAATTTATCAAAGTTATTCATAGTCAATGGAATAAATTAGGAAAAAAATCAACAGGAATTCTACAATCGAAAGAACGTCCAGAAAAAGCAACAGCTACCTACTTCCACCAGCGACTGAAAAGTATGTTAAGAAATATAAGAAATGGTGCACAAAAAAATTCCCACAGCAGAAGTATCAGAGACAAAGAGATTTTCAAATCGAACAATTAAAAGAAGAAATATAGAAGGAAACGTGGTAAAACTCAAAGCCTTCTAGCGGAAGAATTTTGTACAATGAAAAAGTTGAAAATATGCGAAAAGTGTTCTCCGTAGCAAAAGCAACGCTAAGGAAAAGAAATTTTTAAAATATGTCTCCCGGAAGCAGTCAGGGGGAAAAGGTTTTGAAATTTACGCCCTCTAGCGGGAAAGCTGTACATTATTTAAACAGGAAAATGTTCTTCTTCTAATTTATACTATAAGCAAGCACTTTTCTTTACAAAAGACGTGCTAAAAACGTTTCTCGAATTTCTGTTACACTTCTTTAAACGTCCATTGCATGCATGTAGTGTTTTGATTTCGCAGTCGTCACCAAGTAATGTTCTCAAATATGGCAATTGCACGCGAATTTGCTGCTTTTTTAACTCTTTAAGCAGCTGATGTACCTGAATCCAAAATGTTCCTCGCTCCCCAAACAGAAATGTTCACATAGTGGTTGGATTTTACGAAAAACAATTCCTTTCCCCTTCTCCTCAAAACTACAGACCTGTGACGGGGAATTAACACTTGTTTCTAGTCCTTTATTCTCTAATACATGTAACGAGACCTGATGGAGACATCATGCCACCAGTGACTCAAACATCCTCTTTCACTATTCTTAGGTTCGTCCTCATAGCTGTAACCCTATTAGTACGAAATCAGTCGGAAAGAATATTACGTATTACGTAACGTGACGCAGATGACGTATTACTGCGGTGCTGTATGAGTCAAATAGGTAAAGTGCAGCGTTAAGCCTTGCCGGCGTTGTCCAGTTGGAAGAACTGGACAAAGAGCGATGACATGTTAAGACGCTCCGGATTAGGGAGACGTGTTTTCGAATTTTACCACCAGCAAAAAGGTTATACCGAATACTGGCCCCCGAACGTTAATGAACTTCCTGGTTGTGAGGTTCGAAAATTTATGTGATGATTATTCATCACAAAATAAGGAATTCATGTTTTCCTTCTGTAATGAGCTGGTCTCTCAAGCATGATTGTCGGCGGACCCCAAAACTTGCGATTTCTTGCCCTCGCTTTTGTAAATCGGTGGATGTTTTAACGTACTACGCAACATGACGTAGATGACATACTACTGTGGTGATATATGAGTCAAATAGGCAAATTTTCAGCGATAAGCCTTGCAGGTGTTGTTCAGTTGGAAGAACATCCGCTCCGGAGTAGGAAGACGTGTGTTTGAATATCCCCACCCGCAAAAGGACTTTACGTAATAAGGATTAGTGCCAATCATCCGTCTAAAGGACCAGTTTGAATAGCGAACTTAAGAGGAAAGCCACGCTTGCAGTTGCACAAGTTCATTCGTTCTAGCTGCATTCGGCCCACTTCTTAGGCCGCGGATATAATCGTTGGAGCTCTTTTCGGCACAACTCGCTAACATCAAGTTATCAAACGGATGTCATCGCTCTTTCCACGTTTATAAGTGAGTCACGGAAAAATTGTCATCGGCCGCCACCGGGAATCGAACCCAGGGTCTTCCACTTACGCACCGGACATGCTACCACTGCACCACAGCGGCCTCGAATTCTCCAGACCCACATGCGACTAACTGCCAAACCACTTGGCAGGTTGCTTCTTGGAGCCCCGCGCTATGCTGGGGATTCACCGAAGATGAAAAGCAGCAACTGATCAAATAACTAGGAGGCGAATGAATATTTAATACACACAATTGACGTGGACTAGGAACATCAAACAGAAGTCATCGCTCTTTCCACGTTTATAAGTGAGTCATGGAAATATTCTCGCTTGGAATTTTTCCGTGACTCACTTATAAGCGTGGAAAGAGCGATGACTTCGGTTTGATGTTCCTAGTCCACGTCAATTGCGTGTACTGATTATCATCAAGTTAATTCGTTCCACCCGGTTAAAATGTGGCTTACACCTCAGAAGTGACGCACATGTCAAGACAGTAAAGTTGCAGCTTCAAACTTCGTCGGTGTAGCTTAATTGGGAAAGCATTCGTCTCCGGAGCAGAAGGATACGGTTTCGATATCCGCCACCGGCAGAAAGGTTTTACGCTATATCGGCCCCCGAACGTAAAATGAATCTCATCCTGGCCGTTGGGTTCTTCGAAAAATGTGTGATGTTTGTTCCGCACATTGTCTGGAATTAATCAGAACTCCTTCTTCTACAGTGAGACCTCCTTCAATCGTTGTTTGCAGGCTGACCCGGAAACAGCCCTTTTTCAAGGGAGATGGAATATTTGTGACGTACCTATCTCAGAGGTGACGCAAATTGTCAAGACGGTAAAGTTTCAGCGACAAACTTCGTCGGTGTAACTTAATTGGGGAAGCATGTGAGTCCCGAGAAGAAGGATGCGGTTTCGAAATCCACCGCCGGCAAAAAGGTTTTACGCTATAAAAAGGTTAAATGACTGTTGCGAAAAAGAACTCGAAATGTGCTGTTATATGAAACATAAATTTCAATTACGTGATCCTTTGTTTCAAGTTTAGGTGAAAGATGGAAAAGAAACCAACTGGGAAATTATTGCACGTATAAATGGCCACTTTGTTAGGCAAACCATTCGATTACCTTTGTGGAAAGGAGTATTCATTATCTGTGTCGTCATCATCACCACCAGCTATTCTTAACTCACTCTGTAGATGAAAGTCTCATCAAGTCTCTTCCATAAATCCTTACGTTGAGCAGTCCTTTACCAAGTCATTCCGGCACTCATTCGAATTTTGTCACACATGTCTTGTGTATTCTTCTGTGTTTTTTCCTGTCCCTTAGCAGAGGAAGGAAAGTAACGGACCAGGCTGTGCCAAGTCTCCCCATTCTTTTTATCGCAATGGTAAGGAAAGAAAAAGAAGTCGTGTTTCCCGATTTCCTGGTTTGTTTAACTGTTTTGCTGGCTTTAATTATTTCCATGACATATCCCACGGCGTAATCACAGAGGCAAGGAGAATCGCTCACAGTGTTTTTACCATCTGTAGGTATTAAGACGGTAAAAACACTTTGGGGCTTGTTTACAACAAAAAGATTCGACCCCGAGCGAGTGTGGGTGTTATGTGGAGTGGGTGACGGGGTGTGCGCAGTTGGGTGTGGATGTGTGTTTTTATGAGGGAGTGGAACGGCATCGATTGTTTCTCCTGTCCCGGATCTGTGTAGGGATTGACTTTTGTAGTGTTACCGCTTGCTAGTTTAGAGAAAGGGGGATTTTGAATGCGCTTAGTCTCTTTTTTTCTCTCTTTTTAAAAGTTATATTCTTCGATAATTGCGAATAGCGCTGTGAATTGTTGGCACCGGTGCGTAAAGCGAACGCACTTGGCTAGTTATCGAGAGATCTGGGTTTCGATCCCAGCGGTGTCGATGAACAATTTTTTCAGTTACTATTCGTTGTTTATAAAATAACGTGGGCAGAGCGTACATTTATAATATTTTTAGGCTTACATTCAACTAAATATTTTCACTATCTCATTTCATTATTTAATTTTCACAATTTAATAAAATACAATAGAAATACAAACTAATACGAAATGGTACATCACTGCTCGGGCCGGGCCTAAATAATAGTGTCAATTCACCGTCCCGGCAAGCTCTATCCCTTAGTACCTAGTTTAGCGCATCATATTCGATGCGCAACCCTGAACCCAATGCGAACGATTAGCATGAACGTCATGACTCTGGCCACTCTGGGGACTCTGAGGGTTTCTTTTCATAGACGTTACACCAGGACGTACGGGAAATCGGGCTATTCGCCTACAGTGGAAAGTTGATACACTGGTTATAACTTTCACGTATTTCAACAGGTAGCCGTACAAGCTGAACTGTATTTGTAACTTCACGTTACAATGCCCTGCTAAAAGGTTTGGCCAGCAACGTTGATTGCTATCGGAGTGGCAACGCTTTTCCTGCCATTGTCTTTGGCGAGGAAATATTTTAAAATTCATTAATTGTTGTGTGTGTGTGTGTTTTCTTTTTTATTTATTTTTTTTTTAGTGTAAGGTTGTTTCCAAAATTGTTGCGATATAATAAAAGTATACATCCGTAGCTGCAAGAAATTGATAATTAATGTTTAAATTCTTCTTGGTAATCTGTTCCTTGTATGTAAAAAGTTCAAAAATGGCGACATTTTTGAACTTTTTTAAATACATTGCTCGTCGTTTCAAAAATAAAAATTTTACTTCAGCTCTAATAAGGTGTTTAGTGAGAGCGAAGTTCACGACAGGAGCTGATCGCCGACCGTCTAGCGGACCCTCAGACGAGGTCCCCCAACCATTCAGAAGGCTTTGAAATTATTTTAGGAGGTAATTTTTGTTTTCAAATTGATGTTAAATAGATTTCCAGTTAAAATAAGTGGATATTTCAAACAGAGCCGAATTTCTTTCATTTTGTCGCCCAAGACAATTGCATGTCTCCCCTTCAAATACGAGCTGGGTTTTTTTTCCAATGTTTATTAATAGCGGACACTTTATAACGTAAAAATATTGTCTTACTTCTACGTTAATTTAAAACATCAATATAAAGAAGATGGTTCTGTAACAAGAAATAGAGGCGAAATTTTGACAAGAGTGAAAGATTTCTACTCCAAATTATATGAAAGGGATGATACATGCACTCCAGACATCATGAAAGGTACCAGTACCAGAGTTCTTCCAGTCCTCCCAGCAGAAGTTGCACATGCAATCAAGAACATGAAGCAGGGAAAAGCTCCAGGAGAAGATGGAATTACTGTAGACATCATACAAGAAGCAAGTGGAGAAATCGAAACAGTACTCGCCCAAATTTTCACTCGATGCCTTAATGAAGGAAAGATTCATGAATATTGGAACAACGCTACAATGATCTTGCTACATAAAAAAGGTGACATTGAGGATCTCAGGAACTACAGACCTATCAATCAGCCTCCTATCAGTGGTTTATAAAATCTTCACTAAAGTTCTTTCACACCGTTTGAAGGTAACACTGGACATGGCTCAACCGAGAGAACAAGCTGGATTCAGGAGTGGCTAAAGCACAATAGATGATATCCACGTACTGAGAGAACTAATTGAAAGAGCGAGGGAATATGAACTTCCATTGTGCATGGCTTTTATCGATTATGAAAAAGCCTTTGATTCCGTGAAACCATCAGCAGTTACAATGGCTCTGAAATCGTGCGGTATTGAAGATGCATACATTAATATTATTAATAACATCTATGAAAATGTAAGTGCAAAGATTCGGCTGTTTGAAAATACGACGCACATAAAAATTGGAAAGGGAGTGAGACAAGGTGACACCATATCTCCGAAGCTCTTTAACGCCACATTGGAAAATGTCTTTCAATCACTGAACTGGGAAAACAAAGCGATAAAGATTAATGGAGATTATCTAACTCACCTTCGTTTTGCTGATGACGTAGTCATTTTTGCAACTACCCCATCAGAGCTGCACAGTATGATCCAGGAACTTGCTGACAAGAGTAAATAAGTGGGATTAAAAATGAACTTTCAGAAGACAAAAGTGATGTTCAATGCTTTTACAAGAAATGAAGATTTATCAATTGATGGAGAAAAGCTGGACATAACAGACACGTACGTTTATCTTGGCCAGCAGATATCAAGTGAAGGGTCACATTGATGAGCAAATTAATCGGCGTACAAAACTTGCCTGTAGAGCTTTTGGAAGAAACAGCATAATTTTCAAGAGCAATATGCCATTATGTCTTAAAAGAAAAGTGTTTGATCCATGCATCCTTCCAGTGCTTACGTATGGTGCAGAGACGTGGACCTTAACTAAAAGAGACATACAAAGGCTGCAGACAACTCAAAGCAGCATGGAGAGGTGCATGTTTGGTGTAACCAGGAAAGATAAGAAGAGGAACTCGTGGATCCGAAAAATGACAAGAGTGGAAGACATCATGATCAGAGTTAAATCCCTGAAATGGCAATGGGCTGGACATACTGCCAGAAAGACAGACCATCGATGGACAGCCGAAATTTTAGATTGGATTCCAAGGGAGAGGAAAAGACCCAGAAGAAGACCACATGGGAGATGGGTGGATGAAATTCGAAAGTATGCGGGAGTGGCATGGAGGAGACTGGCACAAGACAGACCGTTGTGGAGGAAACTTGGGGAGACCTTCGTCCAGCAGTGGATTGATAATGATTGACAATGATGATGATGATGATGATGATGATGATGAGTTCCTAAATGAATGAAACCTTAACGTCCAGACGAAACATGTAAACAACAGAAGTCAAACTTACGGAAAAGATGCTTTATTGAAGGTTGTAGCACGTCCATAACAGAACGATTTCAATATTTAAACACACCACACAGCTTCACAGCTCTTAACACAACGCTCTCTTTTAACGCTCGCTTTACAACACACTCTTTTAACGCTCGCTTTACAATGCTCTCTTTCAACGCTCTCTTTCAACGCTCTCTTTCAACGCTCTTTCAGCAACCGTTTAGTCCTCGTTTATATCTCTCGTTCTTATCTTATATCAGGCATACGTCCCGTTCATTCAACCTCAATTGTGTTGCCAACAATATTCGTTTGAGAGAAAAGATATTACGTGAAGAATAACTGAGAATAAACTCAAGATTTACATAGGGAAAGAAACTAAAAAGGAAAGTTAATTTAGAATATACGTCACAACTTTTAATTGCATCGGTATTCGAATGGTCTTTTCGATAAGAAACGTGCTTCTGAATAAAGAAAACAGCTCTGACTTCAGCTGAATATGAGAATTTCATTTTAAAGTTTAATAACGAAATTTCCTTATATGGTGTTATATCTACTCTGAATGGGTTTGTTTTTAAATTTTTACGGCACTCACTTGTACGTTGGGTTCCGGCAGCGAATAATTCTCGTTTCCACTATCTATATACAGGGTTCAAAGGAAAGTCCTTATTCAGGGCAATAACTGCGGAAGAAAGAGTTGGGTCTATGTATAGGAAAGGGACGATGGCCGATCGAATGAAAGCGATTGGAGTGCCCCTAGCGGCAAAGGTAAGAAGTTAGGAAACCTAACTCGCGTTAGGGTAGTTTCCACCATATGTCGTTTCCTACTAATTAGAAGATGCACTACAACTTTATAATTGGAATTTTGTTTCTATCTCCCGTTGTTCACGAGTTAGGTTTCCTTACTTCTTACCTTTGACGCCAGGGGCGCTCCTATCGATTTCATTCAATCCACCATCATCCCTTTCTAGACCTAACTTGTGTACCACTCGTACCCTTTCTTCCGCAGTTATTGCCCTGAATAAGGACTTTCCTTTGAACCCTATATACTTGTATATATCGTCTCGTTTTCACACATTTTACACAAGCATTTTCAGAGTGGAAAATTTTCCAGGATAAAGCAGCGTTAAAACGATTTAAAATGATAAGAATTCATCTTTCGTTTATATGCAGTCGAATCACGACCTGACGTTTTTGGAGAAAACACCAAAATGAACGACAAATCCGGAAAATCGTTAATTGCGGAAAATCAATTTTTTGGGGTTTAAAATGTCTACTTAAAATACCCCTTGATGGCAACAATCGGGTTATTTTTGTTGCACGTTATCACGAGAAAAAGTAAATAGACTGTCAAACAAAAATTATATTGAAGATGTCCACACGAAAATATGTACGTAGTAATCAGTACATTAAAATACATAATTTGTATACTTATATGCCTTTACATCCTACTACCTTGCTAAGAGGAGCTCTCTGCACTGATACTTGAAAAACCTGTAATGCTTGTTTGCTTTGCTTCCTAAGCGTCTAACTAAAAGTAGTTCGTTTCCAGTTCCATTCCGATTTGACATCACACTCTCACCCGCATCAAATGAAGTGAAATACCTTCTTAATTTTTCCAAACCTGCATCTGCTTAACTGAATGCCACATGTTTATTTTCCTATCATCTCCCTTGTCTTCATCATCACAAGTTTTGCTTAAGCTTGCTACTGTACTCATTAAAAAAAACCGCTTAATTCGAAATGAAAACGTTTCGGGGCTGATAAATAGTAACGCTACATGCCGGTAAAAATTATCATCAAAACATAAGATGCGAGTTTGTTTAACCCAACCGAGAGAATAAGCTGGGTTCAGGAGTGGCAACAGCACTATAAATCATATCCACGTACTGAAAGAAATAATTGAAAGAGCGATGGAATATGAACTTCCGTTATGCATGGCTTTTATCGATTATGAAAAGTACTTTGATTCGGTAAAACCATCAGCAGTTACAATGGCTTTGAAATCCTGCGGTATTGAAGATGGACACATTAATATTATTAATAACATCTGTGAAAATGCAAGCCCAAAGATTCGGCTGTTTGAGAATACAGCACCCATAAAAATTGGAAAAGGAGTGAGACAAGGTGACACTATATTTTCGAAACTCTTTAATGCCACTTTGGAAAATATCTTTCAGTCACGGAACTGGGAAAACAAGAAGGATGCATATTAATGGAGATTACCTAACTCACCTTCGTTTTGCTGATGACGTAGTGTTTTTTGCAACTACTCCTTCAGAGCTGCAGAGTATGATCCAGGAATTTGTTGACAAGAATAAAGAAGTGGGATTAAAAATGAACTTTCAGAAGACAAAAGTGATATACCATGCTTTTACAAGAAATGAAGATTTATCGATTGATGGGGAAAAGCTGGAGACAACCAATACCTGCATTTATCTTGGACAGCAGATATCAAGTGAAAGTCACATTTATGAAGAAATTAACCGGCGTATAAAACTTGCCTCGAGAGCTTTTGGAAGATACAATATAATCAATATGCCATTATGTCTTAAAAGAAAAGTGGTTGATCCTTCTAGTGCTTACGTATCGCGCAGAGACGTGGACCTTAACTAAAAGAGACATACAGAGACTGCAGACAAATCCAAAGAATCATGGAGAGGTGCATGCTTGGTGTAACCAGGTGAGATAAGAAGAGGAACTCGTGGATCAGAAAAATGACAAGAGTGAAAGACATCATGATCAGAGTAAAATCCCTGAAATGGCAATGGGCTGGGCATATTGCCAGAAAGACAAACCATCGATTGACAACCGACATTTTAGACTGGATTCCAAGGGACAGGAAAAGACCCAGAAGAAGACCACATAAGAGGAGGGTGGATGAAATTCGAAAGTATGCGGGAGTAACATGGATGACACTGGCACAAAACAGACCGTTGTGGAAGAAACTTGGGGAGACCTTCGTTCAGCAGTGGGTTGATAATGGTTGACAATGATGATGATGATGATGATGATATAGGGAAAAATTACGGATTTCGAAACGTAGAGTTAAATGCATGAAATCGTTATCTCTGGGAAACATTAGATTGCGATTAGATTGTACACTGAAATAAAAAATTACAAATGATTTTTATTTAGCAACTGAGTTGGTAAATGATGAACTGAAATAGCAATGGATTTTGATAAAAAATTGAAATGAAATTTGAAATAAATTTAAATTCTATGCATTCCGGTAAGGACTTATGCATAGATTCATTGTCTTATACCCGCTTACAGAAAGATGCTGTAAAGCGTTCACATCAAGCCAGTTAGTCTTTCTTTCTTGAAAAAACGAAATATTTCTGTATAAAGTACGCCCACGTATTTAAAGGAAAGTAAACGTTAGCATTGACTTGTGACTCGATAATGTCATTAGGAGTACGTGAGTTCTCATGAGAAGAACTGTGTTCGTATCCATCTGCTCGACAGCGAGTTTTGCCTGAAGAAATCTGTGAACCCGAGATAATCGTAGCTTTATTTTGTTCTAACCAGTTATTGTGTGCCAAAAAGAAGCTCGAGTCTAAGATAGGGTAGATTTAACAAAAACAGGTTGTGTACTGAGCAAGAGTAATGACAGTGATGCATTTTCACCCGAAGATGACACAAGATTTATTGATGGCGACGGTACGAGTGATGCATGTGGCTTTCAGAGAGATCATGACATAACATTCGAAATTGATGCAGACTATCTGAAAGGCTCTCTGTGGCGAAGAACACCAAGATCATTATATCGAGTAAAGTAGTAATTACTTTTTGTGCTAGGATGGCGGCACAGAAAGAAAAAGTTGGAGTCATTTTTTCTTTGCTTGTGAAACTTGTGAGAACTATTTCACAATTAGTAACAGCCACTTCTTTGTTTCGAATTAGAGATGATGGGAGAAGAAAGAAGATGTTCACGCAAAGAAGATTAATTTTTGACTTTTTACTGCGTCATCATGGTAGGTAGCTGAAATAAACACTTTTGATGATGTGCCGCATATCAGCCTAGTTATCAAGCTAAAAGGCCAACACCAAAACGAAATAAGTTCCAGAAAGGTTTTTGCACTTGGTCTTGAAATATTGCTGATTGATGAAAAAGTAGCTTTGACCGATACTTTCGGGTCACATGAGGTTGAGTCGAGAAGCGAGACTGATTACCGGAAAGCTGGAAATAAGTAGTTTTGTCGTTTCCCGAAAACAAAACTGATAATTCCTTTTTTTTTTGTTTTTTCGAAGTGGTTATAAATACATCCATAAGCACCTAAGGGTTATTAGGAGTTCCTCTTCCTAATTTACGGCCCAAGGGTTTTCAGCTGTAGCTGTTGGACAAGCATTGTGCCCATTGCTCATCAGTTGCCCAAACCTTGGACTCTAAACCTAGGAAAATTAGACAGAGGCGCGCGCTTCTGACCACTGAGTCACATATACGGCAAGTTGGTTCATTTTTAGCACGTCCTTTTTAATAAAAAGTATGTGCTTATAGTATTGCTTTTTTCGTCCGTCTATCTGTGAACGCAATATCTCTTCAACTATCTGTCGGATTTGAAAAACTCTTTTTGCATTGGAAAGCTTAAAATATGAGAACAATGACCCTGGAATTAAGTTGTTGTTTTTTTTTCTTTTTTGCGCTTTCCAACCGTAGATTAAAGAAGCGTGTATGCTACAGCTTTGTCCGTCTGTCTGTCTGTCTGTCCTTCCGCACTATAACTCGCGTAAAAATGGTTCGATTTGTATGAAATTTTAGTATGTGGTATGGGACCAACTGGGGACGAACCCTATTGAAAATAGGTGGAATGAGGTTAAAGGTCAGGACATAGGAGCGGGATCCATTCCATTGACCTTATGCGTCACAACTTGCGTAAAAATGGTTCGATTTCGATGAAATTCTAGTAAGTGGTAAGGGATCACCTAGGGACTAACCCTATTGAAAAATGGGCGAAATGGACTCAAAGGTCAGGAAATATGATCGGGATCCATTCCATCGCCCTTATGCGTCATAACTTACGTAAAAATGCTTCAATTAGGATAAAACTTTATCATGTTGTTCTGGAAGTATACTTAACCGGTTCTGTTGAATATCCTCGAAATGGGGTCAAAAGTCAGGGCATAGGAGCGAGATTCATTCTACAGCCATATTCCTCATAACTTGAGTAATGATTTCTGGTATGTTGGAAAGCGTATCATAATCAATGCATTGCATGATTTTACTAACTATTTTTTTGTTTTGTTTTTAACTTCGCCGCTAGAGGGCGTAAACTCAGATGCTATCGAATTCAAAATACATTTTATTCCATATGCTTGCTTCTAAATATCCGATTGGAAAATTCTTCCTTCCTTTCGATGCCATTTATAAGGAAGATTAATTTGGGTGTAGTTTCTTTTTCTTTAATTAATTCATAGATTTTCCGTGTGCGAGCATAAAGGGAAATTGCGATTTCCTCGATATCTCTGCTTCTAAAAGTCCTATTTGAAACATTCTTTCTGCATTGGATGCAGCTCCTGGTACGAAATGTTTCGCATAAAATTTCTAAATTTTGGTGAAGAACGGTTTGGCCACCAAGGAGCATAACTGTATATTTCTATTTCCGATGAATTTGCAGCCAAATCTGCGCTTCTAAAAATTGGATTTAATTTTTTTTCGTGAGCAGATACCGCTCATCACGAAAACCTTTCGAGAACACCTTCTTCTTAAAATAGTGCACAGATTTTCCCCCAGAGGTGTACATGTATAGCTTATTTTCTGTCAATATCTATGCTTCTAAGAGTCCGATTTTTTCAAATATGACTATCTATGCTTACTGTAGACCATTCGCTACTATAAAGATGGGGAACATTTTCCTCTTTAATAATGCACAGCTTTCCAGCTAGAGGGCGCAAATGTCCTTTAGCGAGAAAGCTTTTTCTCACTATCTCTGCTTCCGGGCGACACGTTTGAAAAATTATTTTTCTGTAGCATGGATTTTAATATGAAGAATATTTTTCGCATATTTTAACTTTTCCATTATGCGAAATTTTTCCGCTAGGGAGCGTGGAATTATATCATGTTTCTTTCTATTTTTCTACTAACTGTTCGATTTGAAAATCCTTTGTCCCCGATATGTGCTATGAGAAACTTTTTGAACGCGATTTGTTACTTTTCGTAACATACTTTTCAACCGCTGGTGGGAGCAAATAGCTGTTTCTATTTCTGTGTGTTTTATCGATTGTAGAAATCTGGCCGACTTTTTTTTTTTCTGTCCAGTTCCATTGACTATGAATACCTTTAAAATAAATTATTCGCGTCGAAAAAACGGGCTAATTACAACCGAAAATTCGGTGCCATCTTTTTTTCACGAAAGAAATTGATAATTTTATAGTTTTCGCATACTTACGGTGAATCAACTTGTTTTCATCTGGAGGCTTGAAATTAAAGATTTCATTAGTTTGAGAATACTTGAAATGAATAATGGCCGTGTCGGTGTCCGAGTATCAGTGATCCGTGTTTCTGGTTAGTCCTAACAGCTGCATCCTGGTTTAAATCCCCGGTGAGCAATATTTGGTGTGTTTATCCTATTCTGTTGGCTTTGCCACCAATTTGGAAAGGGATACCCCACTGCTGTGATGGCTCTGTCCCCAATTCAGAAAAGGGGACCCTACAACTACGTTGCTCTACCCCAAATTCGGAAACGGGGACCCTACTATTGCGTTAGCTCTGTCCCGATGCGGAAACGGGGACCTAAGACTGAGTTGGCTCTGCCACCAATTTGGAAACAGAGACCCTACTACTGCGTTGGCTCTGCCCTCAATTTGGAAACGGGGACCCTACTACCGCGTTGGCTGTGCCCCTAATTTAGAAACGGAGACCCTACAGCTGCGTTGCTCTACTCCAATTCGGAAACGGGGACCCTATTATTGTGTTAGCTCTGTTCAATATGGAAACGAGGACCCTACTACTGCGTTGGCTCTGCCCTTAATTTGGAAACGGGTTTCCTACTAATGCGTTGGCTTTGCCTCTAATTTAGAAACGGGGACCCTACTACTGCGTTGGCTCTGGCACCAATTTGGAAACGGGGATCCTACTACTGCGTTTGGCTTTGCCTCCAATTTAGAAACGGGAACCCTACCACTGCGTTGGCTCAGCCCTCAATTTGGAAACGGGGATCCTACAACTGCGTTGGCTCTGCCCTCGATTTGGAAACGGGGATCCTACTAATGCGTTGGCTTTGCCTCCAATTTAGAAACGGAGACCCTACAACTGCGTTGGCTCTACCATCAATTTGGAAACGTGGACCCTACTATTGCCTACTATTGCGTTAGCCTCGTTTCCCTCAATGTGGAAACAGGGACTCTACTACTGGGTTGGCTCTGTCCCCAATTTGGAAATGGGGACTCTAAATTAGTAATGGGCTACTGTTTCCAGACAGGCCTGTCACCCATGCCTCAACCGAGACTCGAACCCGTGCCCATCTTGGACAAATGGTCAGAAGACAGCAGCTTAGACCCTAACACGTGTATATCCACAAGTGTCTAATAAATTTCCTTCGTAAAGCAATCAGGCAGAATAATTTTAAAGAAATTTGCATAAGCAGCGTAATTCTCTGATGTTGTAGCTACTAAATGTTACTAAACTAAATAATTAGCTCTTATTAATTAATTACAATTTTAATCTTCTTTAAGGAAAGGTATGAAAGTCGAGTTCTTCTCTAAATAAAGAACGTTCTGCATGCCTTGCTAAAAATCACAGTCCAAAGCCTAGTTTTGATCTGAGTCCTAGCTGGGATTTTGGGTGTACGTGGACATACATTAAAACCCACCTTAATGAAAAAATATGAATTTAAAACTTAATTATAATAAAATAATAACAAAATTTTAGCTACAAAAATACTTATAAAAATTGGAATCTGTCGCACAGTTTCCTCTTTAAACGATATAGGTATAATCTTTGGTAATGAAAATACTTTGTCGCTATTTTCACCGTACATTACAAAAACAAGTAGCTATCTGTAAATTAAATTGATATTTCATGTCTTCAATTTCGCAAATTTATCACAAGCATCGTCAAAATCTGTGGCTGTAAACATACCATTTTCAGTTCTCTATCTCTCTCTCTCTCCCTTTTGAAAGGAATCATCATGAAATTCGCCTTCTATTCCTGTCACATGCATCATTCGCACAATGTCCACCAGTCATGTAGGTTGACCTCCAGCTCAAAGCTTGTTTATACTGTGTTACCGTAAGAAACCGGGTACTTAAATTAGCGCACAGGTGATTATACGATATCTATGTATCAGTCTGTGGAGTCCTTAAGACAAAAGCCATTATAGCTATCAAGAGTGAATTTCATATTCAGGATTTCTGTGAAATAATACCATAAAACAGTACATTTGACCTTTTCTTAAAGATAACTGAAAGTCAGTGTCGTTTAAAAAGTTTTCAAGTTCCAAAGCATTCTGTGCTTCGAAGACTGACGAAAAAAATAATTAATTTGTGAAAAAAATCCTCCTACAGAAAAAACGAAATTATTACAAACGTATTCAAAAAAATAATAAGCTCCAGTAGAATGTAAAATGACTAATTCACTCGCATTCATCACAAAAAGGAATTTCATCATCGCGCACTTAGAGTTTTATCTTGAACGTGACTGGGGTTATATTTGACCATTTGGCTCAGTAGTTAAAACGAACAGTTTCTGTTGAGCCAACCCAAACGATTCCGGAACGAATCCCACCGGGGCGAGAGGATTATCTAGTGTAAGAGCTGAAAATTTGGTGTCTTCAATTTTGCAAAATTTCTACAGTATATTAGATCATCCTCAGTTCCATCCATGGCATTGCTGATTCCACATTTCTTGAAGGACTTCACAACCACCTCTTGCTTGACTATTCCATGAGTTTAGGACCCAGTTGCAGACCTCAGTAATGGTTGGTTTTTCCGCTCTCCCTGTCGGTGTCAAGTTATTACCTGCTTTTTGCATCCATTTATTCCATTTTTCTCTCATCAGGGCTATGAAGGGCTTGTTGATGGAAGCTTCTATAGGCTGTAGCTGACCTGTAAGTCCACCAGGAATAACTGCTTGTAAGTCGCAGTGGGGAAAGGGGATAAGAAGGTACTGGCAGATTCGCCGCGGTAACAGCAGAGTTCTCTCAACTGGTTAACCCCGTGTATAAGACGACACCTAATTTTTCGTCTAAACATTTTGAAAAAAAATATCGTCTTATACACAGAAAAATACGGTAATTAAAGCACCTATTTTTAAAATTTCACTAGAGACAACAAGATTTACAACGAGCTGGACTTTGATTTCAATACGAAACTTAGTTTTCAATTTTCTGGTATTTTACGAAGTCGCTTATGAAAAACGAATTTAAGTTTTGAAATAGAAATCAATTCTTGTTGATTTGAAATATGAGTATGATAGCAATTTTAAAACCATTGTTCTTCCTTGCTTACTTTGAGTCTGATTCTGTGTTCAATAAAGAGTTTTTAAAGTTTTTGAGTATCTGAAAAATCTAAAAATCTAGTTTTAACGTAAAGATCATTTGTTATTTATTTCCGAAGGGGCTTACTTTTTTCGCCTATTCATCTAGGGAACTGTTTTTGTTTCAACATAAAATTCTTTACAGCTTGATATTTTATTTGGAAAACGGTTAAGCGCTAAATGGATAAGGTCGCTTTGTTTTTTCAATTTTGTGACGTACTACAGAGCTAAAAGTACGTGTCAAGACGACAAATCTGCAGCGATACATTCCGTCGGTGTTGCTTAGTTGGGAGAGCAACTTACTCCGGAGTGAGGAAACGAGGGTTCGATCCCCGTCGCGGAAAAATTTTTGTTTTCACAATTTTCAATGGCCATATTTGAAGGAGAACACCAGTTTCAACTTTAACGATTTATTTTTATTTCAACCTTTTACCACCAAAACAAATGTGCTACTGATATAGAAATAAATGAAAACAAAATGCTGTTGAGAATACTTAATGATTCTTTGTCATCAGGAAAACTTTGATCAATGTGTGTTTATTGACGATATGATTCATTTTTTAAGCTTTTGTGAATTCGAATGAAAGTGAATTATTTTTCTTTTTCCATTGACTAGTTTTTCTGCACATCCCCCTCCCCCTCCCAGCGCTGTTTATCGTGGATGTTAAGACCACAGATTCCATCAGCAGACGCAATGTGCATTTGACTGAACATGCGGAACCAAACGTCGGTTCATCACACTTTCGATCTGACAACAAGGCATTCCCTCATGTCCACAGCTGTCACCCAGAGAGAAATCTGATGAGATATGATCGTACCTCAAAGTAGCCATGACAACCGAACCACCTGACAGTCCGGGGGAAATGATTCTCTCTCCCGCGGCCACATTATTACACCCAAAAGAAGAAGAAAGAGGGAGTTTATTGCGGAGAGACGGTCCACCGGCCACTGAACCTGCCAAGTGCTCAGTACAGAAAGACGCGATGGTTGTTACTCAGATGGAACGAACGCGCGTACGGAAAGAACGAAAGCCAACGAGAGAGAGAGATAGAGACACATTCAGTGAAACAAACCGCACAGGCGCCTGGTTTGACAAGCCCTAATAGGTCAAAGTTGTCCATTACCGTTTGCCGTATATAGCTCTACATGGTACTGAGTATTGAGTGCAAATATTGTTAGGGAGACTCATTTTGGCAATTTATTGACGGATCAGAAAGCGGAAACTGAGAGAAATGGCATTGCTCATCGAACTGTGAATCGATGCACTTTTCCTTTGCGCGATTTTTCTTGGTTGCTGCCGTTGTTCGATGCCAAATATCTTGAGTGGGTGAGCACTGTGAAATCAAATATTTTTGCACTCGACTTAATCTTCTAAGGGCATTTGGAGAAACGAAAGCAGTCCGACTGAGTAGTCTTTTCCACACAGTAATTGTTTCTGTACCTGTATTTCTCCTTCTGGAAAGGAATCGATAAAAGTGAATTCTAATGCAATCCGTCATTCCTGTGAAAACAAGTGCTTACGAACTTTCAGTGCATTCACGTTTGCATATATTTGCATTCGCGCATTATAAAAAATACATTTTTTCTTTCTTTTAAGACACACGCGAAGTCCATCAAATTCCAAATTTACATGCATACATATGCATCACTTAGCTGTTCTCTGAGATTCAGAGGTTAGCTCCACAAAGAAACACAAACTACCAGATGCATTTTAAACTGATAATTTACTTACTGTTGCCATAACAAACTTCTCCATTTACAGCGATCTTGACACACAACTCGGGTTTCACAGACATCCATCACACGACGTACACAAGACCTTCTATACTTCATACTCATATTCTTTTTCTCATGCAGACACTCCTGAATCTGATCCTTCCATGACTTCCTTGGCCTTCCTCTGCATTTCTTTCCTACCACTTGGGCTAAAAAAAAATTCTTAGTGAGCATCTCATCACTCATTCTTTCAACATGGCCACACCACCAAAGAATATTAGTCTCCACCTAGCTAACACCATTTTGCTTCACATTACACAACTGCAACACATCTTCATTTCTCACACTATCAGAACGTATCTTGCCATAAAACCTCCGTAAGTAACGCATTTCTCCAGCACACAAATGACTTCTATGCTTTTTCTGTAGTTCCCACATTTCACTGCCATACATCAGAGTAGGAACAATTACACTCTCATACACAGACATGCGGGACTCTCTTGAGAACCCATCATTCCTGTGAAAACCTCCTAAAGTGGCCATGACTTTCAATAAAGAATTCACTAGCCTACTAATTTCACCATTTAATTTGTTCTCTCTGTTAAACATGCTTCCCAAATACACAAACTCATTCACCTGGTCAATCACTGTGCTATTTAGACTTACATGACATTCAATACTAACAATTCTTCGCTCAAAAACCATAACTTTGGTTTTTCCCTTATTTATGCACAGTTTGAATTTCATGCAAAATTCTTACATCAGGGATAACATATTCTGCAACTCACTTTTGCTTTCTGCCAACAGGGTTGTGTCATCAGCATACAACAATCTGCACACACGGATATTATGAAGACATAAACCAGTATTTTCAATTTTGGCATCACGCATCCGTAAATATATTAAGCAACCATGGTGACATTACACAACATTGTTTGACTCCTGCAGCAATAAAAAAACATTTTGATAAAACACCATTCGCTGGTACCCAAGCTCTTCTGACAGCATATGTGGATTTTACATTATTAAGTAGATTCCCAGTAACACGAAATTTCCGGTACGTAAAAAAGCAATAAAAAAAGAAAAAGAACTACCAAATTCTGTTTAACAGTGACCCGTAATTAAACGAATGAGTAAATATTTGAATGTATTGAAAATAAAACATGTAAAAGTAAGAAATTGGTTTCTCATATCTCTAATTCGAAGAGACTGGGTTAGTATTCTTCAACTGCGAAGATCAAGTGTGTGTTCGGTCTCCTGTTCTATTAAAACAATTTGATTAAGTTGTTAAATAACAAGGAACTATGCACCAACAGTACTTAAATAGTATAACTATACTAGATACCTGAAATTTCTTGGTGTAGAATAGAAATAAAAATTTCCAAGCTTTCGCACATCAACCAGATGGCTTTTTCACGGAAGGTAGACAGCAAACTGCAAACTTAATAATAGAACGCTTCAACAATTTAAACACGGTGACTTGACTTGACAATAACGAAGAGATGCGAACGTAATCAGGTATTCAAAGACACGAAGCGTTATGCTCGTTTAGCTCGCGGAATCATGGAAGGAAAATCAAGAGGTAATCACTATTTGAAGAACTGGTTCCAAATTCGTGGCAACTCCAGTAAGACGCTATCATTGCACGACTCACTGTTTGTTATGATCTCCAAAGTTTCGCGAATGGCAGTAGATTTTGGGGTGGAATAGGAAGCTAATTTCTTTACGTCATCCAACATAGGAGCAGTGGACTTGAACTTTACCTCCCTGGATATGGCCGTGGTTACTTTGCCGAATGGTTTCAAATTCTGTTTAAACAAGTAAGAAGAGTAAGTAGTAGACTAGTTTCTCATTCTGTTAAAAGAATAAGGTCTGTCCGATATTCTACAAGTAAAAAAAATCAGAATGTTATGACTTCTGTACTTTATAAAAAGCGAAAGATCTGCTCCATATTCTACAAGTAAAACGACCAAATAAAACATTGGTTCCGTATTAAAAGTAGAAAGTCAGTTCCATATTTACAAGAACAGAAAATAAGACATTGTCTTGGTGTTGAAAGTAGAAGTTTGAATTCGTATCCTATAAGTAAGAAAAGTAAATGAAACATTAGCTCCGTATTCTACATAAGAAAAGTAAATAAAACATGGATTCTGCATTGGAAGTAAAAGGTCGGTTCCGTATTTTACAAGTAAAAAAGTAAATAAGACACTGACTCCGCATTGAAAGTAGAAGTTTGGTTCCGCATCCTACAAATAAGAAGAGTAAATAAGGCATTAGTTCCGTTTTCAACTTAAGAGTAAGTAAGGCATTGGTTCCGTATTCAACATAAAAGTAAATAAATATTGGTTCGACATTGGAAGTACAAGGTCGGTTCCTTATTCTACGAATAAGAAGGGTGAATAGGACGTTGGTTCCGTATTCAACATACGAGTAAATAAGACATTGATTCTACATTGGAAATAGAAGGTTGGTTCCATATTATAAAAATAAGAAGAGTAAATAAGACATTGTGATTCCATATTCAGCATAGGAGTAAATAAAATATTAGTTCCGACTTGTAAGTAGAAGGTCATTACCGTATTCTACAAGTGAGAAAAATAAGGAAGGCACTGAATCCGTAATGAAGGTAGAAGTTCGGTTCCATATTCTACAAGGAACAAGTGTAAATAGTGCATTAGTTCTATATTCTACGCAGTGCTTTTTCTGGAAAAAAAGGTGCCGGTACTCACCATGAAGATGTTATTACAGCAACTTCCGCACTTTTAACATATCCTCCGATATATCCTCGTCGTCTGTAATCGCTTCTTGCTTTCGGTATCAACTGCAGAATGACGACCTTGGAGCAGCTATGAGTCCACATATTTGATAGGGTTGAACTGAGTGAGAGAAGGTCGCACTATCCTGATGAACACCAGTGCAAAATTGTCCGTACAACCAGAGATGACCTAGATGAATTTCCGGGACTTTATTTACTTGAAGATACTCACGGAAAACACGAACTGCTTGTCTTTCATTTAAGCAGAATTTGCGTGCTGCCTTTCTAATTTCAGCTTCACCAAATGTCAGATGCTTCCCAGGATTTTCTGGCCAGTACTTGGATTCAAAAATCTTGACACATTCAGGCAAATCAGCATCATCTTCTTCAAGCAAACGCTTTCCGATAGCCTTTTTCAGACTTTTATAAAAAGCAGATGAACTTATTGCAGGACTGTGTCTTTCATTTGTGTGGAGCTCAATCCCTTTGTACTTCATGTTCTTCTGACTTTGAAGAGACATACTGTAGTACGGACCAGGATTTTCAATTCTTTCCTCAAAAAGTTGAACTGTATTCTTTATCTTCCTGTCTGCTTTGTACAAGTCAATATTTCTCTCTTGTAAATCTAGACTTAGTTTCACATATAAAGCCCAAATCAAGAACAAACTCGCATGACGTTATTTTTCGTAAAAGGCCTTCATAAAGATGGCGATCTGTTTTGCTTCTTATGCTGTCTTCTTTTGCCTCCTGAAAGTGATGGACGAGGTCTTCAAAGTCTTTCCACACTGTAGAAACAGTGCAAAAGCTAGATGCAACCCAGCGAGTGCTTAAAATTCTGCACATTTTAAGAAGTTGTAGTTCTAAAGTCGCTGTACATTCCTGTAGTTTCCTGGCATTCTTAGGTGCAGCATGATAAGTCACATTAAGTTTGTCCATGAAACTCTTAAAGCGATTCATTCCTGCCACATTGTTCATTGCTGTCAGCAACGGGCAATTCAAAGCGATGGCTAGCACAATGCCAGAAAGTAACACTAGGAAACGTTTCTTGCATTAGCCTCACATCGTGACCATTTTGTCTTGCATTAGCTTTAATTCGTGAACACAGTACCATCTGCCGGAATATTTATAATACATTTTGCTGTCAATAAATCGCCAATTTTTTAACACCTTAGGAAAAAAGGTGCCGGTACTGCGTACCGTTGCGTACCGCCAGAAAAAAAGCACTGATTCTACGTAAGATGAGTAAATAAGATATTTGTTCCGTATTCTACAAGTAAGAAGAGGAAATAAAATATTTTTTTCATATTCAAATGAAAGCAAAAGGTCGGTTATATATTCTACAAGAAGATAAAGGGCGTGTTTGATTCTTTATTTTCTTTAAAGCCGATGGTTGGTCCAATGCTCTATAAGAAAGAAAAGTAGAAAATTGGTATTGTATTCTGCCAAGAATTGGAAAGTCCTTTGCTTATTCCACAAGTGAAGGGAGTAAATAGGCAAACCTTTCGGGAGATTATTAAAAGTGTACAAAGTCCTTTCCATATTCTACATATAAAATGAATAAGAAGGCGATTTGTTCCGTATTCTATTAAAAACAAAAGATTGTTTCTCTGTTTTACAAATAAACAGACTGGTTCAATATTCAATAAAAAGAAGAAATTCCTTCTTTCTTGCTTTCTTCCACTTTTTTTTTTTTTGTATTCTTCAAGTAAAAACAGTAAGTAGGCAATTGATTCCATATTCTATTAAAAGCAGAAAGTAGCGTCCTTAATCCACACGTTTAAATTGAGCAAATGATAGATTAGTTCTGTATTCTATAAGAAGCAGAAAATTGTCTCCGTATTTTACAAGTAAAAACATTAAGTAGGCGATTAGTTCCATTTTTTTAAAAGCAGAATGTTATTTCTGTATTCCGCAGATAAAACAGTTCCATATTTTATTAGGAACAGAAGGGTTTTTTCCTGTTTTGCACGTAAGAACATAAAGTTTTTTTTTTCTTTATTAGAGGTTTAACGATCACCGTGAACAACTCAGTGTGCTATAAGCAGTCGCCCGTCCCTAATTTAGGGCCACTGGCTCCAGGGAAGGGAAAAGCCAGTGCCATAAGGCAAACACAACATCCATGCCTCACCGGGATTCGAACCCGGACCCATCTCGGACGAACAGTCATAAGCCATCGCTTAGACCACTGCGCCACCGGGACTGCACATTACGTTGGAACAGGATTATTAATACTGCAATATAAGATATCATGAATTGCTTTTACTCAGTAAAACAGTCTTGCTGGGCCAGCACTCAATTCAGCGCTGGCAGCCAGCAGTGCGAATAGCGGCCCAGCACTGCAGTGCCGGTACCCAAAAGTTAATAAATGTCCCGGCAGACAACACAGTTGGGGTCAGTAGCCGGCCAACAGCTGGCACCTCCATCAATATTGTCATGTGCCACAACAGGGCCATCAGTTATCCATCACAGACAGTGGCTGCCACAAGCCGCCCTTAAGCGGTCCTGCAAGCACGTACCATAAATGGTGGCTAGCCTAATGTGGTCCGCCAGTTTCCTGGCAGTGGAAGCCGGCAATCACTTGACTTAACTGATGGCTTGCGGAATCTGGTTCGCCAATTGCCCAGTAGTGGAAAAGCAAAAATATACGTCAAAACTCCTTAACGTTTCCCGGTCAGCGCCATTTTTCTTTCGCAGGAAATCTATCTGCATGACGTCATGGAGCTGGGAAAATTTTCTCAACTGGTCTAAAAAAACGGCAGGTGGTTCACTGTAGCTTCGAAGACACGACAGTTTGGCTGCAAACCAAACACTTTAATCACAACATTGCGTTGTCATATGCGGGCGGTTGCTTGAAGGTGAGTTTCTTTTCTACGCGATGTGAAGCAAACAGTTTTCTTAAGTTTAGAATGTTGCCAGTTATTTTTAATAAATGTCCGTTTTATTTAACTCATACGTTTATTTGTTCAACGTAACGATTTTTTTCATTTACATTAAGGGAACATCAGTCATTTTCAACAAGTGTACCAACTTAAAGACGTTTTCCAAAGTTTTGTGCTGTGTTTGTGTTCTTGAAAAGCGATTGTTTAACTAATATATTTACGTGTTCATGTCACATTCTGTTACATTTTTAACATTGTATCTTTTTCTTTCCACGGTCCAAAGCTACATTTGTTTTAAATAGGAAAGAGATTTTATTTCATTTCTGGCTATTTTTGGCAGCGAATTTCTCCAATCTTATGTATTCACTCCATGGATGAGTGTATTATATTAACATAGCGTTTCTTAATTGTTATTATTTTTTCAAATACTTGATTACTTTGTAATGAATTTATATTGTTTTTGTTTTCAGAAATACTTATTTTGTATAATTTTCATTTTTTTTCCAACATAAAGATTTTTTTAATGTTTTGGGGGGACTTTTGTTTGAAGCGGTTTAATGTATGTTAGCAAAAGATTTTTCGATACATTTATTAAGTTTTCAAAAATTATTTCTTGTTGTTTTTGGGAATGGAGTGGGTGTGCTTCATGGCTGTTTATATTCTCGATTCTTCGTGCCTTAGTGAAAGAATCTTTGCTCTGAAAAGAGAGCAATCTACTATTTTTCTTTGTCAATGCGAAATTTCATAAAGAAACTAATTCGTCTCTCTGTATACAGCTTTTTTTCTCTTAACATCCACTGAAAAAAATGGTGATGCCTTCAACTTCAACTAACTGGTACAACGATAAATTGTGCACGTGTTGCTTCCACGCATGCGCATCCCCGCTGCTTGAACCTGGTGTTCCGGTTGCTTCGTCTGCCAGCTCCGGGCCACTCGTGGTGCTTACGTGGAGGCCCGTAATTCATTGCGATGCGGCAGGGCCATCAACGGCTGCCAACTGATGGCACTGCCAACAACGGATCTCTACGATACTGTGAACAACAGATTTCTGCCAGCAGTGGCCCATCACTGCCAGCTGGCGGACAGCAGTTTCCCAACAGTTGTGCTGTTGCTGAGTACTGTTCAACATGTCACTACACCAGAAAACTCGTAAATTGCATCACCTTGGAACAGGAATCGAACACGCAGCCCCCGATTTCCGTTCATGAATGGTGTCCATTACACCATCCAGGTCAACGAAGTTCCAAGTATCTGAGGATGAGCAATCTGAGCAATTCCAGATTTCCACTGATAGACGCAATTTTGTTGCTTCCTTGTAGCGTAATTCAGTTAAATCATCAGCATCTTAGATGTGGGAAATATGAAAGGAATATTTTTCACAAATGCAGTTGAACTTATTTGAACCGCCAATACAGTCAGACCTATTTAAACCGCCAAAGCAGTCGAACCTATTTAAACCGCCAATGGAGTCAAAACTATTGAAACCGCCAATGCAGCCGAACCTATTTAAACGCCATATTCTGTTAATCGTGCTAAACTGGAGGTTTAAAGAGGTTCATATAAAGAAAGGGTAAAATTAATTGAATGACTCTAAGGAAGAAATGAAGCAAATATACGTTCTCATGTACCGCATCTCTAATTCTGAGACCGTAAAGACTTGAAACACAGTGTTTAAGTAAATCTCATGAGGAAAATCCTTAAAGCAAAATGTGTGTGTGTGCTTTGTTTTGTTTTGTTTTGTTTTGTTTTTTCATTTTGCTGTAACACTAACACTTTGTTTATAAGTACCATAGACAAGAAGGGAAAGGGAAAGAAGATGCGTTGATAGATGTGGCAAAACAAGATAGCTAATTAGGGAACTTTTGCCCAAGGAGATAGGCAGAATAAATTAGTCGTTATCGTTGATGCTTAAAAGTGCTCCTTATTCTTGTATATAAAACGAAATAAGGTTATGGGAGCCACAGAAATACTTTTTTCGCACGCAAGGTATTCAATATTTGAAATTTTTTCAAGAGTTAAGTTGTCAAGCACCCCCAGAGAAGGCGCTTAGATGCCTTGCTTGTCGGCTCAAGGCGACTGTGACGTGTCTGCCCCACAGGACGCACACGACATAAAGGCAAATAGCAGCGAGAACGAACGTCTGCATAGCTCAATTGGTAGAGCTACTTGTTCCGGATTAAGAGGACTCGGGTTCGTTCCCCTGCGTGGACCAAAAATGACGGAGAAATTTACTTCATTATAATGGCGCTCGAACTTCCCGGATGACCCGGCCGTTAAAGATCTCGCAATGGTGTGATGTTCTTTCCACACCGCGAGACAGGAAAAATAAGAGAATCCCTTTTCAGCGCTTCTAAAAATAAATGTGTGTGATGTTGCATTCCACACACCAGACTGACTGGGAGTTCTCAAGTGCACGTTCTTCAGCGGATGGCTGCCTACAACGATACATGGTCCCGGCTGACCTGTGCGCCATGCCTCCGGGACCCTTTCGGGGAGGGATGTGACGTGCCTGCCCCGCAGGACGCACACGACATAAAGGCAGATAGCAGCCAGAACAAACGTCTGCGTAGCTCAGTTGGTAGAGCGACTTGTTCCTGAATAAGAGGACTCGGGTTCGTTCCCCGGCGTCGACCAAAAATGACGGAGAAATTTACTTCGTCATACAACACTCCCAAGACTCATTGTTATAGAGAGAGAGTCGAAAGTTTTGCAATATTTGCATAAACGCATGTACTGCGGCGGGTATGCCACGTGTTTAAACTAGTTCAAGTCGTGCACTGCAGTCACTCGAAAAGGATATAAAGTAGTAGTCATCGCTGGGAACAGCATTCCATGCGTCGTTCTGTCTATGGTTGGGACGCCTATAAAAGATAAACAGCCACAAACGGTTAATTAGGTAACTTTTGCTTTACGAGTTTGAACTCGTCCATAACGCTGCTCAAGCAACACGGAACATTTGTCATGCGAAAGGGGGAAGGTTCTGTGGATCACAGCACCGCAACTAGCTGGTTCAAGAAATTTCACTCAGGTGACAGAAACCTCAACGATCAGCCAAGACCAGGTACGCCGCGAAACGTGAATTCGGAGGCCGTGCTCTACGCCGTAGAGGCAAATCCTACAACCAGCACTCAGAGATTATCAGGGAGTTGGGTACATCACAGACCGCCGTGGTTCGTCACCTTCAGAACCTCGGAAAGGTCTACAGCAGCTGCCACATCGTCCCTTACGAACTGACGCCATCTGAAGCAAACCCGCGGAGTGGAAGTGTGCACGAAATTCCTAGAAAACCCGCACGTTATACGTTTCATTAAGAGAAGTGTTACGTGCGATGAAAGGTGGGTCCCTTTCCGTGATCCTAACACACAAAGGCAGTGGTTGAGCCCGAGCCAGCTTCCAGAACCTGTTACCAAGCGTGGGTGCTTCGAGCACAAGGTGATGCTGTACGTCTGGAGGAATTTCAAAGGGATAATCCACTACGAATTTGTTCCAGGCAGTCAGGAACATCAACTCTAACCTTTACTCTGAATAGCTGGAGCGGTCTTATGCCGTTTTGGAGAAGTACCCATCACTGGTGAATAGAAAGCGCTTTCTCCTACAGCAGGACAACGCTCGGCCTCATACCACGCGAACGACCCGGGCAAAACTCCAGGAACTTGAGGGCATCGAACTGATGCGACACCCAGCATATAATCCGGACCTTGCCCCGTCGGGTTATTGCTTGTTCCGGTCCATGGTCTACTTTCTTCGCGGGCGAATTTTCAAGAACCAGGAGGAAGTGGCAGCTGGGGTGAAGGAGTTCTTCGCCTCGAAGCACAAGAACTGTTACCGCCGCGCAATCGAAGAACTGGCAGACAGATGGCTAAAGACGGTGTAACAGGATGACCTATACTTTGAATGCTATTCAGCTTTCGTTGTAAAGGAACGTCTGAATACATGAAGTGATCCAAATATTGCAAAACTTTGGACTCACCTTCTGTATTTTAATGAAGTATGGCTCAAACCTCACGTGCGGTTGCATGGTAGATTAGATGATACTGACAAGCACGGAAAACTTAATGTATTATTTGAATACACAAAGGCTTTCTACAGAAGATTAAAAAACGTGCATTTTTAAAGGACAAAAAAATATTTATAATTTCGAAGTATTTACAAGCAAGTCACACCGTTTACAGCTATTTAGAGATGCAAAACTGTTCGAGGTACAGCCTGTCACAGGGTCTGTCAGAGTTTTCTTAAGTTGTTTGATGAAATTACCTGAGTTGTAATTGGTCTTTCAGCATTAATGAAATCTATTAGGTACTTTTCTATTAAATGTACCTCTGAGATATACACTTTCCCAAGTACGGACTACTTGGGAAAATATAATTTCACAGTCACATTCAATCACGTTAGTTATATTATTTCAGCAAACGTTCCCTCTTGTTTTCATTTAAATTTCTGCTTTGAAATTTCAGTTTGAAAAACTGGAAAATCAAATGTTGGTTTTAAATCTGATATAATTTTGTTTTTTGAGTTACATACGAAAATATTTGAATTTGTTATGGAATTGCTCTTTCTAAAAAACGTAATATTTCTTTTCAGCCCGCCTTCCACAATTGTGAAAAACATATTTGATATATTTGAATAACCTGGCGGAAAGATTGTCGTCAATATATCTGGAGATACGGTTTGGTTTCTCGCTACAGGCCAATGTTTTCAAATTTTCTGACGTGATTAATGTTACACGAAGAGCAGTTAATATAGGCAATCAGAGATGCCTGATTATTACCTATCTCCACGTAAGAAGATTGTTTCTTCCAGAAAATTCATCTAAATACATTTCTTAGCAAATAAATTGTATAAAAAAGAAGTGAACTCCGTCTTGTGAAAGCTGATAGATACAGCGCACATTGTACCGAGATTCGAACCTAGAATCTTTTATGTATCTTTTCGCGAAGTAAGCAGTTATAAATAAAAAGTATTCATTTTTCTTCCCACCGACTACATGCTTGATTCTTCGTCTTACGCGAGAAAGGCCTTTTTTTATCATCTTAAGATAAAAAATATATTTTTTTTACTTCGGGATGTATATAGCATACATACCCGTCGACAATTATGTGCAAAGTTTCTGTTTCGCGTATCTTGAAGAGGATATCAGAAAATATGTGCATTCCACTCTTTTGTTATCACTAAGACAGAATACAGTAGTCACAGTACTGAAGGAAAACTGACGTTGAAATCTTCGATATAAAAAAAATCTACATTAATCGCGTGGAAAAAACCACAAGGGACAAGAGTCAAATCAAAAAGATAAAAAAAAAGCAGATAAAAAAAACAGCTATTCTTATTTTCTCGTATCCTCTTTCCCTGTTTCCCTCATTCCTCTTATCTTGTATTCTATCCAACAGTAAGGAAAATAAGAAAAAAAATGGAGAGAAGGACAAAAAAACGTACGTGACACAGAAAAAGGAGGAGAAAGAAGTGCAACGATGGCCCGGTTCTGTCTTCAAGGGAACACATGTTTGCATTGGTGCTAGTAATGGCTGAGAGCTTTACCATGTACTAAATCCAAACTCCCTGCCTCTTTCCCCATGGTGAAAAAAGAGAAATATAAAAAAAAGAAGAAGCAGAAAAAAAGATCTGCCCGATTCGAACGGGAGTCACAGGACTCTGATTAAATCGACGAACCTTTGTGATTACATGCAAATGAGGACGAGGAGGGGGATGGACCACAGAGCGGAAAGGAAGGAACAACGAGACAGAAGGAGAGAGAGATAGATGGAAAGAACGAGAGAGAGAGTTGTGGAGAGATACAGACCCGGGAAGGGAAGACTGCAGAAGAGACAATTCCCTAAATCAAACAAGAGGAGGACTAGACAGAGTGAAAGTGAAGCGAAGCGGGGACGTCTCGACCCACAATGCACTACGGTGCTGTTGGCCCTGTAAAAGTGTCTTCACATTGTATCACCGACTCCATTGTTGAAAGAACGCAAGCCTCGCCAATTCATTTCACCGGTTCCCCATTAACTTAAGAGCTAAGTCGGATTTAAACATTTATATACCCAATGTTGACTTCTTCCCACCCCAGCACGACAAGAGTCCCTTGAGCATAGCGCCTTTACAACTGTCTCGAGGCGTATGGAAAGTGTAAAAGCATAAATGTTAATCCACTACTGAAACGACTGAATTATTTTCACGACATTAAGTTCTAAGCAAAGGGGGCCACGTGCTCGAAGTTATGGTTTTATCTGTACGCGTTTTATTTTTAATTTTATTTTAGCTTGAGAAGACGTACTGGAGAGAAACAGGGCTATACAACTGCGCAAAATGAATTTAAAATTTAATATTGTACTTTTGAAGACAAGAACGCCGCTCCGGTGGTGGAGTGGTCTAAGCTCTGGTTTATGACTATTCGTCCGAAATGGGTCCGGGTTCGAATCCCGGTGAAGCACGGATGTTGTCTTCTGTCTTACGGCACTGGCTCACTCCCTTCCCTGGAAACCAGTGGCCCTAAATTAGCGACGGGAGACCTCTTATAGCTCACTGAGTTGTTCACGGTGGTCGTTAAACCTCCATTAAAAAGAAGGCAATAACGTATTCACATTGGAAAACGCGGAACATTCGGATAATTAGCTTTATAACATTTTCAGGAAGAATTTAAAATTTTATAAAACATTGAAATTCAGGTGGCACGAATGTAGAAATTCATAAATGTCACAACCGCACAAGCGTTGACTGCGGGCATGTTCAGTTGCTTAAGCATGCTCCCGTAGAAATTATCTTTTGGTAACGATTTGTATATTGTAATTAAAACTTAGGGGATATGATGTTACTATTTATTTAACATCAGCCACAGATCACTAAAAATCAAAATTGGTATATTCAACACATGTGACGTACTACAGAGGAGAAGCACGTGTCACGATGACAAATCTGCAGCGATACATTCCGTCGGTGTAGTTTTGTCGGTTAGATCAACTAGTACCAGAGCGAGAAGGAGCGAATTTGATCGTCGTCACCGACAAATTTATGTTTTCACATCGGCGCCCGATGGTGGAAAGTGAATCTACTGGCCGCTGAGTTCTTCGAAAACTGTGTGATGTATGTTCCACACATTTTCTGGAATTAATGAAAATTCCTTCTTCACTTTAAAAAAAAAAGAGAGAGAGATGATGTGACGTACTACGGAGGTGGGAGATGATGTGACGTACTACGTGTCAAGAGGACAAATCTACAGCGATACATTCCGTCGGTGTAGCTTAGTCAGTTAAAACAAGTTAGTAAAATCATGCAATGCATTGATTATGATACGCTTACCAACATACCAGAAATTATTACTCAAGTTATGTGGATAATGGCTGTGGAATAAATCTCGCTCCTGTGTCCTGACCTTTGACCCCATTTCGATGATATTCAACAGAACCGGTTCACTATACCGCCGGAACAACATTATAAAGTTTTGTTGCAATAGAAGCAGTTTTACGCAAGTTATGAGAATAATGGCTGTGGAATAAATCTGGCTTTTGTTCAATGACCTTTGACCCCATTTCGTTGATATACAACAGAACCGGTTCACTATACCTCCGGAACAACATGATAAAGTTTTGTCGCACCAAGCATTTTAGGTAAGTTATGATGCACAAGGGCAATGGAATAGATCCCACTCCAGTGTCCTGACATTTGACCCCATTTCACCCATTTTCAATAGGGTTCGTCCCCAGTGGCTCGCTACCACATACTAAAATTTCATCGAAATCGAACCATTTTTACGCAAGTTATGACGCATAAGGGCAATGGAATATATCCCGCTCTTATGCCCTGCCTGACCTTCGACCCCATTTCGCTGATTTTCAATAGGGTTCGTGCCCAGGTGGTTCCCTGCCACATACTAAAATTTCATCGAAATCGAACCATATTTACGCATGTTATGACGCATAAAGGCAATAGAATGGATTCCGCTTTTATGTCCTGACCTTTGACCCCATTCCGCCCATTTTCAATAGGGTTCGTCCCCAGGTGGTTCCTTACCACATACTAAAACTCGATCGAAATCGAACCATTTTTTGCGTGCGTTATGACGCATAAGGGCAATGGAATATATCCCGCTCTTATGTCCTGCGTGACCTTTGACCCCATTTCACCCATTTTCAATAGGGATCGTCCCCAGATGGTTCCCTACCATATACTAAAATTCATCGAAATTGAACAATTTTTACGCAAGTTATGACGCATAAGAGTAATGGAATGGATCCCGCTCCTATGTCCTGACCTTTGACCCTGCTTCGCCCATTTTCAGTAGGGTTCGTCCCCAGGTGGTCCCCCTACCATATACTAAAATTTCGTCGAAATCGAACCATTTTCACGTGAGTTAAAGTGCGGACGGACGGACAAAACTGGAGCATATACGCTTCTTCAACCTACGTTTGGAAAGCGTAAACATCGGGCTCAGGAGCGAGGAGGCGCGCCTTCGATCACAGATTTGTGTTTTCCCACACACGCACACACTTCCGAAATAGTACATGTTGAATACATTATTTTCGTATGAAGAAATTCTGTAATACATTTGCTATAATTTTATGCTGAATTCCTTACAACAAACATTTTCCAGATCTGTTCAGAAATGAAGCAGTTATTAAGAAAAATATGAAGGAAAACAAAAAGTTGCCCCGGTGGTCGAGTGGTCCGAGGCGCTGGCCACTAATCGTTCTTCCGAGATGGGATCCGGGGCTGAATCTCGAGTGAGGCCAGGATGGTACGCTTGTCTTAAGGCACTAACTCTCTGCCTTCCCTGGAACCAGTGGTCTCAAATTAGGGACTTGCGACTGCTTGTATCTTCCAATGAGTTGCTCACAATGGTCGTTCAATACTCAAATTAAAAAAAAGGAGCATCTTTTTGCCCGAAATACCCGTATATTCAGATTTACTACAAGTATGAAGATTGAATGAACGGGCACTGTTTCAAAAATGTTCAAAAGGTTACTACTGGATTAAGATAAATAATTACACGCGTTTGTTTGTTCTCTTATTTTTGTAAAAAAAAACTGCCGGTTTTTTTCGTCGAGCATGCCCCGAAAAATCTACCCCAGTGCATATCAGAGATGGAAACGGGTCGACAATTTCTTGCGGGACCAACGAGTCAGGTCAAGGTGTTCCTGAGCCGATTTTGACCAGGTTTTATTCCCGTTTTATTTTTGAAAAGAGAAAAATATATTCTAAAGAAAAATGCGCGTTGTGGAATTCTGTATTAGATACTGCTGCCCACGAAGTGAATAATGATTTTCCATGCAAAAATATTGTCGTCTCTTTCTCAAAGCAACGAAGATTTCCACCGACCGACGTCAGACAACTCACCGACCCCATATCGTAAAAAGACCCTTCCTTTGCGTTCTTTTACAGTGAGATTGTCCACGGCAAGGTACAGGCAAACGCCATTTGCCTGCTGATTCACCCTCTCCGTGCAAAGTTCACTATATGACTAAGAATTACTTTTCACATCGCATCTTTTACATTGAGCATTCAGAGGTTTTCGATTGATGTGCGAACATCGCGTTACCATGACATGTCATGTCGAAATTAACTCCTTATTTGTTAATATGGATGGATTTAATATTAAGGGGGTTGAGAAAGGTGTCGAGGCCAACAAATACCTGCTTATTGAAAACCACAAGGGGAAGAGTGAATGCTGAAAATTGTCTCGTCTCATTAAAGAACAGGTGACTAATTCTGTGTTGTTAGGTCTTGCTTTTTGTTCAAAATGTGGAAAGTGTATAATTACGAAGAAGCATGTTGAGGGTGCGATAAAAGATTGTGGAACCAAAAATCTAACGGGCCTTGTGAAAGTACGGCCACCTCCATCAAAGCGTGGAAAGAGCGGAAAATCTAAATACATTTTAAAAAATGAATTTGTGTAATAGTAAATAATGATTCCCGTTTGTAATATACTCCATGGTCACGGTCATAGTCAGCCATACTTCTGGATTACGCAAAATAGTGGCACTAAAAATGGCACTGAAATTTAGCAAGTAACCAAATTTTATCATTAAAAAAGGATTTCAGTTATTAAATATCAAGTAGTTATTGGGACAAATATATATATTACGTTTATATCATCATCATCATCATCATCATTGTCAACCATTATCAATCCACTGCTGGACGAAGGTCTCCCCAAGTTTCCTCCACAACGGTCTGTCTTGTGCCAGTCTCTTCCATGTCACTCCCGCATACTTTCGAATTTCATCCACCCATCTTCCATGTGGTCTTCTTCTGGGTCTTTTCCTGTCCCTTGGAATCCAATCTAAAATTTCGGCTGTCTATCGATGGTCTGTCCTTCTGGCAGTATGTCCAGCCCATTGCCACTTCAGGGATTTAACTCTGATCATGATGTCTTCCACTCTTGTCATTTTTCGGATACACGAGTACCTCTTCTTATCTCTCCCGGTTACACCAAGCATGCACCTCTTCATGCTACTTTGAGTTGTCTGTAGCCTTTGTATGTCTCTTTTAGCTAAGGTCCACGTCTCTGCACCATACGTAAGCACTGGAAGGATGCATTGATCAAAACTTTTCTTTTAAGACATAATGGCATATTGCTCTTGAAACTTTTGCTGTTTCTTCCAAAAACTCTCCAGGCAAGTTTTGTACGCCGATTAATTTCTTCACCAATGTGACCCTCACTTGATATCTGCTGTCCAAGATAAACGTACGTGTCTGTTATCTCCAGCTTTTCTCCATCAATCGATAAATCTTCATTTCTTGTAAAAGCATTGTACATCACTTTTGTCTTCTGAAAGTTCATTTTTAATCCCACTTCTTTACTCTTGTCAGCAAGTTCCTGGATCATACTCTGTAGCTCTGATGGAGTAGTTGCAAAAATGACTATGTCATCAGCAAAACGAAGGTGGGTTCGATAATCTCCATTAATCTTTATCCCTTTGTTTTCCCAGTTCAGTGATTGAAAGACATTTTCCAATGTGGCATTAAAGAGCTTCGGAGATATGGTGTCACCTTGTCTCACTCCTTTTCCAATTTTTATGTGTGTTGTATTTTCAAACAGCCGAATCTTTGCACTTGCATTTTCATAGATGTTATTAATAATATTAATGTATGCATCTTCAATACCGCACGATTTCAGAGCCATTGCAACTGCTGATGGTTTCACCGAATCAAAGGCTTTTTCATAATCGATAAAAGCCATGCACAATGGAAGTTCATATTCCCTCGCTCTTTCAATTAGTTCTCTCAGTACGTGGATATGATCTATTGTGCTGTAGCCACTCCTGAATCCAGCTTGTTCTCTCGGTTGAGCCATGTCCAGTGTTACCTTCAAGCGGTGTGAAAGAACTTTAGTGAAGATTTTATAAACCACTGATAGGAGGCTGATAGGTTTGTAGTTCCTGAAATCCTCAATGTCGCCTTTTTTATGTAGCAAGATCATTGTAGCGTTGTTCCAATCCTCAGGAATTTTCCCTTCATTAAGGCATCGAGTGAAAATTTGGGCGAGTACTGTTTCGATTTCTCCACTTGCTTCTTGTATGATGTCTACAGTAATTCCATCTTCTCCTGGAGCTTAGATATATATATATATATATATATATATTGAGTTTCGAATTTATAATTCAAAGCAGATTTGTCATGGTCAGTTACGGGTCCGGGTCGTGTCGGGTCCGAGTCCGAAATTTTTGGCCAGTTTTCAACACTGGTGCATATATCTCAGTTAAGAAGGGAAAGTGCATGCAAATAGTAAAATGTTTCTTTTTCTTTTCGCTAACTACTCGCCATTGGAGACAATGATATTATTCGGTCAGATTTCATTACCGACATGAATTTTTCCATGTGAGCCTCGAGATGTTGGATTTCAAAAACACAGAAACAACGAAATTCCGAAAGGTAAAGCTCTCAACGAGAGATTATACTTGGCATTCACTTGGATAGGACAGAAAGTAATGTCCGATGACAGGGTACCCGAAGTCGAAGACCCAGTCACGGCGCACATTGGCCACTGGGATTGCGCAGCACATCGGCATGGCATCAGAAAGTAGGTAGCTTAAATAAGTGGCAGATGGCCGTCATAAGACGAAGAGCAACATACACTATACTGACAAAAGTCACCGGACACCCCTTCAAAAGCAAATGAACGGATCCGCTGTGTTGTTAAGAGGCACGGTACTGCTGCAAACGGCAGAAAAACGAGCCTGGATGACCGCCATCATATCGCACTGTGAGGTTGAGGGAAAATGTCGCGGCGGGAGGGAACTGACTTTGAAAAAGGAAAGATTGTTGGGTGTTATGTTAGTAGGTGGTTCATAAAAGAAACAGAGAAGCGTTTAATCATACCCAAATCAATTGTTTTGGTTGTACTGAATACGTAGAAGACACATGGCGTGCCTGAAGCAGCAAAAAGTACCTGCTGACAAAAAAACATATCAGTGATAGAGGACGTCGAAGCCTCAGGATAATCATTACAACTAATCCACGGAGTACTGCACTAGACCTTAGTGTACACGTGAGTAAAAATGCTGGAACCTCGGTATGCACACGTACCATTCGCAGAAAACTTTATTCCATTGGTAACCGTGGTCGTGCGGCTGCTCATAAGCATTTCATCTCCACTCGGAATGCTACTCGTCGTTTAGCATGGTGTAAAGAACATTTATTGTGGAATATAGATCAATAAAAACGGGTCTTATGGACTGATGAATCCAGATACGCGATCCATCAGTCTGATGGCCGTGTGTGGGTATGGCGGCAGCCTCGGAAACGCTGTTTACCACAATGTACTGTTCCTACGGTCAAGTTTGTAGCTTGCAGTGTACTCGTGTGGAGGTGTTTCTCGTTGTATGGTCCCGCCCCGTTGGTTAACCAGCATGTCTGCCTCGATATTCTGGACAATTATGCTCTCCCAACTCTGTGGCAATACCATGGAGCCAAGCCTTGTTGGCACCAACAGGATAATGCACTGAGCCATAAAGCAAGGACTGTTACAGCATGGTTTGACGATAATTCCGTATCGTGTGTGGACTAGCTGATCTTTATCTCATAGACCATGTATGGGATGAATTAGAGCACCGCATAAGAAGTTTGGAACCAAGGCCTACTACTAAGCAACAGTTAGCCGCAGCACTATGTACTGAATCTTTTAGTTAAGCGCATACCTATCGTCTGTGTTCCAAAACCTTGTCGAAAGCACGTCTGGAAGGATCAGTGCATGCATTAAGACCAAAGGTGGACTGACACCATGCTAATGTACGTCAATAAATGCTATATTGTGTTTCTCTCCTAGGTGTCCGGTGACTTTTGTCAATATAGTGTATGATAGAAGTGGACAAGGATTCATCTGCCATTGCATGCTGTATGAGTTTCATCATGGTAGCACCCCCGCACGTGCTGTAAGGAACATTACCAGTGTGTACTCCAATGCCATGCCACATCGTCAGTGATGTCGTTGGTTCGAACGGTTTCGAAAAGAAAAATTTTGACATATCAGACCATCCCAAAGCCAGAAGACCAGCAACAGTGGATATGGACATGCTGAAGATCTTAGTGGAGACTGACTCACGTGTGCCTATATGGGAGTTGGCCGAGCAGTTGGGAACTCCCACGTGAGCATTATCACGCACCTGAGTTAACTTGATAAGGTGCACAGAGGTGATTTTGGGTACTCATTCAACTCACAGTTCAGCAGAAAGCCAATGGCATGAGTGCTTGAATGCGTTTCCTGCTTGTATGTGACCACGTTGGAACGTTCTTGGACCGCATTGTGTCAGGTGACGGGAAATGGGTCCTGTATGACAATGACAGTGCCCGGAAATAGTGGTTTGACTCAAAACAGAAAGCCATGCCAACGGCCAAAGCTAGCTTACATCCACCAATATCCTATTGTCTGTTAGGTGGGATATGCGGGGGTGTCGTGTTTTTTGAGCTGCTGTAGGATAACACCACTATAACCGCCGATGTGTATTGACGTCAACTCGACGATATGAACGTATCGTTTAGGTCGAAATGATTAACAATTCTGAACCGCAAGCTGGTCTTCCTACAGCAGAATGAAGCGAGATCTCACACAGAACGGATGACCTGTCACAAGATCCGGGACTTGAGCTGGGAGCTGCTGCCGCATTCAGTAAATTCCACGGACATTGACCCATGCGACTAACACCGTTTCCGGTAGTTCCACCATTTCCTGGATCACCAACCGGAATGATGTCGAACGTGCACTTACTCACTTCTTTACGTGCAAGCCGCCACAATTGTACAAGGTCTGTATCCAACAACTGCCCAGACGATGGAAGCAGGTCGTGGGAAAAGATGTCGACCACATTTTGGACTGATTTGTATACTTGTATATACGGTTATTACACTTTTCTGTTGCCTTGCATTTGCAGACTTTACTTTCTTTCCAACCTAATATCCCAACAGAAAATGAAAGTTAAGGATTTCACAATATTTCTTCAAAAATATGTTGTTTCGTATCAATGAGACATAAAAATCAAGGTTACATTTATGAGGCGACTTTTTTTCTAGTGGAAGTGGTGTAATGGTCCCCACAACTGTCAAAGACCATAAAGAGTCGCCAGTCTTTAATTTAGGGCTATTAATTTCAGGAAAAGGAGACCACCAGGTAAAAAAAATCACTCCATCGCAGTCTTCTACGGGTTTCAGACACATTCCTAACTTGAGAAATTAGCCAGAAGCCCGCGCTTCTGGCAATTCGGACAACGGAGCCCAGGCTGGTTTTCAAGAAATACTACTTCCCAATAAAAACACAAGTGCTGGGAAACTGCTGGCCACCAGCTGGCAGTGATGGGTCACTGCTGGCTTAAATCTGTCGCTCACGGACCGGTAGCGGTCCGTTGGTTGCAACGTTATCAGTTGGCGAAACATTGATGGCCCTGCAGTATCGCCGTGAATTGTGGGCCTCCAAGCAAGTGCGAGTAGTGGCTCGTTGCTGGCAACCAATGCAACCCCAACAGCAGGTGGAAGCGCAGAAGCAACACTTGCTGTGTCGCTCATGGTACCAGTTCGTTGAAGACGACGCTAATCGCCATCGTGTTATTTTAGTGGATGTTAAGAAAAAAATCCACATGTAGAGAGGCGAATTAATTTTCTAATGAAATTCCACGTCGACGAAAATATCAGAATTAAGCCATGAAATACACCCACTTCATTAACATGAATTTCGTGGAATGGAGTAGGTGAATAACAAGAAAAAATTTGAAACCGCTTGAAACAAATGTCCTGGAAAAACATGAAACAAATGTTTGTTGGAAAAAGAAAAGAATTATACGCGTACAAAATTTATTAATTATTTGAAAAAAAAAAAAGCAACGCTATGTGGATATAATTTACTCATCCATGGGTTGAATACACAAGACTGGGAGGAATTCGCCTCTAAAAATAACGAGAAGTAAAATAAAATATCTTTCCTCTTTAAAACAAATGTAGTTTCGGACAACGAAAAGGAAAGTTACAACGTTAAAAATGTAAATGAATGTGACATGAAGCCGGGTAAATATATATTAATTCAACAATCACCTTTCAAGACGACAAGGACAATTCAAAACTTTAGAAAGCGACTCTAAGTTGGTACACTCCTTGAAAATGCGTGAAGTTCCCTTGAGGTAAAAAAAAAATATCGTTACGTTGAAAAAATAAATTTATGAATTATATGAAACTGACTTTTAAGAAAAATACCTTGCAATATTGTAAAATGAGAGAACCATTCGATTACACATTCCGCACAATACAGTCAGCTTCAAGCATAAGCTCGTGCGTGGCAAATTAGTCCGGTCGGTAGAGAGCTGAGCTCTCACGTCGACAGCCCTGGTTCGTATCCACCCAGATCCAAACGGGCGTTTTCCCGCTCTGTTGAGAAAATTTCCACACCGTAGTGCTATCGTTACGTTGAAAAAATAAATTAATGAATCCATGGGTTGAATACACAAAAAAAAAATCACTAGTTTCGTAAGGGGAGGAAAAAAAACATTTGCAGCTTTGGGAAACTGCGGTTATCCTAGATTTTTATTTCTTTTTTTTTTTTTTTTGTTATGGCTACTACTGGGAAATTGGTGAACAAGATTCGGCAAGCCATCAGTTACGTCACGTGGTTGCCGGCTGCCACTACCGGCAAACTAGCGGACCACATTAGGCTAGCCCTAATTTCTTGCACGTGCTTGCAGAGTAGCTGAAGGGCCACTTGTGGCAGCTACTGCCTGTGATAGGTAACTGATGGCCCTGTTGTGGCATATGACAACTGATGGGGTGCCAACCGTTGGTCTGAACTGCTGGCCCTTCTTTTGGCAGCCCGGACATTTTATTAACGGTTCGGAAGCGGCAACATAGTGCTGGGCCATTGCTGGCAGTGCTGCCTGCCAGCAATGACCTAGGGCTGGCCCATCAAGACTGTTTTTGCTCTGTTACGATGCATTCGAGTAACGCAGTTAGTTCGTCAAGTATGTTTTAAATAATTTTCCGCCGATAGCACCATCGCACTTGCTTTTTGACATTCTAAACTTTGCGTGGGGTTTGCCTATAGCCACGCTACTGGAACTATTGATTATTTTCTTATCTGAAACTACAGGGTTACACTTAGGTAGAGCCGGTGCAAGGTTTTCTTATCTGTAAGGACGATACTTGAAATTACTCCCCTTCGAGTGCAAACGTTCCCCACGTTTACTCGATTCGACGCAGTTTTTACAACGTCTTTTGGGGGGAAAAAATCGTGCTTGTGTTATCACTTTGTCCGTACGTCCGTCTGCCTGTGGACATAATATATCTCTACAACTATCAGTCCGATTTGAAAATTATTTTTACATTGGAAAGCTGATACTTGAAAAGGACGATTCTTGCATTCTGATTGTTTCCGTTGTGCATCTTCACTGCTAGAGAGCGTAAATGCGGATGATATCGAATTCAAAATACGTTTTATTCCGTATATTCGCTTCTAAATATCCGATTGAAAAAAAACTCTTTTGCCTTTTGATGCCGTTTGTATCAAAGACTATTTTAGCTGCAGTCTCTTTTTCAAGTAATGCACAGATTTTCCGCTAGGGGGCGTACAGGTAAATATCCCCGACATCTCTGCTTCTAAAAGTCCAATTTGAAAAATTCTTCCTGCATCGGATACAGCTCCTCATGGAAACTGTTGTGCATATAATTTCTTATTTTTGGTAAAGAATGGTTTGAACAACGTGGGGCGTAAGTGTTTATATCTCTGCTGATGTGTTTGCAGCGAAATCTGAACATTTGAAAACTCAATTGAAAAAAATTATTTCGTGGGCCGATTCCGCTCATTTTGGAAAACTTTTGCAGAATATTTTCTTCTTAAAATAATGAATGTGTAGTTTTTCCTCTAGGGATGTAGATATATATCGTATTTTTGTCGATATCTCTGCTTCTAAATGTCCGATTTGAAAAAGTCTCTTTATTGGAGAGCGTTTCCAGTGCGAAATGCTTTTCATATAATTTTAAATGTTTTTTAATGCACAAGTACGCCACCAAAATTAAGGACAGTCATTAGGGAACAATACACGGGTGCATTATCGGCCTGAAACCAGGAACGGTCATTAGAGAACAATACACGTGTGCATTATCGGCCGGAAACCGGGGACGGTCATTAGGGAACAATACGCGGGTGCATTATCGGCCTGAAACCAGGGACGGTCATTAGGAAACAATGCACGGGTCATTATCTGTTTGAAATTAGGGACGGTCATCAGGGAACAATACACGGGTGCATTATCTGCTTGAAACCAGAGACGGTCATTAGGGAACAATACACGGGTGCATTATCGCCATGAAACCAAAGATGGTCATTAAGGATGCAGGGGTGCATTATCTGCCTGAAACTAGGGACGGTCATTAAGGAACAATACACGGCTGCATTTTCTGCTTGAAACCAGGGATGGTCATTAGGGAACAATTCACGGGTGCATTATCTGCTTGAAACCAGGGAGGGTCATAAGGGAACAATGCAGGATGCATTACCTGCTTGAAACCAGAGACGGTCGTCAGGGAACAATGTACGTGTGCATTATCTGCCTGAAACTCGGTGGTCGTTAAACCTCCAGTTAAAAAAACTGCTCCATGTCTATCCGGAATGACAAAAGTCCATCTGTTGCTCCAGCAGACCGATGGCGGCGCTGGGAGCACGACATAAGTCACATAGCACGAGGCAGGTTATAGAAAGAGAAATCAGAGAAGCAGAAGAGAGCAGGTGTTGTGCGTTTCGGCGGTACTATAATGCTGTATACCAAATGAATGTGGCTCAGTGAAACCATATTGATGATGTTATGTAGGGCAGAATCATCGGTCGATTCGAGACTGGGCAAACCCAGATGGCAGTGTGACAGGAGCTGCATGTCCCACAAATTGTCATTTCTGAACTCTGACAGCGGTTCCAATACGACGAAAATGTACCTCGATGCTTCAGCACAGGACGGCCGAGGATTACAACGCCTCAACAAGACCGTCTTTTGTCACTCACTGCCACACGGAATAGGTAGAGTACAGACATTATCCTTAATCTTTCAGCATGGTGCATCGCGAGAGACCTTTCAGCTGCCACAGGGACCACTGCAAACGATTGGGTGAGTAGAGCCTGTATGCCTGCAGGCTTGCCAGATGCATCCCGTTAACTTCAGCCCACCGAAGAGCTCGTGTTACTTGATGCAGAGAACATCGTGCTTGGACAGCTGATCAATAGGCCTGTGTTTCATTTACTGACGAATTCGGGTTTAGTTTGCCCAATGATTCTTGTCGTGTTTTCATGTGGAGAGCACTTGGGACTCGGTACAACACCTCCAACATCCTTAAAAATCATCGTTTTGGCGGCGGTGGGATTCTAGTGTGGGGCGGAATAATGTTGTGTTCACGTGCACTCCTCCGTGTGTTCGGAAGAGGAAGGCGTGACAGGCCAGACGTACTGCGATGTCATTCAGCAGAAATATGTCCGGCTATTCAGGGATGCAATGGGACCTGAGTTCATGTTTACGGAGGCCAACGCACGTCCTCAATGAGCCACCGTAGTAGAGGAATACCTAGAAAATGAGCTTATCACCTGCTAACAGTGGCCAGCTCGCTCTCCCAATTTAAACCCCACTGAGCACGCATGGGACACACTCCAGAGACGTACTGCACGACGTCATCCACCTCCTAGAACTCTACTAGAACTTCGGACAGCAGTGGTGCAAGAGTGGGAGTCCGTACCTCAAGCACAATTTGATTATCTGGTACTGAGTATGCCCGGATGCTGTACTGCATATGTCGTTGTGGTGGGCCAACATACAGCATATTGAACTATTTCTTCCCCATAAAACATTTGTGTTCTGCACAAGATGTTCATTACATGTCATTACCAACTCCAGGGAGCTGTTTCTCTTTATTCTGAATACTATGGCAGATCCTGTAATGTTCCTTTCATTCTGAATTTTCGTTTAGGTCAATATGCTCCATATCTAGAACACTTTGGTTGCAATCCTAAGGGTGGATGAGTCGAAACTGACATTATCCTTAATCTTTCAGCATGAGTGTATACACTGAGTGGCCACTTTATTATGACCACATGACAGTTCTAAGCAAATGAGCTATTGCTGCACACTGTTGCTGCCAGAGGGCGATGCTAGTATAAAAAGGGAAAGCTTAGTGCTTGCGACAGTAGTAGAGATGTTTTTGGGTGACGAGATGGGTAAAAATGCGATTTGACGGACTTTCAACGTGGGATGATTGCAGGAGCTCGAAGCCATGGAGCGAGTACCACAGAAACCGCCGCATTCGTGAATTGTTCCAGAGCAGCTGTTGTTAAAGTGTCTAAAGACTGGACTGTCAGCCAAAAAACTGAGTCTCTACGTGCAAGGTGTGGTCGTCATCGACTAGTGACTGCTCGGGCGGAACGGAGAGTGCCCAGACTGATAACAGATAACAGAAGAGCAACAGTGCTGTAAATTACAGACCATCTTAATCAAGGATTCCCTCAAATGATCTCTGAACGCACTGTTTGCCGTACAGTGCATCGGATGGGATATGGCAGCCGAAGGCCTGTTCGAACACCTTTGCTGTCTGCAGTTAACAATAGAAAACTTCTCCAGTTCACACAGTAGCACAAGGATTGGACAGTCGATAATTGGAAACAAACTATGTGGTCTGATGAATCACGTTTTCAGTTGCACCATGCCGATGGCCGAGTGAGAATTTGGCGGAAACAGCAAAAAAGCATGGACCCCAAATACATTGCTACAACCCTTCAAGCTGGTGGAGGCAACGTTATGGTTTAGGAGTTGTTCTCCTGGCATGCTTTGGGCCCTTTAATTCGTGTTGATCAACCTCTGACTGGCACATCATATCTAAACATCGTTGCGGACCAAGTGCTTCCTGTCATGTGAATGGTTTATCCCAATGGCGATGGCTACTTTCAACAAGAAAATGCGTCCTGCCATAGTGCTCGCATTGTACAGGATTGGTTTCAGGAACATGCCGGTGAGTTTACTTTGCTTAGGTGGCCCCCACAATCTCCAGATCTCAACCCCATTGAGAATTTGTGGGATGAAGTTGAACGAGCCATCAGACAGCTGGATCCACGACCCTGCAATCTCACACTCCTGGAAAGTGCTATTTATCAAGCATGGTCTCAGATTCCACAAACCACCTATCAACATTTCGTGGAGTCCATGCCACGAAGAATCGACGCAGTATTAAAGTCAAAAGGTGACCCAACGAAGTACTGAGGGGGTGGTCATAATAAAGTGGCCACTCAGTATATATGGATTGACAAAATACACTCAAAGTCCCCAGGTCCATATAGTAGGCGGGAACCCGTCACAACAAGCAAATAGGTGCAGCCCACCGAGTGGTATTTAGGTTGCTAAATACCACTCGGTTGGTTGCTTGTGGCTAAATATTTACTAATACCCTTTGTAGATTCTTCATACAGCTTACACCTATTTGCTTATTGTTACGGATTTTTGCTTACTATACGGATCTGGGGACTGCGGTTTTCTGCTTCTTGTTAAAGGGTCTTTGGTATATATAAGTGCGTGTCTATGGTGTTTCTTCGGAATTGCCCTTGTTTGCTGTCTTCTATGACCTAGGGAACACATCAGCGGGTCTTGTATTTATCTGACTTTTGTTGAGTTTCAAAAGGCCATGATCCACGGATACGGTGTTCCCCTGATGATATCGGCTTGAAAGATTTAATTTTTCCTTTAAAAAGAAGTTGCAATGTGTTTTGAGACTCCTGGTGTTAATTTTTTTGAATTTGGGGTTTGCGGTTTTTTTTTTCAAATTGTGGTTTGTAGTGTTTGGTTGTATGATATGTTTTTATTGATACACTAGCGTGCAAAAATTAAGGACGAGACGGTTTTACGAATGTAACAACGTGCAGAAGTGCTCCACGTCGACTCAAATCATACCATAAGATCACCAAGATGTAAGAATATGGGACAATTGAGCAAAACCCTCCAAACAAGAAATCCAAAGGATACAAAGGCACTTTATTGAAAAAGTAGCTTCGAGCACAACTGGACAGAAACGTCCATGTGACAGGCGGCTGCCAAGAAAAATCCAGTCTTTACTAGGGTATATGATCACCCCTGGCTGCGTTGCAGGATTTACAACGTCTGTCCATGCTGAGGACGAGGTTCTCAAGGAGCTGTTGAGGCATCGCGGACCATTCCTCTTGTAGCGCCAATTGCAGCTGCGGAATGGTTGCTGGCGGCTGGTGACATGCTATTAAGCGTCTCCCGAGAAGGTCCCACACGTGTTCGATTGGATTCTGGTCCATGGACCTTGCGGGCCAATCCATGCGTTGAATATCTTCACTCTCCAACAGCTCTGCGACAGCCACTGTACGATGAGGTGTAGCGTTGTCGTCCATGAAGAGGAACTCAGGACCCACAGCACCTCAAAACAGACGCACGTGAGGCAGGAGAACCTCCGTACAAAAGCGGACACCAGTGACTGAACCTCCTTGGAAGATGTGGAGGTCAGTACGGCTATCAAGTATGATACCGCCCCAAACGGGAACTCCGCCACCTCCAAACCGGTCCCTTTCGATGATGTTGGAGGTGTGATTGCGTGTTCCCTGCTCTCTCCAGATGTGTATATGTCTAGAATCGGTCGTCAGACTAAATCGGCTCTCATCTGTAAGGAGAACTCGACTCCATTGCTGATGTGTCCAGTTCTTGTGTTCCTGGCATCACAGAAACCGCTGTCTCCGATGAGCAGGCGTTAATGGCACACACCGAACTGGTCGTCGTGCAAATAGACCACTTTTGTGCAGCCTCCTGGCCACGGTAAAACGCGATAACGGACGTCTACTTGTCTGTTGCATGTGCCTTGCGATTTCTTCCGCTGTCTGTCGTCTATCTCTTCTCGCCTGTAGGAAAATATACCGGTCGTCCGCCGCCGTTGTTGCTCGTGGACGACCACTGCTAAACTCTCGGACAGCTGTTCCTTTCGTTTGAAATGCTCTCCACGCTCTTGAAACGATGCTGTGAGCGATCCCGAACTCCTAGGCCACGCTAGTTGCACTTCGACTTTCTTCCAACTTCTCAATGACGCGACCTTGGGTAAAGTCATCCAGATGTCGTCTACTGGATTGCTTGTTGGCCATATCACACGGTGCCAGCAACTCGACGTCGTTCAAACCCATGTATACCGTGCAATAGCTTTCACCGAATTGCTGAGCGTACACCGCCCGTGTGTTTTATAACTTTCCGACCCCCCCCCGCCTCCTATGTCATGCTGCATATATGCTCATGTCCTACCATACCGGACCCTGATCTATCTCCTGAGTGATCTTTCGGTCCGTTCTGCCTGCTCGTTCCGCTGTTATGCTAATTTCTCCTCTTCATCCTTAATTTTTGCACAGCAGTGCATTATGCTGTGATTTGTTAGAGATTCCTGCTTTGGAACTTCCATGTGAATTCCACGTTTGTATATTGTCTATTTTAGTTTGCGTCAATTTTATTAATATATACATGCATATAGAAGAAGCTGGATTCAGGAGTGGTTACAGCACTATTGATCATATCCATGTACTGAGACAACTAACTGAAAGAACAGGAGAACATGAACTCCCATTATGCATGGTTTTTGTTGACTATCAAAAGGACTTCGATTCCGTGAAATCATCAGCAGTAACAATGGCTTTGAAATCCTGTGGTATTGAAGATGCATACATTAGCATTATTAATAACATCTATGAAAATGCAAGTGTAAAGGTTCGAATATTTGAGGATACAGCACAAATAAGAATTAGAAGAGGGAGTGAGACAAGGTGACACCGTTCGGATATTTGAGGATACAGCACAAATAAATAAGAAGAAGGAGGGAGACAAGGTGACACCATATCTCCCAAGCTCTTTAATGCCACATTGCAAAATGTCTTTCAATCATTGAACTGGGAAAACAAAGGGATAAAGATTAATGGAGATTACTTAACTCACCTTGGTTTTGCTGATGACGTAATCATCTTTGCAACTGCCCCGTCAGAGCTGCAGAGTATGATCCAAGAACTTGCTGACAAGAGTAAAGAAGTGGGATTAAAAATGAACTTTCAGAAGACAAAAGCGATGTACAATGCTTTTACAAGAAACGAAGATTTATCGATTGATGGAGAAAAGCTTGAGACAACCGATTCCTACATTTATCTTGGGCAGCAGATATCAAGTGAGAGTCACATTGATGAAGAAATTAATCGGCGTATAAAACTTGGATGGAGAGCTTTTGGAAGAAACAGTACAATTTTTAAGAGCAGTATGCCAGTATGTTTCAAAAGAAAAGTGTTTAATCAATGCATCCTGCCAGTGCTTACGTATGGAGCAGAGATATGGACCTTAACTAAAAAAGACATACAAAGACTGCAGACAACTTAAAGAGCATGGACAGATGCATGCTTGGTGCAACTAGGAAAGATAAAAACAGGAACTTGTGGATAAGGAAAATGACAGGAGTGGACGACATCATGATCAGAGTAAAATCACTGAAATGGCAATGGGCTGGACATGTTGCCAGAAGAACGGACTACCGATGGACAACCGACATTTTAGACTGGATTACGAGGGACAGAAAAGACCCGGAAGAAGACCCCATGGGAGATGGGTGGATGAAATTCGATAGTGTGCTGCAGTGACATAGAGGAAACAGAGGCCCAAGACAGACGCTTGTGGAAAACATTTGGGGAGACCTTCATCCAGCAGTGGATTGATAATGGTTGATGCTGCTGATGATGATAGCACCATCCCCGACGGAACACAACCGTCCAACACTCTAAGACGCGAAAAAGCAACAGTTCAGAAGAACGCCAATCGGAGACACACATGCAAAAAACACCGTGAAGCAGACCTTCGGAATCCTAGTAAGAAACAAAACACTGCAAGAAAACCCCATAAATATGGCAATCATGGAGACAGAAACAACTCCGATTGGCGTTGGACGGTTGTGTTCCGTGGAGGTTGGTGTGTTTCGGTTCGTTCCCGCAATGGGCCGGTTGTCTTTTCGTGCTTTTCTGTTGGACTGTGTTGCTCCGCAAAGGTTTGCGCGTTTCATCTCATTTTTACAATGTATCTTGTCCTGTATGAATTTTGGCTGCTTTGCGCCGGTCGTCGATTAGTGGATGTCATTATATACCCTGAAGTGCCAGAAAAACTGGTACACTAGTCTAATACTTGGTAGGTCCCCCACGGGAGCATAGGACTGCAGAGAAATACGACGGGGCATGGACTCCACTAGCTTCAGGAAATGTGCTGCAGGCAATGCACACCGTACTTCCTGCCTCGGGTGTATTCCGAGATATCGGATTCCTGTGTTCGATAGCGCGTTGCATGGCATCCCAAATGTGTTCTATCACGTTCAGATCTGGGGACTTGGGTGGGAATGGCAACACCCCAAACTCAGTTGAATGCTCCTCTAACCATAATGTGGCGTCCCGACACTTGTGTGGAGGTGCATTGTCCTTTTGGAACAGGCCCAACCCATCAGCATGAATGCAGGACATGAACGGGTGTACCTCGTCAGAAAGGATGCGCACATATCGTTGGCAGGTCACAGGCGTTTGTAGACGTACCAGAAGTCCCAGTGAAGTTCAGCTAAATACACCCCACACCATTACGGACCCCCAACATCCGGTACAATTCCCTGTTGACAGGCGGGATCCATGGCTTCATGGGGTTTGCGCCACACACGAATCTTTCCATCTCCCCGATACAGTTAGAAACGCGACTCATCAGACCAGGCTACTTGTTTGCAGTCATCAAGTGTCCATTGGCGGTGTTGCCGTGCCCATGCGAGGCGCATAGCTCTGTGTCGTGCACCTATCAAGGGGACTCGAGTTGGGCGTTGGCTCCCAAAGCCCATATCGTGGAGGGTACGTTGCACAGTCCGGACGCTGATGCTTGTTGAGGCTCCAGCATTGAATTACGATGATACCTGAAGAGTGCAGTACGCCTATCGCGTGAAACGATTCTTAACAGCCGATGATGGTCACGTTCACCCAATGTCTTTTTACGGCCACACTGGTATCGTAGGTTGGAGGTTTTGCCGGAATTCTTGTAGTCATGGTACACCTTTGCAATGGTCGTCCGTGAAAATCCGAACTTCGTTTCTAACTCCGAAATACTATGGCCCATCTCACGAGCGCCAAGTATGACACCGCGTTGAAAATCGCTTAAATCGTTATTACTTGTCATTCTCATGCTGAAAACAGCTCTGTCAGCTGGCAAGGGTGTCTATCGCTTTTTATACGCACTGGTGGTCGCAACCGAGTACGCGCATAGGTGACGTTGCTATGTATTTTGCATAAGCTCGTCTAACCAGTATTTCTTGCACTGCAGTGTATATTCAGTGGTTTTTGGATTCCTTACCATATATTCTTTTCAGTGTATGTTACGCGTACATTGTCCTTCACCTTTTTATGTCTGATATATATATATATATATATATATATATATCAAAAGTGATGTTCAATGCTTTTACAAGAAATGAAGATTTATCGATTGATGGAGAAAAGCTGGAGATAACAGACACGTACGTTTATCTTGGACAGCAGATATCAAGTGAGGGTCACATTGATGAAGAAATTAATCGGCGTACAAAACTTGCCTGGAGAGCTTTTGGAAGAAACAGCATAATTTTCAAGAGCAATATGCCATTATGTCTTAAAAGAAAAGTGTTTGATCAATGCATCCTTCCAGTGCTTACGTATGGTGCAGAGACGTGGACCTTAACTAAAAGAGACATACAAAGGCTGCAGACAACTCAAAGCAGCATGGAGAGGTGCATGCTTGGTGTAACCAGGAGAGATAAGAAGAGGAACTCGTGGATCCGAAAAATGACAAGAGTGGAAGACATCATGATCAGAGTTAAATCCCTGAAATGGCAATGGGCTGGACATACTGCCAGAAGGACAGATCATCGATGGACAGCCGAAATTTTAGATTGGATTCCAAGGGACAGGAAAAGACCCAGAAGAAGACCACATAGGAGATGGGTGGATGAAATTCGAAAGTATGCAGGGGTGACATGGAGGAGACTGGCACAAGACAGACCGTTGTGGAGGAAACTTGGGGAGACCTTCGTCCAGCAGTGGATTGATAATGGTTGACGATGATGATGATGATGATATATATATAGCCAGGGCTTTTTTCAGCCGGTATGTGCCGGTACGCTTACCAGTAAAAATTTTCAAGGAAGGCAGTAAAAGTTCTGAAAATTTAGCAAGACTTGCGTGGAAACCTTGTTTTTTGTCAAACAATGACACACAAATACCCGAATAGACGAAAGTCTTATATCCTAAATGTTGGCCACACAACAGAGAAGAAAATGTAACATTCGGTGAGATGGAAGTAGCGAATTTATGTATGTGATCTAGGATTTCAGAAAGACACTTCCTAGTTGACAAGAAATTGTCACCTGCTCTGTTGCCTTTTATAAACATAATAAACAGCATACCAATTTCGGTCAGTGATTGTGAGTGTGGTTTCTGGCAAATGAATTTTATTGTAACTCCAACAAGGGCATTAACACATCTGAAGACTGTAAATTCACCGATGTTCATTAAGTTTGTCGGTCCTGCTTTACGTATATTTCGACCTTTACGTAAATTCCTGGTTCCTGAAAAGTACAAGTAGACATCTAGCAACTGACACCAAGAGCAAGGGCACCGACAAGTGAAATTGGCAGTAGCAATGCATTGATGACTTTTTGAAAGCTTCTTTGATATAAGGTTCTCATATTGTTATTAAATAATTGAAGTTTATTGTTAATAATTATTATTTTTTTTATAGTTTACATTGCATCGGTGAAAAAAATGGAGCTGCGTAAAGGGATAGGCTGAGAGAGCACAGGTAAACTTTATTTTTGAAAAGAAGCACTGAATACAGTACGAGTACATACACAGTCGAGTCACATTATTGTAACCACCTCCTACTTTTTACGTCAACAGCGCGTAGCCAATGAAAGAACGAGCGTGTCGTGAGCTGGCTTGGAGGGTATATAAGGTGTGCAGAAGGCATTCTGAAAACACATCACTCGTCGCTGTCATGGATAAAAGGAGGCAATTTATCAGATTTGCAATAAGGGGTGATTATTGGCTTTCGGGGCAGTTTTTCGGAAACAGCGCAGTTTGTGAACTATTCGCGTGCTGCTGTGGTTAAAGTGTATCGTGATTGGAGAAATGGCACCATTGCTAATAAGCGACGTGAAAACTGCGGAGCACCACGTGCCTTTGATGTGAGAGGTGAACGTCGGCTGCGAAGGTGCGTGAGGGCTGATCGACACGCAGCAGTAGACCAACTCACTGGCCGAATGAACCAGGGGGCTACCGGAAGTCTGTCTAAGACGACAGTTCAGCGAACCCTGCTGCGTATGGGACTCCGATGCAGACGAATGGTCACTGCTAACGAAGGCACATCGGCAGAAAAGTCTTACATTTGCATGGCAGTATCGGAATTGGACCTCCGCTGATTGGCAAAGGATTACCTTCTCCGATGAGTCACGTTTTCTGCTTCATTGAACAGATGGACGTTGGCGTATAAGGCGAGAAGCATCGGAGAACATACACTCTTCAACCATTGTTGGAAGAACACAAGCTGGTGGGGACAGCGTTGTGATATGGGGAATGTTTTCGTGGCATTCCCTGGGTCCGCTCATACCTGCGGAATGCACTATGGACCGAATTCGTTATGAATCCATCCTTGCAGACCACGTACACCCATACATGCTGATTGTCTTCCCTGGGGCGGATGGGATCTTCCAGAACTACAATGCGACGTGTCACACAGCTTGAAATAGCCGAGAGTGGTTGGAATAGCACGATGAAGAATTCAACGTACTTTCTTAGCCCTCTGATCCCCCAGATTTAAGCCCGATTGAACATCTGTGAAACCACCTCGATCGTGTTGTCTGCTCTACGGATTCTCCACAACGCACCCTCCGACAGCTGTCAGATGCTCCATATACCCGTGAACAGCTTCCAGCACCTTATTGAGTCACTCCCAGCCCATCTAGCTGCTGTCCGCGCTGCACACGGCGGTTACTCTGGATATTAGTTGGTGGTCACAATAATGTGACTCGACCGTGTATAAATGTATTACCACAAATGTCTGTTTTTTTTCGGGGTTTAACGATCACCATGAAGAAACCTTAAGGCTACAATACTCGGCCGTTCCTAATTTGTGTCTGATGTTTCCAGAGAAGAGACAGAGCTATGCCATCGAACAAGCTAACCATACAGGCCGCATGCGGCGTTCGAACCTGGGCCCATCTCGGTCGAATGACTAGAAGTAAGTGCCTCAGACTACTCAAACATGGGCTGTGAATTGCTGAAAGCCAGCAGCAGATCGTTGAACATCGGTGCAGATGCTGAACAAGATTCGGAAGCTTTTTTTTTTTCTCTCTCTTTTTCTGCCCTTTCTTTCTAGATGTTTCGCTGTATTCATGAGACGCCTATCTGTGCAATAGGCAAACAAAACAACATGGGATTCCAAGGATAGGCCATACGACGAAAACCAGAAATATTTTGCAGCCTTTTCATCAAATAGAGGGTTGTCTCTGTGAAACTTCCATGTTCTCCAAGCAAAGACACATTACTTCAAATGAATTCTCTGCGTCTATGTACCACACATCCTGGAAAGAATATCGCGTATTGCTAGGAGTTGTGGGGGTGGGTGATGGGGGGAGAGGCATAAAATGCTGGCGGGGGTGAAGAGAGAAATGAAAAAGGAAACTTCATGCTTTCCAAAATAACAAATGGTCGTAGAGCGCCTCAGCTGTTTTCATGCAAATTCCAACACCCACCCTTCTACTTTTCCCCTCAAAGAACAGTCGTTCAGAGGGTGAGGACCACCACATGTATAAAGTATCTCTCCCTTTTTATTTTCCTTTGCTAAGGAAACCCGTCTTTTGAGCACAATTCGACAAGATTTCCACTCTTCTGCTGCAAGTAATGCGAACAGAGCTGTTTTTCATTTCCCTCGAGGAGCAGAAGTGAAGAAATACATCGGTCTACTTTTGTTAAGATGTATATACATAGATGGGCACATACATATCTGCTACGTACAGATATTTTATACAATCGGGTTCTCCATTTATTTCGCCATCTTTCTACATCTTCTCTTTTCTGAAAAACGAAATGAATGTCGTTTTTCATTTTCAAAGCAACTGGTGAACGCGTTTATACACACATATTTTTTTGTATGCTATTTATTTATTTTGTTATTGTTGCTTTCAATATGTTCCGGTCCTTCGTATTTATTAAAAAAAAGAAAGATTTCAAGATCTCCAGAGGTTGTTATTTCCCAGGCACAGCATCGATTTCTGTCATTTTCATAAGAAAAAGCTTTTTTTTTTTTTCAGCTGGTCTGGAATATTTCGGCAGCGTTTATGCTTCTTATATAAAATTTGCGATGGCTGTTCTCAGGACGGAACAGATTTCAATATTTAACAATTCGGGACGTACGCATATGCATTACCAGAAGAATTAAGAAGACAAAATTCGAACACCTCATCGAACCAAAGAATTGAGTACAGAACTTGATGTATGTATCATTACGAGATGGAACTTGGAAAACTGAATATGAATTGAAACAGGAAAACTACCATGATAGTTTACACGAAAATCCAGTACATTATGACATAATATCATTAAGAGCATCTTAAAGAATAAAGCAAGGAGTGCTCTGCATTCATCATTAATACAGTGGTCTGAAGATTATACGGAAACGTTAGGAACGACTATTTTAAATGCTCATTACATAGTGTCGGACGAGTCTTGTTAAGAGTGATGGCAGGAAACATCAAGTTCGTATTCAATAATACCACCACATTAAACCATAAAAATTTCAACAATTTCAATTTTAATTTAATTTCCACAAATTATTATGAAATATATAATTATATATATTATATATATAATTATATAGGAGATTATAGATTATAGAGATATAATAGAGATTGGAAAGAAGAACGTTAGAGAATAGATTGAAAAAAGAACGTTAGAGAATATATATCATCATCATCATCATCATCAACAACCGTTATCAATCCACTGCTGGATGAAGGTCTCCCCAAATTTCTTCCACAATTGCCTGTCTTGGGCCTGTCTCCTCCACGTCACTCCAGCGTACTTTCGAATTTCATCCATCCATCTCTCATGGGGTCTTCTTCTGGGTCTTTTCCTGTCCCTCGGAATTTGGTCTATAATTTCGGTTGTCCATCGGTAGTCCGTTCTTCTGGCAACATGTCCAGACCATTGCCATTTCAGTGATTTCACTCTGGTCATGATGTCGTGAACTCCTGTCATTTGCCTTATCCACAAGTTAATCTTCTTATCTTTCCTAGTTATACCAAGCATGCATCTCTCCATGTTGCTTTGAGTTGTCTGCAGTCTTTGTATGTCTTTTTCAGTTAAGGTCCATATCTCTGCTCCATACGTAAGCACTGGCAGGATGCATTAATTAAACACTTTTCTTTTGAGAAATACTGGCATACTGCTCTTAAAAATTGTACGGTTTCTTTCAAAAGCTCTCCATCCAAGTTTTATACGCCGATTAATTTTTTCATCATTGTGACCCTCACTATATATCTGCTGACCAAGATAAATGTAGAAATCGTTTGTATCAAGATTTTCTCCATCAATCTATAAATCTTCGTTTCTTGTAAAAGCATTGTACATCACTTTTGCCTTTTAAATGTTCATTTTTAATCCCACTTCTTTACTCTTGTCAGCAAGTTCTTGGATCATACTCTGCAAATCTGAAGGGATAGTTGCAAAGATGACTACGTCATCAGCAAAACGAAGGTGAGTTAAGTAATCTCCATTAATCTTTATCCCTTTGTTTTAACAGTTCAATGATTGAAAGGCATTTTGCAATGTCGCATTAAAGAGCTTGGGAGATATGGTATCACCTTGTCTCACACCTTTTCCAATTTTTATTTGTGCTGTATCCTCAAATATCCAAACTTTTGCACTTGCATTTTCATAGATGTTATTGATAATGCAAATATATGCATCTTCAATACCGCAGGATTCCAAAGCCATTCCTACTCCTGATGGTTTCACGGGATCGAAGGCCTTTCATAGTCAATAAAAGTCATGCATAATGGGAGTTCATATTCTCTTGTTCTTTTAATTAGTTCTCTCAGTAAATGGATGGGATCTATAGTGCTGTAGCTACTCCTGAATCCAGCTTGTTCTTTTGGTTGGGTCATGTCTAGTTCAACCTTCAAGCGATATGAAAGAACCTTAGTGAAGATTTTATAAACCACTGAAAGGAGGCTGATGGGCCTGTAATTCCTGAGATCCTCAATGTCACCTTTTTTTATGGAGCAAGATCATTGTAGCATTGTTCCAATCCTCAGGAATCTTCCCTTCATTAAGACATCTGGTGAAAACTTGGGCGAGAGTACAGTAGTTTCAATTTCTCCACTTGCTTCTTGTATAATGCCCACGGTAATTCCATCTTCTCCTGGAGTTCTTCCCGTTTCATGTTCTAATTGCATATGTAACTTCTGCAGGGAGGATTGGAGGGACTTTGGCACTGGTACCTGTCGTAATGTCTGGAATAGATGTTACATCCCTTTGATATAGTTTTGAATAGAAATCTTTCACCCTTGTCAAAATTTCGCTTCTATTTCTTGTTACAGTACCATCTTCTTTTCTCAGAGCCATAATCTGTTATCTTCCCTTACTGAGATGTCCTTTTGCTCTCTTCAGGCTCTTGTTGTTTTCAATTGCTTTCCATTCTCACTAGTTCACAATTGAATATCCTTATGTCTTCAGTGATACCTTTTCGCACTGTCTTGCATAGCTCTATATATTCCACGTTGGAAGTTACGTATTTATTTGTCCGCATCTCCCTTCTCTTTTGTATCAAAACTTTTGTTTTTCCTGAAATCTTCTTCATATCTAACTTGTTCCTATTACCACCTATTTTTGTTGCTGTTTCCATAAGAGCCTAGGTGAGTTCTCTGTTAATTTCAGAAATATCCACTTCTTCTTCCGATGTTAGGCCTTCTAAAGCAGAGAATCTGTTCCTCAGTTCCAACTCGAAGGTATTATGGTGTTTCTTAAGGTTGGTTACGTCAATACATTTTGTTTGTGTTATGAGTTTGCCACGTTCGAGTTTAGTGTTGAGGTGCATCTTACATCTCACCAATCTGTTGTGTTGAACTTGTTTAGCACACTGCAGTCTTCGATGATGAATTTTTTGTTACACATAATAAAATCAATTTCACTCGTCGTCCCATTCGGATGTCTCCATGTCCATTTCCTTTGCGGCTTTTTCTTGAAAAAGGAGTTCATGATGAAAAACCTTTCTGTTTCTGCAAATTCTACGAGAGTATTTCCACGTTGATTTCTGTTCCCGTAACTGAATTTACCAACCGAAGTTTTATACTGTTGCTGTTGCCCTATTTTTGCATTGAAATCACCTATAATGATCTTCAAGTGCTGTTCGCCTTGTTATTTAGATGCCGAAATTCCTCGTAAAATTCTTCAATTTCTTCTTCAGGGTGACTTGTGGTGGGTGCATAAGCTCGTTATCCAACTCTTCTCGAGAGTTGGATAATGAGTCGAGCAGCTATGTCAGAGAAACTTTCAACTTCTACAACTTTATCCTTCAGTTTCTTGTTTATTATAAATCCAACACCACTAGTTCTGCCAGTATCTGTCCCACGATAGTAGAAGAGATGTCCACTTTCCAGTTCAATGAGATCTTCTCCTTTTTTCCTTACCTCACTTAGCCCTACGATGTTCCCACTTGATCCTTTGTAGTTCCTCTTCCAATTCAAGAAAGCCTTGAATCAGAAGATAGGGAGCGTCCATTGTAAATAGTCAAGGTCAGCATCAAATGGCAGATTAGTCCGGTCCTTCAGTGATTCTTAGCACCCTCTGCCTTCATGTCGCACTGGCCGCTGCCATGGCCAGGTACATTCCAGCTGCCGGAGACTGAAGGCCAAGATTTAGGTTGTGGAGTCATTTTGGAGGGGTTTGGCCATAACTCACCACGCTGGCCAAGAGGGTTGGTGAGTGTGGGATAACATTTCCTCTGATCCCGATGGTATAGTTATATCGCTACTGGCGGTCGTCAGAGCACTTTTAGTGGGAACAGGATGCTCCACGAGAAGGAGGAGTTGACATTTGTCAACGAGGGGCGATATGTTACGCATCACCTGACCTTACATCCCAAATATGTATATATATATATATATATATATATATATATATATATATATATATATATATATATATATATATATATAAATTAATTTGCAGAAGTAAAAGAAAATCACAAAAACATAGGTAGTACAATCAGAAGCGCCAAAGGCAGCTATACTCATGTAGTAGCATATATAAAGTGAATTGTAGAAAATAAGAACTGCAAAAATTAAATTCCATAAGGAGAACTGAATGAAACTCAAAATGGAAATTCAAAACTGAAAACCAACAAAAATGAACAAACAGGTTGCCGTCATCAGGAGAGCATCAACCTGCCATTTTGAGTTTCATTCAGTTTTCCTTATGGAATTTAATTTTTTTAGTCCTTTTTTTCTACAATTCACTTTATATATATATGCTGACCTTGGCTACGTATAATGGACGCTCCCTATCTTCTGATTCAAGGCTTCTTGAATTGGAAGAGGAACTACAAAAGATCAAGTGGGACATCGTCGGGCTAAGTGAGGTAAGGAGAAAAGGAGAAGATCTCATTGAACTGAAAAGTGGACATCTCTTCTACTATCGTGGGACAGATACTAGCAGAACTAGTGGTGTTGGATTTATAATAAACAAGAAACTGAAGGATAAAGTTGTAGAAGTTGAAAGTTCCTCTGACAGAGATGCACGACTCGTTATCCAATTCTCGAAAAGATACCAGGCTCAGATTATTCAAACTTATGCACCCACCATAAGTCATCCTGAAGAAGAAATTGAAGAATTTTATGAGGAAATTCGTCATCTAAATAAAAAAGGTAAGCAACACTTGAAGATAATTATGGGAGATTTCAATGCAAAAATAGGGCAAGGGCAACAGAATGAAACTTCAGTTGGTAAATTCGGTCACGGCAACAGAAACCAGCGTGGAAATACTCTCGTTGAGTTTGCAGAAGCAGAAGGGTTTTTCATCTTGAACTCCTTTTTCAAGAAAAACCCACACAGAAAATGGACATGGAGATATCCAAATGGGACGACAAGTGAAATTGATTTTATTATGTGTAACAAAAAATTCGTCATAGAAGACTGCAGTGTGCTAAACAAGTTCAACACAGGTAGTGACCATAGATTGGTGAGATGAAAAATGCACCTCAACACTAAACTTGAACGTGGCAAGCTCATAAGACAAACAAAATCTATTGACATAACCAACCTTAAAAAACACCATAGTACCTTCAAGTTGGAACTGAAGAACAGATTCTCTGCTTTAGAAGGCCTACCATCGGAAGAAGTGGATATTTCTGAAGTTAACAGAAAAGTAACCAAAACTCTTATGGAAACAGCAACAAAATTAGCTGGGTCTAAAAACAAGTTGCATGTGAACAAATTATCAGGAGAAATCATAATGTTGATGCAAAAAAGAAGAGAGATGAGGACAACTAAAGAAGATGTGACTTCCAAAGTGGAATATATAGAGCCATGCAAGACAGTAAGAAATAGTATCACTGAAGACGTAAGAAAATTCAACTGTGAACTGGTAAGGAAAGCAATTGAAAACAACCAAAGCCTAAAGATAGAAAACGGACATCTCAGTAAGGGAAGAAAACAGATTATGGCACTGAGAAAAGAAGATGGTTCTGTAACAAGAAATAGAGGCGAAATTATGACAAGAGTGAAAGATTTCTACTCCAAATTATATGAAAGGGATGATACATGTACTCCAGACATCATGAAAGGTACCAGAGTTCCTCCAGTCCTCCCAGCAGAAGTTGCACATGCAATCAAGAACATGAAGCGGGGAAAAGCTCCAGGAGAAGATGGAATTACTGTAGACATCATACAAGAAGCAAGTAGAGAAATAGAAACAGTACTCGCCCAAATTTTCATTTGATGCTTTAATGAAGGGAAGATTCATGAGGATTGGAACACCGCTACAATGATCCTGCTACATAAAAAAGGTGACATTGAGGATCTCGGAAACTACAGACCTATCAGTGGTTTATAAAATCTTCACTAAAGTTCTTTCACACCGCTTGAAGGTAACACTGGACTTGGCTCAACCGAGAGAACAAGCTGGATTCAGGAGTTGCTACAGCACAATAGATCATATCCATGTGCTGAGAGAACTAATTGAAAGAGCGAGGGAATATGAACTTCCATTGTGCATGGCTTTTATCGATTATGAAAAGCCTTTGATTCGGTGAAACCATCAGCAGTTACAATGGCTCTGAAATCTTGCGGTATTGAAGATGCATACATTAATATTATTAATAACATCTATGAAAATGCAAATGCAAAGATTCGGCTGTGTGAAAATACAACACACATAAAAATTGGAAAGGGAGTGAGACAAGAAGACACCATATCTCCGAAGCTCTTTAATGCCACATTGGAGGGTGTCTTTCAGTCGCTGAGCTGGGAAAACCAGGGGATAAAGATTAATGGAGATTGTCAAACCCACCTTCGTTTTGCTGATGACGTAGTCATTTTTGCAACTACCTCATCAGAGCTGCAGGGTATGATCCAGGAACTTGCTGACAAGAGTAAAGAAGTGGGATTAAAAATGAACTTTCAGAAGACAAAAGCGATGTTCAATGCTTTTACAAGAAATGAAGATTTATCGATTGATGGAGAAAAGCTGGAGATAACAGACACGTACGTTTATCTTGGACAGCATATATCAAGTGAGGGTCACATTGATGAAGAAATTAATCGGCGTACAAAACTTGCCTGGAGAGCTTTTGGAAGAAACAGCATAATTTTCAAGAGCAATATGCCATTATGTCTTAAAAGAAAAGTGTTTGATCAATGCATCCTTCCAGTGCTTACGTATGGTGAAGAGACGTGGACCTTAACTAAAAGAGACATACAAAGGCTGCAGACAACTCAAAGTAGCATGGAGAGGTGCATGCTTGGTGTAACCAGGAGAGATAAGAAGAGGAACTCGTGGATCCGAAAAATGACAAGAGTGGAAGACATCATGATCAGAGTTAAATCCCTGAAATGGCAATGGGCTGGACATACAGCCAGAAGGACAGATCATCGATGGACAGCCGCAATTTTATATTGGATTCCAAGGGACAGGAAAAGACCCAGAAGAAGACCACATGGGAGATGGGTGGATGAAATTCGAAAGTATGCAGGAGTGACATGGAGGAGACTGGCACAAGACAGACCGTTGTGGAGGAAACTTGGGGAGACCTTCGTCCAGCAGTGGATTGATAATGGTTGACAATGATGATGATGATGATGTAACAAAAAAACGACAAGAAGTTAAAACCAAAAAAACTTTGAAATTCTGAAACGCCCAAGGCTGCATAAAAGCAAGATCAAACCACGATTCTAAGAAATGCAAAACACTAAGAAATTTAAAAGAAAACTAGTGGCTGCGCCTCTAGGCTTCCCACGCTAGTTTCCAGAGTAGCGCTCGGGCCCTGCAGCCCGATCTCCGAGTGTGTCAGATGAAATAAAAACTGGAAAATTCATATAAATGTCAATTTTTATTGCATGTCTAAGCAAATAAGGCTTGTTATTCCGAAGTTTCAGAGTTTTTTTACTGTCGTTAATTTTTGGAATGTCGGACTTTTCTCGTTTGAACTTATAGCACTTACTAAATTTACCACTAAAGAAAACAAAATGGGTCCAAAAAGCACATCCGTAAACCGTAATGCTAAACCGTTAAGGTTGACGTCAAGTACATTTGCTTCCTATACTTCCAATGGAAAAACTTTTGTACACATTTTCTTCAAAATTAGTGTCTTCCCAAGGATGAAAATTTGAACATCGATTAAAATAACTTCATATTATAACTTAGAATACTTAATATTTTCTTAAACATAACCATAATTATATTAAAAATCAATAACTTCTCCTTTGGTGGTGTTGGAACCAGAAAAAAGATGGCGCGACCTGTACTTTGATGACGTCAGCAGACAAACAAATGTTGCATTGCATACTTATGGTTGTGTTTTAGGAAATATTAAGTATTCCAAGTTATAAAATGAAGCTATTTTAATCGATGTTCAAATTTTAATCCTTGGGAACGCATTAATCGCCCAGAAAAAAGATGGCGCGACCTGTACTTTGATGACGTCAGTAGACAAACAAATTTTGGATTGCATAATTATGGTTATGTTTTAGAAAATATTAAGTATTCCATGTTATAAAATGAAGCTATTTTAATCGATGTTCAAATTTTCATCCTTGAGAACGCATGTAAAGAAAATGTGTACAGAAGTTTTTGCATTGGAAGTATAGGAAGCAAAATTACTTGACGTCCACCTTAATCAACTGAGATAGCTTTTCCGACAAAACATATGCATAACAAATTCTCTGAATCACCATGGCAGCAGCCACAGGACCAGAACGTTCCTCTGTGGTCATCCTGAAGACAGACGAGCCGTTCGTTTCTTTCCTTTGCATCTTTAAAAAATGCTTAAAAATCAGAAAATTACTTTTCATTAATTTTTTTTTTTTTTTTTTGTAAAAAAGGGACGATAGTTGTAAGTTTATGCTGCAAAAATTGCAGTGCGTTATGATTTATAGTTTGCCATAGATCCGTTTATTTAAATGGATCCCATCGCGAAATAGTGAATTTTGTGAAATTTAGAAATTTAATTTCTCGTAAACTAAATCGAGATTCAAAAAAAGGGCGACGAGGTACAAAACTTCGGTCATGGCACTACATGCCTACAAAGTGTCGTAGCCCTGTTGCTGTTAGTGTGTCCGGTACGCGACTTGATAGCACTTTTTTGCTTACCTTAACTTTGAAATGCAATAGCTCTTGAAGTATCACCAGAATCGAAAAACGGTTTGTTTCAGCGTGTTTTCCAAACAATTCTCTACGAACGATGTAAATTTCGTATTTTTGTGTTCAATACGTTTTTGCTTCGAGTTAGGAAAGCAAGAGTGTCGCGAAATTTCTAAAACAGCGGCAGCAGCAGCAGCAGCAGCGGCGGCAGTTACATTTTTAGAATAGAGAGATAATAAAAAAAACTGGAGGAAAACAAAACAATCAACTCCCGATAACGAGCAAAGGAAAAGTTCTGATTACCCCAACCATCCGAGGCAGACGAGCTCCAAACGAGAGCAAACAAATAAACAGACGAATGCAGCGAAGCAGATCAATGATTGATTCTCCAATGGCTTCGTCAAGGGCAAGCTTTAAGAAACTCACTCATTTATCTACTGAGACTTTGGAAGTGTGGGTTTCTGCTATTTCAGTTTGCTATAAGGACAAATTAAGTTTAGTGTTGAAATTTACCAAATTTTAATTTTGTCAGATTTAAAAGGGACTCCCAAACCAAAAAACCGCAAACTAAAATACATTGCCCGACCTCACACAGATGATCAAGAGAATCTCAGCAATGAACTCTTTAGAAGTATGACGGACACCCAAAAAATGTAATCCCAAAGAGAAGAAATACGAAAAACGTGTAACAACCGACCCAATGAAGAAATAGAGTAACAAATTTTGTCACATTAATAATTGAAGAAAAAATTAATAATAAATTTAAACGAAGATCAAAGAGTATCTTTGAAAATTGCAAATTTAAAACAAAAGATTTTAGAAACATATTAGCAAACAGTGCATTTTTACTACTGCACAGCTGGAGCATGAGAGACTGAACTCAAAAAGTCAAAATCCTAGCCACAGATAAGCAAGGGAAATGCCCATGACACACATACATTTTTTTCAAATCAGTTTGGTTCAGAACACACCAAAAAGTAACGAAAATTTACTTCATACCAAAAACGTAGACACAACATAAAAATAATAAATAAGAAATAATATTATAGTTAATGCAGCTTATTGCAAGTACAAGGTTAATTATTTACAAAATATTGTTCTAGTCATTGAAGCTTCTGGAAGGCCCTAGGTCTAAGATAAAAAAACTTGTAACCAATTTCTGGTTACAAGCTCCAAAGAGAACTAAATACGCAGACCAGATATCCTGCGGAAAAAACGTCAACCTCACCAAAGCCAGAAAAACCTGCTACTAAATAGTGTTGAATAACTCATAAAAAGATTAAAAAATAAAATAAGAAGACAGAAAAACGACTTACCAGCTCTTAGAAGTACTTTAGCAGTCCAACTAACGGGTCTGCTACAACTAACCGCAGCGGCATATCCGTCGCAGCGCTACCTAGCGGCCAACTTTAGAACCTTCCAGGGAGCCACACAAGGATGTTTTATTGTAAAATGATATATATATATATATATATATATATATAAGGTCAGGTGATGCGTAACATCACAGCCTCTCCTTGACAAATGTCAACCCCGCCTTCTCGTGGTGCATCCTGTTCCCACTAAAGGGGCTCTGACGACCGCCCATAGCGGTATAACTATACCATCGGGATTAGAGGAAATTCTATCCCACACTCACCAACCCGCTTGGCCAGCGTGGTGAGTTATGGCCAAACCCACTCCAAAATGATTCCACAACTTAAATCTTGGCCCTCAGTCTCCGGCAGCTGGAATGTACCTGGCCAAGGCAGCGGCCAGTGCGACATGAAGGCAGAGGGTGCTAAGAATCCCCGGAGGACCGGACTAGGCTGCCATCTGATGCTGACCTTGGCTACTTACAATGGACGCTCCTATCTTCTGAATCAAGGCTTCTTGAATTGGAAGAGGAACTACAAAGGATCAAGTGGGACATCGTGGGGCTAAGTGAGGTAAGGAGAAAAGGAGAAGATCTCATCGAACTGAAAAGTGGACATCTCTTCTACTATCGTGGGACAGATACTGGCAGAACTAGTGGTGTTGGATTTATAATAAACAAGAAACTGAAGGATAAAGTTGTAGAAGTTGAAAGTTCCTCTGACAGAGCTGCACGACTTGTTATCCAACTCTCGAAAAGATACCAGGCTCAGATTATTCAAACTTATGCACCCACCACAAGTCATCCTGAAGAAGAAATTGAAGAATTTTATGAGGAAATTTGTCATCTAAATAATAAAGGTAAGCAGCACTTGAAAATAATTATGGGAGATTTCAATGCAAAAATAGGGCAACGGCAACAGAATGAGACTTTAGTAGGTAAATTCGGTCATGGCAACAGAAACCAGCGTGGAAATACTCTCGTTGAGTTTGCAGAGGCAGAAGGGTTTTTCATCTTGAACTCCTTCTTCAAGAAAAAGCCACACAGGAAATGGACATGGAGACATCCAAATGGGACGACAAGTGAAATTGATTTTATTATGTGTAACAAAAAATTCGTCATAGAAGACTGCAGTGTGCTAAACAAGTTCAACACAGGTAGTGACCATAGATTGGTGAGATGTAAGATGCACCTCAACACTAAACTTGAACGTGGCAAGCTCATAAGACAAACAAAATCTATTGACATAACCAACCTTAAAAAACACCATAATACCTTCAAGTTAGAACTGAAGAACAGGTTCTCTGCTTTAGAAGGCCTAACATCGGAAGAAGTGGACATCTCTGAAGTTAACAGAAAAGTAACCAAAGCTCTTATGGAAACAGCAACAAAATTAGCTGGGTCTAAGAACAAGTTGCATGTGAACAAATTATCAGGAAAAACGAAAATGTTGATGCAAAAAAGAAGAGAGATGAGGACAACTAAAGAAGTTGTGACTTCCAAAGTAGAATATATAGAGCTATGCAAGACAGTAAGAAAAAGTATCACTGAAGACGTAAGGAAATTCAACTGTGAACTAGTGAGGAAAGCAATTGAAAACAACCAAAGCCTAAAGATAGCAAAGGGACATCTCAGTAAGGGAAGAAAACAGATTATGGCACTGAGAAAAGAAGATGGTTCTGTAACAAGAAATAGAGGCAGAAATTTTGACAAGAGTGAAAGATTTCTACTCCAAATTATATGAAAGGGATGATATATGTACTCCAGACATCATGAAAGATACCAGTACCAGAGTTCCTCCAGTCCTTCCAGCAGAAGTTGCACATGCAATCAAGAACATGAAGCGAGGAAAAGCTCCAGGAGAAGATGGAATTACTGTAGACATCATACAAGAAGCAAGTGGAGAAATCGAAACAGTACTCGCCCAAATTTTCACTCGATGCCTTAATGAAGGAAAGATTCCTGAGGATTGGAACACCGCTACAATGATCCTGCTACATAAGAAAGGTGACATTGAGGATCTCGGAAACTACAGACCTATCAGCCTTCCTATCAGTAGTTTATAAAATCTTCACTAAAGTTCTTTCACACCGCTTGAAGGTAACACTGGACATGGCTCAACCGAGAGAACAAGCTGGATTCAGGAGTGGCTACAGCACAATAGATCATATCCACGTGCTGAGAGAACTAATTGAAAGAGCGAGGGAATATGAACTTCCATTGTGCATGGCTTTTATCGATTATGAAAAAGCCTTTGATTCGGTGAAACCATCAGCAGTTACAATGGCTCTGAAAACCTGCGGTATTGAAGATGCATACATTAATATTATTAATAACATCTATGAAAATGCAAGTGCAAAGATTAGGCTGTTTGAAAATACAACACACATAAAAATTGGAAAGTGGAGTGAGACAAGGTGACACCATATCTCGAAGCTCTTTAATGCCACATTGGAGGGTGTTTTTCAGTCGCTGAGCTGGGAAAACAAGGGGATAAAGATTAATGGAGATTATCTAACCCACCTTCGTTTTGCTGATGACGTAGTCATTTTTGCAACTACCCCATCAGAGTTGCAGAGTATGATCCAGGAACTTGCTGACAAGAGTAAAGAAGTGGGATTAAAAATGAACTTTCAGAAGACAAAAGTGATGTTCAATGCTTTTACAAGAAATGAAGATTTATCGATTGATGGAGAAAAGCTGGAGATAATAGACACGTACGTTTATCTTGGACAGCAGATATCAAGTGAGGGTCACATTAATGAAGAAATTAATCGGCGTACAAAACTTGCCTGGAGAGCTTTTGGAAGAAACAGCATAATTTTCAAGAGCAATATGCCATTATGTCTTAAAAGAAAAGTGTTTGATCAATGCATCCTTCCAGTGCTTACGTATGGTGCAGAGACGTGGACTTTAACTAAAAGAGACATACAAAGGCTGCAGACAACTCAAAGAAGCATGGAGATTTGCGTGCTTGGTGTAACCAGGAGAGATAAGAAGAGGAACTCGTGGATCCGAAAAATGACAAGAGTGGAAGACATCATGATCAGAGTTAAATCCCTGAAATGGCAATGGGCTGGACATACTGCCAGAAGGACAGATCATCGATGGACAGCCGAAATTTTAGATTGGATTCCAAGGACAGGAAAAGACCCAGAAGAAGACCACATGGGAGATGGGTGGATGAAATTCGAAAGTATGCAGGGGTGACATGGAGGAGACTGGCACAAGACAGACCGTTGTGGAGGAAACTTGGGGAGACCTTCGTCCAGCAGTGGATTGATAATGGTTGACAATGATGATGATGATGATGAAATATATATATATATATATCATCATCATCATCATCATCATCATTGTCAACCATTATCAATCCACTGCTGGACGAACGTCTCCCCAAGTTTCCTCCACAACGGTCTGTCTTGTGCCAGTCTCCTCCATGTCACCCCTGCATACTTTCGAATTTCATCCACCCATCTCCCATGTGGTCTTCTTCTGGGTCTTTTCCTGTCCCTTGGAATCCAATCTAAAATTTCGGCTGTCCATCGATGATCTGTCCTTCTGGCAGTATGTCCAGCCCATTGCCATTTCAGGGATTTAACTCTGATCATGATGTCTTCCACTCTTGTCATTTTTTGGATCCACGAGTTCCTCTTCTTATTTCTCCTGGTTACACCAAGTATGCACCTCTGCATGCTGCTTTGAGTTGTCTGCAGCCTTTGTATGTCTCTTTTAGTTAAGGTCCACGTCTCTGCACCATACGTAAGCACTGGAAGGATGCATTGATCAAACACTTTTCTTTTAATACATAATGGCATATTGCTCTTGAAAATTATGCTGTTTCTTCCAAAGGCTCTCCAGGCAAGTTTTGTACGCCGATTAATTTCTTCATCAATGTGACCCTCACTTGATATCTGCTGTCCAAGATAAACGTACGTGTCTGTTATCTCCAGCTTTTCTCCATCAATCGATAAATCTTCATTTCTTGTAAAAGCATTGAACATCACTTTTGTCTTCTGAAAGTTCATTTTTAATCCCACTTCTTTACTCTTGTCAGCAAGTTCCTGGATCATACTCTGCAGCTCTGATGGGCTAGTTGCAAAAATGACTACGTCATCAGCAAAACGAAGGTGAGTTAGATAATCTCCATTAATCTTTATCCCCTTGTTTTCCCAGCTCAGTGACTGAAAAACACCCTCCAATGTGGCATTAAAGAGCTTCGGAGATATGGTGTCACCTTGTCTCACTCCCTTTCCAATTTTTATGTGTGTTGTATTTTCAAACAGCCGAATCTTTGCACTTGCATTTTCATAGATGTTATTAATAATATTAATGTATGCATCTTCAATAACGCAGGTTTTCAGAGCCATTGTAACTGCTGATGGTTTCACCGAATCAAAGGCTTTTTCATAATCGATAAAAGCCATGCACAATGGAAGTTCATATTCCCTCGCTCTTTCAATTAGTTCTCTCAGCACATGGATATGATCTATTGTGCTGTAGCCACTCCTGAATCCAGCTTGTTCTCTCGGTTGAGCCATGTCCAGTGTTACCTTCAAGCGGTGTGAAAGAACTTTAGTGAAGATTTTATAAACTACTGATAGGAAGCTGATAGGTCTGTATATATATATATATATATATATGGGATGTAAGGTCAGGTGATGCGTAACATCACAGCCTCTCCTTGACAAATGTCAACCCCGCCTTCTCGTGGTGCATCCTGTTCCTACTAAAGGGGCTCTGACGTCCGCCAATAGCGGTATAACTATACCATCGGGATTAGAGGAAATTCTATCCCACACTCACCAACCCGCTTGGCCAGCGTGGTGAGTTATGGCCAAACCCCTCCAAAATGACTCCACAACTTAAATCTTGGCCCTCAGTCTCCGGCAGCTGGAATGTACCTGGCCAAGGCAGCTGCCAGTGCGACATGAAGGCAGAGGGTGCTAAGAATCCCCGGAGGACCGGACTAGGCTGCCATCTGATGCTGACCTTGGCAACGTACAATGGACGCTCCTATCTTCTGATTCAAGGCTTCTTGAATTGGAAGAGGAACTACAAAGGATCAAGTGGGACATCGTGGGGCTAAGTGAGGTAAGGAGAAAAGGAGAAGATCTCATCGAACTGAAAAGTGGACATCTCTTCTACTATCGTGGGACAGATACTGGCAGAACTAGTGGTGTTGGTTTTATAATAAACAAGAAACTGAAGGAGAAAGTTGTAGAAGTTGAAAGTTCCTCTGACAGAGCTGCACGGTTTGTTATCCAACTCTCGAAAAGATACCAGGCTCAGATTATTCAAACTTATGCACCCACCACAAGTCATCCTGAAGAAGAAATTGAAGAATTTTATGAGGAAATTTGTCATCTAAATAATAAAGGTAAGCAGCACTTGAAAATAATTATGGGAGATTTCAATGCAAAAATAGGGCAACGGCAACAGAATGAAACTTCAGTAGGTAAATTCGGTCACGGGAACAGAAACCAGCGTGGAAATACTTTCGTTGAGTTTGCAGAGGTAGAAGGGTTTTTCATCTTGAACTCCTTTTTCAAGAAAAAGCCACACAGGAAATGGACATGGAGACATCCAAATGGGACGACAAGTGAAATTGATTTTATTATGTGTAACAAAAGATTCGTCATAGAAGATTGCAGTGTGCTAAACAAGTTCAACACAGGTAGTGACCATAGATTGGTGAGATGTAAGATGCACCTCAACACTAAACTTGAACGTGGCAAGCTCATAAGACAAACAAAATCTATTGACATAACCAACCTTAAAAAACACCATAATACCTTCAAGTTGGAACTGAAGAACAGGTTCTCTGCTTTAGAAGGCCTAACATCGGAATAAGTGGACATCTCTGAAGTTAACAGAAAAGTAACCAAAGCTCTTATGGAAACAGCAACAAAATTAGCTGGGTCTGAGAACAAGTTGCATGTAAATAAATTATCAGGAAAAACGAACATTTTGATGCAAAAAAGAAGAGAGATGAGGACAACTAAAGAAGATGTGACTTCCAAAGTGGAATATATAGAGCTATGCAAGACAGTACGAAAAAGTATCACTGAAGACGTAAGAAAATTCAACTGTGAACTAGTGAGGAAAGCAATTGAAAACAACCAAAGCCTAAAGATAGGAAAGGGACATCTCAGTAAGGGAAGAAAACTGATTATGGCACTGAGAAAAGAAGATGGTTCTGTAACAAGAAATAGAGGCGAAATTTTGACAAGAGTGAAAGAATTCTACTCCAAATTATATGAAAAGGATGATACATGCACTCCAGACATCATGAAAGATACCAGTACCAGAGTTCCTCTAGTCCTTCCAGCAGAAATTGCACATGCAATCAAGAACATGAAGCGGGGAAAAGCTCCAGGAGAAGATGGAATTACTGTAGACATCATACAAGAAGCAAGTGGAGAAATCGAAACAGTACTCGCCCAAATTTTCACTCGATGCCTTAATGAAGGAAAGATTCCTGAGGATTGGAACACCGCTACAATGATCCTGCTACATAAGAAAGGTGACATTGAGGATCTCGGAAACTACAGACCTATCAGCCTCCTATCAGTAGTTTATAAAATCTTCACTAAAGTTCTTTCACACCGCTTGAAGGTAACACTGGACTTGGCTCAACCGAGAGAACAAGCTGGATTCAGGAGTTGCTACAGCACAATAGATCATATCCATGTGCTGAGAGAACTAATTGAAAGAGCGAGGGAATATGAACTTCCATTGTGCATGGCTTTTATGGATTATGAAAACGCCTTTGATTCGGTGAAACCATCAGCAGTTACAATGGCTCTGAAAACCTGCGGTATTGAAGATGCATACATTAATATTATTAATAACATCTATGAAAATGCAAGTGCAAAGATTAGGCTGTTTGAAAATACAACACACATAAAAATTGGAAAGGGAGTGAGACAAGGTGACACCATATCTCCGAAGCTCTTTAATGCCACATTGGAGGGTGTTTTTCAGTCACTGAGCTGGGAAAACAAGGGGATAAAGATTAATGGAGATTATCTAACCCACCTTCGTTTTGCTGATGACGTAGTCATTTTTGCAACTAGCCCATCAGAGCTGCAGAGTATGATTCAGGAACTTGCTGACAAGAGTAAAGAAGTGGGATTAAAAATGAACTTTCAGAAGACAAAAGTGATGTTCAATGCTTTTACAAGAAATGAAGATTTATCGATTGATGGAGAAAAGCTGGAGATAACAGACACGTACGTTTATCTTGGACAGCAGATATCAAGTAAGGGTCACATTGATGAAGAAATTAATCGGCGTACAAAACTTGCCTGGAGAGCTTTTGGAAGAAACAGCATAATTTTCAAGAGCAATATGCCATTATGTCTTAAAAGAAAAGTGTTTGATCAATGCATCCTTCCAGTGCTTACGTATGGTGCAGAGACGTGGACCTTAACTAAAAGAGACATACAAAGGCTGCAGACAACTCAAAGCAGCATGGAGAGGTGCATACTTGGTGTAACCAGGAGAGATAAGAAGAGGAACTCGTGGATCCGAAAAATGACAAGAGTGGAAGACATCATGATCAGAGCTAAATCCCTGAAATGGCAATGGGCTGGACATACTGCCAGAAGGACAGATCATCGATGGACAGCCGAAATTTTAGATTGGATTCCAAGGGACAGGAAAAGACCCAGAAGAAGACCACATGGGAGATGGGTGGATGAAATTCGAAAGTATGCAGGGGTGACATGGAGGAGACTGGCACAAGACAGACCGTTGTGGAGGAAACTTGGGGAGACCTTCGTCCAGCAGTGGATTGATAATGGTTGACAATGATGATGATGATGATGATATATATATATATATATATATATATATATATATAATGTCTTTATAACTTAATCTCTAACAATATCTCTATTCTCTAACGTTCTTTTTTCCAATCTCTATTACATCTTTTTAGAAAATAAAGATATTATAGAGATTGGAGATTAGAGATTATTAGAGATTAAGTGATTATAGGAGCTGGAGATTATAAAATTACATTGTTATTATAAATATATTTTATATAATAATAATAATAATAATTATTATTATTATTATTATTATTATTATTATTATTATTATTATTATCATTATAATTATATAATTATACAAATATAGTAATTATATTATTATTATTGTTATATTATTATTATTATAGTTACGTAGTTATGTATCATCATCATCATCATTGTCAACCATTATCAATCCACTGCTGGACGAAGGTCTCCCCAAGTTTCCTCCACAACGGTCTGTCTTGTGCCAGTCTCCTCCATGTCACTCCCGCATACTTTCGAATTACATCCACCCATCTTCCATGTGGTCTTCTTCTGGGTCTTTTCCTGTCCCTTGGAATCCAATCTAAAATTTCGGCTGTCCATCGATGGTCTGTTATTCTGGCAGTATGTCCAGCCCATTGCCATTTCAGGGATTTAACTCTGATCATGATGTCTTCCACTCTTGTCATTTTTCGGATCCACGTGTTCCTCTTCTTATCTCACCTGGTTACACCAAGCATGCACCTCTCCATGCTACTTTGAGTTATCTGCAGCCTTTGTATGTCTCTTTTAGCTAAGGTCCACGTCTCTGCACCATACGTAAGCACTGGAAGGATGCATTGATCAAACACTTTTCTTTTAAGACATAACGGCATATTGCTCTTGAAAATTATGCTGTTTCTTCCAAAAGCTCTCCAGGCAAGTTTTGTACGCCGATTAATTTCTTCACCGATGTGACCCTCACTTGATATCTGCTGTCCAAGATAAACGTACGTGTCTGTTATCTCCAGCTTTTCTCCATCCATCGATAAATCTTCATTTCTTGTAAAAGCATTGTACATCACTTTTGTCTTCTGAAAGTTCATTTTTAATCCCACTTCTTTACTCTTGTCAGCAAGTTCCTGGATCATACTCTGTAGCTCTGATGGGGTAGTTGCAAAAATGACTATGTCATCAGCAAAACGAAGGTGGGTTAGATAATCTCCATTAATCTTTATCCCTTTGTTTTCCCAGTTCAGTGATTGAAAGACATTTTCCAATCTGGCATTAAAGAGCTTCGGAGATATGGTGTCACCTTGTCTCACTCCTTTTCCAATTTTTATGTGTGTTGTATTTTCAAACAGCCGAATCTTTGCACTTGCATTTTCATAGATGTTATTAATAATATTAATGTATGCATCTTCAATACCGCTGGATTTCAGAGCCATTGCAACTGCTGATGGTTTCACCGAATCAAAGGCTTTTTCATAATCGATAAAAGCCATGCACAATGGAAGCTCATATTCCCTCGCTCTTTCAATTAGTTCTCTCAGTACGTGGATATGATCTATTGTGCTGTAGCCACTCCTGAATCCAGCTTGTTCTCTCGGTTGAGCCATGTCCAGTGTCCCCTTCAAGTGGTGTGAAAGAACTTTAGTGAAGATTTTATAAACCACTGATAGGAGGCTGATAGGTCTGTAGTTCCCGAGATCCTCAATGTCACCTTTTTATGTAGCAAGATCATTGTAGCGTTGTTCCAATCCTCAGGAATTTTCCCTTCATTAAGGCATCGAGTGAAAATTTGGGCGAGTACTGTTTCGATTTCTCCACTTGCTTCTTGTATGATGTCTATAGTAATTCCATCTTCTCCTGGAGCTTTTCCCTGCTTCATGTTCTTGATTGCATGTGCAACTTCTGCTGGAAGGACTGGAAGAACTCTGGTACTGGTACCTTTCATGATGTCTGGAGTACATGTATCATCCCTTTCATATAATTTGGAGTAGAAATCTTTCACTCTTGTCAAAATTTCGCCTCTATTTCTTGTTACAGAACCATCTTCTCTTCTCAGTGCCATAATCTGTTTTTTCCCCTTACTGAGATGTCCCTTGGCTATCTTTAGGCTTTGGTTGTTTTCAATTGCTTTCCTTACTAGTTCACAGTTGAATTTCCTTACGTCTTCAGTGATACTTTTTCGTACTGTCTTGCATAGCTCTATATATTCCACTTTGGAAGTCACATCTTCTTTAGTTGTCCTCATCCCTCTTCTTTTTTGCATCAACATTTTGGTTTTTCCTGAGAATTTGTTCACATGCAATTTGTTCTTAGACCCAGCTAATTTTGTTGCTGTTTCCATAAGAGCTTTGGTTACTTTTCTGTTAATTTCAGAAATATCCACTTCTTCCGATGTTAGGCCTTCTAAAGCAGAGAATCTGTTCTTCATTTCCAATTTGAAGGTATTATGGTGTTTTTTAAGGTTGGTTATGTCGATACATTTTATTTGTCTTATGAGCTTGCTACGTTCGAGTTTAGTGTTGAGGTGCATCTTACATCTCACCAATCTATGGTCACTGCCTGTGTTGAACTTGTTTAGCACACTGCAGTCTTCGATGACGAATTTTTTGTTACACATAATAAAATCAATTTCACTTGTCGTCCCATTTGGATGTCTCCATGTCCATTTCCTGTGTGGCTTTTTCTTGAAAAAGGAGTTCAAGATGAAAAACCCTTCTGCCTCTGCAAACTCTACGAGAGTATTTCCACGCTGGTTTCTGTTGCCGTGACCGAATTTACCTACTGAAGTTTCATTCTGTTGCCGTTGCCCTATTTTTGCATTGAAATCTCCCATAATTATCTTCAAGTGCTGCTTACCTTTATTATTTAGATCACGAATTTCCTAATAAAATTCTTCAATTTCTTCTTCAGCATGACTTGTGGTGGGTGCATAAGTTTGAATAATCTGAGCCTGGTATCTTCTCGAGAGTTGGATAACGAGTCGTGCAGCTCTTTCAGATTAACTTTCAACTTCTACCACTTTATCCTTCAGTTTCTTGTTTATTATAAATCCAACACCACTAGTTCTGCCAGTATCTGTCCCACGATAGTAGAAGAGATGTCCACTTTTCAGTTCAATGAGATCTTCTCCTTTTCTCCTTACCTCACTTCGCCCGACGATGTCCCACTTGATCTATTGTAGTTCCTCTTCCAATTCAAGAAGCCTTGAATCAGAAGATAGGGAGCGTCCGTTGTACGTAGCCAAGGTCAGCATCAGATGGCAGCCTAGTCCGGTCCTCCGGGGATTCTTAGCACCCTCTGCCTTCATGTCGCACTGGCCGCTGCCTTGGCCAGGTACATTCCAGCTGCCGGAGACTGAGGGCCAAGATTTAAGTTGTGGAGTCATTTTGGAGGGGTTTGGCCATAACTCACCACGCTGGCCAAGCGGGTTGGTGAGTGTGGGATAGCATTTCCTCTACAAGTAATTGGACACCTGTGATAGCAAAGGAAAACGAAGTTTATTCACCTACAATAGTTGGTGAAGCCTCCATGAGCGGCGATTACAGCTGCGACCCTCCGGGGCATAGTCTCAACCAGGCGTTGTACGACGGCTAGCGGTATTTTCTTCCACTCGGCTTGGAGAAGATAGGTCAGTTCCTTCACCGATTTCGGACAATGGGGGCACCCCTTAAGTCGACGCTCCAACTCGTCGCAGAGGTGCTCGTTTGGGTTAAGGTCCGTGCTCTGCGCAGGCCAGTCCATTTGATTAATCCCACTGTCACCATACCAAGCCATGGTGGACCTCGCAACATCACAGGTGGCATTGTCATCCTGAAAGTAACATGGGTCCACCCCGTAGAACTTCCACAACGTAGGAAGCGCATGGTCATCCAAAATGGTGCAGTAGGTCTCGGCGTTGAGTCTACCAGGAATTGCGACCAAGGGTCCCGTGCCGTACCAGGAGAAACACCCCATAGCATAATTCCACCGCCGCCGAACTTCACAGTTGGCGCAATACATTCCGGCAGGAAGCGTTCTCCATTCAGACGACAAACCCAGACCCTGCCATCCGAACGGTAGAGGGTGAACCTTGATTCGTCGCTCCAGAGAACCTGTTTCCACTGTTCAACGGTTCACTGTCGACGTTCTTTGCACCACGTTAGCAGAGCAGCGGTATTGGACTTGGTGATCAAAGGCTTGTGGGCGGCAGCACGTCCATGATAACCGAGCAGATAAGCTTCCTTACGGATGGTATTCATCGAAAGATCACTCTCGGATGCCTGTTGAAACTCCTCGCGGATGTGTCCCTTAGATTTGGTGCGGTTCTTCCGAATTTCTCTGGCCAGCACCCGTCGGTCTCTAACTCCCAGTTTTGTGGGTCTGGCGGGTCGGGGCACATTCCGACAGTCACCTCTCATCTTCCACTTGCCAATCATGTAGGCCACTGTCGATTTTGGGTACTTCAACTCGCTGGATATGTCACGCATGGATCGGCCATTTCTGTGATACCCGACGATTACACCTTTCTCGAAATCAGATATTTCTGAACTGCGTGGCAGCTTTGGTTGCGTTGTTGTTTCCCACACGATATTTAACGGCGGCGGCCGTGACGTGTATCAGGACCGCAGATATCGTCGATTGCAAGGGTGTCCAATTACTTGTTGGTAGTTAGTGTATATCATCATCATCATCATTGTCAACCATTATCAATCCACTGCTGGACGAAGGTCTCCCCAAGTTTCCTCCAGTGTATATATATCATCATCATCATCATCATTGTCAACCATTATCAATCCACTGCTGGACGAAGGTCTCCCCAAGTTTCCTCCACAACGGTCTGTCTTGTGCCAGTCTCCTCCATGTCACCCCTGCATACTTTCGAATTTCATCCACCCATCTCCCATGTGGTCTTCTTCTGGGTCTTTTCCTGTCCCTTGGGATCCAATCTAAAAATTTCGGCTGTCCATCGATGATCTGTCCTTCTGGCAGTATGTCCAGCCCATTGCCATTTCAGGGATTTAACTCTGATCATGATGTCTTCCACTCTTGTCATTTTTCGGATCCACGAGTTCCTCTTCTTATCTCTCCTGGTTATACCAAGTATGCACCTCTCCATGCTTCTTTGAGTTGTCTGCAGCCTTTGTATGTCTCTTTTAGTTAAGGTCCACGTCTCTGCACCATACGTAAGCACTGGAAGGATGCATTGATCAAACACTTTTCTTTTAAGACATAATGGCATATTGCTCTTGAAAATTATGCTGTTTCTTCCAAAAGCTCTCCAGGCAAGTTTTGTACGCCGATTAATTTCTTCATCAATGTGACCCTCACTTGATATCTGCTGTCCAAGATAAACGTACGTATCTGTTATCTCAAGCTTTTCTCCATCAATCGATAAATCTTCATTTCTTGTAAAAGCATTGAACATCACTTTTGTCTTCTGAAAGTTCATTTTTAATCCCACTTCTTTACTCTTGTCAGCAAGTTCCTGGATCATACTCTGCAGCTCTGATGGGCTAGTTGCAAAAATGACTACGTCATCAGCAAAACGAAGGTGGGTTAGATAATCTCCATTAATCTTTATCCCCTTGTTTTCCCAGCTCAGTGACTGAAAAACACCCTCCAATGTGGCATTAAAGAGCTTCGGAGATATGGTGTCACCTTGTCTCACTCCCTTTCCAATTTTTATGTGTGTTGTATTTTCAAACAGCCTAATCTTTGCACTTGCATTTTCATAGATGTTATTAATAATATTAATGTATGCATCTTCAATACCGCAGGTTTTCAGAGCCATTGTAACTGCTGATGGTTTCACCGAATCAAAGGCTTTTTCATAATCGATAAAAGCCATGCACAATGGAAGTTCATATTCCCTCGCTCTTTCAATTAGTTCTCTCAGCACATGGATATGATCTATTGTGCTGTAGCCACTCCTGAATCCAGCTTGTTCTCTCGGTTGAGCCATGTCCAGTGTTACCTTCAAGCGGTGTGAAAGAACTTTAGTGAAGATTTTATAAACTACTGATAGGAGGCTGATAGGTCTGTAGTTTCCGAGATCCTCAATGTCACCTTTCTTATGTAGCAGGATCATTGTAGCGGTGTTCCAATCCTCAGGAATCTTTCCTTCATTAAGGCATCGAGTGAAAATTTGGGCGAGTACTGTTTCGATTTCTCCACTTGCTTCTTGTATGATGTCTACAGTAATTCCATCTTCTCCTGGAGCTTTCCCCCGCTTCATGTTCTTGATTGCATGTGCAACTTCTGCTGGAAGGACTGGAGGAACTCTGGTACTGGTATCTTTCATGATGTCTGGAGTGCATGTATCATCCCTTTCATATAATTTGGAATAGAAATCTTTCACTCTTGTCAAAATTTCGCCTCTATTTCTTGTTACAGAACCATCTTCTTTTCTCAGTGCCATAATCTGTTTTCTTCCCTTACTGAGATGTCCCTTTGCTAACTTTAGGCTTTGGTTGTTTTCAATTGCTTTCCTCACTAGTTCACAGTTGAATTTTCTTACGTCTTCAGTGATACTTTTTCGTACTGTCTTGCATAGCTCTATATATTCCACTTTGGAAGTCGCATCTTCTTTAGTTGTCCTCATCTCTCTTCTTTTTGCATCAACATTTTCGTTTTTCCTGATAATTTATTTACATGCAACTTGTTCTTAGACCCAGCTAATTTTGTTGCTGTTTCCATAAGAGCTTTGGTTACTTTTCTGTTAACTTCAGAAATATCCACTTCTTCCGATGTTAGGCCTTCTAAAGCAGAGAACCTGTTCTTCAGTTCCAACTTGAAGGTATTATGGTGTTTTTTAAGGTTGGTTATGTCAATAGATTTTGTTTGTCTTATGAGCTTGCCACGTTCAAGTTTAGTGTTGAGGTGCATCTTACATCTCACCAATCTATGGTCACTACCTGTGTTGAACTTGTTTAGCACACTGCAGTCTTCTATGACGAATTTTTTGTTACACATAATAAAATCAATTTCACTTGTCGTCCCATTTGGATGTCTCCATGTCCATTTCCTGTGTGGCTTTTTCTTGAAGAAGGAGTTCAAGATGAAAAACCCTTCTGCCTCTGCAAACTCAACGAGAGTATTTCCACGCTGGTTTCTGTTGCCGTGACCGAATTTACCTACTGAAGTTTCATTCTGTTGCCGTTGCCCTATTTTTGCATTGAAATCTCCCATAATTATTTTCAAGTGCTGCTTACCTTTATTATTTAGATGACAAATTTCCTCATAAAATTCTTCAATTTCTTCTTCAGGATGACTTGTGGTGGGTGCATAAGTTTGAATAATCTGAGCCTGGTATCTTTTCGAGAGTTGGATAACAAGCCGTGCAGCTCTGTCAGAGGAACTTTCAACTTCTACAACTTTATCCTTCAGTTTCTTGTTTATTATAAATCCAACACCACTAGTTCTGCCAGTATCTGTCCCACGATAGTAGAAGAGATGTCCACTTTTCAGTTCGATGAGATCTTCTCCTTTTCTCCTTACCTCACTTAGCCCCACGATGTCCCACTTGATCCTTTGTAGTTCCTCTTCCAATTCAAGAAGCCTTGAATCAGAAGATAGGGAGCGTCCATTGTACGTTGCCAAGGTCAGCATCAGATGGCAGCCTAGTCCGGTCCTCCGGGGATTCTTAGCACCCTCTGCCTTCATGTCGCACTGGCCGCTGCCTTGGCCAGGTACATTCCAGCTGCCGGAGACTGAGGGCCAAGATTTAAGTTGTGGAGTCATTTTGGAGGGGTTTGGCCATAACTCACTCACGCTGGCCAAGCGGGTTGGTGAGTGTGGGATAGAATTTCCTCTGATCCCGATGGTATAGTTATACCGCTATTGGCGGTCGTCAGAGCCCCTTTAGTGGGAACAGGATGCACCACGAGAAGGCGGGGTTGACATTTGTCAAGGAGAGGCTGTGATGTTACGCATCACCTGACCTTACATCCCGTATATATATATATATATATATATAGGGAATTATTATTAATAATTATTTTATTTTAATTTCCATAAATCAAGTTCAAATTGATTGGTACCACCACGAAGAAACAACTTTGGAGGTTGTTTCGGCTAATGAGAGTTCACACTCAATGGCCGAACACACTTCTTTGTGTCTTCCTAGGAAGTACTGTAACAACATTTACCCTTTAAGCGGCCAATGCACCTGAACCTAATGATGCCCAAAATTTTCTGCCCTCCCCAAAAAGAAATTAGCACATAGCGGCTGGGTTTTACCAAAGCTATGAAAAAGCAATTCCTTCTCATCTCAGTAGTATTGACCGTAAACCTGTCACTCGAGAGAAGCACTCGCTTTTAGTCTTTTATTCTCTGCTCCATGACCCAAGGCATGATGGGAAAGGGGCAAGTTTCCCTCATCCAGACATCAGGACACTGGGTGGAAAGAGGTGATTCAACGGACTTAGTTTCTTCGCTGTCGTGCCACTGCGTAAAAACAAGTAGCTCAAATGGACTTAGTTCCTCCAGTCTCATGCCACTGCGTAAAAACAAGTGGCTCAAACGGACTTAGTTTCTTCACTGTCATGACACTTGATAAGAACAAGTCGCTCAAATCGACTTAGTTTCTTCTCTATCATGCTGCTGGAAAGAAACAAGTGACTCAAACGGATTTAGTTTCTTTACTGTCATGCCACTGGAGAGAAACAAGTGGCCTAAACGAGCTTAGTTTCTTCGCTATCATGCCACTGGGTAGCAACACGTGACTCAAATGGACGTTTCTTCACTATCATGCCACTGGATACAAACAAGTGACTTAAACGGACTTAGTTTCTTCAATATCATGCCACTGGGTAGACACGGGTGACTCAAACGGACTTCGTTGCTTCGCTATATTGCCACTGAGTAGAAACCACTTGTTCAAAGGACTTAGCTTCTTCGCTATATTGTCACTAGATAGAAACAAGTTACTCAAACCGACTTAACTTCTTCAATATCATGCATAATTTCCTCAATATCATGCCACTGGGTAGCAACAAGTGACTTAAACGGACTTCGTTGCTCCGCTATATTGCCACTGAGTAGAAACCAGTTACTCAAAGGACTTAGTTTCTTTGCTTTATTGCCACTAGATAGAAACAAGTTACTCAAACGAACTTACACCGCATAGCCATTACATTACGACCACCCCCCAGCCAGGATAAATGAGCGCTCCTGGAGACCGAACGGTGGTGCAGGTGAAATTTACGGAGCAGTATATATGCAACCCGAGGACCTTCTTCCTGTTAGTAGAGTGTTCAGAGTTACAATGGGAAAAGCTGCCAATTTATCGGAGTTTGATAAGGGACAAATTCTGATGGCCCGACTCCTGGGGATTACCATATCGGAAACAGCTCGGCTTGTGTGTTGTTCTCATGCCGCTGTAGTGAGTATGTTTCAAATGTAATGCACAAATGACCAAACGACGAACCGCCTTTCAGCCGTGTGTCGTCCGCAGCTATTTTGAGCGGAGCGGAGACTGTCACTCATTCTTCACAGCGACCGCAGGTCCAAAGTGCGGCAAATCACCCGCAGCTACAACAGTGGTTATCAGGGCAATGGGTCGCAGTACACAGTTCGACGCAGCCTTCCGTGCATGAGCCTGCGTAGCCGAAGACCCAGCCGGGTCCCAATGATCACTGCACGTAATCGCCAATAACGCATGAAATGGGCCCAAGATCATCGAGATTAGACCGTAGATGATTGGAAGAAAGTGGCCTGGTCTGATCAAGATTCCTGGTGCATCACGTAGACCGTCGAGCGCTGATGCGCAGATTACCAACGAAGGCTATGGCAACTGGTTGCACTGTTGGGCGAAAACAGGCCGGCAGCGGCGGTGTTATGCTGTGGGCGATGTTTTGTTGGGGCATTTCAGGCCCCATTATCCCAATAGCAGCTGTCAGGTATCTGAACATCGTTGCGGACCAAGTTCACCAATTCATGGCACCTGTGTTCCCTGCTGGTGAAGCACATTACCAAGAGGATAATGCGCCATGCCACAATGCCAGCATCGTCAAGGAGTGGTTTCGAGGAAAATGCTGGTGAACTTCTGTTAATGTCCTGGCCTCCAAATTCACCTGACATTAACCCAATCAAACATTTGTGGTTCGTCTTGGAAAAGCGGGTTCCCGCTAAACCACCACCACCCGAAATGTACGGGAACTGGACGACCTGCTGTTTACATTATGGTACCAGATATTACAGGATACCTATCGTCACCTCATTAAATCGATGCCTCTTCTAGTGGCCGATGTTTTGCGGGCTAAAGACGGTCTTGCAGCTTATTAGTTTGGTGGTCATAATATAATGGATCATCGTTGTAGTTTCTTCAATATCCTGCCACTCGGTAGAAACAAGCGACTCAAACGGACTTAGTTTCTTCAATATTATGCAACTGGATACAAACAAGTTACTCAAACGGACTTAGTTTCTTCGCCATCATGCTACTGGGTAGAAACAAGTGGCTCTAACATCTCCTTTTTTAGGTTCGTTGCCATTGTCATATCCCCTTTCAGCAAGTAACAACGATGTCTGATTTTCACTCGTTTTAGCTGCGTTCGTCCCACTTCTTAGACAAACAATATATTTTTTGAGCTAATTTCAGCTCATTGTGCTATCCAGAGTTAATTTGCTTCAGTCGATTAAATGAAAAAAGTATAACAGTGAAGTCCTTAAATCTCATCTTCCTCCGTTTCTTGCATCATTGCACTGTGATTTTGTTTTAATAGATAATGATACTCCCCCTCAGAAAGGACCAGTACCTACAGAGTGAAACCATAAGCGTGATAAAATGATTAACTCAGTCAGGTTACATAAATCAAACGAGACGTGTTTAGGATGCTCTAGAACGACATGTTGTCAGTCTCAATAGACTTACTAGGAACTCAGATCCCCACTTTTGCAAGAATGGCACTTTCTCCCTCATACCCTCATTAACAATTTGAACAGACGCTGTAAAAATGTTCCTCAAATTCACGAGCCATTTTCTGTTATTCCTTTCGTGAATTTCCGAACCAGATTCCTGATTGAATTTTCTCCCGTTAAATGTCGGAAAAGATCAGAATTTCATCGATTTTAATACGTTCATTGGCAGAAATTCTTCTCTTCAACTTCCTCCAGTTAATAAAGGGAAAATACCGTTTTAAACAGGTGTTAACGAAAAGTTCTGTTCACACTTCTTCTGTATCCACATAACGGAAACTTTCCGGTAATAGGAGTGGTTCGCGGGAACACTTATGGGTTGATTAAGTATTAAATTTCAACTGTCTGTAGGAGGCCCTGATTTTTAAGCTCTGCAGCGAGATCCGATAGTGTGCATAGCATATCGCATGAAATTTAGGTTATTGTGGCAACGGATATTCCTCCCTGTCCCCAGTTGGTGCACCTGCTACTACTCTTACCGTAAGGAAGAAGGTACTTAAAATATCATAAGGGTGATTGTATGATGTCTAATATATCAGTCTGTGGACTCCTTAATACAAAAGCTGTTATAGTTATCAAGAGCAAATTTTATATTTAGGGGTTTTGTGAAATAATACCGTGAAGTAGTATGCTTTACCTTTTTTTAAAAATATATTGAAAGTCATTGTCAGTATTAAAAATCTCGAGTTCCAACACATTCAGTGACTTTGAAAAATCATGATAAAAAACGAATTTAATTTGTGATAAGTCCTTCTACAGGACAACTAAAGTTATTCCAAACCTATTCAGAAAAATAAAAAGCTCCTACAAAAAATAAAATGACTAGTTAACCATCATTGATAGCGTAAAACATTTCATCATCGCATCATACAAGTCGTCTTCATTTCTACCTTAAACGCGATCAAGCGATGTCTTTCTAGGTCATTCAGAAACACTCCTCACTGGCGCACAAGCCGTAAGCTTTTTCCGTCTTAAACTACAGTCGAACCATGGCCAACGAGATATCTGAAGGCCAGGGCAGCTTTTTGTGACGTCAGCAACACCGTCCTTCGTTACACAGAGCACTGGGAGTTTTCTGAAGATGATTACTTGTCTGTGCTAACAACTTGGCTCACGGATCAACAGAAAAAAAAACAGAAACAAATGTAAACATATAATCTTTAAGTTAACACATGAAACTGATGATATCTCTAAAGCTGTACATTCCTGATGGATTTACATGATTACTTCTGCGTTCGAAATTCAAAGAATCTCGCTTAACTCTAGCTACAATCAAACGAAAACTAAAGTGATACACACATTGCGAAGCACATAATTACTTTAAAAACTATACAGTATATAACTAGTTAATTAAAGCAGCCGAATACTTTCTATCAAAATGTGCACTGAAGAGCAATTGAATTAGAGACAGCTGGCGTTATGCAAATGTGGCGCTGTGGGTGGCCCTGTAAACGGAAACGACATGAAGTATGAAGCGATCCGACAATATAGGGAGTGATGCGACGGGAATCAGTAGAGGCGGACGCATTATGGGTAAGACGAAGGATCTAAGCGCATTTGATCGTGGGCAAATTGTCGGGGCCCGACGAATGGGTCACTCTATCTCGGAAGTCGTGCAGGCACTGGGATTTTCACTAGCCATTGTGTCACCGGTGCACCATGAGTACATCGAATCCGGTAAAACCATCCCTGCAAGGGTCAACTGCCGTGAACAACAGCGTGTGGATGATCGGGGTCATCGTCGGCTAGCTTGCATTGTAACAGCGGATAGATGGGCCCCAGTGCAAGAAATCATTCGGCAATTTAACGCTGGTGCACAAAAACGCGTAAGCTGCCACACCATCCACAGCCATCTCCTCACTATGGGGTACAGAAGCCATCGTCCCACGAGGGTACCGCTGCTGACCACACATCACAGGGTGCAGAGATTAGCATGGGCGCGGGAACATCGCCACTGGACCCTTGACATTTGGAAAAATGTTGCCTGGACTGATGAGTCGAGATTCGCGTTGGTACATGCGGATGGCATGATACGAGTACGGTGCAAACCACATGAAGTGATGGATCCTTCTTGCCAGCAGGGTACTCTTCAAGCTGGTGGAGGTGGCATTCTCGTCTGGGGACTGTTTACGTGGACTGAAATGGGACCCCTGGTACGCGTGACATCGTCCCTCACAGGTGAATGTTGCCAGGATATCCTGGACGACCATTTGCTCCCGTTTGTGCGTCTTCAACATCCCACTGGGGACCTCATCCTGCAACAAGACAATGCGCCGTGCCATCACTCCCAAGTTGTATCCGAATGGTTGGATGAACACTCCACCGACGTGACCTCGCTTCCTTGGCCAGTTAGGTCACCTGACCTCAATCCCATCGAGCACATCTGGGATGCCATCGAGAGGGATGTTCGAGGCTCTGACCCCTCTCCATCAAATCTTCGTGAACTCTGGGAGCTTGTTCAGGGGTTGTGGATCCGTATGGCTTCCCAAAGCTTCCGGTGTCTTGTTGAGTCCATGCCGAGACGAAACGCCGCCGTCAACTGGGCGAAAGGTGGTGCTACACATTACTAGACAGGTATCTCTAATTCAATTGCTCTTCAGTGTATAATAATTAGACTACATATCTTTAAAATAACTTTTTCCGGAAGTTTAATATATTTCTGAAAATCTGAATGACTTAACGTTGTCTTGGTGTATGATCGAAACAAACTTTCCTGAATTTAAAAGGTTCTGACCTATGTTCCAAAAAGACACGGTTTCAGTCACGGACGGATTTAGAAGGGGGCCTAAAGAGCCTTACGCCCCCCTCCAAAAATGTTTCATTTTTTTGTTAAAATGCGACTTACATTAGCAAAAATGCTTTGCTTTAATAAAAATGCATCAACTTACGTCAGAACACCAAACAGAAATCATCACTCTTTCCACATTAATAAATGAATCTCGGAAAAATTTATCATCGGCCGCCACCGGGAATCGAATCCAGGTCTTACAGTTACTTATTAACGTGGAAAGAGCGATGATTTCTGTTTGGTGTTCCTGATCCACGTCGAGTGTATGAATTAATTACTTATTCGCCTCCTAGTTATTTGTTCAGTTGCTGCTTTCCATCTTTGTTTAATCCCCAGCATTGTGCGGGGCTCCATGGAGCAACCTGCCATGTAGTTTGGCAGTTAATCACATGTGAGTCTGGGAAATCTGAGGTCGCTGTGGTGCAGTGGCAGCATGTCCCGCGTGTAACTGGAAGACCCTGGGTTCGATTCCCGGTGGCCGCCGATGAGAATTTTTCCGAGGCTCAGTTATTAACGTGGAAAGAGCGATGATTTCAGTTTCGTGTTCCTGATCCACGTGGAGTGTTTGAATTAATTACGTCAGAAAATAATTCTTAAACGTTTTTCTTTTATTTTTCATTGACTTTTATTTGGTCCTGATGGATTTCAAAATCTTAAATGTTTCGTCAGCCCCGACTCCCGTAACATTCTATATGCTCCCCAGTTTTCAATAATGAGCAAGTTGTTTTGAATTTCCATTATATACAGTAGTTCAATTATCAGACACTTAATTTTTTTAACTTTCCATTCATTAGAAGCACTAACTTGGCGATCAGCCGAAACTTTTATGAAATTGTTCAAGCATATGGTTTCAAATGTTTTAATAACTTTGCTGTAAAAAAACAAAAAAATCCTCTTTTGCACTGAATGTATTTGCTGAAAAAGGAGACGTCTTTACTTTTCTCAAAAAAGATTTTAGTTAGTTGTAGAACTATGGAATTCTGAGCATTGGATTTAAAAAATAGATCTTCATACTTTTTGGATAGAAGTTTCTGGAAGATTATGTATGTTACTAAAACAGCATTAACTGTTTTAGGCGGCCGATATTTTAAGCCGCCTCCTTTTGGCAAATTAAAATACTCTTCATCATTTATTAAATGTTTCTTTACAACATCACAAGTTCTCTTGAAAAACAAGAAATAAGGAACTTCCGAGACTTCAAGCACTTTCAAGAATGCGCGGGAGGTAAGGGGAGAGCCCTCAGAAGGGATGGCGGTCGTCACGTGGCAGCTCCCCCCACCCGAGCTGCACAGACCTTTATTATCTGGTTAGAGTCAAAAACATTCAATATACGGGGATCATTCAGACAGTAAAAAAACGTTTCGTTAAAAAAGTTATATACTTTTAAAAATTTCAAATATTTTATTTACAATTTTTAACTCATATCTTAGCCTATTTTTCTACATAATGGCCCTGGACATTCAGGAACTTGTCCTATCTTGGGATAAGTTTAAGTATCCAATCCTCATAGAACTCTTCCACCTGTCCTTTCAGCCAGTCCAGCCTTCTTTAAAGAATTAGCATCATCAAAACGTTGTCCGTCAAGGAACTGCTTTAAATTGGAGAACAAGTGGTAGTCATCCGATGGTGCCAAATCCGAGCTGTAAGGTGGGTGCTCAAAAACTTTCCATTGAAACTCCTCAAGTATAAAGTGTCGATTCTCTTTAATGATGCCACAAACCTTTTTGTTTGATTTCGTCCGTGATGAAAGAGTGGTGCGGCGCTCCCTAAAATTTGTAGTGGTATTTTATTACACTCCTCTTCCACTGCTTACCATAATCCTGCGTTTAGCGCTCTTTTTAGCAGTCCAAAGACACATAGTCCACTGGTGACACATCATGGGACTTTGAAAGACTATGAGCAAAGAGTATAGGCTTGATACCGGGTTTTTTTCTGGGGGGGGGGGTCGTGATATAGAGCAGTAGATTTGGATGTAAGCCATATCCTGGTGGAGTTCTACTCTTTGAAGGCTCTGTGGATATTGGAAATGTATTTCCTCTTTAAATATAGGAGTTAAAACATTGTTTTGGTAATATGTGCAATTGATTTTAACCATTTTTTTCAACTTTTCTTAACTTTAATTTCCCATTCTAACCAACAACAATCATGAATAATGAAAGAAATATGGGATTACACAATATAATACAAATTTTGAAGATGACAATCAGTTTTTTTGGTGTAAATGTGACAAGGATGGTAAGTCAGATAATATCCGAAAACTTGAAAATTTCATCATCCTGGAGCGGGACCCGAATCCGCGTCTCCCAGATAGCGCCCGGGTATGCTAACCACTACACCACCCAAAACGACCAAGTCTCAAGTTTCCGATTAAGATTAAATTTTCGAGTTTTTGGATATTATCTGACCTACCATCCTTGTCACATTTATTCCAAAAAACGGATTGTCATCTTCAAAACTTGTATTATATGGTGTAATCCCGTATTTCGTTCGTGATTTATCTGCTCCTCCGGGCAATCACGGGATAGGATTCTTAACCTCCAGATTCACTAAACATGAATGCCGGTTCCTTCGACTAGCGAATCCTGTGATGGTTATATTCAAATTAATCGGAAACTTGAAACTTGGTTGTTCTGGGTGGTGTAGTGGATAGCATACCTGGGCGCTACTGAGAGACGCGGATTCGGGTCCCGATGAATTGTTCAAGTTTTCGGATATTATCTGACTTACCATCCCTGTCACATTTACACCAAAAAAAAAAAAAAAAAAAAAAAAAAAAAAAACGTATTGTCATCTTCAAAATTTTAACAATCATGAATCCTTTACTGATACGTTTTTTTATTTGCCTCACTCAAAGGATGATTTAGATCAAATCGCCGACGCATTTTCGTCAGTATTTCCAACTATCGGGCTCACGACAGAATTAGAATCTAATTTCTCACTGCCTTTTCTGGATTTTCGTATTTTTCGTGATCCAGATACTAATTCACTGTCTTTCTCAGTTTATCGTAAGTCAACCGATTGTAATAGTCGTATCCCGTTTAATTCTTCACACCCAACTGCACAAAAATTATCTGCTATTAACTTTCTCATCAGAAGAGCCTTCATGCATTCTTCAAACGATAGGCATTTACAATTAGATATTCAGTTCATCTTCAAGTTGGCGGACAAACATGGATATCTAAGGACATTGGTCAACAGATTATATATCAAAATAATAAATGAAAGAACTATAAATCTGAAGCAAGACCGAAAGCCTGGGAAACGGTTTGTGGGAGCATTAGATTAGTACCCGCATATCACTAACGCACTATCACGTATATGCTCAAAACATGACATACAGTTTGGCACCCGATCAAAGAATCTCATATCATCTGTTAGAAAAGATCGGCCAATAACTGATAGATATCATGAGCAAGTGGGCAGTCTGCAGCATTCCGCTTCTGGACCCTTCAACAGGCTAACACGTTAGCGATTATGTATGTTCGACACGAAGAAGCTTGGGTATCCGAGTACAGGAACATTAGTACGATATCCGAACCAACCGCAATAATACGGCATTATCTAGATATGTCGTAAATGCAACGCTACATCCAGACTGGGTGAACATCAGACTACTGAACATTTCAGCGTACGCACACACGCTACACCTTGTTGAAAGTCTGTACATCGAAGCCCTGGGGGACAGATGTTGTAACGATAATTACACCTGTGGATATTTCAAAAATTTGGAAAGATCATGTCGTTAAGTTGAACTTTAAATTATAGTAATAAATAAATTAAACAAAACCAATGAAATGTGAATTTGACAATAACCTTAATTGTATAACAAAATATCCGTATTACTGTGTGAAATTAATGTTGGAAATTTGCCATAGTTGCAACATTGCGATGGCAACAATCACAACCTGTGACGCTTGAGACCTTCACCCATGGTGCATCGCTGCACTCCTATAAAAATCTATGCAAGTAATGCATTAGCTCTCTGTTCTACCTGATGATGGGGTGAATGTTACCCCGAAAGTGCTAGTGGGGTATTTGAATTTTAAATACACTGACGGAAAAAAAATCCCAACACCAAGAAGGGGTTGTGTTAGATAAACCACAGTTGGTAGGCGGTGAGAGTACATCTGTAAGATGACGTCTATGCAAATTTCGCGCTCGGCACATATGTGTGATGCTAGTAGCGCCCCTCGGAACATGCAAAGCAGCTTTGCTGTAAATACGCGCTGTAACGTTCGTGAGCGTTAGTTATCGTTGAGATTCGACGTAGGGTGTTGATGTTAGTCAAGAATGCCTTTAAGAAGACGAAGAAGGCATTATCAACAGCTCCCGGAGTTTGAACGAGGTCATGTAATAGGGCTACGAGAAGGTGGATTTTCTTTCAGCAATATTGCAGAACGACTTGGCAGGAATGTAGCCACTGTGCATGATTGTTGGCAGCGGTGGTCAAGGGAAGGTACTGCCTCAAGAAAACTGGGTTCCGGCCGGCCACGTGGCACTACTGAGAGGGAAGACCGCCGTGTACGGCGTATGACCGTGGCGCATCGTACTGCGTCTGAGGCAGCAATTCGAGCTGCAGTTGTCACCACAGTGACACAACGAACTGTTACAAATCGGTTGCATGAAGGACAGCTCTGAGCCAGACGCCCTGTAGCGTGCATTCCACTTACTCCAAACCACTGCCGTTTGCGACGTCAGTGGTGTCAAGCTAGAGCTCACTGGAGGACGGAGTGGAGATCTGCTGTGTTTTCTGATGAAAGCCGGTTCTGCCTGGGTGCCAGTGATGGCCGTGTGTTGGTTAGAAGGAGGCCAGGTGAGCGCCTGCAACCAACCTGTCTGCGGCCGAGACACACTGGAGTTATGGTCTGGGGAGCAATTTCCTATGACAGCAGGAGCACTCTCGTGGTTATCCCACGCACCCTGACGGCACAGTTGTACGTCGGTCTGGTGATTCAACCTGTTGTGCTGCCATTCATAAACAGCATTCCAGGGGGTGTTTTCCAACAGAATAACGCTCGTCCGCATACCGCTGTTGTTACTCAACATGCTCTACAGAGTGTCGACATGTTGCCGTGGCCTTCTATATCACTCGATCTTTCACCAATCGAGCACGTATGGGACATCATTGGACGACAACTCCAGCGTCACCCCCAAACAGCATTAACCGTCCCTGTATTGACCGACCAAGTGCAACAGGCATGGAACTCCATCCCATAAACTGACATCCAGCACCTGCACGACACAATGCATGAACGCTTGCGTGCTTGCATTCAACATTCTGGCGGTTACACCGGTTATTAATGTACCAGCATTTCACATTTAAAATGGATCTTCTCGCGCTTACAATAAGCTGTGATCTCGAAACCTTAATCGATTAAATATGTTACCTATACAAATGTATTTCCGCCATTTCATTCCTCTACAACTATTTTTTCGTGGTGTTGGGATTTTTTTCCGTCAGTGTATCTTTCATCTTTTATTAAATATCGTACATAGACGGTGACGTTTTGTTTTGTATGACTTTTTTTATTCTTGGAACCAAGTTTGTAAATCTATTTTTGCTCTTTTGCGATAGTAAATCGACCTTTATTTGTTACAGTCGTTTAGGTAGATCCATGCTTCATCAATAATCACAATAAATTTCCATCTGTCTCCGGCGAAGTGATTTTCATAATTTTTCGCCATTTTCTAGTCACGTACCTAGACAAAAGGTAGTAAACATTGTGTTTTTTTTTTTTCTCAGATTCAAGTCTATTTTTTATTACCTTGATACAGAAATTTTTAACGACTTAGTGATTTCTCTTTGTGTCTGTGGATTTTCTTTTAAGATCAGAAACCTTACTTTTGAAATAGTTGTAAAAGTAAGCAGCCTCTTTGCATATTCGTTTGGTGTTCCTCTTCCTGTTAAAAGCAATATTTCCTGTTAAAAGCAATACTTGACGATTTTCATTCTATTATTAATAATACTGCGTATTTTACATTTGGAAATGCTGATCTCATAATTTTCCAAATGTTTTTATAATTACAGAATACGAATATTTCTTTTCGTAAAGAGCAAAAGTATGATCTATATTTAACATATTTAACTGCAGCAGGTGTTTCTTTCGTGTTCATCTAACACGCTGTTGCCAGTTCCAATTCTTTTAACTTGTTTTTTTTTCTTTTTGTGTGTGCGTAATTCCTTATCAAAACGTTTCTGACGTGCCGGCACCGCAGAACGCACATGAGATAAAGGCAGATAGGAGCGAGAAAATACGTCCGCGTAGCTCAGTTGGGAGAGCGACTTACTCCGAAATGAGGGAACCCAGATTCGACAAAGATGATGGCGAAATTTACTTCGTCATACGTTCTAAAAATATGTAAACACCCTCAGCCGTTCCAGAAATGTGTAGACATCCTCTTTGGTGTTCATCTAACACGCTTTTGTCAGTTCCAATTATTTGAATTTGTTTCATTTTCTGCAATTTCTTATCAAAAATGTTTTTAAAATGTGTACAAAATCCTCTGCATATTTAGGTAGTACAAATCTTTTTTTTTTTCGTTTGGGGGCTTAACGACCACCGTGAGCAGCGGAATGGGCTACATAAAGTCTCCCGTTCCTAATTTAGCGCCATTGGTTCCAGGGAAGGGAGAGAGCCAGAGACAAACACATCATCCATGCCTCACCTGGGATTCGAACCCGGACAAGTGATTAAAGGCCAACGTTACGTACCACTGGACCACCGGGGTAGTAGGAATTTCTTAAATGACTGTTAATTTAAGGAAACAACATGCACATAAACTAATCAAAACATTGTAGCAACTTAAATCCGAATTTCCTTCTTTAAATAACGAACCAACCAGCTATCTTAGTGTGGGAGTTATGTCTTATCTTGAAGCACTTCTCCATTTTGAAACGCATAAATCCTTTTGCTGTAAGAGTCTGAAATTCACATACTACAAACAAATGCAAGTATTTAATAACTCACGCCGTCAAGCTGTGGAAAAATTTTTAAAATAGTAAAAAAACTAAACTGCTAGGAGAGGAAACAGTTTTGGGGTGTCTCCCTGTGCTATGTGAGTGATGATTATAGAGGCAAAGTAGAGATGGGCAGTGATAGAGTCACGTCAATAGTTGCTGTTAAAGAGAGAAAGTATCACCCCTTCCTCCCACCACCCCACACCATCTCACGAACTACCTCGCACACATGATCATTAGGGTTAGTTCAGAGCGCGAATTCTGGGGCTAATAACACAGTTCTCTAAAGGAGTATGCATGCGCGCGAGCGGGCCCCCTCCGATCTGCAGATGATCCATAATTTGGTCCCCCATACCACATCCTAGTGGTTTCCTCCCCCACCTCCACCCAGCCTCTTGTTAGATGGACTTTAATACACCACGTGCGAATGATGGACTGAAGGTGTGAAGTGGGAGATTTCTGATAAATGATCGTCAAACGACCAACATGCCGTGTCTCGCGGAATTAATTCTGGCCACAGAAACCCACCTGTGCTCCCACAGAACGCCTCCTTGCTCAGCCCCATCTCCTCTTTCACTTACAGAGGATACCGTTTGGCGAAATATTGGGAAAATTGAAGCTTTGAGCAAGACGTCGAGGACTCACCGGCGCATTACGTACAGAAATGTGCACGCACGAAAGATTATGAACGATGCAAATGGAGAGATGATAATTATGTGAGTCAGGTGAAATTAAATTCTAAGGGGCGTTCTTCGCAGGAACGATTCGAAACATGCAAGGCTTAACGCCCGGCGCTCATAAATTTACCTGCTTAAGGACTGTGACAGTGTCCGCGGCTGCTGTGCGCTGGGAATTTCCTTTCGCTTAGAAAGGAGAGAACACCGTATGTCACACTCAAAAGCTGCAATATGCGAACGGCTAAATTAATTGTATAACATTTCCCGAAATAAGATCACTTACACAAGATAATTCTGCGGAGTTTATTACAAAATCTTTCCGACTTACTTTATGCGACTGATATTAAAAACACTAAGACTCTACGCAGCATACATCAATTACTATCAAACTTTGAAGTTTCGCAACGAGAGTTTTAACGAAATAGGTTGTGTACTGAAAAGAAATATAATGTGAAAAGAGAAACTCTTTTAACGCTACAGTTAAGTGCCGGTTTTTTCTGCTAATGTGTAACAAAAATAATCAGTATATCGCAAATTTATACTAGATTAAAAAAAAGTTACAGCTGGTGTTGCTCGGAATTCACTTTAGAGTAAAAATGGCCTGATGAAAAAAAGGAGAAATTTTTCACTATAACTTTCAGAAAACTTATAAGTCTTTTTAAAAATTTAGGACCACAGGCTTCGACTACGGGTCAGAGTTGGAAACAGGTCAAGCATTTTGGACCCGGAAGTCACATAATTGGACCCGGAAGTCACATAATTGGACCCGGAAGTCTCATAATTGGACCCGACCGGACCCGACTCGGATCTTTTTATTGACCCGAACAAATCTGCTTTGAACTGTAATATACAGTCGAGTCGCATTATTGTGACCGCCTCCTACTTTTGACGTCAACAGCGAGTAGCCAGTAAAAATGGCACGTATCTTGAGCTGGAGGGTATATAAGGTGTGCTGTAGGCATTCTGAAAACTTATCCCTTGTTGCTGTCATGGATAAAAGGAGCGATTTATCAGATTTGCAAAAAGACATGATTATCGGCTTTAGGGCCAAGGGTGGCAGTATTTCTAAAAACAGTGTAGTGTGTGAACTGTTCGCGTGCTGCTGTGGTTAAAATGTATCGTGATTGGAGAAATGACACCATTGCGAATATGTGACGTGGAAACTGCGGAGCACCACGTGCCTTTGATGTGAGAGGTGAACGTCGGCTGCGAAGGTGCGTGAGGGCTGATCGACACGCTACAGTGGACCAACTCACTGGCCGAATGAACCAAGGGGCTACCGGAAGTCTGTCTAAGACGACAGTTCAGCGAATCCTACTGCGTATGGGACTCCGATGCAGACGGATGGTCACTGCACCTATGCTAACGAAGTTGCATCGGCAGAAAAGGCTTACATTTACATGGCAGTATCGGAATCGGACCTCCGCTGATTGACATAGGATTGCATTCGCCGATGAGTCACGTTTTCTGCTTCGTCGAAAGGATGGACGTTGGCGTATAAGGCGAGAAACATCGGAGAACAAACACTCTTCAACCATTGTTGGATGAGCACAAGCTGGGGGGGCAGCGTTATGGTCTGGAGAATATTTTCGTGGCATTCCATGGGTCCACTCATACCTGTGGAAGGCACTATGGACCGAATTCGGTATGAATCCATCCTTGTAGACCACGTATACCCACACATGGTGATTGTCTTCCTTGGGGCGGATGGGACCTTCCAGCACGACAATGCGACGTGCTGTCACACAGCTAAAAATGTCCCAGAGTGGTTAGAATGGCCCGATGAAGACTTCAAAGTACTTCCCTGGCCCCCTAATTCCCCAGACTTAAACCCAAATGAGCATCTGTGGGACCACCTCGATCGTGTTGTTCGCTCTATGGATTCTCCACCACGCACCCTCCAGCAGCTGTCAGATGCACTGCAGTCATCATGGCTCCACATACCTGTAAACACCTTCCAGCATCTTATTGAGTCACTCCCATCCCGTCTAGATACTGTCCGCGCTGCACACGGCGGTCACTCTGGATATTAACCGGTGCTCACAATAATGTGACTCGACCGTGTATATACATAGGGCGTTCAAAAAGTCACTCCGCAGTGGGTATCTTAGGTTACACGAAAAAAAAAAAAAGAAATGTATTATAAGAACGTATAATTTACTTACCTACTTACAGAAGTATTGAAACTGTCGTCCTTCATTTGTAAGATATAACATAAATGTTTTACACATGTTTTCAAGCACATCTGTGGAAGTCACAAAGTTCCTCCCCAGTAATGTTAAAGCTATTCCACCAAACTTTGAAGGCGCTGCAGTCAGAATATTTGAATTAAGCAACTTGTTGTATTTTTAATTTCAGTTTTTGTTGTTTTTTTTATAACATAGCAAGCTTCAGAATATGTTTCACAGCAATATGTCTTGAAAGTTTCGAAAATGTGGATGCTGATTTCATCATTGCCCATCAGAAGGAAGGTACACTTTTCCTTCTGAAGACACTCTTCCTTCATATTACATGACAAATCATTTGTCAGTCCGCGGGCATCGCTATCGAGCATAAAATTCCGCACTGCGCAGTTTTCTTCGATTTTTTTTTCAAAAGTAACACGGAAATTAAACCGGGTTGAAATCGGGTCACGAACACCTTGACCCGATCCGTTTCCATCTCTGCTACGGGCATGGTTGTTAAGTATGCCACTGCAGAAATCAGGGTATGCTGAGCATGCCCTGATTTTCTGGATGGGGGGAGGCATACTTATGTAACCAATTTTTGTAGTGTAATTATAATTAACTAACGGAGATACCCGGCGTTGCCCCGGATAGACATAAAGTTTGTTTTCAAGTAGCAATGTAAATCGCACTATAAAAAAATCCTGCCATGATGAACAACGCTCAAGTCGGGCCTCACGCTGTTCCAAGGTCTCTGCCTCCCTAGATACACTGGCTCTTTCCCGCTGATCCATAAGTCTTCGATCACGTTGTTTGGTTGTCTCACTCTCTCCAACTAATTTTACTTTCTATGCTTTCGGCTGAACTTGTCCGATGGGTTTGCGTTTTTTTGGAGGCATTTCACCACACTTGATGAAAATTTTATTATAAAAATCCCAATTTATAATGGCCGTTCTGAGCCCTAAAAACTCGAAATAGCAAACATGAACAATAATGCACTTCCTGCACTCCGCATTCAGCTTTCTAGAGTGCAGATATACAACCTGATCACACCCAACGTGAAAGAAAGTAGTTCACGATAATATACGGAATTTTTTTTACTAATCTCGAAAACTAAACTGATTCGGATAATTCTTTCACCGTTGGGAAGCTTTCCGGAGGACATAGGCTATTTCGTTTATTTATTATTTTTTTTATTATTTTTTTTATTATTTTTTTTATTATTTTTTTATTATTTTTTATCATTTTTGGCTGTACTACCGAATAACATCGAAGTAGTTTCCAATTTCCCATGTATCGTACCGCTTTGTTTACATACAACCTGATCACACCCAACTTGAAAGAAAGTAGTTTATGATAATATACAGATTTTTTTTACTAATCTTGAAAACTAAACCCATTTGGATAATTCTTTCACCGTTGGGAAGCTTACTTCTTTCCCATGGACATAGGCTATTTCTTTTATCTATATTAATGCCAATGCTAATCTTGTATTAAAATTTTATGTATGTAGAAGACCGTCTGTTTTAACTTCAACTTAACCTTGATGCTATTTGAGAGGACTACGCCTATTGGGGGAATGCGTAGCTCCACTCATATTTGAGACCTACGCCAATTGTTGGGAGTCAAATGAAACCCAATCCTTACAAAGAAAATGCCATGGTAACATAAACAAAAAAAAATACTTATGACAATATGTTCCGCCGGTGTGTTGTATTTTCAAAAATCGAACTCTTCCCCGTATGCCTGAACCGCGAAAGTTTGCAAGGAGTTAAACGTCACCTGACGACCGTTGCTCTGACACGCGGAGAAATTCCGCAGCAGCCGACTTGCACCCAGTCTATAGAGGGCCCCGTAAAAACACATTTGACCCCCTTAGGGATGGAATTTCTAAAAATCGTCCAGCCTGTCTTTTAATCTGGGAGATGAAGAGTATGTATGCCAATTTTGGTGCAAATCCATCAAACCGTTTAGGAACGTATGCGGAACAAACATACAAACTTTCACTTTTATATATAGAGAGATGAAAACGATATTTCTGTCAGTTAACATCAGCCATAGATTACCAAAAATTGACATTGGTACATTCAAGACATACTTTTAAAGTAGTGTATATTGAATACATTTTTTTAGTATGTAAAGAAATCCTGTTATATATTAGTTATAATTTTACGCTGAATTCCATACATCAAGCAATATTTAGATCTGCTGAGAAATGAAATAGTTATTAAAAAAATATGAAGGAAAAATAAGAAGTCATCCCGGTGGCCGAGTGGTACGAGGCGCTGGATACCGATCATTAGGCCGAGATGGGTCCGGGCCTGAATCCCTGGTGGGGCATGGATTATATTTTTGTCTTACGGCAGTGGTATTATCACTTCCCTGGAACCAGTGGCTTCAAATTTAAGATGGAAGACTGTTTATATCTCCCAATGAGTTGCTCACAATTATCTTTATATACCCAAATAAAAAAAGGGAGCATCTTTTGCCCGAAATATAGTTAAATTAATTCATAGGACTGAATGAAAAATCAGCACCATTTCAAGAATGTTCAATACGTCTACTTCAAAAACGTTCAAAAGGTCTAAAAAATTTATTGTGTTAAAAAGCCATTCTTCTTTCCTTTATTATTTTTTTCAGCTACTTAGACCGATTTTGATTTTGAGAGCATTGCATCTTTTAACTGTTTTTTGGCTACCTGGGTTGCCGAGCGGTCAGCGGCGTTGCTTTTTTGACTAATCATCTGAGCAGAGCAAGTGTTTAGTCCCGTATGTTCCGTATGCAAGAGTTTAAGTCCTGGTGCTCTTACGGCTCTGGCTCTCTCCCTTTCCTGGAGCCGGTCGCCGCAATTTTTTTATGCTTTTATGATTGTATTTTGACGCACACTGTCTTGATGATGTCCTGATGGATCCTTTCCACTGTCCTATGATGTTTTGTAGATAAGGCTATTTGTACATTCGAATAGCCTTATCTATTAATTTCATATTTTAGTAACAACGAATCACTGTGAAAAGTTCAAATCAGAAATGTGATTACGAGCGTAATTCGACAACCAAGAAGCAAATAATCCATTGTCCGTTATATACCGGGGGTTGTATCAAAAGCAATGCAAAAGTAGGCATAACGTTTTCATTAACCCACAGAGGTAGTTCAAATTGTACATGTTGGTAGAGTAATTCTTCCTCTACACAGACATAGTGTCCATTCCAAGCGATGCATTTGTGCCATCGTTGAACCCAACTCTCGAATCCTATTTGAAAAAAGTTCAGGTGTGGACTGTTGTACCCACTTCTTCACTGCCACTTTTACCTCATCTGTGTCATCAAATCGTTGTTCCCGGAGACTGTTCTTCATTGGACCGAACAGGTGAAAGTCAGAGGGCGTCAGATCTGGGTCGCACGGTGGATGAGGGACCATCGATCAGCCTAATTTGTTGATCACCTGATTTGTAGCCAAAGATGTGTGTGGTCTTGCATTGTCATGGTGAATGTAGATCCTTTTCAGATTCTTGTTCGGTTTCTTCCTCTTTATGGCTTCTCTAAGCATCTTGAGTGTCTCAATGTACCATTTGTTGGTCACTGTACAGCCACGTCCCAGAAAATCAAGGAGAATGACACCCCTGTCATCCCAAAAAACAGTCAGCTTGACTGATCGCTGGCTCTTGAACTTTTAAGCCTTGGTAAACATGAGTGACGCAATTCCTAGGATTGATTCTTCTTTTCTGGATCGTAAAGATAGGCCCACGTTTCATCCCCTGTCACCAGATCGGTAAAAACGTGTATTCATTGACTTCAAATGCTTCCAGCAGATCAAAACAGACTTCCACCCTTCTCTCCTTCAAATCGGGTGTCAACGGCCGTGGTACCCACTTTGCACACACTTTTCGATACCCTAAGTCTCCCACCATCTTCTGAATAGCATTGTCACCACAGTCCAGTTGTGCAACAAGCTCACGAATTATGACTCGTCCCTCCGCGCGAATCAATTCATCTACTCGCTGAAGATTCGTGTCCGTGGTCGCAGATGATGGTCTCCCACTGCGTGGTTTGTCTTCAGTGCTGGTTTCCCCTTCTTTAAACTTCTTCATCCACCTGTGCACATTGCTCTTGTCAATGGTGTCATATCCGTAAACATTCTGTAGCCTTCTGTGAATGTTGGACAGCCTGCACCCTGACTTCGTCAAGAACTCAATGAGGGCACGTTGCTTCTGTTTGGAATCCATTATTTACCTGCAATGAAGAAGAAGGGTTAGTATAGCGGAGGAGTTACTCTACCAACATGTGCAATTTGAACGACCTATGGCAGTTAATAAAAAGCTATGCCCACTGTTGCATTACTTTCGGTACAGCCCTCATAAATTTTCATTGTTGTACCGATCCCTGAGACCGTTAGTAGCAATATAAGTAATGTATTAAACATTAAGATGCCGTCCCAGTGGCGCAGTGGTCTAAGCGCTGGCCTCTGACCATTCGTCCGAGACGGGCCCGGGCTCGAATCCCGCTGGAGCATGGATGTTGTGTGCGTTTTACAGCATTGGCTTTCTTCTTTCCCTGGAACCAGTACCCTTAAATTAGGAACGGGCGACTGCTTATAGCCAATCGGCCCTCAAACAAAAAAAACGAACAAAAACATTTAGATAATACAGGGGTTTGTCAAAATAATGAAAACATTCAATGTTTGTGTATAACTTTTTATTTATAAGCAGTAGGCCCACTTCAGGCTTTCAGAACAGGAGCAATTCGACTTACAATAAACTTACACAAGTCCTGCACATACGATAATGGAATTCGGGAGCATTTTTCCAGTAATATATGTCCTAACTGTACCAGTGATGTTGGAGGTGGAAAGTGTGAGCTAACCTTTCGCTCCAGATATTCTCACAAATGTTCAATAATATTGAGGTCTATGAATTGAAGTGATCAGGGCAGCTGCTGTAGCTCCTCCTCATGCTCTGAAAATCACTACCCAATACGTTTCGCACAATGCACGAGTGTATTATCCGCTTAAAATCAGGGACGGTCCTTAGGGAGCAATGCACAGGTGCATTATCTGCTTGAGACCAGAGACGGTCATTAGGGAACAATGCACGAATGCATTATCTGCTTGAAACCATGTAAGGTCATTACAGAACAAAGCACGAGTGCACTGCCTGTCTGAAACCAGGGACCGTTATAATGGAACTATGCACGGGTGCATTATCTGCTTGAAACCAGGGACGATCATTGGGGAACAATGCACGAGTGCATTACCTGCTTGAAACCATGTAAGGTCATTAGAGAACAAAGCACGAGTGCATTACCTGCTTGAAACCATGGACCGTCATAATGGAACAATGCACGGGAGCATTATCTGCTTGTAACCAGGGACCGTCATAATGGAACAATGCACGGGTGCATTATCTGCTTGAAATCAGGGACGGTCATTAGGAAACAATGCACGAGTGTATTATCTGCTTGAAACCAGGGATGGTCATTAGAGAACAAAGCACGGGTGCATTACCTACTTGAAACCAGGGACCGTCATTACGGAACAATGCACGGGTGCATTATCTGCTTGAAACCAGGGACGTTCATTACGGGACACCGCCTGCAATACTGGGTGCACGGGTTCCCCGAGAATGGATTAGTACGTTGCAGATGTGACACGAACGTGCGGAATAATCAACGACCTTCAGGAATGCCACGATATGGAACACCACAATGTCAGGGATCCACGTCCATGCGTCAGAGTCGGAACTAAGCGATTGGGGGTATACTTCTACAGGTTTTCGCCAGACGTACACTCTACCAGTGGTGGGAAACATTGCGAATCACGTGTCATCTGACTAGATGATACGTTGCCACTTTAGCATCATAGTTTTTCTGTGCATTTCATCATCTTAAACGTTTCATTGCATTGATGTTGGTAGTCTGAGGTTTGTGGGTTGCACACGAGCCAGGTCGGGCCTTTTTTTGTTGTTGTTGTTGTTGTTTAGAGAACAAGGCAACGTGCTAGAACAGGGCAATAGTAAAGAAAGAAAAACTTCGTGTTCCCCGATTTCCTGGTGTGTTTACCTATTCCTATTAACTGTTTATCTAACTGTTCCTAGAGACACTCACAGTGTTTTTACCAATCTGTTGGTATCAACCATTTTGGGCATTGTTGACAACAAAAAGATTCGACCCCTGAGCGAGTGTATGTGTGTTGTGTAGAGTAGGGGACGGAGGATATCTGCAATGGGGTAAGGGTGCGTGTGTGTGTGTTTGTATGAGAGAGTGGGACGACATCGACTTTTTCTCCTATCCCTAATCTCTATAAGGATTGACTTTTATAGTGTTACCTCTTACTAGTTCAGAGAAACGGAGATTCTGGGCACCTTAATCTTCCTTTTTCTCTATCTTTAAAGTTATATTTTTCGATAACTGTCAAATTTTAGTTAATATTTTTAGGCTTACATTCAACTAAAGATTTTCAATAATATCTCATTTCATTATTTAATTTCAAGATTTTAATAAAATATAATAGAAAGACAAAATGATACGAAATGGCACATCACGGGCCGGGTTTAAATAAGAGCTGCAATTGACGGGCCTGAGCCTGGCCGAGTCCAGTGTCTGTTATTTGAAACGGGCTGGGCTGGGCCTTAAACGCACGGGTTTGGGCCAAGCCGGGCTCACCAAATTAGGCCCGTGCAGAACTCCAAGCACGGCCATAAAAACCGGCACGACTGAGTTCTCAACGAACTGTTACGACGAAAACGGGATCATTCCCACTGGTGTTCAACTCTGTTGCTATTTAAAGTACCGTGATTTTTTTACTCCATTGTATAATCCGTGCCCACGTTCGCCTATTCCTATCTGCAATCATCGTATGACGTCCACAATTTGCGCGTTCGAAGGCAACTCCGTGTCCTTTTGGGTAGATAGTCATAATCTATACAGGTCCTCTTGTTGCATTCACTATTTCTGCCGTTCTAGTTATTGAAGCTCTTGCAAGTAGCGCACCAATGATCCTTTCTTTTTTTTTTTTTTTTGACGTCACTGAGAGATGACATTGTCGTCAATTACTCCACAACAGCTGTTTCACTTCCTCCTGCAGCGCAGTTACGAGGTAGCCGACAGTGAATTACACAAGAGAAGTCAAGTTCAAATCTGCCGATACTATGTTTACTGATATAAAGAAATTAGTCAACTCTACTGCCATTCGCGAAACCTTGCAAATCTTGACTAACAACGAAACTTACAATGGTAGCGTCTCTGTAGAGTTGCCACGCATCTGGAATCAATTCTTAATGCTGCGTTTCCTAGCACGGTTCCACGTGCCCAATCAACGTGACCTCGTCTCTTCGAATGAATGATCACTTCTGCGCCTATTCAGTTATTCTCTATTCAAGTCACTGCGTTCAAATTTTTGAAATGTTCTATTACCCAGTTTGCAATTAACTGTCTACCTTCCTTGAAAAAGCTATTTGGTTGATGTGCGAAAGGTCGGAAACTCTTATTTCTAATCTAAGCCAAGAAATTCGGATCCCTAGTATAGTTATACTATTCTTAGTACTACACTCCTTCACTAAGAATAAATTAGCAAAGTTTATTCACAATTCAATGTTTATTTAGCATCGACTATAGGTTCGCAGGGCATTTGGCTCGGCATCATCAGGACAAATGGATTGATGATACATCATCAGAACAATTATTAAGCATTAATAAATCTTGAAAAGAATCATATTTATCAAAGAGATGCCTAAAAATATATCAATTTATATATCAATATATATATATATATATATATATATATATATATTCTATAAAGATACCTAAGCAAAAAAAAATATACAAATATAATTTTGACTCACACCTAGTGCAACATAGAAAAGGTTATGTATCTACCTGTGTGAGTAAAAGGAGAAAAGAAAAAAAAAAAATAAAATAAAATAACTGAATGTAGAAGGTGTCGAGAATACTGAGCCTTGGCTTTATCAAGGACCAGCAAAAACTCTGCATTTTCTCACTTCCACAAAGACCTAGTTGGAAATGGGTTTCTGCAAGGCCATAGATGCAAGTAACATTCCCACCTAAAATAGTTTAAAATATATATATATATAAGTCATGTCCTCCGTAGAGTAGCATGACCTAGCACTAGTTAACAATTTCGCTTGCATCCATTAACCTTCATGGCCCGACCCATGCTCTTCATCTGTTACTATTAAACAGAGAGAAGAAGATTAAAGAGAACTCAAGCTGTGAGAGTGACATAATAAATAGAAATGATTTTCAGCTATAACGAAATTCCAAGTTCGTTTGAGAGAGAATTTAAACCTGAAAAACAAATTTTACATTGCAATTAAAAAAAGGAAATGTTAATTTATAACGAACAGATTTTTGAAAGAAAACTTGAGTCTAAACCCCTACTCTACAACTTATGACAGCACGAAAACGAGAATAAGTTAAAGATAATAATTAACTAAAGAAAACTTTGTGAAAAGTTATATACCTTAAACAGTTAGTTGCAATATGTACAAAGTATTTCAGCAGTGCTTTAAGTGCATAATTAATTAGTTATTAAGAACTTAACTACTTTGAAAAAACAGCGCATTGACAGCGCATAGAAAAGGAACAAGCTTAGCCATCTTCTGTTCCTAGGTACCACAAAAGACGCTCAAAGTTACAAAGAAAAGTAAGAGTTAAAAATCGCATAAATGTTAACAGACAAACCAATGCTTAAAAGCTGAAAAGCTAAAAAAATACAGAGAAAAGGTACATGAAGTACTAACATTGAACTTATAAAACCTAGAGCCCAAAAACAAGGAAGAGAGCTTACCTCTTGTGTTACAAAACTTTTCTCCTCACAAGAGGAGAACATGGCTGACCCTCTTCCGCCACTCCCTAGACGCTGGGGGCAGTGAGGGTGGGGCTGATGGCCTCCTCATACAGCAAGAAACCAACGCGCGGAGATTTTAACCAGAGAAAAAAATATAAACTTAAGACTGTGGATCTGTATGATCAGAATGAGCAGAATTAACTCTCCAGAATACATGAGAAATATTATAAAATACACGAGCAGTTTATTTAATAATCTTTGCATGTATTAAATCACCTTAGTGAGCTTCTATAGATTAATCAGAATCTTATTAATTTTAATGTTGGTTTTACTATTTTTAGTATAGCTATCCTAGTGATGAATAACTAGTTTTCTTTTTTATTTGTTTTTATTTTCTTTTATAAACAGATTTTTAAGCTTTTTTGTGATTTTGTTTATATTATTTAATTTTTTTGTTTTAATAGGACCGTCATATCCATAGCACTAAGGTTCCTTTAGGTAGTTAATAGGCATCCTCTAGCCAACTTCCTTACGGCTTTGATTGGTCAGAATCATATTATTAACTGTGTAGAAAATTAAAGCAGATCTGCCAACCTTACTCTATTATTCAGAATAATTTTTCTTAAAGTTCTTTTGATGAAAGAAGAAGGAATTTCGTTCTCTAGAAAACTTTCTAATAGTATATTAATGTGGTAATTGAAGTCCAAATTGTTGCTGCAAATTCTTGAAATCCTTAGGACCTGAGAAATTAGTACATTCTCAATTACTTTGGTTGAAATGTTATTATTCCAGTGTAGATATTTAATTACTTTGAAAGGAAAATTAGCTCTTTTATCAAAGAGGCTAATAGATGGGTTACCTCTGTTGAGCTTAATGCTTTAAGTCTAGAACTCAAGTTCCTGATTACTGTGGTTGGTTTTACATAAGTTAAGAGAGCTAGGATAGATATTATCAAAATCACTCTCTATAACTTCGGAATTATTGATACACAGCAGATCATCAATATATCTAAAAGTGTAAAGGTAGTTATCTGAGCAGGTGGGGTGATTTTTAATGAATTTATATTCCTTAAAGAACAGGAATAGATTAGCGATATTCGTGGACGTTGATGTTCCCATTGGAATACCGTTCACTTGCTTATAGAGAGTATTATTATATAAGATATGGTTGTTTTTTATGCAGCAATTGAGATAAGAGTTCCAAGTTCCTACATCAACAAATTGGTTAAGTTTAAATTCTGCATACAGCTCTTTAAAGGTAGTGATTATATCTGATAGAGGCAGATTAGTATATAGGTTTTCAAAATCATAACTATTAATATCTAGGGGACAAACTTTGAGTATAGTAGAAATTACTTCTGCATTATTATTAATTATCCAAAAATCTCTGTACATCAAGTTAGAACAGTTTCTAATGTGTTTCAAAACCTTCTTTAAGACATCTTCAAAAGCAAGATCTATTTTCTTTTTATGACTCCTTACTCCACTAGCTATGAACCTGAACTTCACAGGATCCTTATGAAACTTAACCGTTGCAAAAAGAAATGGAAATTCAGGCCCATATCTTCTAGTTTGCGGAATTTTAAGTTTCTTGAAGAATGCCTTAAACCGATTTTCTAACTGCTTGGTAGAATAACTTACGGGCTCGTATGTTACTATATTATTGAGTTCCATAGTTAACAATTCAAAATAGAACTTCTTACAGATAATTGCAAAATTATTGCTAGCTTTATCCGTAGTGGTAAAAATAAATTGGTATGTCACTCTCACAGCTTGAGTTCTCTTTAATCTTCTTCTCTCTGTTTAATAGTAACAGATGAAGAGCATGGGTCGGGCCATGAAGGTTAATGGATGCAAGCGAAATTGTTAACTAGTGCTAGGTCATGCTACTCTACGGAGGACATGACTTATATATATATATATTTTAAACTATTTTAGGTGGGAATGTTACTTGCATCTATGGCCTTGCAGAAACCCATTTCCAACTAGGTCTTTGTGGAAGTGAGAAAATGCAGAGTTTTTGCTGGTCCTTGATAAAGCCAAGGCTCAGTATTCTCGACACCTTCTACATTCAGTTATTTTATTTTATTTTTTTTTCTTTTCTCCTTTTACTCACACAGGTAGATACATAACCTTTTCTATGTTGTACTAGGTGTGAGTCAAAATTATATTTGTATATTTTTTTTGCTTAGGTATCTTTATAGAATGTGAATTCTGAATTTTCAAAACTGCTGCGTTGCGCGTTTTGATTTTCAGGTTATTTTGCACCCTTCGTTCTAAATTCTAAAATTTTTTCCTTAGTCTTCAGTTTTGCTCTTAAGTATATATATATATATATATATATATATATATATATATCAATTTTTATCAAAGAGATGCCTAAAAATAAATATAATGTAAAGAATACCATCGAATTTATACAATCTATTAAGGACATAGATATAACAAATAAACCAAATATTAGTATGGCCAGTATGGATGTGAAAAGTCTATACCCAAATACACCAATATCAGATGCCATAAAAATTATTATGCAAATATTGGAAGAACAAAAAGAGTTAACTACTAAACAGATTGGAGAAATGGAAACAATTTTACCATATATTTCAAAAAATAATTATTTTTCTTATAACAATAGCATATATGGTCAAGAGAGGGGTGGCCCAACGCGATCACCTATCTCTTGTTTATTAGCTGAGATAATCTTGCAAGAACTTGAAAGCAAGATAATAGATAAATTAGCAGAACAACCATTAATATATAAACGTTATGTGGATGACATTTGTTTGGTTTCAAATATGCAAGAGGAGAATTTAAAAAGCTTGGCAAAAAGGTTTACAGAAATTTTCCCATCCATAGTTCTAACCTAGGAAATAGAGTAAAGCAAAACAGAACATGAATTTCAATTTAAAGTATTTCGAAAACCATCCTATGAACCAATATTGATTCCAAATAACTCTAACCATCCGATAACACAAAAACGAAATGCTCTTTATAATCTGATAAAGAGAGCATATAATATACAAGCAATATTGAATTTCAGAAAGAAGAATTAATGTGGATAATAACAGTAGCAAAGAAATATGGATATTCTGGACATGTAATACTGTAGAAAACTTAATAAAAAAATGTGAGGCTACAATATAAGTAAGACCACCATGCAAAGAGAAGAGAAACATGAACAAGAACAAAAGCAATACATAGGTTCGTTTCAATAAATTGATGGAGTAACAGGAAGAATTAATCAAGAAGTAGCAAGATATAAAAGAAATATTGGACAATCTGTAACAACAATGTCTACAAGGATAAATAATACAAGGCAAAAAATTCCAGATTTACAAAAAGAAGGAGTATATCTTCTCACCTTTAGAACATGAGAACAGCCAAGTATTAAAAAAAAAGGGTATATATTATTATGGATCAACCTAAACAGACTTATAAAAAGAAGAAATCAACATATTAAAAATTAGGAAAAGAGAGAGAATGTTGCAGCAATGGTACAGTACTGTATTGAAGAAAATGCGAAACCAAAATTTGAAGATATTCAAAAAGAAAGTGGATATAAGTATGAATGGGAGTTGAGGTACTCAGAGGCTCTCACCATAGAAAAAATAAACACAGAGTCTGTAATAATAATGAACCAATCATCATAGCAGAACCTTGGAAGGCCTTAATAAAAAGAGAAAAGAATGTAAGGAACAGCAATGGAGAAAGAAGGGTGGAAAAAAAGAATGAAGGAAACATAGGAGAGCTAAAGAGCGAATGAAATATAGATGGCAGCACAGTATCAAGGAAAAAAACATGAAACTCAGGAATGTAGGGAGGAGCACGTGATCCTTTAGCCCTTTCGCACACGTAGAGAGACCCCGTAGGGAATCTAGTGCACATGGTCGGTCTGCAACATCGTAATTAGGACAAGTGTTCTGAGGATGACCTCACATAGGTCGAAAAGCTTCAACGAGAGTTTGGTGGAATGGTGATGATCTCAAGCATGCCGTGATTTTAAACTTTTTTATTGGATTTTAATAATGAAATATTTTAAACTTCAAATTTATCTGGTTGTGCAACTGGTACATCATCGATGGAATGTGATTTTTAATGATGAATTTTTAAACTTCAAATTAAATTACTGGTGCAATAAGTACAGTGAACATCAATGGAATAGGATATTTTATCAACATGTATATAGTGATTTTAACATTTAAAGAGCTGGAACCAGAGTACAATAATGTGTGTGCAATAGTGTACCTAAAAGAAAAGATTAAAACCAAAAGTTTCATCTCCCAAGGAATTATCGTCGGAATATCGCAACATGTGTTGAGAATCGTCAATGAATCCACAAACAAAGAAAAATGACACACCAACAATGTGCATCATAAAAACTAAGGATTAGAGGTACGTAATAGTATTTAATCTATTAGTGGATATATAATTGTTACTATGAACTTTCGGTTTGAGTTATCAAAGTGGACCGGAAACAAAACTTTTGTGGTTCTACTGAGATATTTTATCAGGGAAAACGTATTCCGAAAACCTCTGTGTTTAAGAACAATGAATGCCGAACCAAACGCTCTGCAAAACTATAGTCGATGTTGAATAAGCATTTAATTGTGAATAAACCGTTGCTAATTCATTCTTTTTTTTATTAGAGGTTTAACAACCACCGTGAGCAATTCAATGGGCTATAAGCAGTCGCCCGTCCCTAATTTAGGGCCACTGGTTCCAGGAAAGGGATAGAGCTAGTGCCGTAGGACAAACACCACACCCATGCCTCACTGGGATTCGAACCCGGACCCCTATCGGACGATTGATAATAAGCCATCGCTTAGACCACTAAGCCCCAGGGGCGGCCTAATTTATTTTATCTCAACATTACAAGTTTTGTAGGTTTTGTAGTCATAAATTATATACTCCTTTATATGCATTACATCAGGGGTGACGTCGTCCCTGTGATTCGCATGCGGCGAATTTCGTGAACTCCAGTCGTACACGGAATGATAAAGACCTGTATTTCGGTATATTGAGTCTAAAGCGTCTTAAAAGTTTTGAAACATCATAAACCTTAGGTGCTCATGAGAATCATTAAACCTTTTCCCTACCCCCCGAAGGAAAAGAAAAAGAATTCGTTTTGAAAATATGTGCCTAAGTCATGCGATTCGAGCGAGTCATATCTGCATAAGTTTCGGCGTCTCGCACCGTGACGTAACACCGAGGTGACGCAAGTCTCAAAACAAACAAATTGCAGCGATTACTCAAGGTAAGTGTTGTTCGGTCGGGAGAATAACAGACTCCGAAGCGGGGAGACGTAGGTTCGAAACCAGAACCGTCAAAAAAGGTTTCACTTATATCGGCTCCCGAAGGTTGCAATGAATCTCCTGGCGTTGAAATTAAAAAAATATGTGTGACGTTCTTTCCATGCATCGTCTGAATTGATGAGAGTTATTTCTTCAACGCTTCGAAAAATGTGTCATGCTTCTTTCACACGTCGTCGTCTGGAGTTAATTAGAATTCTTTCTTCTACACAGTGTTCCTTCAAGCGCGGTTTGCAGTGGACCCGAAATATGCGATTTCATTCATTCGCATTTCTCAAGTGGGAGATATATCTGACGTAACGCAAGAGTCAAAACGACAAGTTGCAGCGATAACCCAAGTTCGGTGAAGTTTAGTCCAGAGAATATCCAGCTCCGGAAAGGGGAGAGGTTGGCTCCAATCCCACCACTGGCAAAAAGGTTTTACGCTATAGCGTGTCCTGAAATGTTACAAACAAAAGACCCTTTCTGACACCATCCATCCGAATTAAGGAGACACATTGGCATCAAATGGAACAAGAAATGTTCGCGCTCTGACACGGTTCCCCACATATTTACATCATTTAAAACATATTAAAATAAAAGCTTCTGAGAATTTACAAGACACTGAAAATAAATAAAATTAATGACTTCCTTCATTAGCTTACATTAAAAGGCATTGTTGGACGTGTAACGTACTGCGTAACATGACGTACAGCAGATGGTGTGTTACTAAGATCAGGTATGAGTCAAATCGTCAAAGTAGCTGCGCCGGCGTAGTTCATTTGGGAGAACAGCCGCTCAGGAGGAGGAGGAACACGTTTGTAAAATCATGCAATGCATTGATTATGCTTTCCAACATAAAAAATAAGTTTGTAAAATCATGCAATGCATTGATTATGATGCGCTTTCCAACATACCAGAAATCATTACTCAAATTATTACTCAAGTTATGAGGATAATGGCTGTGGAATAAATCTCGCTCCTGTGCTATAACCTTTGACCTCATTTCAATGATATTCAACAGAACCGGTTCAGTATACTTCCGGAATACCATGATAACGTTTTGTCGCAATCGAAGCATTTTTACGCAAGTTATGACGTATAAGATAAACGGAATGGATCCCGCTTTTATGTCCTGACCTTTGGCCTCATTTTGCCCATTTCAATAGGATTCGTCCCCAGTTGGTCCCCTACCACATACTGAAATTTCATCGAAATCGAACCATTTGTACGCAAGTTATCACGCATAGGGTCAATGGAATGGATCTCGCTCCTATGTCCTGACCTTTAATCCCATTTCGGACATTTTCAATAGGGTTTGTTCCCAGTGGTCCCCTACCACATACTAAAATTTAATCGAAATCGAACCAGTTTTACGCGATTTAACGTGCAGACGGACAAACGGACAAAGCTGGAGCATATAGCTTCTTCAACCTACGGTTGGAAAGCGTAAAAAAAGGGCTTTACGCTATGGACATGCATTACTATTACACACAAAAAAAAGGATCCTGTTAAATGCTAAGTCTAAGGAAAAGGACACACTATGAACCAAAGAAGATTGGGCGCATTAGTTGCAGAGATAAGCCTTGCCGGCTTAGTTCATTTCGGAGAACAGCTGTTTAGGAGCAGGAAGTCAAAACTCACCACCGGAAAAAAAAAGGGTTTTACGCTATAGACAAGTATTACTATCACACAAGAAAGGATTCCGTTAAATGCTAAGGAAAAGGGCACACCACGAACCAAAGAAGAATGTGCAAATATCGTCGACTGCCAAATACAAGATATTAACAAAATTGTTAAAATTAAAAATCTAGTATCAAAGCCCACAGTGCTGTAACTACGTAGTTGGCCAAGGTTATATCCCATGTTCCTCCTCCGGGGTTCCAACCCGGACCCAACTAGGAGGATTGGTGGGAATTCCGCACTTCTAATCACTTGGTCCGCTGGTTGGAAAGAAATATGCTCACTAATGGTGTGAAATTCGATAATTTTTATACGACCTATTTTACAATTTAAACAAAACAAACATGAAATATGGTAACAAGTTTGAGGCTTTTGACAAAGGACATGATCATTTCATCCGAGCCTGCCTCGTTGATCGTGTGGTCAGAAGCGCGTGATTCCAGGTAATTGTCTGAGTTGAGCCCAGGTTCGTGTTCCAGATGAGGGATGCTATTGCCCTAGGCTACAGCTCTATCCCTTCTCAATGTCCCTAAATTAGGAACAGGATAATCCTTACAACCTAAGGCTAGCAGCTGTAAATTGAAATACACCACGGAATTTCGTCATTTATCTTGATGACTGATTTCTATTTCATATTTGTAATTCTGGCGTCAAAAGTTCATTTTAATGGCACTGAAATCTATTGGAAAAGTTTGAAAATCACGAGAAGAAACCCTATTATTCAAAATGAAGGCTGGGAAGAAGAAAAAAAACAACATTGTTCTTGATCTAGTAACCATTCTTTCTTCCAGTAAAAGAAAATTGACCATTTCAAGCTAATGTACCTCTTTAATTTTTTCTGCAGAATTCTTTATCATATGAGAAGGAAGATATTTAGTTTCGTGGCGATTTTAGTTCGTGCTCCACCATCGGAGGAATCAGACATTCGCATTACCATAAGCAACGCGCTCTGTGTTTAGTTCAAATCCAAAGGAAGGCATCTGAGGGAATTCTCTGTCTTTCCCCCATAACACGAACGACTGAAAGTAACATCTGAATGCACGACAACCGAGTGCGAGCTCGGGGTGGAAGTTAGGGGTGGGAGGTGTTTAGGAACATGTTACAGCAGCTTTCATGGGGGCATCATCAGCCCTCTCCTGATTGTTTCTACCCCTCCCCTCCCAGCCTTCCCCTTCGTACCTCGCTGTGCTTAGTAGTAGACGGGCACAACAGGAATCTAGTTTCTATTTCCGAAATCACGAAATGAACGGGCTTCGCACGGTGAGTGCGTGTGTTGCCGTCCCTTGCGCACGCTTTCTCTGCATTTGCACCAAGGGTGGGCAGTAAGTGGAAACCGAAAACGCACGCGATTTCAACACGAAACACGCCAATTATCGACTGTAAACGTCTGCCATTTTCTTGACGTGAACACTTCGTAAGAGGCGGAGAGCAATTCGATGGGGAGGGATGCCTGGAACGGCATTTTGAAACAAAAGTTCCAACAACTCCTATTTCCTTGTGTGTATGTGTGTGCGCTTCGGAATTGGCTAGAGGGGCATATTTTCCACACTTTAGATCCCTCCCTACCTTTCATTGAATCCCACATTTTCTCATCTATTTTCGTGTGAGTAGATCGTCTTCAATAAAGGATTTAGCAGCGTCTTTTCTCTCCCGCTGTTTCGTTTTCCTATTCCCCACCTTCTCCCTCTCGGAGTGTTCAATTACCTTCTCTGTAGAGAGTCATGCATTGACCTCAAGTAGCATAGAATTAGGGAAATTTTAAATAAACAGAGAGATAGAGAAGGAGAGAGGGGAAAACGGAGTCTTAATGTATCTGCGGGGCGTTCTGGATTAACCGAAGCTCTCTGATACACAAAAAGGAACTTCCCTTCATTCATTCGGAGTTTACATGCTGATCTCGAATGCCGCGAAGGTGTTTTTGGGCCCCTTGTTGCAGTCTTTAATGCGATTACGTTATTTTGTCTGGCCGATTACACTCGACACCGGGAGATCTCTCTCTCTCTCTCTCTCTCTCTCTCTCTCTCTCTCTCTCTCTCTCTCTCTCCTAAATGCATCAAAGCAAAATAGACACGGGCTAACATGCCACCAGGAAGCGCGGGATGAGCGAGAAATGGCGATTCGTAATTGAATTAAAATGGGAATGCAATGTTTGCGGAATCTCACAGAAGGAAACGAAGGCGGTAAGAGCGAGAGAGAGAAAGCGGAGAAGAAATATTTTAAGGCGACAAAAATATAAATCTTCCACTCCTACGTATCCTTTCCTGCAAGTTTGCCTCTTCAACCAATAGATGCAAGTTTTCCCCTTTAATTCAATCACCTCTTTTGTTGGGGAAAAAAGAGGGAATAAAAATATCCTCGCTCAAATAGTACCGTAGAAAATCGAGAGGAGAACAAAAAGGCTTCAACATATCATATTAATTTCGTTTCGAGCTTTCTTCGCGAATAAATGAAGCTATTTTTATATCCGTGAGGTCTAATAGCGTAAGTTTGCGTTCATTTTGGTCAAAATAGCTTTATTTTAGACAAAAGGGAAAATAAAATTCAGGGTTGTCAAAAACTGGGGGAAATGTGTGGTTGTAAGTTAAGTATCAAAATAAGCAGCTTTTGGTTGATGCTTTTCAGTTCAACGCTTCTTTTATTTCAAGTGCATTTTATTCGAAGTTATTTCTATTAGCATGTACATTCAGTTTTTTCTAAGTCCATATCTTTGAAGGCACATATTGCTATATTATAAAAATGAATTCAAAATAAAATTATATGATATATTCGAAAGTTTATGCCAGAAAAAAGTTTTGAAACCTAAGATGTTCTCCCACTACTCATGAAAATATTAAATGCCGCAAAGCATGAAAAAAATTAAATATTGTTAAACATAGCTAATGAGCATATGTATATAGTATGTAATGTTTTTAAATCATTGAGCTGGAAAGACAAGGGGATAAAAATGAATGGAGATTATACAGCACATTTTGGTTTTGTTGAGGGCATTGTCATTTTTACAATTTGTTCACACAGATTTTGCTGACAAGAACAAAATAAGTTTAAAAATTAACTTGCAGAAAGCAAAATTGATGTACAATACTTTTTCAAGAACTGAAGACTTAACGATTGATGAAGCAGTACTAGTAGTCATCTTGGACGACAACTATCAAACAAGGACCACATCTAAGAAGAAATTAATTGGCGTATAAAACTTACATGATATATGCTTTTTCAAGAACTGAAGACTTAACGTTTGATAGAGCAGTACTAAAAGTAAAAAATACTTACATTCACCTTGGACAACAGCTATCAAACAAGGACCACATCTAAGAAGAAATTAATTGGCGTATAAAACTTACATGATATATGCTTTTTCAAGAACCGAAGACTTAACAATTGATGGACCAATACTAGAAATAACTGATACATTCACCTCGGACAACAGCCATCAAACAAGGACCACATCTAAGAAGAAATTAATTGGCGTATAAAACTTACATGATATATGCTTTTTCAAGAACTGTAGACTTAACGATTGATGGAGCAGTACTTAAAGTAACAGATACTTGCATTCACCTTGGACAACAGCTATCAAACAAGGACCACACCTAAGAAGAAATTAATTGGCGTATAAAATTTAGTAGAAGAGTATTTTGAAAAAACGGTATAATTTTCAATAGCAATTTACGATTATGTTTTTAAAGAAAAGTGTTGAATCAGCACTCCTTCCAGTTCTTACTTACGGATCAGAGACATGAACATTAGCAAAAACAAAAGAAATCGAAAGGTTGCCAGCATCTGAAAGAAGCATGGATAGGTACATGACTGGCATAACCATCAAGGATAGGAAGAGGAACTCATGGTTCAGAAAAATAATGGAAGTTGCGGACATTGATCATCAAGGTAAAAAATCTCTGAAACGGCAATATGCTGAACATATTGTTAGAAGAACATTCCACCGATGGACAACTGAAATATTAGACAGGAAAAGAACCATAAGAAGACCATGCAGGATATGGAATTCGAATGCATACCGGAATGATATGGAAGAGATTGGCTGTAGACAGAAAGCTGATGAAGAAATTCGGGGAGACCTTCATCCATCAATGGATAAATAATGGGTGATAGTGAAGAAAAATACAGTGAAAGCTCATATCAACGGTCATCGCTGGGACCGCAAAACTGTGATAGCTGTTTAGAAGTGGTCGTTGTTTGGACATCAGTCTTAAATTAATATTTTTTGTTAATTTCTTCTATGTAGGGGGAAAATTTATGTATGGAACCTACTCAGGTAGAAAACTATTTTAGTAGCGTACAAAATGCTGAGTAAAACTCAGCTGAAGTGATGGTATACTGTATTATAAATTACTGTAATTCTCAGGGCCAGATTAAGACTTTTGTGGGGCCCCAGTCAAAAACATTTGAGTGCACCTCCCTAGACTGAGACATCTTAGTGGGGCCCTAAAGAACTTAGGACGAGGAATCATTAAGAAGTCTATTCAAACACAAAACTGTAGTAGTATGCTTCAGATAATTATAATTAATATTCAATACATTATTCAAACTAATAAATCATCTAGAGAGTTTTCGTAAGTGGGCACTGTAGTTCCCTTTGTTCTCACAAGAATATGAGTTAAAACTTAAGATTCCTATATTTTGTCTTGGGTTTTCTAATGATTTAGCATCGTATATTTTTCTTAGGGCATCATTTTTGTTGTGAAATGTGAAGCCATAGGGAACTTCGACCATTAACTGTTCTAAGTGCAAGTTGGGACGTGTGGGTGGATGGTAGTGAAAAAGTTGAAACTGTCTCTCTGACCACACTGTACACAGCGACATGAAACCTTTACCATTGGTGAGTCACTGCCGTGGAATCTGTTCGTCTTCCCGCCTCTGTTTCTGACCAAGTGGGAAATCATACGAGACAAAAAAGTAAAACTATTTTGTAAACCTCTCTCTCTCTCTCTCTCTATCTATCTATTATTTACCCAGGCATGCCTCCTGGGCCCTTTGTAATGGTGCGCCCCAAGGCATGTATGTCCCAATAGATCCCACTCCCTTTATCCGGCACTGTTAATACGTAGCCTTATAACGTACAAGTTTGTCCGCGCCGGGCATCGAATCCGGATTCCCCTCACTCCAGAGTAACTCGCTCTCCAAACTGAGCTACGTGGACATGTGCTTTCACTGCTATTCTGCCTTTATCTCATGTGCATCCTGCGGTGCGAGCACGTCACAGCTTACACAACATATTATTGCTAATTCCTGTTCAGAATTCCAACACCATCTCCTGTTCAGAATCCACAATCTCCTTTACACCCTCCTGTTCAGAATTCCAACACCTTTTTTTTTTATTAATTTTGCAGTTTCGGAAATTTTCCTGGCAATTTGAAGGCACGCATAGGCGTCAGGTGAGTGGAACTTCAGAGAATTAAGCCCCCCCCAACACCCCAACCCCTTTAACATTTCCAAAGATTTACTCTTACTGTCGGGAAGGGGGGCTTCATCTAGGACTGCAGATTTCAACCAACATCTGTAACTACATGCAAGTTATTGTTAATAAGGAACTATACACCAACTACACTAAAAATAGTATAACTATACTAATAATTCGAATTTCTTGGCTTAGAACAAAAATCAAATTTTCCAAGCTTTTGCACATCTACCAGATGGCTTTTTCAAGGATGGTAGACAGCTAACTGTAATTTATTATTCAGTTTGAAGTTAGCTGTCTACCTTCCTTGAAAAAGCCATTTGCTTGATTTGATGTTCGAAAGCTTGGAAACTTTCATTTCTATTCTACGCCAAGAAATTCGGATTATTAATATAGTTATATTAGGTGTGCAACCTCATTCCCGGCACTTAACCGCAAGCGATCATAGAACGTCGGCAAATGCAAATAGCTGTGTGCGATAATGGCTGATTGCAGCGCCATCCAACAGCTTTCCAAGCAACCCTAATCGGTCACAGCTGTACTGACAGAAGGGACGAAAGTTGACTGTGAAAGCAATGTCGTTCGAGAGGCAACATTTGAGGCACTGCCTCCTGTTAGCGTTTCAGCTGAAAAAAAGTGCCGCGGAAGCCCAGAAAATGATCTGTGCTGCTTTGGGCGAGGCTGCTGTGTCCTACAGTGCGTGTAAGAAGTGGTTCCAGCGATTTAAGCAGGAAAATTTCGACCTCCGTGATGCAGAACGTCCGGGAAAGCCACAGAAAGTTGACGATGAGGAACTGGGACATCTGTTGGACGCGGATCCCTGTCGCACATAGTCAGAGCTCGCTCAGGAACTCGGAGTAACACGGCAAGTCATTGCAAAGCGCCTGCACAAGCTTGGACGGATTCACAAGGAGGGCCGTTGGGTGCCCCACCAACTCACAGCTGCGAACAAGTTTAGGCGCTACGATGTTGCTGTGTCCTTGCTCTCCAGATTCAAAAAGAAGGATTTCCTCGACAAGATTTTGACCTGTGGTGAGAAGTGGATCCTCTAAGATTATCCTAAGCGGCGCAAATCGTGGGTTTATCCAGGTCAGCCTACCACCAGTACCGCTAAACCGAATATCCATGCCAGGAAGTTGTTGCTGTGCATATGGTGGGATCAGCGCGGTGTCGTACACTATGAGTTGCTCAAACCTGGTGAAACGGTCAATGCTGAGCGTTATTGTCAGCAGCTCATTCGTGTGAGTGACGCAATGGAGGCGAAAAGGCCATACACCGGCAAGGGCAGAAGGTCGGTCCTGTTGCTTCATGATAATGCGCTTCCTCACACAGCGAAAACGACTTTAAACATGATCACTGACCTGGGATGGGAGATTTTTTCCTACCCGGCGTATTCTCCAGACTTCGCTCCATCGAATTATCACCTCTGTTGCTCCCTGCGACATCACCTGAGTGATACGCATTTCACTTCTGTCGAGGAGGTCCACACAAGTATTGATGACTTTATCAACTCGAAATAGCCCTCTTTTTTCCGCAGTGGCATTCGGCAGCACCCTGACCGATGGCTCGAATGTATCCAACACTACGGGGATTATTTCCCTGATTAGGTACGCATTCGATTTGCTATAATTTGCTGTCAACGTGTCGTGCCTGTGGCCGAGAATTAAGTTGCACCAAACAAAGGTCTTCGCTCTTTCCACGTTTATAAGTGAGTCACGGAAAAATTCTCATTGGCCACCACCGGGAATCGAACTAATTCTCATTGGCCGCCATCGGGTTCCGTGACTCACTTATAAACGTGGAAAGAGCGAAGACCTTTGTTTGATGTTCCTGGTCCACGTCAAATGTCTGAATTAATTAAGTAGCACACCTAATATTATTTTTAACGCTTGCAAGTTGACATGCTTCAGAAAATTTGAAAATTACATTGCTCTGGAAAGGGAATCGAACCTGCATCTCCCGATTTAGATCCGCGTATATGTTGCTATTACACCACCCAGAACAAGAAACCTCCAAACAAGTGAGTCCGAAAACACATCCTCAGTTGCTTGGAGGTTTCTCGTTCTTGGTGGTGTAGCGGTAACATACTCGGACGCAAATCGGAAGATGCGGGTTCCCATTCCCATTCCAGAGCGATGTAATTTTCAAATTTTCTGAGGCATGACAACTTGCATGATAAACTCTAAATAGTATAACTGTACTAAAAGTCCGAATTTCTCGGCGTAGAACAGAAATAAAACTTTCCAAGCTTTTGTACATCAGCCAGATGGCTTTTTCAAGGAAAATAGACAGCTAACTGCAAACTAGATAATAGAACGTTTCAACGATTTGAACGTGGTGAGTTGACTGGACAATAAATGAATAAGCGCAAATGTGATAATTCGAAAAAACGAGATCACGTTGGTTGGACACACGGTACCGTGGTAGAAAACGCAGCATTATTTGAAGAAAAATAATTATTGAAGGCGATACTACATCGGAATGGCCAAACGTTCTTTGAAATTAGAATCAGCGAACATAAAAGGGATGCAAAAGACGGAAAAATAACCACTGCCCTATCAAGAGAAGTCAAGTTCAAGTCCGCCGATCCTATGTGGAGTGATGTAAAGAAATTAACTTCATACTCCACACCCAAATCTACTGCCATTCGCGAAACTGGAAATCTTGACCAGCAGCAAAGCTTGCAATGATCTCGTTTCTTCGAATTATCACATTTGCTCCTATTCATTTATTGTCTAGTCAAGTCACCGCGTTCAAATTGTTGAAACGTTCAATTATCCAGTTTGCAGTAAGCTGTCTACCTTCCTTGAAAAAGCCATCTCATTGATGTACAAAAGCTTGGAAAGTTTTATTTCTATTCTACGCCAAGGAATTCGGATTATTAGTATAATTACACTACTTGGAGTACAATTGGTGTACAGTTCCTACTTATTAATTACATGATTAATTCGGCATCCTTAACATCTATTTGACTATCTGTAACTACACGCTGCCCATGAAGACACACTGAAAAATAAACAGGTGTTGAAATTGATAATTTTGTAAGATGTTACAGGAACATAAAATACGATTCACACAAATATTTGCGGCATCGTTACAAAGTTACCTGGTCCTCAGTAAAGCGAAATAAAAATGAGCATCAAACTTTTCCGCCTACTATCATGTCATACACGCCTTTGGCAAGAATTTATGTTGCAGCTTATTTGAATATTCGTTACAATCTTGCCATTTGAACGGGGAACCAACTCGAGTTTCTTAGGCTGTAAGCCACTATGAGACTAACAATACAGAGCGATTCTGTTTATTCTTCACTATACTTTGCTTAAAAAAAAGATTCGCAGATAGATAAAACAAGTTTTGATCGTTTTGATCCTTTCTGCCAATACGTGGCAGAAAGGATCAAAACTTGATAAATTTGAAAAACAAAATAAAACCGAAGCACGGAAAAAATAGATTTTTGCAGCGCCGACAGGGACGCCGTTATGAATATTTTCCCCATGAAAAATATTCACAAAAACCTTGAATTCCACTTTTCTTTTTAGTAAAACTAAGCTCTAAAAACGAATTAACGTCTCATGTCTAGGTGTTGCTACATCTGTATACATCACGAATAATTCATTTTACAAAATGTCTCTACATATGCTATCAGAATAGTACACCTCATCGAAATCTAATTTGCTCCGATATAATCATTGACTCTTCGAATATACAGGAAATTAGTTCACTATTTAAACAACGTCTTCTCACAGTTTGGACGGCTGCCATGAGGAATATACCGTTGTTACCCTCCATCGTAGAATCCAAAGCGGAGAAATCTTTTAGAGATGACGTTGATGTGAAGAGACTTCGAAAACTTCACGTCGCTCATCGTTGAATTCAAACTCTAAATCGCAGTTGATGACGAAGAGGTCTAATTACGTATTCTGGTCGTAACTCTGCCACATCGCCTCCAATAACATAGTCTCAGGCTGCCGATAAAGCCTCTTATGGGAAGAATAAACAGCGTTCCTGTTAGAGTTCATACTGAACAAACTTCGGAGCAAGGTGCTTCTGATATTTCTGAGTGGCGTTAAGGAAGGTAGTCTTGTTCGGCTATAGAAAGTTGTTCTTACTCGTGCTGCTAATATCTGACGAAATCTGCAGGTAATTTTCTGAGAATAGCATGAATGTAGGAACGATAGTGATCAACCCTGCAGCGTCTGTATGAAGGTGCTGCTAGAGTTCTCCGGGTTTTAAGCTACGTCATGGGTTACCCAGACCACCTCGATGATGCACTGACTTCTGACAATTTGTCCACAATGGGTCTGGATTCGAATCCAGAGGAAAGCATGAATGGTATGTTTGTGTTTTACAGCACTTATTCTCTGCCTTCTCTGGAACCAGTGACCCTAAAATAAGAACGAGCGACTGGTTATAGCCAATGTTTCCTCTAAGTTATGCGCGCGCGGCCGCGCAACGACTTAACTTCCTCTGCGCAGCTGAAATATCTTCCGCGCAGATTAAGCATTTCAGATTAAAATTCCCAAATCTTTAACTAATTTTCAAAAATCGAAATTCAATTACCTTCAAAAACAATAATAATAAATAAATACAACTCGGGCTCTCAAAAGTCAAAACAACACTTTTCTTAAATGCTGTTCGCCTCTTTTAAGTTCGTCTATTTGAAGAACTGTTTCCAAATTTGTGGCAACTCCAGTGAGAAGCTATCATTGCACGACCGCTGTTTGTTATATTTCTTTACGTCATCCCACATAAGAGCTGTAACGTACCAGGAGATGTGACGTATCTGCCAGAATGACGCACACGACATAAAGGCAGATAGGAATCAGAATAAAACGTCCGCGTAGCTCAATTGGTAGAGTGACTTATTCCGGAATGAGGGGATCCGGGTTCGAATCCTGGGGTGGACAGAAATGACGGAGAAATTTACTTCGTTATAGAGCAGCGGACTTGAACTTGACTTCTCTGGATAGGGCTGTGGTTACTTTGCTGTTCTTTATGTCCCTTTTATGTTCGTTGACTCTAATCCTAAATGAACGTTTAGTCATTCCAATATAGCATCGCTTGGAGCCTTTCGGATATAGTAGAGGAATGGCATAAACACCTGCTTTTTGGAAGGTGGGATCTTGTCAGTGTTTCTCTTAAGCACGGTATGTAAAGATGTCGAAGACCTGGTGCCAAAACCGAGGTTCATCTTCTTCAGCGCGTTCTTGAGCTGATAAGAAACATTTGGTATATAGGGAATTGAGCCCAGAAAGCGTCAAGTCACCGCGTTCAAATTGTTGAAGCGTTCTATTATTCAGTTTGCAGTTTGCTGTCTACCTTCCTCAAAAAAGCCATCTGGTTGATGCGCGAAAGCTTGGAAATTTTGATTTCTATTCTACACGAAGAAATTTCGGACATCTAGTATAGTTATACTATTTAAGTACAGTTGGTGTACAATGTATAGTTCCGTGTTATATAATAAGACAACGTCTAATTATCGGGTAAAAAGAGCACGCCATTTGACTAAAAAGAATGTGTGATAATATAAAATGTAATAATAATCAAACATTTATATTGGTTGTAAATGCATTTATGGCACCTCTATTCATAGTGATTGTGGAATAACTTTTTTTACGGGTCTTTTAGAGGTTATTTTTAATGAAAGTTGGTTGTCAAATTTTCGAACTAAAGCCTAGTTCGTCATCAGGACTATGTCACTGGCATAGTCCTGATGACATAGTCCTGATGACGAACTAGGCTTTAGTTCGAAAATTTGACAACCAACTTTCATTAAAAATAACCTCTAAAAGACCCGTAAAAAAAGTTATTCCACATTTATATTGGTATATGAATTCATAATACTACGGTGTGCTTTTTTGTTTGTTTGTTTCTGAGATTAAGCACAACTATGAGCAAATCTAAGAGCAATAAGCGGTCGCCCTTCCGTTATTTTCGGACACTAGTTTCAGGAAAGAGACAGACCAGTGCCACCGAGCATACATATCCCATGCCATGTACGGAATTATTTAAAAAATAACTTTTTTATTATAAAAGACCAATTTAAAATTATTTTTGTAATCGATCTTTTAGAAGAGAGTACACGATTGTCAATGGAAAAATCTGTTTGTCCTCGAAAAGGAAACTGTGTTTCTGTAACGAAAAATTCTAAGAAATCTATTTCTAACTGAAAAAAAAAATTCTCGGAAGGACTTTCAGAGGGGAAAATATGGCAAATAAAAATAAACACTTGCGTTCCTATCACAAAAACTGTGCATCATTTAAAACAGAAAACGCTTGTCTTGGTGGCACGTATCCTGTGTAAAAGAAAGAATTAGAAATGAAGCAATGATTTCAGCAGAGGCGTAAAAATTTAACCCCCCCCCCCGCAAAAATATCTTTGAGGCCCCTTTAGCAATAATATATTAGCTTTCATTTACTGAAAATTTTAAATTCCATATTAACAACTAGGCTTTATTAAATTTCTGTGGAACTGACAGGCATTTTTCGTAAAACCAAAATTACTGCACTTTATTGCAGAAAACACAGATGTGCACGTTGTAATAAAAATTATTGCCCTAGCTTTGTATCATTACAAAGTACTACAAAAAGTATTTGTTCTGGTATAAAACTGAAAAACTAGGACAAAGTTAATCCTATCATGCAAATTTTATTCTTTTAGAGAACTAAGAACTCTTGAAATGCCACCACGATCACACGCACAAAACACTTAATTGGGGTGGGACAGTTTCTAATAACATTTTCTGATTTCGAAAATACGGAACATAAGTAAGCAAAAAATAAAAAAATAAATAAAATAAAATAAAAAGTGGCATTAAGTATTACATACTTTTGAATATGTAAAAAAATACATTAACTTATTTACTTTTGAATGTATAATGCGTAAATAACACACTTAGCATAATGCCACAAAGTTTTGCTTATAGTATTTCTTTTTCTTGATTTTGTTTTAAAAAAGACACAGGTCTCCGTTTTTTCGCCTCCCGAAGAATACCTTTCAGTTTATTATATTCTGAATGATGCGTAATTATGTGCAACCAACTGTAATGCATAATATCTTATCCTCTTTGGTATAAAAATTACATTAATTGAACTGATTTTTCTTTCACATTTTCCTGTTAATATACATATATAAGGCATCCAGTTGTTTTGGAATACTTGCTTTCCCATGCATCCAGTTTTTATGAATTAAAACCGTGAAATAATTTTCAACTGTTTTCCTTCTTTAAGGAAAAAAATACAAAATTTTCTTTTCTTTTTAAAACTTCATTCAAAGCTTCAGTAGAAAAAATCCTTTAACACATTTCATATGCAGTTTCCGAAAAAAAAAATTTTTTTAATATTTTTCCTGAGGTTCGAGGCTCTCTTAGCCTTGAGGCACCCACCACCGCCCGCAATGCGGGGGTTATGGAAGCTATCAGTACGCCCCTTGATTTCAGATATAAATACGCATCCCCCAGGCAAAACTACGCATTTAAAAAAGTAAAAGCTTGTACACTGAACGTTATTCATAAAAGACGCATTCTGAAACAAAAAGAATTTTTCAAACTGGGATTTTAGAAAAGAAAATAATCAGAAAGAAAAATATGTTTACGCCTCCTAGAAGGAAAACCACTGCATTTTAAAAACGCTCAATATGTGCAGTTTTCTTCCAGCTGCAAAAGAAAACAAAAATACATGGCATTTTTAGGAGCGGAAATGCACATGCAAACAGAAATGTGCGCTTATGCTTACTAGAGGCAGAACAGCGCGTGATGGAAAATGAGAGAACAGCAGCAAAATATTCCTCTGGGTGAAAGATATCTGACGCAAAAAGAAAAATAATTTCTTTGAACTTTTAAAAGCAAAGATATCCAAGAAATCATAATATAATTTTACGACTCTAGCAGAAAAAACTACACGTGTTATCTGGAGAAGAAAATGTAAGACAATTTTCTTTCCCGAGTGAAAAGTATCCGGACTAAAACAAAAGAATAGTTCAATCGAATTTTTCGAAAAGCAGATGCTGCTACAAATAAAAATACACACTGAAGTCTCATAGTGACAGAATTGAGTATTATGTAAAGACGCAAGGCTTCCATTTCTGTTTTAAAAACATGCTTCACGGTGGATACATCTACGGAAAAAATTCAAACCCCGATTTTTAGAAATCAAGATAGCAAGAAAAATACCATACACACACGCCCTTAGCGGAAGAATTCTGTATTTCGAAGAGTAATGTGCGCAACATTTATGACACTGGAAGTGCAAAAAGAATTTCTAATTGGAGCTCTACACGCTTACGCCACCTAACGGCGGCATTGTGATTTATAGAAAACTAGCGACCCGGCCCGGCCTGGCTTCGCACGGGAGCAATTTAGAATTTTCGGCGAATCTAAAAAGAGACGATTATTACGTTCAACAGGACACTGTCTTTCTCTTTGTAAATCCGTTCTTTGTCTGTCATTTGCTAATCAAGATTATGTTTCTTGGAAAGTTTCATTATGAAGGAATAAACAAATTCTTTTAGCGTCCGATGTACTACGACCTATATTCGATTTTCGTCTCGGCATAATGTTAATGCAATATTTAAATTTTAATTAAAGAGCTACTCAAAGCGATACACACGCGTGGACAATAAAAACTACGCATTTATTCTGCGCGAACGCCGATAAACCAATTCTTTCAGCGTCCGATGTAACTACGCATTTAGTCTGTGGCCTTACATGCTGTCAGAACAGACGCCGCGCATGCGCCTCGCGTATTTTTCCCAATGAGCAAAAAGTTTGATAAACCGGTAGCCGCGCATCGTTGTTTAGGCAGTGGAAGCCACGAAAGAATGCGAACTGCGGTTTTTTCTTTGACTTGTAACTAAAATCGTTACTGCTCGGTTCCCTTTTGTCATAGATTAATGTTTCATACGCCTAAACATTCCTCGACAAATGCTCTATGGAATGGTGAAAACCGCATCGAAATCCGTCCAGCGATTCTCGAGATTAACCCGAACAAACAGACAGACGCATACCAGGGACATTATTTTATACCATGCATGGATTAGAAAACACGTTTATGAAAAATGTTTTGTATACTGAATGACGTTCCAGAAAAAATTTAATTTTTCAAATCAAAACTCTAAAAATGGAGATAGGGAGGAAAATAGAACATAGGTTTACGTGCTATAATGACGGAACTGTGTATTATTTGGGGCTGAAGATACGTTTTAATTATATTTTACCGTGAGCTTTTCAGTCGGGATTTTAAAGTCGAGACACTGGTGAAAAGAGAAGTATGCGCTTATTATACCCCATAGCGACATAGTTGATTTTTTTTATGAAAAGGCGAATAAAACAAGCCATTCCTTTGTCAAGAGGTTAGAATGGCAGATTTTTAATTAGTCCTCCGAGCTTGGTCCAGCCTCTAGTTTCGAATGAGGCATGGGATGGTGAGGTTGTCCGACGGCTCTCCCCTTTTTGAAACCCGCAACTCTAACTTAGAAACGGTGACTGCTTACAGCCCTTATAGTAAAGCACGGCGCTCGTTAAACCCAGAAACTAATCACACACAAAAAAAAAAAAAAAAAAAAAAAAAACAAGAAAGATGACACCAAATTTTCGGATGTAATGAGCACGTCTTTTGAATCCGTTCTGGCGCGATTTAAATTTATCGCAGCTATTCAGTCAATGGAACCGATCTGAAAAATAATCAACTGGTTCCAACAATCGATAAAACATCCAGAAATAGAATTATCTATTTAGTTCCACCAGCGGTTAAAAAGCATATTACGAAAATTAACAAGTGGCAAACAAAAAGTTTCATATACTACAAGGAAGCTACCAGAAACAAAGAGATTTTCAAATATAACAGTTAAAAGGATAAATATAGAAGGAAACATAATATAAGTCTACGTCTGCTAGCGAAATTTTTTTTGCAAATCGGAAAAGTTGAAAATAGGCGAAAAATATTCGTCCTGGAAAAAGCTATGCTAAGGGAAAAGAACTTTTCAAATACGTCCCCTAGGAGCAGATATTGTAAAAAAAAAAAGGTTTCGACCTCTTTACGCAGCTAGCGGAAAATCTTTACGTTATTTAAAGAGGATAATGCTCCGCTGCAGCGAATGACATACAGCAAAGAAGAAATTTCTCAATAGCGTTTTTAAAAGCGGCGATACAGTTGCAAACTGCCGAAACACCACCTATCGACAGAACTGTGAACTACAAAATTCTCTATGTAATAGCCTAAAGTGTTCTATAAGGGAAATGGCATCCGGTGTTGAAAGAACTTTTAAATCGTGCATGTGAAAGCAGTGATATTGAGAAAAACAGAATAAGCATTTGCGCTCCTAGCGGCGAAAGGGTGCACTATTTTCGAAAGAAAGTACACACACAGAGTTTTCATAGTTAGTGGTATCTGACCGAAGAAAGAAGTTTTTGAATCGGGTTTTTAGTCCCGCAGATATTTCTGTAAACGGAAACGTGAACTTTCGATCTTTGGTGGCAGACTTGTGCTATAAGAAAAGTTTGAAATTATATGCGAAACATTTCACCACGGAAACGCTCTCTAACAAAGAAGGGATTTTTCAAATCGGACTCATAGGAGCAGAGATATCGACAAAAATAAGTTATGACTTTACGCCCCCTGGTGGAAAAAGCATGCATTATTTTAAGAAGAAAGTGTTGCCAAAATGTTTTTCGATGTGAGCGGTATCGGTCCACGGAATATTTTTTTCAATGGAGTTTTCAGGAGCTCAGATTTTGATGCAAATACATCAGACGCAGAAATTAACACTTACGCCCCTTGGTGGCCAAAACATACTTTATCAAATATTAGAAATTATATTCAAAGCATTTTCTATCAGGAGCTGTATCCGGTGTAGAAAGAATTTTTCAAATCGGAGTTTTAGAATCAGGGATATAGAGGAAAACGCAATTATTTACCTTTAAGCCACTTAGCGGAAAGTCTATGTATTACTTGAAAATTTTGAAATTATATGAGAAACATGTTATGCTATCTAACAAAGAAGAAATTTTACAAATCCAACTTTTAGAAGCAGAGATACTGACAGAAATAAGATATACGTCTACGACCCCTGGCGGAGGAACCATGCATTATTTTAAGAAGAAAATATTCTGAAATGTTTATCAACATGAGCGGTATCGGCTCACGAACGAATTTTTTCAATCGAGCATTTATAACTACGACCCCTGGCGGAGGAACCATGCATTATTTTAAGAAGAAAATATTTTGAAATGTTTATCGACATGAGCGGTATCGGCTCACGAACGAATATTTTCAATCGAGCATTTATAAGCTCAGATTTTACTGCAAATACCTATGATACCAAAATTAATGCTTACGCTCCCTGGTGGCCAAACTGTATTTTACAAAAAATTATAAATTACAATCAAAACATTTTTCACCAGTAGTTGTATCCGGTGCAGGAAGAATTTTTCAAATCGGAGCTTTAGAAGCAGAGATACGGTACATGGGAAAGCGCAATTTACATATACCCCCTAGCGGAAAGTCAATTAATTACTTGAAAATTTTGAAATTATATGAAAAACATGTCGCACTGGAAACTCTATCCAGCAAAGAAGACATTTCTCAAATCGGGCCATTAGAAGTAGAGATATTGACAAAAATAAGATATACATCTACGCCCCCTGGAGGAAAAACCGATAAACATTTTAAGAAGAAAATATTCCGAAAAGGTTTGTTCATGTGAGTAGTATCGGTTCATGGAAGAATTTTTTCAATCGACATTTTAGAAACTCAGATTTTGCTGCAAATACACCAGAAACAGAAATCAACACTTACGCCTCCTGGTGGCCAAACCGTTTTACAGAAAAAAAATCGAATTTATGTAGACAGTAGGTCCCATCAGGAGTTGTATCCATTGAAGAAAATGTTTTTCAAATCGGAGCTTTAGAAGCAGAGATATCGGGGGAAACGCGATTTACTTTTACGCCTCCTAGCGGAGAATCTGTGCGTAACTTGAATAAGTGACTATATCTAAAATAGTCTTCGACATGAATGGAATCGAAAGGTAAAATAATTTTTTAAATTGGATGTTTAGAAGCAAATATGTGGAGTAAAATGTTTTTTGAATCGATATCATCTGCATTTACGCCCTCTAGCGGCGAAATTGCACATCGTAAGAAAAATTAAAAAAATGATCATCATTCGCACATTTCAAGCTTCCTAAAGCAAAAACATTTTTCAAATCGGACTATTAGTTGCAACGATATCGTGTCTACAGACGGAAGGACAGACGGACGGACAGACAGACAAACCGATAGCATAAACACGATCTTTTTTTACAAAAGACGTGCTAAAGAAACATATTGAAAAATATTCCACGTAGTGACCGAATACTATTCGACCTTCTCTCCCCCAAAACAGAAAGAAAAATTCAAATCGGACTTTTAGAAGCAGAGATATCGTGAAAAACAGAACATCATTTTACGCCTTTTTTGGAAAACTGCAGAATTTGAAGTAGAAAGTGTGCGCATAATGGTCTTGGTAAAATGCGAATTCGACGGGGAAAGGAATCTTTTAAATTTGGATTTTAGCAGAAATTGCATAGATTGAAATATTTCAGGTCAAAGCTTTACTGCCCTGAATAAAAAGCTTTTTGACCTGAAAGGCCGCTCCGGTAGCCGAATGGCACGAGGCGCTGGCTTCTAGCCATTCGTCAGAGATGAGTCCGGGTTCGAATCCCTGGGAAGGCATTAATTGCTTGTTTGTCTTACGGCACTGGCTCTCTCCCTTCCGTGAAACTAGTGGCCCCAAATTAGAGACGGGTGACCGCTCGCGAGTTGCTCACAGCCAACCCCCCCTCCCCATCCCCCTCTCAGTTCGGGCTTCTCAATGCAAAATAATTTTTCGAATCTAACTAATAGGTGGAGAGATATGAAGCCCACAGACAAACGGACGGACAAAATGCTTCTGTAAGCAGTTAATTTTTTTTCCAAATGATGTACTGAAACTGTGAGGAAAGATGGGATTTCAACAAGATTCATTCTGAACAATGAAACTCAGAATCGATTTTTAGAGCATCATTTACATACAAATACCTTCGGAGTATCTAAACAATCGCGTTATTGTTTTTATAGGTATTGTGAAAACAGGAATTCTTAGGTGACGAAGATCGGATTCGCGCCTTCTGGTTCCGGAGTCAGTTGTTCTAACCGACTAAGCTGCACAGATGGAATATATCGCTGCATGTTTGTCGTCTTGACACGTGCTTTACCTCTGTAGTACGTCACATCATCTGCCTCCTAATTTTATTTCTTATTTTTTTTATTTTTGGAAGCGAAGAAGGAACCTTTTATTAATTCCAGACGATGTGTGGAACGAACATCACACATTTTTCGAATATCCCAACGGCCAGTAGATCCATTTTTAAGTTCCGGCGCTAGTGTGGAAACAAGAATTTGTCGAATTCGCGCCTCCTCGCTCCGGAGTGAGTTGCTCTACTGACTAAGCTACACCGACAGAATGTATCGCAGCAGATTTTTCGTCTTAACACCTGCTTTCCCATCAAATAGAAGTCATCGCTCTTTCCACGTTTATAAGTGAGTCACAGGAAAATTCTCATCGGCCGCCACCGGGAATTGAACCCAGGATCTTCCAGTTACGCGCCGGACATGCTTCCACTGCACCACAGCGGCCTCGAAAATCTCCAGACTCACATACGACAAACTGCCAACTGCCTTACAGGTTGCTTTTTTGGAGTCCAGCACAATGCTGGGGATTCACCAAAGATGAACAGTAGCAACTGAATAAATAACTAGAAGGCGAATGAATAATAAATACACAGTTGACGTGGAGTTGGAACATCAAATAGAAGTCATCGCTCTTTCCACGTTTATAAGTGAGTCACGGAAAAATTTTCATCGTCCGCCACCGGGAATCGAACCCAGGGTCTTCCGGCTACTGTTCATTTTTGGTGAATCCCCAGCATTGTGCGGTGCTCCAAAGAAAGCAACTTGCCAGGTGATTATCAATTTGTCGTATGTGAGTCTGGAGAATTTCGAGACCACTGTGGTGCAGTGGAAGCATGTCTGGCGCGTAACTGGAAGACCTGGGTTCGATTCCCGGTGACGGCCGATGAGAATTTTTCCGTGACTCACTTATAAACGTGGAAAGAGCGATGCCTTCTATTCGATGTTTCAACTCCACGTCCACTGCGTATTTATTACCTGCTTTCCCACTATGCACCACAGTATGTCTTTCCGCCTGCGCGTTACACTTGTAAACGGCCATCGACACACCAGTGCATAATTTTTGAATGATTTCCCGGGTTGTGGTTCATCTGTTTGCTTGGAAAATTCTCTCCAGTTTCTTTTGATTCCAGTTGTTTCTCACATAGAATCGCCGACTGCTGGAAGTTTTTATGGTATCTCACCATTCACGATAAATTCTTGCTATCGTTTGAGTAAAACGACTCCAGAAACAGTTGATTTAATGAGAAAAGCTTACGAAGATAAATGTTTGGGTGAGTCAACGATTTTTAGATAACACCATGATTTCAAAAAAGGGCGCTTGTCGACAGAACTCGCTCACTCCTAGGCCTGGTCGACCTGAAAGTGTTGTTACGGAGCGTATTGTTAACACTGTTTGGGCAATCCTGCAAGAAGATCGATGAATGACGTGTAAAGACATAGCAGCATCAACTAATATTTCAAAAACGTCAGCATTCCGCATTCTACGCGACAAATTACTGCTGCATCGTGTGTGTTCCAGATGAGTACCTCATCACCTGACGAGAGAACAATTGTTAGCCAGAGTTCCGTGTGAGTGGAAACAAATGATTGCAAAGGATCGAAACTTTCTAAAAACAGTAATAACTGCCGATAAAACATGGGTCCACTGTTTTGACCACCCTCACGAAGCGGCAACGAGTATCCGGAAACACACATGCTCGCCTCCTCCGAAAAAAGTCCGCCAAACCAAATCAGCTGGGAAGATGATGATGATGACTTTCTTTGATCATAAAGGTGTATTCTACCAGCATGCCGTTCCTCCACAAATTACTGTTAATGTTGAGTATTACATTTCAGTCTAGTAGTGTCTGCGATGACACATAACGATTAAGCAACCGGAACGGGTGGGCAAATGGACCCCACACCTTGATAACGCCCGCCCACATGTGGCTGCTTGTGTTCAACAGTTTCTTACGAAATGCAGTATGGAAATCATGCCACAGCCTGCCTACAGTCCTGACCTCACCCCGTGCGATCTATGGTTGTTTCTAACAATGAAGGAGAAGTTCCGTGACGCAACGTTCAACATTGACGTCATTCAAGCTGTACAGAGGTCCCTAAAGCAGCTTCCACAAAATGCCTTCGCTACATGCTTTGAAAAGTGGACTGAAAGATGGGACCGTTGCACATCATCCGAGGGAAAATACTTTGAAAAAGAATGACATATATTTTGCTGTACCTGTATTTTTTTTTTCATTTTGTCTGATTTTACTCTCAGGTTTTATGGAACGGCCGTTGTATTTTTATACAAGTGCCACTTACAGAGGTGAAACTGCATGTCGTAAGTCTTTACGTTATTCTGAGTATTTTTCTAACTGAATGTACACTGAAGAGCCATTGAATTAGAGACAGCTGGCGTTATGCAAATGTGGCGCTGTGGGCGGCCCTGTAAACGAAAACGACATGACGTATGCAGCGATCCGACAATATAAGGAGGGATGCGACGGGAATCAGTAAGAGTCGGACGCAGTATGGGTAAGACGAAGGATCTAAGCGCATTTGATCGTGGGCAAATTGTGGGGGTCTGACGAATGGGTCACTCCATCTCGGAAGTCGTGCAGGCACTGGGATTTTCACTAGCCACTGTGTCACGGGTGCACCGTGAGTACATCGAATCCGGTAAAGCCATCCCTGCAAGGGCCAACTGCCGTGGACAACAGCGTGTGGATGAGCGGCGTCATCGTCGGCTAGCTTGCATTGTAACAGCGGATAGACGGGCCACAGTGCAAGAAATCACTCGGCAATTTAACGCTGGTGCACAAAAACGTGTAAGCAGCCACACCATCCAGAACCATCTCCTCGCGATGGGGTACAGAAGCCATCGTCCCACGAGGGTACCGCTGCTGACCGCACATCACAGGGTGCAAAGATTAGCATGGGCGCGGGAACATTGCCACTGGACCTTAGACATGTGGGAAAATGTTGCCTGGACTGATGAGTCGAAATTCACGTTGGTATATGCGGATGGCAGGATACGAGTAATGCGCAAACCACATCAAGCGATGGATCTTTCTTGGCAGCAGGGTACTCTGCAAGCTGGTGGGGGTGGCATTCTCGTCTGGGGACTATTTACGTGAAGTGAAATGGGACCTCTGGTACGTGTGACATCGTCCTTCACACTTGAACGTTACCGGGATATCCTGCACGACCATTTGCTCCCGTTTCTGCGTCTTCAACATCCCACTGGGGGCCTCATCCTGCAACAAGACAATGCAACTTGTCATCGCTTCCGAATTGTATCCGAATGGTTGGATGAACACTCCAGCGACATGACCTTGCTTCGTTGGCCAGCTAGGTCACCTGACCTCAATCCCATCGAGCACATCCGGGATGCCATCGAGAGAGACGACTTCCCTCCATCAAATCTTCGTGAACTGTGGGAGCTTGTTCAGAGGTCGTGGATCCGTATGGCTTCCCAACGCTTCCGGTGTCTTGTCGAGTCCATACCGAGACGAATCACCGCCGTCATCAGGGTGGAAAGTGGTACTGCACGTTACTAGACAGGTATCTCTAATTCAATTGCTCTTCAGTGTATATTACTGTGATCAACCGTTGAAGAGATAAAAGTAGCTTGTTTCAACCTTTTTTAATACATCCGGTATATAATTATTTTCCCCATTGTTTTTTTAATTATTTAAATCTAGGCAACGCGGAATCTTGAGCTGGTGTGAAATCAAAAGAAATAATGCTGGAAAAGATTTCTTTATTTGTCATCAAGTCTGGAACCCATATTTGTTTTGAGCCGTTTCAGTATCTTTTCATGATTGAAATGTATAGTAATTCTGAATTCTTATTTAGTATGAGCCTTTCTTCTTTATATGAAAATTGATAAAACTACCGTTCATGCCTTTCCTGATTCAAAATTCAAACTGCGTTCGTTCTAGGAAGCTCCTAAATTTCAAGAAGGGGGATTCAACTTAACATACTTATGTTTGGTCTTCACAAAAGACAAAGCGTCGGAGAGCAGGCGGCTCATAATTTCTGTTTGAAATCCAACGAATGCAATCGTGGCGGTTGTTCCTACAAATTAAGTAAAAGATGTTTCCTTCTCTGTGACTTTTTTTTTATTGCTTTTTTCCCTTTAATCAGAGTAAAAAAATACTCAGTGTTCTTTCCCATTGGTATGCACGTATCAACATTACCCATCGCTAAAAAAGTAAAAAAGGGTAGAAGAAACTAATTTGGAACAGGGGATAGATAACGAACGTTTATTTTCTGCATTAAAAAACACCGGAAAAACACTTAATCTTTACTCGCGACAACTCTTTGTTAATTGAAGATCTTGTTTTTTTCCTCACTCCTAGAAAGATGATGAAAAAATCGGTACAAAAAAAAAAAGAGGAGAATGAATGTGGTGTAAGCTTCTGGGTAACATGATACTGAGATTACCTGCCTCGAAGATGCATCCTGTACGGAACTCTTTTTTATGGGCCCTTTTTTTGCAGTAAATGGGTTAATGCAACTCATCTCTCAGAAGTTTAATTTCTTGAGGGTCTCATTTCGAAGTTCAAAAATCTTATTTCTGAGAAGATATGTCTTTCTTTTTTTTAAAGGAAGGACATGCAATAAGTACTTTCTAAATTCGTGAGGTAGCTTTGATTGAGAACGAAGCCTTTCAGCTTCTGTGTTATAAAATGCTTAGTTTCTTTACGTGCGCAAATTAACATGAATGCAGAAGGATGTAAAAAAAAAAGCCATTTTAGTGAGAAAAAAGTATTCTTCGAAAAAAAAAAAAAGAAAAAAAAAAGAAGTTTCATACTGGGTTTTTGAGTGCATCGTTAGGAATGCAGTCGCCAGTTTACATCATCATCCACAGAAATCATCATGTATGTCATGATACGAAACCATCGAAATTAATACAAAATATCGAAGTATCTCAGCATCATCTGCTGAAACAATCCAGTCAACAATTTTTTTTTTATTTTATTTTTTTGCCATCCAGGTGTTGTGTGGACACAGCCACAACAAGTCAAGTAGCTACACCAGTGTTTCCTAACCTTTTTCTCTTACTTCGCGGTAGGATTTCGTTAATCCAGGTATTGTGTGGACACAGCCACAACAAGTCAAGTCTCTACACCAGTGTTTCCTAACCTTTTTCTGTTACTTTGCGGTAGGGTTTCGTCAATCCAGGTGTTGTGTGGACACAGCCACAACAAGTCAAATCTCTACACCAGTGTTTCCTAACCTTTTTCTGTTACTTCGCGGTAGGGTTTCGTCCATCCAGGTGTTGTGTGCACACAGCCACAACAAGTCAAATCTCTACACTAGTGTTTCCTAACCTTTTTCTGTTACTTCGCGGTAGGGTTTCGTTAATCCAGGTGTTGTGTGGACACAGCCACAACAAGTCAAGTCTCTACACCAGTGTTTCCTAACCGTTTCCTGTTACTTCGCGGTAGGGTTTCGTCGCATTTGCGACCGGGGTTGAAATGGTAACAAATGCGACCTGCAGGAGCATAGAGGAGTGCGCAAGAAAGGAGGGAGGCAAGGTGGGAAGATTAGGTGTTGACCACCTGGGGTATTCCAACGGTCAATGCGACCGGGGTTGGGGTTGAAAGGTCAGATAGTAGGTGGGTTCAGCTACGAGCAGATCACGTTTGTAGGAATTAATTGAATAAACAATTTTCGCACTCTTTAATTTCTCTCACTTTATATATGAATTACCATTAAAATTCTTGCTGTAACAGAAATTTTAGTCATCGATTTTTTTATGCTTTCATAATTACTTCGTTTTTCATAGTCTTGAAAAAAATGAAATTTGGGAAGATTTGGATTTCCTTTCTTACTAAAAGAGAAGGAATATCTGAAGTCCTTGAAATAGGACTTCAGACATTCCGAAACCCTTGAAATAGGCCTTTCGACATTCCGGAACCCTTGAAATAGGCCTTCAGACATCGCGGAACCCTTGAAAGTAGCACTTCCGACATCGCGGAACCCTTGAAATAGGACTTCAGACATCACAGAACCCTGGAAATAGGCTTTCATACGTCGCGAAACCCTTGAAATAGGCCTTCCGACATTCCGAAACCCTTGAAATATGCCTTCAGACTTCGCTAAACCCTTGAAATAGGCCTTCAGACGTTGCTGAAGCACAGCTCGCATAATTAAGCGAGCCTTACGCGATCTTAAGCCATTTGCCAAATATTTAGATTACTTTATCAGATTATCTAAAAAGAACGAATAAAATGGCAAAAGTAATATTGAATTGGGATGAAAAATGATATAAGCAACGATTCTAACACAAATTATATTATTAAGTAAAAATACTTAATAATATAATATT